>JAFJYI010000144.1:0-1200000 GCA_019022655.1 Acacia acuminata | reverse complement strand
TGGTGATGATCTCTTTCAGAAAGCGTACCATTATCTTGATGTTGTCATGTCATGAATATAACATTATAACTTATTCGGGGGCCCTTGCCATCCAAGAACATAATAGGCGGATCGGTTTTTCGGTATTGGCCACCAAATAGGATTGGCGGCTCGGCTTCCGAGAAGAGCAGTCCGTTGAAAGTGATCCAGGCACTAGTTTAGCTTCACAATCAAATTGCTTCACCCATTTGAATTGGTAGATAATTTAGTCAATATTGTTGTCATTCCATTATTTGTTGATTGTGTAAAAGGAATAGGACTTGTCTTGGGACTTGTAAAAGGAGTAGGACTTGTCGGGGCAATTGTAATATTTTGTTTCTCCTATGTAAACTCTTACGATTATTATAATTTATTTTTATGATATACAAGACTTTTTATTTTCTAATTTTTTTAAATATTTTTTGTGTAATTTTTTTTTTCCTGATTTTTTTAATCTTTTTTTATAAAAAAATTGAAATTTGCGAGGAAAAGGTTTTCCCTCCCAAATCCTAGATTTTGTGAGGGAAAAAGATTCCCTCACAAAAAGATTCCCTCGCAAAATCATGAAATTTGGGAGGGAAAATTTATCCCTTGCAAATTCCAGCATTTTGCGAGAAAATGTTTCCTCGCAAATCCTGGATTTTGGGAGGAAAAACATTCCCTCACAAAATCATGAAATTTGCGAGGAAAATTTTTCCCTCGCAAAATCCACGAAATTGTGAGGGAAAATGGCATTTTTCCATCGCAAAAGTGATTTGCGATGGCTATTTTTGTGACGGACCTTGATCCAATCGGAAATTCTGTCGCAAATAGCTTTTTTGTGAGGGAATTTTTTCACCGCAAAAAACAGTTTTTTTTTTATTATTTTTATTTTTTATTTTTTTAGTGATTATACATTATAACCTTACATTCATATTGAAAATTTTTCTTTGTCGACCTTAAAAATATATAAGACCAAAAATTTTGCTACTCTCTGTGGCCTATATATATGATAAGAGGAGTATCATACCCAATATTTAATCATACCAGTTTTCATACACGCTAAATTAATAGGGAACCACGCACGCATTACAATAAAAGTATTTATCGTCCACTAAATTAACTAAAATCAGAAAATAAGCCAACTTAATTGTCCAACGAAACTAGTACAAGCTTTCATGATTAAAACCATCAATAAAATCATCAAGCATATATTACTAGAGGAAAAACAAACAAAAAAGACTTATAAAAATGCAAATTAACATATAATTTTGGACAATAAAATTTCCACGTGAATAGTGATGTTTTCAGATATATTTATCTCTCATAAAATATTTATTTTCTATAAGGAAAAGAAATAAAATAAAATTTGAATTTATACGATAAATTCGAACTTATGCGATAAATTCAAACTTGGCGGGAGAATATTTTAGACAAATTTGAATTTGATAAGAAGATATTCTAGGCAAATTCGAACTCTTTTTTTTTTTTTTTTTTTTTAACAAAATAAATGCTTCGTCATAAGATTAGAATTTGAGGGTAAAATATGTATTTCCTAATTCTTTACTAACTACTACCTCTTCATTTTCTTCATACCAAACAATTCATCTTCCTTTAAGCCATCTTTCCTCATCCCTCAAAATCTTTCTTTCCCTTTCTTTCCCTCCCCTAAGTTCCTTTCCCTCCTCAAATCTCTTAGGCCCTGTTTGTTACATGGAAGTCAGGCGAGGGAAAGGGAAGACGACAATGATCCCAGTCAAAAAACACATTTGGCACCCAAAGGTTCTGGCAAAGTGACTTCCTGCCTGTGGCTTAGTTCCCTTAAATGTGAGAAGATGAAATCCCTCCGAAAGTGGTGGAATCTGAAAATCTTCCAGGGAAAAAAATTTCATAGGACAAAAAAATCTCTACCCCAACATTTGATCTGCTTGACGGTGATGGTAGTGTAATGCAAGAGGGCGCCGGCGATGGTGGATGAAGGAGTGTGTTGAATTAGGAGTGGGTCGAATCAAGATAAGAGGCAATGGGTTTTTATTGTTTGAGTGCTTTGCGTTTTAAAATCACCGATGCCTTGTTTCTTCCACCTAGGGACGACGTAGGCACAAATAGCTTAAGGCACTGTCAATTTTTGCGTTCAAACACAAGCGCTTAGTTGCATGTAACATTCAAACTTACGGTTTGTGTTCAAACCAAGCAGAGGCATTGTGGGAATTTTATCTCACTTTCCCACTTAACCAACACCCAACCAACACCCAATTCTTCTAACAAAACATTTTATTTTTCCTCAACTTAAGTTTCATTCCCATATCTACCAAACAACTCAACTTTTTAAGTTATCTCTCAATTTTCCCTCCTCTAAGTTCCTTTCCCTTCTTAAATCTTCCCTGTACCAAACAAGTCCTTACAGGAGGGAAAGGAAGGGAAGCGAAGATTTTGAGGGATGAAGGAACATGAGTTGTTTAATAAGAAGAAAATGAAGAGGTGACAGTTGATAAAGAATAAGAAAAAACCTATTTTACACCTAAAAGTAATTAATTCAAAATGAAAAGGAAAAATATATATGTTTCTAAATTTTTTTAAAAAAATATCCTATTATCAAGTTCAAATTTGTCCACAATATTCTCCCGCCAAGTTTAAATTTGTCTAAAATATTCTCTCGCCAAGTTTAAACTTATCACATAAATTCAAATTTAATCATATTTGTTTGCATTATAGAAAAAAATATTTTATGAGGAGTAAATATGTCTAAAACCGTCACTTTGTTCACGTGGGAACTTCGGTTTCCTCAAATTTTGGTGAGATTTTATCTTCCTACCTTTCAAGGAAGATTGGTGGGTCTAGGAATTTGAGTTCCTAAAATGATTGGAGGAAAAAAGTGTACCAAACAAGGAAACTTACTCATCCTCCCTTTCCTTCACACCTGTTTTGTTTACCAAATAGGCCTTTAGTGTGCAATAGTTGACCATGAGAAAACAAGTGTTTAGTGTCTTGATGATAGATAAAGATGTAGCATGTGACGCCCTAAAAATTTTGGGGTGACAAACCGGAGTATGAAAAAACCCACATCCCTTAAACTTTACCTATGCATAAAATTTTTCATTTAGATTTATGGATAAACTTACAATGCATAATATAAAGTTTTGTTATATTTTGTACAAACGGAGTCTTTAGCTACCTATAGATCCTTTACAATTTGGGACCTTCCAAGAGTTCTATAATAGCATTCTCAACAATAATTCCACCAAAAAAGGGCTCTATGATAATCCCACAAAATATATTATGAAGGTAAGGATTCTAACTATAGTTTACGTGGAACTCTTAGAAGTGAATTTATAAAGTATAACCTTCGGTCCTAATTATAAGATCTAGTTGACTTTTTTTGAAGAGATTAAGGAAACTAAATAAGTTGCTTAATTATTTCATATATTGTGTATCTTTAGATTATATATTAGTTTATTAGTCAATCTAATTAGTTTGAAGAAAAAAATAAAAATACAGATGCTCTAAAGTAATTTAATTGGTTTCCTTAATTTTTCCAAAAAAATCAACTAGATCTTATAATTATGACTGGAGGAAGTATAATACATAAATTTAAACTTTAGATTGAAATGATGATTTCCCAGTATCATGCTTCGACATCAAATTAGCATTAAAGCCCCTCAATAATGAGTAGGAGTACATACAAGTCAACTGCATCATTTGAGACCAAAATATTTTATGGTAAATAACATCCCCAATTAAGATTAATGGAACAATAATAAAACAGTTATAATGTAACTTAAATTAGATAGCTGTTTAAAATAGCACGAGTATATACCTTATAAATCTAATAATTCCATGCAAATATTTTAACCAAACAAGATAAGTATCAATGAATTAACAACTAAGTTTAAATTAGCCTTGTAAAATAACAAGGCGAATCAAGTTCATAATAAAATGCTCTGTTTGAAAGAATCAATTTGAAAGAAGAAATCTTGAAACTCAAATTTTTCCATAAGACTTCATTAGAATGAATAATAAGTGTGGACACACAATCTATGAGGGTAACTAACCAAATGCAACATGAAGCCACGAATACAAGTGTGGATACATAGTCCACAAGGGTAACTAACAAAGCACAACACAAAGCCACGAATACAAGCACAAGTACAAGACCCACAAATAACAAGTGTGAGAACGAATCCCACTAATATCAAGTATGAGCACTGTGCCCACGAAGGTCAAACGAGCTCGAAGTTAAACATGGCACGCTAAGGACTAACAATACTATGTTAAAAGAAAAACTTATTCATAAATTAATTGGGGCGCTATTCACTTACCTTTATGCTTCCAATATACAACCTCCTCCTATTAAATAGCGCTATTCACTTACCTGTTATGCTTCCAATATACAACCTACTCCTATTAAATAGCTTCTAAGCCATTTTTGCTTCTTAACCCGCTAATATCCAAAGCAGAGTCATTGCTATCTCAAATAGAACTTTATATGAAATATCGACAATATCTCATTTAACAATATTTCCTTATAACAACATTTTTCCTTAACTAATATAATATCAAACATTTTCTCAAGTTTCATGAGCCGCTTCACATAGTAATACTAGAACTTAATATGACAACACACACACAATTCCATCATAATTCCTTGTCAACCATTTAATCAAACACTTCATATTCATTACTCAAAACGAACTCATAAACTTTAACAGTCTTAACTCAACTCCTTTTTCTATACAATTTGACAAGCACTTTGTATGAAATCAACACATAAAACAATCATGTCATCTCGCATTGCAAACAAGAAACTTCAAGCATCCTTATTAAATCACAAAGCCAACCAAATCAAATTTCTTAACAACTTTTAACCAATAGACAAAATATCATACTCTACCCTTTAGCAACCATGTAACACTCAGGCATCAAAGTAAAGTAGTTTCACAAAGTTCCAATATTTCATTCAAAACCAAAAATTTAGCTTTAAATCCTTCTTTCAAACATTTTTTCGAACACCTAGTGTGCATTTAATTATTTTCAAGTTCTAAAACAGTGTTCCACTTAAAATTACATCCTCATACTTTATTGGTTATAGTTAAAATCCAACTGTATTTAATCTCCTTTGATACAGCTTTAATCAAATACCAATTAGCTTTACCAATTCACACACATGACCAAATTGAGCGAGAAAAAAGAAACAACATTCTACTGCATAAAAATGGTAACATTCTAAAAACAGACGAAGAAGACGGTCTTTGAACATACCCAATATTACCGCTGCATAAGAAGAGGAGAAAGGAAATGACTTTTGCACACACCCACCCATGCACATGGTGACGGCATGGAAAAGAAGAGAACAAGTTTTGGTCCAGGACTCTCACAACAGTGGCGGATGAACAACAATGAGAAGGAAAGAAGCATGAAAACCAAAAGAAACAGAGGAGGAGAGGGAACCCTATGCCAACACAGACATGGCAGCAACGATCTGAACTGAGAAGACGAAGAAGACACCTTCACGTACACATACCCGCGCGAGGAGGAAGAAGCAAAAGTAACAAAAGGTGGGGTCCGACTACCCACTCATCACCGATGCAAGGAGGAAGAATGGTGATTGAGGTCTAGGCTAGGAGACAATTCTTCGTCGTCTATCTGGTTAATTCATCTCTAAAAGAATCATAAGGATATTATAGTAATTTCATTAAGATAACAACAAAATAAACACCCTTTTTCCCTAATACCAACTTTGACTCTCGCCCCCAATAACCAACAATCAATGTAATGCCACCACACCACCAATCCCCTTTTATTATCGTCTAAAACAATTAATTAAATAACCATCTTAATTAATATATGTATATCTGTACACACACAGTGCGCGCATATTCCAGGGTTGACAGATGTGAACCTTATAAAGATATAATAAGGTGTATGCTCCAAAAATTTCATATTTTCATTTGATAGAGCTCAACTAAATTTAAATATAACAATTAATACAAGATTAATACCAATTATTTTCCATATATTTCCTTTTACTTCAAATTTGTTGTTGTTGTTTTTTTTAAAAAAAAATTTGAATTCATTATCTTTTTCATTATTAAGGGTTAACAAATATAATTGAAAAAGAATCAAGATAAGGAAGATGAAAATCATGTATAATTACAAAATAGTAACATGCTCTTACAATGAGTAACCCTCATGGGTTGTTGTAATATCCAGATCTTTGAGTCTAGTTATTAGAGAATAAGCCTAAATTTGGTGGACAATTAAGCTCAGTTCAAGAAGAGTTCCAATAATGTCGAAAGATATGAAGCCTCTCGAAAACTAAGGAACTCGACTATACAAGTCGATGGACCTAGTATAAGCATGGAATATGTGGCACCATGTGGAGGCCCACACATAGAGAGTCTAACCCGGTGTTAGTTGGCGGGTCTCGGTATACGTGTCAAAATCCTGAGTAGGCGCCAAAAAGTGATTTTAATAAAGTAAGGTGATGATGAATAATGATGACATAGCTTTTGAGTCGTCACCATGAGATTATGACATGTGTTTCTCATCATGGTAAAGGATAAAGTTACTTTTGTGTTGGTCTAATAAGATAAAGACATGTATCCCGTCAACATGACAAGGTATAAGACTACTTTTATGTTGGCTCAACGGAAAGATGACATGTGTCCTGTAATACCCAAAATTTCTTGTTGGTCTTAAATACAATATTTTGATAAATAGAGTCTATTTAATAGGTAAATATGTGGTCTCAAATTTTGAGACATGTTTATTTTATTTTCTAGGCAATTTTTCCCCTAGAATTAGAATAGCCAATAAGTAAGAAATTATATTAGTCATCATAAAATACCATAAAATACCACAAATACCATATTAAAACTATGATTCATATGGAAATGAAAATACTTAGACAAATTTAGAGAAAACAATGTCCATTAAATTAACAACTAAACCTTCACTAAATTAAGAAAATTGTCCAAGGTTTCATAATTGATTAAAGAGCCTTAAATACCTATTCTCATAATTTATTGAGAGATTAAATTTTCTAACACCTTATAATTAATAAATAGCTCATGTCTAATTTATAAAAGACCATGAAAAATTACCAAGACACTTGAAATAATTAAGGGCAATTTTTAATAATTAATGAGCAATTAAAACTACCCTAATGAAATATTTAGATAATTATTCAGCAACTTATATTAAAATAGCCATGGATTAAGGGTGTATTAGCCAAATTAAATATCAAGAGCTAATAAAGGTTTGAGATTAGCACTAAATGGATTGTTAACAATCATAAACCACTTCATGGACCAATCAAACAACAACAAGAGATGATTAAACATGTAATTAAGTTGTTAATCAAGAATTAATCAAGAGTTGAAAAAGTCAACAATTGCAACAAGATCTAAAGGTCAAGAATTAATTTCATAAAGATTATCTAAAGGCCTAATTAATTCTTATAAAGCCTAATCCATGTAACTAGGCAAACAACAACCAATTAGATAACCCCCACATGCAATCAATTAGAGCATAAAAATGCAACTAAAACTGAACAAATGGGAGGGGGGGTCTGTTTTGGCACTTGGGAGAGAGAGAAAGAGTGTTGCAAAATGCAACTTGCCCACTTGCTTGAAGGGATAAGGTGGTGAGATGAAATATCAAGAGGAAATATCCAACCATTAGCCAATGAGGTGTTTACACATAGGATAATTAGGATAATCAATAGGATTAATTCAAGATTTAATCAAAGGGAAATCTATACAAAATAAATTGTATCTTGAAACCCACTAACCATCAATCAAAGATAAGAAGTGATTATTAACAAGCAAAATTCAAGCTTCAATTTGACTATAACCAAAGCTATTTTCTCAACTTTTAAGAATTTTCCAATTGAGAAAATGAGAGATTGAGGTCTCTAATTAAAGCCAAAAATCTCAAGAGTTCAAAACCAAAAAGAAAATTTGAATCAAACTTCATTAAGGTCCCCAAATGAATTTTTATCTAGTTATTCTATCTAGTGGAATGGAAGAGGTAGGAAATTCTAACTTAAAAAGGAAGTCAAGAAGTTGTCACAATTTAAACTTCATTTGGAATCCACCAATGAAAGCTAGCAAGACAATTACACAAATGCCATAGCCTTTTGCTATAAATAGGGGGCTTTGCTCTTCATATTTTCTCACCAATTCACAAAGATTACAAGCTGAAACATAGAGAGAAAGTGAGAGTGAGAGCCTTGAAGAAAGAAGGAGCAAAGTTCTTGGTAAGTTTTCTAGTTCTAGCTTTAAGTTCTTTAAGTTTTAGTTCTTAAATTCTTAGATAGAAGTAGCTTAGATCTTAAATATGCTAGGATAATTTTATTTAGGTGTTTTCATAGTTAAAATTGCCTTTATCTCGAAAAATTGATGAAGTAGAGGTTATGGCAAAATTTCCGGAAGAAATTCATCAAAGAAACGAAGTTCTGGCGAAATTTCATCGGTTTCGGAATTTCTGGAGTCAGCCATGAAAACGCCAGAATTTCATATTGAAACTATGGTCACAAAATTATGAGAAAATTCATGGTTAAAAAAGACATATATGGATTTTTAAATATGTCAAGAACATGTCAAAATGATTTTTGTACAGAGATTTAAAATTCCTCAAAGTTAGGCTACGAAATTCTGGAAAAATTATGGGCAGAGGTTCAAAACCTAAAACCTGGGAGTGATTCGTGAAATCTGGGCAAAGGTAACTATTTTTACTTGAAAATAGACATCCTAAGGATTCCAATGAATTTTACGGATCCTCGTTTTGATTTTTTAGAATTAATTATGATTTTTCAAAGTTAGACAAAATGCTGCCCAGATTTATACCAGCGTTGTTGTACGAATTTTGAGGGAATAAAGTGAAAAATAAAAGTTGAAAGGGCAAAATGGTCATTAGGGGCCAAAATAGCTCTTAGGATATTACTTACAAATTAATAAATACGGTATTACCATTATAGGATCAACGCGATCACGGATTCGGGCGTCAAACGTACCAACACCGAGACGACGAAGGTACGGACGCGTCTTGTAACACTAACTCTGATGTTCATTGTATACCTATATGTGATGAGATGTGTTTTTGAACTGAGATTCTGTTTTCAAAAGTTATTGACTGTGCACATACAGCTTTATACGGGTTATAGTCATGATAACGCCGTTAAGTTTTCCTAGCGGCGAGGACACGACCGTACATCGTGGCACCGTGAATAGTGCGGTATGTAATAGCATTCATATGCGGTGTATATGGTGTGTTATTACTTGGTATATGTGAATTTTCTTTGTGACATCATGAATATCTGTCATACATAATTGTACTTGAACATGAGGTTAACCGTTACACAGGGTTCAATGTACTTTGAACCTCAGCTCTTACCATAGCCGGGTTCGGAGTGAGCAGGAGCGGAGACAAGGGTAAACGCGGAGACTTAGGGCCAATTTGGTCGGGCCCCTTTTGAAATGTATTTTGAATTTAGAACCATTTGAACTATTGTACCGCTTTGTTAGTAGCAAAACATACGATTGATGTTATCGAGATACATATCTTTTGAAATACTATTTTTACTTAAGCGCTCTACTCGATCATGATACCGTTTAAAAAAAAAAAAAAAAAATCGCTTAGAAATTGGGATGTGACACTTTTGGTATCGGAGCGAGATATCCCGGCACGAATTTAACTATGCTACTCTAAACTTGATCTGGTGTCTAGAAAGAAGTATTGTGGTTGGCAATCGATCCGTGAACTCGGCGAGCCTTCCATAATTACGACCGCTGGCGCGGTTGTTTGAGTAACGAGTTAAGTTCGGGGTTTTTTTTCAACCAAAAGCATTTTATCGGTATGAACCCGACTCGGTTATAACAAACCATTGGTGCGAAGGCAAGGCTAGTCTATGTGGATCGGCCAATCGGTCACCCTAGCACGGTGAGGCTCCCATGATAGACACTTACCTGGCCAATCGGTTGATTAGCTAAGTTAGGCTCTAAGCCATTATCTCAAAGAAAATTTTGAAAACAAGTACTGATAAATCTTGATATTGTTGTAGTGATGGACAACGAACCCTACGTAGATTACTACGGGATGCGGAGCGCGTAGCGCGCATGGACAATGCTCTGGAAACCTTAGAGTCAAACTGAATCTGAATCGAACCAAGTAATTCACCTCCGATGTTATACCCAAGCCAAATTTTCCGGAACATCATCTAGACCCCGATTATATGCCTAACTATCCCGATGATGAACCCGAACGGAATACCACCTGGACCCGAGTACTTACCTTTTGATCCCTTACCTATGAATGAACCCTATTATCCCCCCCGATCCTATCTTTTTCCCAACACACGAAGAGCAGTACCACCCAAAGACACACGAATACCACGACAATCTATATGACCCCATATACGCGGAACCCATAAATATAGTATATCCTCCTGTACCCGCAAACCAAACCGGCAGTCCACACCACTCCTCGGTAGGAGACAACTTTGATTTCCACGATATCCAAACTCTTGAAAACAATTCGATGCCAACTCCGATGACTTAGACTATGTCCTAAATGACAACACCATTTTGACCCAAGCATTAGGATTAGACTACGCTCATCTTGAGCAAATTGCGAGATCTGAACAAGAAAAATACCCGATTTACCTAAGACGAGTGAAAGACTACTACTGGATGAATTCCTCTTTTTATAACCCTCGAGACCCGGAGATTGGGTTAGATCCACTCTCCACCATTTTCCCGCACTCGTTTTTGGATAGTTAAAACCAATGAGATGTTAGACGAGGGGCAACCTCAAGGATGTATGCTCATGTCTCTTTTACCTCAAACGCCTCGTATCTTTGGAACATGTAGTTTAAGGAGGGCAACCCCGTACCGGTCAAGAATGCCGTGGAAGGAGTAGTAGTAGTAGTAGTACTAAATGTAATGTGTGTGATCACTCCTCTAAATACCTGGAGGAGATATGAAATACTTGTTAGATAAAAGGGTTATGATGTATGACTTGTTGTTGAATTATGAGACTTATGTAAAATATTTGTGATCAATATATATATGTTGTGTACATGTGTGTGCAATGTGTGAATCTGTGTTTCCTGATGTTTTCATCTACTAACCTTCGAAATTAGAATATGGCAACTTTAAGAGGTGCCGGTGCTCCCGCAGGCCGAGGCGAGGCCGAGGCGAGGAGAGGTAGAATTAGAGAGCCTCGAATAGTACCGATACACGAGCTCGATCGCATGAACCACCACCACTACCTCCGAATGAATTACAAGAAATGAGAAGAATCATGCAAGAGCAACGAGTACTCATTGATACTCTCCTCGCTAACCAACAAGGGGGAGGGAACAACGGACGGAATGAGGAACGGCGGGATGAGGAAGAACAACGGGTAACGAGGAAGAAGGAGATGACACCGAGCAAGAAGACGAACAAAGTAATGCGTCCGAGAGATCTGACCGATCTCAGTCACCTCCCCAACGGGAAAGAGCGATGGTAAGACTGCCTCAACCTGTTAGAGAGGTTAGGGATACTCAGTATTGGGTGACCCAATTCTGTAAGCACAAACCACCATCTTTCCGAGGTAAGTTCGATTCCGCCTCGAAGATTGGGCGATGCGTCGGGACAAGATCTTCGAGGTCTTGGAATGTCCGAAGACCGAAAAGCTCAACTAGCAATATACAAGCTAGAGGAGATGCCGACCGATGGTGGAGGAATACTTGCAATGACCTTACGAGCCCGCTACGTCCCGTTACGTGGGAGAGCTTTCAAGCGAAGTTCAACGAGCAATACTTCCCGCTTCCGTACTGGATGACCAAGGAGTCCGAGTTCCTTCACATCCAACAAGGCCAAGAGGAGTCTTTTGATGACTACTTCGCACGTTTCACAAATCTATCCCGATACTCATCGCACCTGAGACGTGATGATAACGAAAGTAGTATGGCGAACATACTAATCTATGGCCTAAAATACGATATAAAAGAGAGGCGGTGTCTCACCGGTTCTCGACTTAATCCAAGCGGTAGAGGCTTGCCGACGAATCGAGCGTAATCAAAGAGCTGCGAAGGACCAGACCCTTTAATAGCGGTGGCCCAAATCGTAGCGGCTTCAACCGCAACAACTCGTCGCGAAAGAGGAAGGCACCACGGGGAAACAACCAAGGATGGAACAGAAGCCGTTTCGGCCGTGGCGTGAACTTCCCAAGGATGCAAACGCCGACGCCCCAAGCGTGTCCCAAATGCAAGAGGTACCATCAGGGGACCAACTGCAAGGGAAAAATCGTATGCTACAAGTGCCAGAGGCCCGGGCACATTAGCGTGAACTGCCCTCAAAAAGCCTTAGAGGCGAGGCCGCAAAACCCGTGTCGGGTTTTGCCCGACAAACAAAGAAGCCGGAAAGTCTCCCGAAATGATCCAAGGTACTATCTCTCTCAATGGGAATCTACTTCGGGCATTGTATGACTCGGGTGCTAGTCACTCGTTTATTTCTTATGACTGTGTAAAACGGTTAGGGATGCATGCCTATAGATTACCTTACGATTTGATAGTAGCTATGCCACTTGGCGCAAAATCTTTAGCTTCTGATGCATGTCTAAATTGTGTTGCGGGAGTAAATGGGCGAAATTCCAACATAGACCTTATCCGACTACCGCTTCATGGCATCGACGTCATTCTCGGTCTTGACTGGCTAACCGCAAACAACGCGATCCTCGATTGTGGTAATAAACAGATGTTGTTCTCACCTTCGCATGGTAAGAACAAGGTTGATGCCAGTCTGAACCTTCTCTCTACTGCGAAAGCTGAAAGATGCATGAAGCAGGGATTCCAAGCTTATATGGTGTTCTTCTCGGTCAAGGCGGATCGGAACCCTCACTCGAAGACATTCCGTTGTGAACGAATTTCCTGACGTATTTCCCCGATGATCTTACTTGAGTTACCCCCGAAAGAGAGGTTGAGTTCGCCATTGACCTAATGCCGGCACCGATCAATATCAAAAGCACCATATCGTATGGCACCGAACGAGATGCAAGAACTGAAAAAAGCAGCTTGAAGAGCTGCTAGGGAAGGGGTTCATCCGACCCAGCGTGTCACCGTGGGGAGCCCGATGTTGTTCGTAAAGAAGAAAGACGGAAGCTTGCGACTTTGTATCGACTACCGCGAGTTGAACAAAGTAACTGTCAAAAACAAATATCCACTTCCTCGGATCGATGACCTACTCGATCAACTATCTCGGTTCTTGTGTATTCTCCAAAATCGATTTACGCTCGAGGCTACCACCGGTTGCGAGTAAAAGCCGGTGATGTTCCTAAACGACCTTTAGAACCAGTGCGGGCATTACGAATTCCTTGTGATGCCCTTCGGATTGACAAATGCACCTGCTGTATTCATGGATTACATGAATCGAATCTTTCGTCAACACCTTGACAAATTTGTAGTCGTATTCATCGACGATATCCTAATCTATTCTAAAAGCAAAGAGGAGCACAAAGAACATATGCGACTCGTATTAGGCATACTACGTGATAAACGACTTTTCGCGAAGCTGAGTAAGTGCGAATTTTGGCTACCAGAAGTGAAATTTCTGGGCCATGTCATATCACGCGACGGCGTTGTTGCTGATCCCGGCAAGGTGGAAGCAGTTCTGGACTGAAAAAGGCCGGAATCAGTGACAGAGATACGTAGCTTTCTAGGCCTAGCGGGATACTACCGCGAGATTCATACAAAACTTCTCACGTCTTGCCTTACCATTGACGAAACTTACGAGGAAGAACCAACCATTCGTTTGGGACGAGGATTGTGAAACGAGTTTTCAAAGACCGAGGAAAGGCTAACTACCGCACCGGTGTTGATCATCCCGAACCGAGCGAGACTTACATAGTCATAGTGACGCCGGTGGGCATGGGTTGGGATGTGTCCCGATGCAACGAAAGGCGAGTAGTAGCTTATGCCTCTCGTCGCTTGAAGACTCACGAAGCAAACTATCCCACGCATGATTTAGAGTTAGCAGCTATCGTATTTGCGTTGAAGATATGGAGGCACTATCTTTACGGTGCAACCGTAGAATTGTCTTTTTACCGCAACCACAAGAGCCTGAAATATCTTTTTGATCGCGAGAACTCAACATGAGGCAACGTCGCCGGATGGAACTGCTTAAAGATTACGATCCGGGAGATCAAGTATCATCCAGGTAAAGCGAACGTCGTTGCGGATGCCCTCGATAGAAAGACGGTGCACACGGCGTACATGATGATCCAAGAACGGAGGCTACTTGAAGATTTCCGAGACTGAACTGTCAAATCGATTTGCATGAACTATAATGCGCCCGATGACGCCTATCTTGCAAACCTTCTTGTTAGTCAAGGAGAGTACGATTTGAGAGATAAAGTCGAGGAAGCTCGAAACACGACGAATGGGCGATTGCAGACGAGAAACGCTCTCCCGGGCGAGACTCAAGACCTTGACCTATCACCTAGTGGTTTGGTTAGGTACAAGAAGCGGATCTACGTACGGAAGATGAAGGTTTGCGACGAGAAAATACTAGATGAGGCCCATAAGAGTAGATACACTCTACATCCCTAATGGTCAAGATGTACCGAACTTAAAATCGAGTTTTGGTGGCCCCGTTGAAGAAGGATGTAACCGAGTATGTGGCCGGATGCTTAACTTGCCAAATGGTTAAGATCGAACATCAACGACCCCGGTCTTCTTCAAGGACTAGAAATTCCGGAATGGAAATGGGAGAACATTACCATGGATCTAGTAGTAGGGTTACCTAAGATTAGGAATCACGACGTGATCTGGGTAATTGTTGACCGATTGACTAAGTCGGCACATTTTCTTCCCATCAGTATTAACTACTCGCCGGAACGATTAGAAGAGATTTACATCAAAGAGATCGTGAGACTTCATGGCGTACCTAAGAGCATTGTCTCGGCCGGGACCCGCGATTCACATCCCGATTCGGGAGGCATTGCACAAAGAGATGGGGACAAAGCTAAGACCCGACGGCTTATCACCCTCAGACCGATGGCCAATCTGAAAGGACAATACAGACGCTAGAAGATATGCTTAGAGCGTGTGTATTGGACTTCAAGGACATTGGGACCAACATTTGCCCCTAGCCGAGTTCGCTTACAACAACGGCTACCATTCGAGCATACGAGATGGCTCCGTTTGAAGCATTGTACGGGCGAAAGTGTCGATCGCCTATATCTTGGACGGAATTGTCGAGCGAGAATTCATTAGGGACAAATATAGTTGATAGGACCTCCGAACAAATCGCTCGATCAAGCGAGACTCTTAACGCGAGTAGACAGAAGAGCTACGCCGATAAAAGGAGGAGGCCGTTAGAATTCGAAGTCGGAGACCATGTGTTTCTGAAAGTATCCCCAGTAACCGGTGTCGGTAGAACCCTTAAAAGGCTAAAACTAAGTCCTCGTTACATAGGGCCATTTGAAATCTTGGCAAAACATGGGCCGATCGCGTACCAATTAGCCTTACCCCCGAACTTGAGTAAACTCCACGACGTTTTCCATGTTTCTCAATTGAAGAAATACCAACCTGATCACGATCATATCATCCAAGATGAGAATGTCGAGTTACGGCATGATAACACTTTTGAGGTCGAGCCGAGCAAATTCTCGAAAGCCGAGAAGTGGCTTCGACGTAGAAATATTCCAATCGTGAAGGTGGCCTGGAGAGGTTTATCTCCGGAAGGGGCAACATGGGAAACGGAAGAGGAGATGAAAGAGAAATATCCAGAGTTTATGGCACGATACTTAGCTAGTATAGAATAAATTTCGGGGACGAAATTTTATTTAACGGGGGGAGAAATGTAATACCCAAAATTTCTTGTTGGTCTTAAATACAATATTTTGATAAATAGAGTCTATTTAATAGGTAAATATGTGGTCTCAAATTTTGAGACATGTTTATTTTATTTTCTAGGCAATTTTCCCCCTAGAATTAGAATAGCCAATAAGTAAGAAATTATATTAGTAATCATAAAATACCATAAAATACCACAAATACCATATTAAAACTATGATTCATATGGAAATGAAAATACTTAGACAAATTTAGAGAAAACAATGTCCATTAAATTAACAACTAAACCTTCACTAAATTAAGAAAATTGTCCAAGGTTTCATAATTGATTAAAGAGCCTTAAATACCTATTCTCATAATTTATTGAGAGATTAAATTTTCTAACACCTTATAATTAATAAATAGCTCATGTCTAATTTATAAAAGACCATGAAAAATTACCAAGACACTTGAAATAATTAAGGGCAATTTTTAATAATTAATGAGCAATTAAAACTACCCTAATGAAATATTTAGATAATTATTCAGCAACTTATATTAAAATAGCCATGGATTAAGGGTGTATTAGCCAAATTAAATATCAAGAGCTAATAAAGGTTTGAGATTAGCACTAAATGGATTGTTAACAATCATAAACCACTTCATGGACCAATCATACAACAACAAGAGATGATTAAACATGTAATTAAGTTGTTAATCAAGAATTAATCAAGAGTTGAAAAAGTCAACAATTGCAACAAGATCTAAAGGTCAAGAATTAATTTCATAAAGATTATCTAAAGGCCCTAATTAATTCTTATAAAGCCTAATCCATGTAACTAGGCAAAAAACCAATTAGATAACCCCACATGCAATCAATTAGAGCGTAAAAATGCAACTAAAACTGAACAAATGGGAGGGGTCTGTTTTGGCACTTGGGAGAGAGAAAGAGTGTTGCAAAATGCAACTTGCCCACTTGCTTGAAGGGATAAGGTGGTGAGATGAAATATCAAGAGGAAATATCCAACCATTAGCCAATGAGGTGTTTACACATAGGATAATTAGGATAATCAATAGGATTAATTCAAGATTTAATCAAAGGAAATCTATACAAAATAAATTGTATCTTGAAACCCACTAACCATCAATCAAAGATAAGAAGTGATTATTAACAAGCAAAATTCAAGCTTCAATTTGACTATAACCAAAGCTATTTTCTCAACTTTTAAGAATTTTCCAATTGAGAAAATGAGAGATTGAGGTCTCTAATTAAAGCCAAAAATCTCAAGAGTTCAAAACCAAAAAGAAAATTTGAATCAAACTTCATTAAGGTCCCCAAATGAATTTTTATCTAGTTATTCTATCTAGTGGAATGGAAGAGGTAGGAAATTCTAACTTAAAAAGGAAGTCAAGAAGTTGTCACAATTTAAACTTCATTTGGAATCCACCAATGAAAGCTAGCAAGACAATTACACAAATGCCATAGCCTTTTGCTATAAATAGGGGGCTTTGCTCTTCATATTTTCTCACCAATTCACAAAGCTTACAAGCTGAAACATAGAGAGAAAGTGAGAGTGAGAGCCTTGAAGAAAGAAGGAGCAAAGTTCTTGGTAAGTTTTCTAGTTCTAGCTTTAAGTTCTTTAAGTTTTAGTTCTTAAATTCTTAGATAGAAGTAGCTTAGATCTTAAATATGCTAGGATAATTTTATTTAGGTGTTTTCATAGTTAAAATTGCCTTTATCTCGAAAAATTGATGAAGTAGAGGTTATGGCAAAATTTCCGGAAGAAATTCATCAAAGAAACGAAGTTACGGCGAAATTTCATCGGTTTTCGAATTTCTGGAGTCAGCCATGAAAATGCCAGAATTTCATATTGAAACTATGGTCACAAAATTGTGAGAAAATTCATGGTTAAAAAAGACATATAGGGATTTTTAAATATGTCAAGAACATGTCAAAATGATTTTTGTACAGAGATTTAAAATTCCTCAAAGTTAGGCTACGAAATTCTGGAAAAATTCTGGGCAGAGGTTCAAAACCTAAAACCTGGGAGTGATTCGTGAAATCTGGGCAAAGGTAACTATTTTTACTTGAAAATAGACATCCTAAGGATTCCAAGGAATTTTACGGATCCTCGTTTTGATTTTTTTAGAATTAATTATGATTTTTCAAAGTTAGACAAAATGCTGCCCAGATTTATACCAGCGTTGTTGTACGAATTTTGAGGGAATAAAGTGAAAAATAAAAGTTGTAAGGGCAAAATGGTCATTAGGGGCCAAAATAGCTCTTAGGATATTACTTACAAATTAATAAATACGGTATTACCATTATAGGATCAACGCGATCACGGTTCGGGCGTCAAACGTACCAACACCGACGACGAAGGTACGGACGCGTCTTGTAACACTAACTCTGATGTTCATTGTATACCTATATGTGATGAGATGTGTTTTTGAACTGAGATTCTGTTTTCAAAAGTTATTGACTGTGCACATACAGCTTTATACGGGTTATAGTCATGATAACGCCGTTAAGTTTTCCTAGCGGCGAGGACACGACCATACATCGTGGCACTTTGGTGAATAGTGCGGTACGTAATAGCATTCATATGCAGTGTATATGGTGTGTTATTACTTGGTATATGTGAATTTTACTGTGACATCATGAATATCTGTCATACATAATTGTACTTGAACATGAGGTTAACCGTTACCTGGGGTTCAATGTACTTTGAACCTCAGCTCTTACCATAGCTTCAGGTTCGGAGTGAACGGAGCGGAGACAAGGGTAAGCGAGGCTTAGGACGGACTGGTCGGGCCCCTTTTGAAATGTATTTTGAATTTAGAACCATTTGAACTATTGTACCGCTGTTAGTAGCAAAACATACAGTTGATGTTATCAGATACATATCTTTTGAAATACTATTTTTACTTCCGGTGCTCTACTCTGATCATGATACCGTTTTAAAAAAAAAAAAATCGCTTCCGAAATTGGGATGTGACATGTCCCATCATGAGTACAAAGAAAAAGCTACTTTTGTGTTGGCGCAATGAGAACGCAACACGTGTTGACTCATCATGACAAATAAAAAAACTACTTTTGTGTTAGCACAATAGAAACATGACACGTGTCATCTTATTTTGATATACTTTTATGTTGGTCCAATAGAAACATGACACGTGTCCACCATCATGACAAGTAAAAAGCTACTTTTGTTGGTCGAGTGGAAATGTGACACATGTCTCCTCATTATGACATAGCTTTTGAATCAACTCCACAAGAGTATGACACGTATCTTGTCATCATGACAAGGCATAAGCTACTTTTATGTTGGTCTAGTAGAAAGAGGACACGTGGCGCATTCTGGACCATACACATAGTGCATTCTAGACCATACACGTGGTGCATTATGGACCAGACACCACTACTAGAAAATACTTAATTTGCGACGGATTTTAAAATCCGTAGCAAACAAAAAAAATTTGCGACGGATATTGAAATCCATCACCAAAAAAAAAAAAAATAGCGACGGATCCAATAATCCGTCGCAGATTTGGTGGCCCTAGGGTCCGCCGTTGGGCGACGACCATATGCGACGGATAGAAAGTCCGTCACAACATGGTCCACCAACTTGCGACGGCAAATTGGCGGACCAACAAATCCCAGGATCCGTCACAAACTGTCGGTGGCCATGGACAATTGAGTCCATTTTGTGACGGAACTCCTTGTTCCGTCGCAAAAAATAGCGATGGATCTACAATCCGTCACTAAAATGGGTTTTGCTTTTTGAGACGAAACTTATTTCCGTCACAAAAAGTTGATTTTGTGACGGAAATTCTTCCCATCGCAAAATTGTTCAACTAGTTCCCCCCCCCCCCGTAGCTCATCTCCCTCAACTCTCCCTTCCCCCGACGCGCCTCCCCCCGCCGGCCCTCAACTCCGCCCTGTAACATCCCAAATTTTAGGACTTGGGATTGGAATATTTTATGAGAATTAAATTATGAAATTTGGCTTTAACTAACTATGAGAATAATTAGGCTTATTTTTCCCCTAAATTTATTCTAGGAAAAGAATGATTAAAATAAAGAATATTTTAAGGCCAAAAGAAATTTAATTGAGGAGGAAAATCGAGGAAAATCCTTAAATGGAATTTAGGATTTAATTTTAATAATTATCCAATAATTATAAAAGAGTCTTGAAGAGAATTACGTGGATTAATTTTAGTGTTTACACACTATATATATATATATATATATATTGTTTTAAAAGCCCATTATCTTATTAGTTCAGTTTTGTCAAAACATAAGCAGTAGAAGCACGTATCACCCACGTTAGCACAACACCGAACAAAGTGCCTCATTGGGTTGGGCACGTATCACCCACGTTCATTTTTGCTACTCTTGAAATGAAATCTGCTTTCACCTAAAACCGTAGGTTTCTTTAGTCTATATATACTTATTCTTCTACCCTCAACGCCACCACAGAGAAAAGAGGGAGTCCGAGATGGAGAGAGTGTAAGTGTGGCATTCTCATTCTTTCCTTCCATCGTTCATCTTCATCCTGAGAAAGAAACGCCGAGTTCGAGAGAGAGATAAAGCCGAGGAGCATTCAAATACTAGTTACTTTGTTCTTAAACCAGAAAAGCGAGGTAAGCACGAGTTTCTCTCCTTTTGGTTTTGATGAGTTTCCAATATTAGCTTTTGTATTAATACCCGTGAGATTCTATAAGAAAAAAAAGTCCCTGTTCTTAAAGGTTAAAACAGAGGTAGTTTGTGTCGTTGATTTTGGCAAACGGTAGTTAGAAAATCTGTGACCGTTCTGTTCTTGTGCTTAAACGAGCTAGGTATACCTTTATGCAAGCTAATCCCGCTGCATATATATATATAGAGAGAGAGAGATGTTCGCTGCTTTTGGAGAAGAAAGAAAGAAAAAAAATAAGTCATGTGATTTCCTTATATATATTTATATATAGCTTTTGACCAAATATATATATATATATATATATTTATATATAGCTGGGTATTTAAAATGAAACAAAGACTAGCTGATTGTTAGGCATATATCAGGAACCTCCATACACGTTGTTGCAGATAAGAGGTGATAAGGAAAACATGCTGATGCATATTTATTAAATCAGCTACTGTAATGTGTAAATGTATATTTTTACATATATATATATATATATATATACTATTGCCTTGAGAAAAAGGATGAGAATATTTATATAGATATATGAGAAGCCCAAAATTGTACGGTACATATATGTGTGTGTGTGTGTGTGTGTGTGTGAATACCATAATAAAATATACTTTTATGTAGTTAGTATTTGTAAACTCCTATATAATAGGATCTAGTCTAACTAATTCCTATATTAATTCACCTTTAATATTATTTACAAATAATGTATATAGCGAAGCGTATTGTTTGGGGTGAGTGTTTACTAAATCTCCTAATTTAAATTATTAGGAGAGCCTATGAGAGTTTTAATTAACTATAATAATAATAATAATAATAATAATAATAATAATAATAATAATAATAATAATAAAGTAAACGAAGGTTATTATTATTATTAGGAGAAGGAATAAATAATAAAATAGATAAATAATAATAATATAATAAATATTATTATTATTTATTAGTAAAAAGGGGATAAATAATAAAAAGAGTTATTAATTAATAATAAATAAAAGAGTGTTGTTATTAATTAATTGTAATTAAAGTGGTATTATTATTAGGGGAATTTTTAGGGGTTAATAATTATTTTTAATCCCTTAAAAATTAGTTCTCGTAGATAATTACGTTGCGACGCGATTAAGTGACTGATGGCAATGATAAACGTTTATAGGATTTCATAGATGCCTCGACCGATCCCAACACCTACTGGACAAGAATTTAAGGATTTAAGCTCGAGGTGGGTAACTCTAATCTTGTTAGCATATATGTATGTGTTCATGTATTAGGTGATCATGTTTGATAGATGATTTACATGTATGGTTTTCCTAGCTATGGATTGAGGCTGCGTGTCTCATAGGGTCATGTGTCCTAATAAGGGTCATGCGGTCCTTGGCCGTTAACTTCTTGATTCGGTGCGACTTGTTTACTTGTAAATGCTTCTATGTTTAATATGTGCTATATTGTCATTTATGCTTCATATCATTCATGAGATTAATTGTTACCCCTGGAGTTCATTCATTTGAACTCCGGCAACGTATTAAGGAGACAGGAAGTGGATCGGGCACGAAGGGAAAGGTGCATCGGTAAGGATTACTTTGTAGAAGCTTATCTTCTATTATTCGGGACTATTAGTCTAAACGTTTATCTTTTATCTTAACATTTTGGATTACTTGTATTAAGATTCCTCCTATGTGATAGTTATCGTTCGCGAAAAATTCATCCTCACGTTTTCAATGTTTTCAAACTAAGTCATTTTTATGAAAGTTTTATTCCGCAATTAAGTCGTCCAAACTAGTCGATGCTTGTGCGCTTATACTCTGACAATAGAGAGATAAATGCCCGTACAAGAGAGGGTGTTTACACTCCCGCCCCCGCCTCGTCGCCCCCCTACTCACCCTTCCCTCGGTCCGCCCCACCCCCGCTCGTTTCCCCCTGCGCCGCACCCAGCTCGCCCTCCCCTTAGCTCCGCCTCCCACCCTCAGCTCCTCCTCCGGTCGCCTCCCAGTCACCGCCACCTCCAAATTTTGCAGGTTTGTTTTTTGTTTTTTTTTTAACACTTCTAAGTTGGCCATGTCCCATTTTTCTTTCTATTGGACACTACTAAACACGCTTATTGATATTGGTTGTTCGTCAATTCCGGTCAAATATCTATAGGATAAATTGTTGCTAGAATTTTGATATGTGTAGATATAGAAGGAAACTTAAATTATTGATCATTACATATAATTCAATTAAGATATTGCATGAAAGTCGATTTCTTCTATTTTTCATTTCTTTCATTAATGAGATAAAAAACCATACGAGGCGCAAGTGCGGGTTAGCTTGAAGACGTTCGAAAAACACAACAAAAGCAAATAACAAACAAATCTAGCACTAAGATCTTCACAAAGGGAATTATCAAAGAAATTCTAGCACTTCGAATTTTGCAGGTTAGCTTGAAGTGTTTTTTTTTTTTAATATAACTATATGATATCTATGTTAGGTTTGTTTTATTACATAATGGAAATATGTATGTTGGTAGAAGATTATCAATTACATGAGTTTAAATCGTTTTTTTTTTTTTTTTTCTTCTTTGGCTGAATCTATTAATTACATAAAGATCTTGATACTTAATGTGTGTATTAGTTTGGATTATTCCATGATTTTTTTAATTATTGGGTTTTAATGATTTTTATTAATGATATTGATTTTTTTAATCTTGCATTGTTTTTTGGGACGAAAATAAATTAAAAAAGTAATTTTTACAAGTAAACACAGTTAATAAACGTATAGAATTATTTTATGTGAAGTTTTTTCATTTTCATTTTTGTTTTTTTTTAACAAAAAATTGTATTTTGTGTTGCTTCCATTCCAATTTAGAATATATTTGTGGGTATAAGTTGAGTTGACATCAATTTTTATTATATAATAATTCTTAAAATCACAACATTTAAACTATTAGAAAAATTAATAAAATTAACTAGTTCATTTAAACTATTATACAAATTACTGTTAAATTTTTTTAAAAAATTATCTCATTTAAATTTTTGATTTAAAAATTATCCTTAACAAGTTATAAAATAAAGATGGATAATTTAAAAACAAATTATAAAGTGATATTGAGGGATAAGAGAATGAATTAATTAACGTAAAGTTCAAAGAAGATGTGAGTTTAGTGAATAATGAAATTTGTATTTATTACAAAAATTAGTTAAAGTAGAAAGAAAATGTGAGTTGAGTTAATGTCTTACAAAAATTACTATTAATTTTGTTTTAAAAATATCTCATTTACATTTTTTTTTTTTTGAACCTATCTTTAATGTAAAGTAGAAAGAAGATGTGAGTTTAGGGAATAATGAAATTTGTATTTATTACAAAAAATTAGCTAGTTGAGTAATAAAAATTACTATTAATTTTGTTTAAAAAAATATCTCATTTACATTTTTTATTTGAACCTATCTTTAACGTAAAGTACAAAGAAGATGTGTGTATTGACCACTTTTATATATTTGTGGCATGTTGAGATGTTAATTAGGTTAGTAACTGAACTAGCTAGGAATTATGGAAGGCAACCATGATAGAAGTTGGATGTACAATCGTCTAACTGAGAGAAGACAACTAAATCAAGCATTCTTGGCGGGTTTGAAAGAGTTCATCAAATTTGATTTGGCACATTCACCTAATTCAAGTAGGGAGATCAGGTGTCTGTGTGTCAAATGTAGGTGTTTAAGATTTCAAGATTTGGAGATGGTCAAAATCCATTTGTGTAAAAAGGGATTCATGAAGGATTATGAGTGTTGGAAATGTCATGGCGAAGTCCGACAGACACCGAGTGGTTATTACGGGGACAGTAGTCATCGAGACAACTTAATCAATATAAGCAGTTGGTTATGGACGCTGCGGGACCGTCGATAGGCCAATATTTCGATCCTGTTACTCATGTTGAACGATCATACATGGGAGAGGAGATCGATACACATAGTCAACCATCATACATGGGAGAAGATCCTCATTCGGAAGCCGATAGGTTCTATAAAATGCTTCAAGAAGTGCAATGTCCGTTATGGGAAGGTTGCGAACACTTTGAAAGTAGTGAATATTCATCGCTATCGGCTACCCTAGCAACACTAAGCTTGAAGACTGATCACCATATGAGTGAGAGGAATTACAACGAAATGATGCAGATCATAAGTAAGGTTGTTCCCAAAGACAATAATTTGCCGAAGGATTTTACCAAGCAAAAAAAAAAAAAGGTGAAAGAGCTTGGACTTGGATGTGAAAAAATTCATTGCTGCCCGAAAGGATGTATGTTATATTACAAGGATGATGCTGAGCTGACCAATTGTATTGCGAATTTGCTACGGAATGTTTTCCATCCCAATTAATTCCGTAGCAAATTCTCAAATTTGCGAAAATTTGCTATGGAAAATAATTCCGTAGCAAATTTATGAATTTGCGATGGAATGGTATCCGTCGCAAATTTTTGAATTTGTGACGGGATAAAAGCCGTCGCAAAATGGAGAACTTGCTACGGAAAATAATTCCATAGCAAATAGCGACGAAACTATTTCCGTAACAAATTGCGACGGACGAAATTTCCGTCGCAAATTTGTGACCGAAATATTTTCGGTTGCAAATAAACAAATTTGCGATGGATTTTCCCTTTTCCGTCGCAATTGCGAAGCGGTTTTTTGCTACAGAAAAAGTCTGTTTCGCTACGGAATTTTTCCGTAGCAAAAATTGATTTTCTTTGTAGTGCACGTGGCGCGTTCTAGACCGTATCCGTGTTCTATATATACCCCTTCCCCCTCATTTGTCTTTAAACCATTCTTGGCTAAGGCGTGATCAAGGAAGAGGAAGAGAGTAAGTAGGCAAGTCCTTAGTTCAAGTGAAAGAAGAAGGCAAACAAGACCCAAGATCAAGGTAAGTTGCAAAACTATCCTATTGTGACTTGGTAGTTGGAATTTTAAGGTTTCTGTCCAAATGGTTTAATTCAGATATGAAATTATGGTGTGATTTTGATCTTTTTTTTTAGGGTTCCATTGAGTTTAGAACGAAATTTTGCATGAGAATGAGTTAAGGTCATGATATACGAACCCAAAAACTCAAACTAATGATGTAATGATGTCGCGACGCTTTTCTTCGTTCTCATTTGTGTTTCGAGCTTCTGGTCTGAAACTCAAACTAACCTAATCTGTCAATACAAAACGCTGTGTTTCAAGTAGGAATCTAACTGAAAAGTTTAAAAGTTCGTGAAGGGACTACAAAGCATGTTTTTAAAACAATTTCGGATTTACTGTAATTTTCTCTGGTTCCTTTCTTCATTCATTCGCAGTTACCAGAAACTCTGGGTTCTTTTCTGTAACTTTCTCTAAACTGAAGAAAATAATCCATAATATAATACCTTATCTTCCAAAAATCAATCAATTAAGGTAAATAATGAAATATATGATATTTATACCTCTTCAATCACAATTAGTCACAAAAGAGACATTTTAAGCTCAATTATTATGTCAAAAACCCCAAACAAAATAAGAAAATATAACAAATTAGGGATTTGCCATCTATCCACAATATAAGTCGCTTTTTAAAAAGATTCTTTAGTCCATAAAATAAATAGCTTGTAGAGCAGTTTTTTTTATAAGACTTGGAGATTAATTTTAATGCTTACATATTTGCCAAATTTTCAATTAAAGACACGTTTTACTTAAATGAATCTCACAATTTTTTTTTTTGGGGGGGGGGGGTGAAAGGTATTTAAATCTCAACAGTATATAAAGATTTTATCGTTTATTTATACAATAATGGTATTGATCAGATGCAATTATCAGCATACTCAGTGGAATCTATAAAATAAGATTTAATTGAAGTGTTGAACTAGACATTATATAAAATAGGATAAGGTAAGAAGGTCATATGTAGTTGAGCTACAATAGAAAACTTCAAATGAAATTAATAAAGTATTATATGTCTTGCACCACTAAAATTGAATAAAGAAAATTTTCGAATATTTATAAAATAAGATTTAATTGAAGTGTTGAACTAGACATTTTATAAAATATAAAACTTCAAATGAAATTAATAAAGTATTACATGTCTTGCACCACTAAAATAGAATATTTATAATATTCAAGCCGACGTTATCATCGTGCTCAACTGGGAAAAAAAAAACTCGATATATAATGACTAAAGCTTGCACGGCTTTAATAGGGATATGAGTGCGACAATTATGAATTAAGGTTATATACCACAGCACAAGCAAATATAGGATGTTTGGATTTTTGCACCGGCCTAAGAAAGAGAGTATTTCGTGAAAAACGATAGCATATCAAACATCACAATACAACAGAAATTTTGTAAGTATAATATATATAATGCAATAAATATTCCCACTCTCTTCCTTGCTACAATCAAGTCCCACTTATGAATAACACACAAAATAAAGACAGAGTTCGAATTGTCGTCACATGTTTAAGATATCCTTTAGGGAGGTGCTTGGTGTTATTTAGGATATCGTTTTACTCTATACATGTATTAAAATATCATCATTCAATTCCTTCTTATTTCATTTAAACCTATTATCCGATTCCGAATATAATTAACGTTATTTTTCTCTGTTAATGATATACAAAGACCTATGCCATCACGTGCAAAAATATTTTCAAAATAATGCCCTATAATAATAATAACAGGAGTAGTAGTAGTAATAATAATATGTCTTTTCATATCACGTCAGCCCACGATTTCCTTCAGATTAATTTTCTTGAAATTTGCTAAAGTCTCACCTAACATGTTTTTTTTTTTTTTTTTTAATATTTATTTATCTTACGAAACCTATATTTTATCTCAAAATGATAAAAACTAAACAACAAACACCCACATTTATATATTATCATATATTAATATGATTCAAACCCAAAAAAATATTGAACAAAAGGCTTGAAGATTTCAAAGTGGCGAAAGTGAGACAATTAAAAAATAATTCAAAGAGGCTATAAATTAATCTCTATTGCAAGTGGTGGATAATCAAATAATCACACGGTACAGAAATACAAACAAATTAGAAACACAAGTATAAGTATTACTCAAAGATGGAGAGTCCTAAGTGGACAAGATCATTGGGAAGGTCTTCTAAACCCTCTCGACATCGATCTACGAAGGTATATTATCCATCATGGAGAAAGAACACAAGTCACGTATGATACTTTTATCTCAAAAACAAAATCCAAATATGCAGGAGCAAGCAAGTACGCGAAGAAGAACTTGTTCGCGAGGGTCGGTTTGGAGATTGGGAATCCCTTCAAGTATAGTGTGACAAAGTATTTATATGCAACATCACAAATCCCTGTTCCTGTTGCTTTTATAGTAAAGTCGTTGTCGAGGGAATGTTGGAGCAAGGAATCAAACTGGATAGGGTATGTCGCTGTGGCCACAGATGAAGGCAAAGCTGTGTTAGGAAGGAGGGATATTGTGGTTGCTTGGAGAGGAACAATAAGAACACTGGATTGGATTAATGATTTCCAATTTCTGTTGGTTCCTGCTCCTATAATTTTCGGCGGTTCGGAGTTGACGGATCCTAAAGTTCATAAGGGTTGGTACTCTATGTATACTTCAGATGATCCTAAATCTCCATTCAACACAACGAGTGCAAGAGACCAGGTATTTGTCTTCTTCTTCTTCTTTTTGTAAGCTTCTTGTTGTCTAAAGTAATGTTAGATTCTAACTAATCCTAAGAACAAACCCCAAATATAATGGAAGTAGCTATCATAAAAGGCATATTTTGTACACAACAGGAAGACTCGAACTCAAGTTATCATACTTCAACTGAATTCAGCCGTTTCTGTTGGGACCTATTGGTGATATTTAATTTGTTATTTTAATTGTAAATGTTTGTTTTCTTCTTTCTTTGTTTTTATTTTTGATAGTAAACTACTCGTTATCACATATTAGATTCTAACTCATCCGAGCGTCAAACCTCCAATTGAGAGTAGTTGTCATAAGTGTTACACCCCTATCGGCCTCGCATTTATAGGTGGCGGGTAGTATGACATTTTCCTTATTATCAATTATATCCATGTATCAAAGTAATTACGCAGCTGAGCATGTAATAATTTGGACACTATAATACTGGTAAAGTAAACAAGTATCCAAAGAGAATAAGTTTCCCCCGAAGGGTTAATATACTGTCATCCCGTGTAATACCAAGATAATCAAAAGTATTATACAGTAATCCGGGTAATGAAAAATAATAAAAAGTCATCTCTAGCAATTTCCACCAAAATCCTCAGTCATGGTCCACCTTCTTACCTCTTGCCTCCTGCTCCGTCCTAGATGCATTACCTGTACCCTTGTAATAGCTTGTGATTCATAGATGAATCCCAGAGTAACCGTTAATCTCATATCAAAGTATATACAGAGTATGTAAGAAAACCACAAACACAAACCAACGAGGCATAAAGCCTAAACTAGAACGAGTAGTCACACATAACATATACTGCTCAATAAGGCACATAACAATGCTAGGGGTCGCACACAGCGGGTTGCGGTACCAAAGCGCGTGGCGAACACAATAACACCGAATGCATACACAATCATGGTAAAATATAGATACAAAGTCATACAAAGCATATGAGATTAAGGTTACTTACTTGCAAGTAGCTGATTAGTAGGATAATAAACTTCCGGCTACTAAATAAGAATGATAGACCTAAAATAAATAATATAGCAATGTCACTGTCAATATAACTCCTTCCTTTAAGTTATGTAATTATTCACTTGCATAAAGGGTCTTTCTACTTTTGAAACTCATTAATTTCCTTTGTTAATTAGTATTTCTTCTTTGGTGAATTTTCCTTTATTTTCGCACAAAGTGCGGGAAATTTCTGAAATTTGACCCAACTTAAAAAATTCATAATTAATTGTAGAAAAATATGATTAGGGTATTTCAAAAATCTACGTGACCTTTGACATGTCTATTTTTGACTAAAAATACTTGCCAAGGCTAGAGGTATGCAAATCGTTCCCAGATTACGAAAATGCCCTTACTGGTTTTAAAGTTACTCAACTTGTATTCCTTCTTATTTTATCCTTAATTCTTCCAAAATCATACTCCATGTTCTTCCTTATGCAAAATTTCCTTTTAAACACTTTAAAACCATCAAAATTACCAAACTAACATCATATCCTCATGTTCTAACTATTGGCCAGAATGCCTAAAATTACAAGAGATTAGGGAGACGACTTACTTGTTCTAAGTCTTTTCTTCTCTCACCACCTCTTGAATTACTTTGTAATGGTGACTTAGGCTTCAATAGTATCATGTAAAGGTATTAACTAGATCTCAAACATAACCATATGAATTTAATGGAACTAGAATAACTTTCACAACTTCCTTACCTCCATTCTCTTTGTAATTCTCTTGTACTCCTTCTTGGTTCTATTTCTCAAACTCACCACTCTCTTCTTTCTCTTCTTCCTTGTGTGTGGCACCTTTTGCCATGCCAAATGAGAGGAGAATTCCTTTATATAGAGGTCATGGCATATAAAATATCTTCTTGAAATTTTACCAATTTACCCTTTTGAATTATCCTTTAGAAATTCTAGGTTTTTCTCCTCTTTTCTAGGGAAGTCTTGACTTCTCTTGATTTTCCTCCCTTGATCTAGGTATGTTTCATTATTGGGCAGTAAAATATCCTTAATTCTGTATGTCCATGTGTCCTTATCAAAATCCTCTTTATATCCTATGGAAACATGGGGCAACCTAGGTATTTATTTTTCTTGGCTTTTGTTTCCACATATGACAAATATAATCTTCCATTTCCTTCGAACATGTTCGAAATATAAGTCTTGAAGGGAGGGAAATTTCAGCTGCAATTTATATAAGAAAAGGTCTTGAAATATTCCTTTCAAGGTCCAATTCAAATCCCCTTGTGACACTTGTCAAACTAAGGGATTATCTTCTTGATTATTTGCCTCTTGTGGTTATAATTCTTTGCTTAATGAAGAAGGTGATTAGGTGTCCCATGAAATTAATTAAATATGTGCAAGTGTGCCCCCACTAATCTTCTTTAAATATCTTGCTAATACATAGTAGCTTATGTGTCCCTAACTTTTCTTCTTTGACTATTAATGTAACACCCCATTTTTCAAAAGCGGAATAATGTATTTTTATCAGAGTAGAGCATCGGAGAACTATGGTGTATCTGGCTAATTATAGTAACGGTACATTTATCCAGGTATTTAATAACATAACAAAATACATCCCAAAAATAAAAATCTTCAGCTTGGTCTTCAAGCGTGTTGCTTACCCTTGTCATCAGCCCTCGGTCCTCCAGACCCTGAAGCTATGCTAAGAGCTGAGGTTCAATGCCCATCGGACCTCAGGTAACGGTTAACCTCATGCTCAAGTATGACAAAATATGTATGACATGTATTCATAACATTACAACATTAACCAATACATAGTACACAGCAGATGTAAGGTTACAACAATACATAAGCACACAACAAATGTAATGTCAAGACAACAACAGTACATAGCACACAGCACATACACAGTCAACCACGTCTGCACTAACCAACGATAGCTCCTCGTGTCCTCAGCACTAGAAAAACTTAACGGCATTACCAAGATTGTAACCCGTATAAAGCTGAATGTATAAATATGTGAACTAAGCCCCATAACTTAGTCACGGTGCATGACCCAAGACCAAGTCTTGTCCATGACGCTATGAAATCATCTATCACATATAAGCATACAATGAGCATCAGAGTTAGTGTTACAATACGAGTCCGTACCTTAGTCCGTTTGGATATCGGTACGTCCTCATGCAGTACGTCCCCGACTTTCTCGATACCCTATAATGGTATTTTCGCATTATTACCTCGTAAATAATATCTTAAGAGATATTTTAGCCACTATTTACCTTTTTACAACCTGGTGGATTTATTATTTCAATTATATCCCTTAATTTCTAAAAAAAAACGCTGATTCATCATTTCTGGCCAGATTTTATGCTAACTTCGAAAAATTACAATTAATTCTACAAAAATTGAAACGAGGATCCGTAAAACTCTCCGGAATCCTTATGATGTCTATGTTTGATTAAAAATAATTTTTTTTACTCAGAATTTGTGAATCATTTCCAGTTTTCATGTTTTTAGCCTCTGCCCAGAATTTTACCCAGAAAACGTAGCTTTTCTTAAGAATTTTTATCTCTTTGTACAAAATTCAAAATGACACACTCTAGGTATATTTGGAAAGCCCTATATGTCTAATTTAACCATGAAAAATTTCAGATTTAATTAACTTCATCTTCAACATAAGATCATGGCCTTTATGAAACTGACTCTAGAAATCTCTAACCGAACAATTTTCGCGAAACTTCGCTACTTTGATCTTCAACTTCCAAAAATTTTGATCCAACATATTTTCCATCAAATTTTTGAAATAAAGCCATTTTTAATCATAAAAACATGAAAATAAAATTGCTCTTGGAAATTTAAGATCAAAGCATAAACTAACTATGAATTTAAAAGCTAGAACTTGAAGAACTTACCTTGCTCTTGTTTCTACTCCTCCAGGCTTCCCACACTCACTCTCTACTCTCTATATTCAGATGCTATTGCTTGTTTTTGGTGTGAAAAATGAAGTGAACCCAAGCCTCCTATTTATAGGTGAAGATTTAGGACACAAATGGAATTTCTTTTGCCCAAATCTCACCCTAACCATTGGATGCAATTTACTTTACAAGAGTTTATCTCATCCCTTCATGTGATTAAAAACCCTAACTTGGCCAACAAGTTTAGAAAACCCAACTTAATCTCCAAGTTTTGCTTTTTAAAAATTAATTTACTTTATATTTTTTTTTTTTTCAAATTTCTCTTATCTTCAAGTACCTCATCCTCTTCCACTTGCTTTAATTAATTGTCATTAAAACCCTATCCCAAAGGTACATTATCCACTTCCATTTGTTCCCTCACTTAATGCTTCCATGTGCTCTTAATTTCCATGTGTGCTTAGCTTAATTAATAAACAATTGACTCATCTTTTTGCCCAAGCAAAACCGTGCCCTTCCTTCATCATTTTGGCTTCAATTTTGTGTTTTCTTTGAGTCTCTTAAATGGTCATTCAAGCTTCCTATTGGTTCTCCTAATTTCTCATGGATTTAAACCAATTATATAATTAATTAGAGCCATTAGATTTCACTTTATTAGATTTAATCTTGGCCTTCTATTTTAATCCTAATTAGCATACCTAATATGGTGGTTTAGATGTTTATTAGGTATAGTTGCTATTGGGTGATTGGCTTCTAAGTTAATCATGATGTAACATCCCAATTTTCTAAAGCGTTTTCAAATAGTTTGATCAGAGTAGAGCAGCGGAGCAAGTGAGTAACTGATATAACATTAACTGTGGTGTATTTGGTTGCTTATACAGCGGTACATTTATTCGAATATTCAAAAATACGCTAATACATATCCAAAAAGAAATTCTCATTTGGGTCTTCACTAGTCTTTGCTTGCCCTTGTCCTCGGTCCCGATCCCTCCGGATCCCGAGGCTATAGCAGGAGCTAAGGTTCAACGCCCATTGAACCTCAGGTAACGGTTAACCTCATGCTTATGTAATAGTTTATGTATGACAGATATTCATGACATTACAGCAATAATCAATATAAAAGCCCATAACAGATGTATGATTAGAAATACATAACCACGTATGTAAGATAATAACAGCGTATGTAACATACCCACGTATGCTACAGCAATAGTTAGAACATAACCTCGTATGTGACATAACCACGTATGTAAGTCTTAGTCGATGAACACAACAATCATATATAATCATACAATAAGCATCAGAGCTAGAGTTACAGTACGCGAACGTACCTTCGTTGACGGAACTTCGGTACGACTGTTGATCATATCGTAATCACAGATATCCTATAAGGATAATAACGTTTCTAATCAATGGTCAACATTATACCAGACATTCTAGTCCCAAATTACCGTTTTACCCCTGACTCCCTTAATCGGCGGAATTTCGCCAGAGCTTCGTTACTTTGACTCTAATCTTCCAAAATTTCGCCATATCTCTTTCTCCAACATAATTTTTGAAATACATATCATATTTAACCCTAAAACATGATATTAAAATAATACTTGGAAGATTAAAGATCAAACTAACATTTTTACTATAACTACCGAAAAACTACGAAAGCTTAAGACTAAAGACCGAAGAAATTACCCAACTTCGCTACTCCTTGTCCGAGCTCCTCCTTGCTCTCACTTCTCTCTAACCTCTCTAGGATTCCTTTGTGAATTGGTGAGGAATGAAGTGAAGGGGTTGCTGTTTATAGAGAATTTCCGTGGATCTCAACCCTTGGATCAACTTTTGCATCAATGGTTAAGAAGACGAAGATGTGGCCTCTTGCAAACCATTCACTCTCCTCTCTTCTCTACCACAAATTTGCCCTCGTTCGGTGTTCTAATCGCGCAATCTTAACCAATCTCAAAAAGTCCTTAGCAACTCACTGAAGATCTAATCTTCCTCTTTAAGAATATTTGGATTAACTAAATTTTTTATCCCATTCAGGGTATTTCGTAACCTGCTGAACATTTTCGGATAACCGCCGTTGGTTACGAAAATTACTTCGGGTAATGCCAAATTCGAGACAAAAATCCACTGATTCATAATATGTCCAGTTGTTTTCTACTTAGTTCAAGGATTTCAAGTTATGATTTATTTTCCATTGGTTCTCACTTTTCTTATCTCGCCCTTTGTTTACAAAATATCTTTTCATCGATCCCTTATTCTCCCCGCCTAAGGTTCTAAAATGACTTCCGCTAACACCAACTTCTGGACAAAAATTCACTTGTTTGTAATATGTCCTGACCTAAGAAACCTAGTTCACGACTTTCTATGTAGGATTTAATTTCTATCGGTTCCCCTTTATCCTACTGGTTCTTCCATAAATATCTCTTTTATATTATTATTATAATACAAATATCATGATATCTATTTAAATATTATTTATTTATCTTATTTTATTTTATTATTATTTTCTTCTTCTTCTTTTTTTCTTGAAAGTTCTGTCCCCCTTTTATTTTTATTTTATAATTAATTTACTTTATATTTAATTATCTCTTAAAATTCACAAAAATTCTCCCCATTACTTCTTTTTTTCAAACTTAAATAATTAGCCATTAATTACCTAACTAATCACTTTCTAATTGTTGATAATTTTCTTAATTAGGATTAATCATTATCTCAACTATTTTACTGATATTGGTATTTTATGCTACATGTAAAATATTAAAAATCATAGGGCAATTTATGCTCCCCAAAATTATATTTAATTTTGCCTCATTATTTTTCATGGGAAATAATCCCAAAAATTCCTAAAATTAGAGACAACATACTTTCTAATTTTCAATAAATAGTTTATTGCCTCTTGGGATTTATCATAATATTTTCAGGGCATTTTATGGCCCAAAATTGCATTTAGGGATTTTGACACTTTAATTCCTCTAATTTCATTAGAAATTTCCCTAGACAATAGAATAAGTATCCTACAAGGTTTTAAAACCACATATTCAGCTATTTTTAATAGGTATTTTCTATCAAAATATAGTGGCTATGCTAAATAGGATTTTTAGGGTATTACACATGATACTTAGTAATTCATTTTATACTAATATAGGATCCTTATTGGTCTTTGATTTTTAATTAAACCAAAATATCCTAATTGATGCCTTTTAATTTGTTACTTAATTAATTATGAAAATTTATACAATTATTTTTTAATTAGTGAATACTTAATTGCTCATTAATCTTTATTAATTTCCCTTAATTTGTTTAAGTATTTTCCATAACATTCTATCGCTCCTTTTGATTATTCAAGAACCATAGTTTAATATGATAATTATTTTGTATTTTATGATCCTTAAATGTGGTCTTAAATTTAATCTTTGGTTTATTTAATTCCAAGAAAAAATGGCCTAAAATCTAATTAATAATCTACCAAAATTTAGAGACAACATGTTCTCCTTTATTTACTATGTATTATTTATCAAAATTAGTACTTATGATAAATAAGAATTTTAGGGTATTACAATTAAATTGCCACATAGTATTTAGGTGTCCTTCCATAATTACCCACCTTTCCATGTGTCCTCTTAGATGTCCATTACTTTAATTGTGTGGTTGATGAAGATGTCCAACTGGCCCTTCTAATAAATCTTTAATTAATAAGAGGACATGTGGATATATTCTAGGTACCTTCTTGTTAATCATGTGATAATTTATCTCATTCCCTCTTCCCTTATTTAATTCACAATTATAAGTCTTTTCAAGAAATAATTATGTTTTCCAACTTATACTAATTAATATAGTTCTTGTCTTCATCCTTGTGTAATTGCTTTGTTTTCTCCTTTTCTCCTATGTATGCGACACATTCAAGAGACAAAAGGGTATGTAATGTTCTTTTAATCATATCTTAGATCCATGCCCATGTGTCAATTGATAATAGCATCATCAATAAAGCTATTATCTTTAAAGTCAAAGATATTTTGCTAATAATCACTTTAATCTTGCCATGTGTATATGTTTCATTTTCAAAGGCAAAAATGCTTTTTGTTAATAATCTTCCTACTTGCCATGTGTCCATGTTCTTGAATTATCTCTTGCCTTCTTATACCATCTCACAATAATGATCCCTTATTAGCCAATTAGATGGAAACAAATATCATTTGCCTTAGATTTGATGCAAATTCCATATATCTCAATAATATAATATTAATTAGCTTCATAAAATAATTTTCATGAAAATACTGTCACAAACTAATTCTCAAACCTCTAGGCCTTGTAATGCAGGATATTACAATAAGGTCGTATTTTTATCCACATGATTTGAACACAAGTTATCGGGCTTAATTGGAACCAAGCCCTTTGCTTAGGCCAATCCTTGTTAGTGATTTTGTTTTTTGTTTTTTTGTTTTTTTGTTTTTTTGTTTTTTTTTGTTTTTGAATTTCGAATTACTCCATCATCAGTTGATTGGATTTCAGATTTAGATCCATTGACGATAGCTTTGGAGAAGTTGGAAGATTAAGCTTTGGAGAAGTTGGAAGATTAAATTTATTAAAATTCAGTCAAAGTTAACCCCCTCAAATTCATAGGATAATTCAGATTCGACCATATCTCCTTACTTTTAAACATCTTGATATACTGCTCTGGTCCTACTTGTATGTCAGAGAGAGAAGCTTCTTTTTGTACTATTTATAAGGCACCTCATTAAAGTTTAGAGGTGAAAGTACAACTCAACCCTTCACTTATTATTGCATTGACTTTGTTTTCATGTGGTATTAAGTATGAGTAAAATTGGAAAGTTGTTGAATTTTATAACAGAGTTAATTTAAGGTTTTCCTTTTGTCTCTGTGAAAAATGTTAGAAGTGCCTTAGAAATAGGAAAGAGGAGTAGCAATTAATGCTTAATTTATGATGTGCAGGTGCTAAGTGAGATAAGAAGGCTAGTAGATCTATACAAAGATGAAGAAATAAGCGTAACTGTGGTAGGACACAGTTTAGGAGGAGCACTCGCAACCCTAAACGCAGTGGACATAACTCAAAATGGCTATAACAAGCCATCAAAGGCACGGGAAAAATCATTTCCAGTCACAGCCTTTCTTTACGCGTGCCCTCGAGTCGGAGAACTGAACTTCAAGATGGTTTTCAATGGGTTGAAAGATCTGAGAGCTTTAAGAACCAAGAATATTCTTGATATTGTTCCAAACTATCCCACTTTGCCCTATTTGGACATGGGTGAAGAACTGGTAATAAATACTCGGCAATCTCCGTACTTGAAGAGTCCAGGGACGATCTTCACTTGGCATAGCTTGGAGTGTTACTTGCATGGAGTTGCAGGAACACATGGATTTGATGGAATTTTTGAATTGGTGGTGAATCGTGAAGTTGCGCTTACAAAATAAGGGCGATGATTCTTTGAAAGATGAAAATCTTGTTCCTGCGTCATGGTGGATTGAGAAGAACAAGGGAATGGTTCAAAAAGAAGATGGTTCATGGGAGCCGATGGATCATGAGGAGGATTCCTTTTGATACGTCAAGGTTCTATATATGTACTTCCTCTGGTCCTTGATACAAGAGTTCGTTGATTTTTTTAAAGAAGTTTAGGAAGCTAAATAATATATCAATTTATAAGTTAAGAAAGTATGGAGAAAAATAATAAATATAAATATTTTAATATAGAGTAACTAAATTAGCTTGCTTAACCTCTCTAAAAAAGCCAACTATCTCTTATATTAATGAACCAGAGGTAGTATAAGTATAAAATGTGGCTTCATATTTAAAATATTGTTGTGGTTCTGAATGTTACAATATAATGATTATAAAATGTGGCTTCATTTAATAAAGCGCGTTGACACCATCTCTTTCCTTATGTTCCTTTCATAAATAATTAAGCTCTATACTTTGGTTTATTTGGCTTAGTGGTTTCCTTCTGTGTTTAATGTGTGTTTGGGAAAGCGTTTTGGTTATCTGACTTTCGAGGCCTAACTCACTTTTATGCTTTTAGTTGCGTCGGTACTTTCTCCCTCATATACTTTCTTCATTGCTCACTATTTTCTTCAAACCAACTTCTTAGATAGGAAAAAAATTGTATATTCTAAATAATAAAAAGTAGCACTAACAAGAAATAACAATGGTTTAGATTTGAGAAATAGTGATAGAGATATTGTATATTTTAACTTGCTTGCTTTGAAAAAATATTTATAATATATATATTAAATATATCTACTAAAGTGTTTTTTATATTAACTACTTTTTTCTAATAAAAATTACCTCTTTTTCATATTATAAGTTTAATTTTAATTTAATATTTCTCTTAAAGTTGTGAAATTATATATATTATAAGACTCATATCCTTTTCAGTTATTTTGCATCTAAACATGCTTTTTAATATATCATCTAAACAAATTTATGCAAAATATCTTTCTTATAAAAGTCAATCTAAACATAAATCCCATTATATTATCTGACTTTAACCTAATTTAAGTTTGCAAAAGTCTGATAAAATACAACCCACTTTCCTCGCCGTAAATCCAAAAACATGGAAATTAGAAACTAATATGAAGTGTAGGTGTTGCAGTTTATGATGAACCCAGACAGACATAGATCGCTTTTGTCAAAATCCAATTTGAGATAAAGCGTTGAAACATAAAACATGCACGTTACGACAAGAACGGTCATTAACATGCTTGAGTTTTTTTTGGGGGGGGGGAAGGAAGAAGCAAATTTTACCCGAAACTCAGCTTTATTTATTGAAATCCCACAAGGAAAAAAAAAAACAAGTTAAAGTCAATAAAATTGTCTTATAATTTAAATAACTTCTAATATTATCCTTACTAATTGCACTAAACTCTAATATTAAAGTTAAAAAAAAAAATTGATTTTTGTTGGCAACAAAAGTCGCCACGAAAGTCCAAAAGTCGTCGCTGAAAATGTTTCAAATGGCGACAAAAAAGTCACGCCAAGTCGTTCTTTAAACGGTTGTCGCCGATACTTTTGGCTTTTGCGACATTAAAATGTCGCCGCCAAAAGTTGACAACCAGTAGCGACAAAAGTCGCCGCTGAAAGTCACATTTAAAAAAAAAAAAAAAATCTTTCAATGGCAACAAAAGTCGCCACTAAAAGTCACAATTTTTAAAAAAATCTTTCAGTGGCGACAAAAGTCGCCGCTGAAAGTCACAATTTTTTTCTTAAAAAAATTAAATGGCATTTTTTTTATATGCTCTGACAATGATGTGAAAAAAAAAAATCTATTAAACTGTCATAAAGGAAAACAAATATTTCTAAATTACTCACAGTTCACCAAATGATCCTGATGCAACTTTAACAAATTAAAGCCAAGAATGATACCATTGGCCCTTCTTTATTGGGTGGCTCACAAGCTGTATAAAGAAAAGAAAAGCCTCTTGTAGCATCATTCTTCTTGGATTCATTACAAGGTGGAGAAATTCCAAGGCTCAAATCAAGATTTTGATAATTACCTGCATTAATATGCAACATTAAGTTTTAAATGAGAACATGAAAGCAAATGAATGAGCAAAACATTATATGATATTTTCATAGCTCATATGAGGGTCCTCGTTGCAGCATGGTTGGGATACTGTTTCTTGTTTATTACCGCTACAATTTCCACCTCTCAACCTCACGCTGCAACAAATTGCTGGATATCCTTCTGCAAACAGGAAATACCACAGTAGGCATAAACTATTTCCATAACTCTTCAACTTCATAGCTGACTATCACAAACTATGTTTCTATAACTCTTCAACTTCATTTAAGCTTTCTTCCAATGACCACTATCTTTGGCTTTTATCTAACAAGAATATTTCGCCATGCAGGAATAGAACAAAATTGTTAGGCAACAAGGCAGGAGGGTTAACTTACCTCAATTTGAAATGGTGAGGTTGTTGGTGGGTATCTGTTAACAACTTTACCATTTTTATCAACCAAGAATTTCTCAAAATTCCACTTCACAAGATCACCCAGAAAGTGTAACATCCCAATTTTCGAAAGCGTTTTCATGGTATCATGATCGAGTAAAGCATCGGAAGTAAATAGTATTTAAAAAGTAACCGATAAATATCCACCGTAATGTATGTGCTTCTAACAGCGTTACAATTTTCTTTCAAATGTCGATATCGTAAAGTACATGTCAATAGGACTTTCTCCAGCCGGTTCCTACATCTGCTGCTCACCCTTGTCTTCGATCCTGTTTACTCCGGATCCTGAAGCTATGGTAAGAGCTGAGGTTCAATACCCATTGAACCTCGGGTAATCTAAACCTCATGTTCATGTACGTTATGTATGACGCTTATCTCATGACATCACAGCTATATTCACATATAAAAAGCAATAACAACACAGCCACCGCATATGAATGTTATTACGATGCACTATTCACCCGGTGCCACGATGTACGGTCGTGTCCTCGCGCTAGGAAAACTCAACGGCGTTATCATGACTATAACCCGTATAAAGCTGTATGTGTATGAACAATTCTTTTTAAAAAGAGTCACGGTTTATGAACATATCTATCACATATAGGTATACGGTAAACATCGAGTTAGTGTTACGATGCGCGTCCGTACCTTCGTCGGCGATTTCGGTGCGTCGTTGGTCGGATGGTGATCACGTTTATCCTATAATGGTAATATCGCATTTATTAATTTACAAATAATATCCTAGAAGATATCCTAGTCCCTAATGACCTTTTTACCCTTGCTGTATTTATTTTTCACCTTATTTCCTCAAAATTCGTAGAACAACGTTGGTGCCAATTTGGCAGATTTCTGTCTAACTTTGAAAAATCATAACTAATTCTAGAAAAATCGAAACGAGGATCCGTAAAATTTCTTGGAATCCTTAGGATGTCTATTTTAAAGTAAAAATAATCACCTTTTCCCAGATTACATGAATCACTCCCAGGTTTTAAGTTTTGAACCTCTGCCCAGCATTTTTCCAGAAATTCGTAGCCTGACTTTGAGGATTTTTATCTCACTGTAAAAAAATCATTTTAACATGTTCTTGACATATTTAAAAATCCCTATATGTCTAATTTAACCATGAATTTTCTCAGGATTTTTTGATCATATTTTCGTTATGAAATTCTGGTGTCTCATCACTGCCTCCAGAAATTCCGAAACCGATGAAATTTCGCGAACTTCGTTACTTTGATGATTTTCTTTCAGAAATTTTGCTATATGACCTCCCTCATAATTTTTTCGAAATAAAGCTAATTTTGACTATAAAAACATGCAAATAAAATTATCCTAGCATATTTAAGATCTAAGCTACTTCTATCTAAGAATTTAAGAACTAGAACTTAAAGAACTTAAAGCTAGAGCTAGGGAACTTACCAAGAACCTTGCTCCTCCTTATTTAAGACTCCTCACTCTCACTTTCACTCTCTATATCAGATTTACTAAGCTTGCTTTGGTGTGAAATTTGTGAAGAGGTTGGTGCTCTATTTATAGGAAAAAGCTATGGCACACTTGTAATTCTCTAACCTACACATCTTTCATTTGTGGCCATGGGTTTAAATCTGATTTCTCCCTCCAGCTGAGCCAAAAAACGTGGCCTACCTCCCCCCCATACTTCCTCCTTTGATTTTTCACCAAAGCCTCTTGCCTTGGTGTCAAAATTGTCCCCATGTGTAAAGCTTTTGGCCCCAAGAGTGCTTTGGTGGCTCTTTCTCCTTCATGCACTCTCCAAGCAAGCATTGGTGGTATCTCCATCTTCATGCATTTCCCAACTTGGTGTTCTAATTTCCTAGTTACTCTAAGTATACTTGTAACTAGATGACTTTGGTGATTGGTTAGCAATTAAGCAAAATACTCTTAGGGTTTAGTCTTTAATTAGCTTAATCTTTGGTCATTAATCCTAAAATGATGTTTTAGGTGTTATTAAATTTATTTGATTGGTTGCTAATCATGATCATTAATAATCATCTTTATGCTAATCCTAACCCCTCATTGGTCCTTGACCTTTAATTATCCTAATGTATCTTTAATTGGTGACTATTAACATTAATTGTAAAGAATTACCTAAATATTCCATTAGTGTAATTTTAATTGCTCATTAATTGTTGGTAATTTCCCCTTAATTGTTTCAAGTGTTTTGATAATTCTTTTTGGCTTTTATGACTTAAATATGAACTTGGTATTAATTTAATCTCTTGAAAATTATAAAAATTGGTGTTTAAGCCCCCTTTGATTAATTGTGAAGTCTTGCACAATTTATTTAATTTGGTGAAGATTTAGTTGGTCTTTAATTGCCATTGTTTTCTCTAAATTTACTTAAGTATTTTCATAGCACTTTCTTGCTCCTTTAAATTCCACATGAACCATGGTTTAATATGGTATTTATTGTATTTTATGGTATTTTATGATGCCTATTAAATCATTGGGTATTCTAATCCTAAGGAAAAATTACCTAGAAAATAGAATAAACACATCTCAAAATTTGAGACCACATATTCACCTATTTTAAATAGGTTTTAACTATCAAAATATTGTATTCAAGATAAATGAGAATTTTGGGTATTACGTAAAGCCTCCGGTGGATTTCAAACCGGTATACTTTGGGCCGTGGTCGGTCCATTCACATCAACCTGTTATAGGACTTTGACATTATTTACTTGATATTAGCTGAGTTAACACTTACAAATCGAGAGAAAATGTATATATCAAAGATTGGAAATTACTCGCTTTGAACCGAGTACAAGCAAAATCTTTAATCTCGGGATTTGATCCAGGCTCTTGCCCACCAAACGATTGCGGAAAGCTAAGATCTCAAATCCTGGAAAGTTGTAACAAATCTCACGGTGCATTTAGAATCATAAGGATACTAAAACAAAACACATCATTGACTAAAATTCCTAGTGTCATGTTTCAAAGAGCAACAATAACCTTCGATGATTCACTAGAGTGGACTTAAGTCATATAATCTATCCATCATGAATTTGAATAAAGCATCACAAAATGCAATGAGAATGTACGATTAAAGACACAAATAACCAATAGCTTGCCATATAAACATATGATATCCTGTGAAGAAAGACATAAAATGAATGTTTTTCCGATTCCTTGATTTCCTCATAAATATGAAAAGAATAACAAGATGGCCCCAAAAACAACGAGATATTGCAATAACTTGTTCATTTAATTCATTCTATTAGTACCGTCTCCATGTCTTCCTCATAATCACTCGATTGAAGTTTATATCGCATCAACACCTCTCGAACTTAATTGCAGCCCTATCGTATGCTCTGCATAGACAAACATCAACTTTACACTAAAATGAAGAATTTAAAATAACATTCTTCACTCACAACAGAGGATTACAACCCTCACCTTGCTGCAGTCTATGCGGTATCAAGTCCACCTAACCCAAACCCAATATGCTAAATCAGCAACGGAAAAACTAAAGAACCAAATGAAATATCCACGAACTAAAACGTAATGCAAGTGATTATCCACTTACCTAAATAGACACCGCTTTTCGACAATCCCCGTTCACGAAAGAACGAACTAAGTGAACCGACAATATCAAACAAGGTATAACACCAACACGCCAAATTTAGTATTAAATAAAATTTTTATTTATCCCATCTACCTATAGGGCCCAGAATAATCGGCAATGCGATGCTCAAACTCCTATATCACTTTATTTAAGACGGACTCAACCAACTGGTTATCCTAAAGTTGTGGGTTTCAAAGCTCCACCAAAAAATTGTCTAGAATTCAAGAAATTGACCCCTAACGAATCTTAAATGAGGGCAGACATTTTGAGAAAAGGGGACAAACTCACCTGGTGAAGACGAAGGGTCGCCGATTGAATCAGGTAAGCAGTGCAGCAGAAGGGAGTAACTCAACCTTGTTGCTCAAAGTCGGAGGTGAAGAAGAACGAGGATGAGGGACAAACTGGAGGGGCCGAATAAGCTAGGATTCGCAAGCACGGGAGGTCGACGGCGTGAGAGAGAGGGAGGAAGGAGGACGGAGATCGAAGGAGCTACGATAAAGAGGGCGATGACGGGGCGATGGCGGAGTGAGAGATGATACAGCGTAAGACGGAGCGACCAGAGGCAAGGGTTGAAGAAAGTAGAGAATGAGATGCGCGTAGAGAAAAAATGGCGTTGGATCTGGAGAAAAGGGGTGGGTGGGTGAATTGGACTTTTGGCGGCGACAAAAAGTTGCCACCAAAACACCCTTTTGACGCGACAAAACATTGTCGCCGCCGAAAAGTTCTACTTTCCGTGGCGACTACAAAATGTCGTCGCTGAAAGTATAAATATCATAAGTTAAAAAAAATTTGGTTGCGACACTAAGTCACCGCTGAAACACACTTTTGGCGGCGATATATAAGTGTTGCCGCTGAAACTATAGCTTTCGGTGGCGACAAAAATTGTCGCCGCTGAAAGTCATACTTTAGTGGCGACAACATAATGTCGCCACTCGAAGTATGACTTTCGGCGCGACATTTGATGTCACCACCGAAAGTCCTTTTTTTTTGTAGTGAAGTAAGTGTCTTATAAAAAGGACCAAATGCACTTGCTAGTTGGTGCTTTATAATAAGGACCGAAGAAGCATATATATCTTAAGATACCGAAATGGAAACTAAAACTCATTATTTAATTTGAATCATCATCTTCAAATTCTTGTCCTTTCATCTTCGTCCAATTACCATCAGGTTGTTGAACCAATCCTTTGTTTTGATCAATCCTCCAAGCCTCGGTAATATCACATTCATCCTTCAAAGCCTCATGCCCTTTTCACAAGTGAAATGTCCCTTTTAACCTCTAAGTTAAATCCTCCTTTGCTCCCTTGTGTTTTCTTGCAACTCCATGCAAGTAAACCTCCAAATTATATATTGTTAGATATGATTAGTTGTGATGATGTCTTATATAGATGCCATTCTTAAGAGCAAAAGGTTGCATACTACATTTATCTTCTAATTTGACTAATTCTTACATTTAATGTAGATGCAAAGTTTAATAATGGAGATTGATCAAGAAATGAGACTAAAGAAGGAAGAACTTGTTGAATGGAATGAAGATATCTTTATTCAAGTTCTTATATTGAAGCTAAAAGCCTCCACGATCAAATGGAAGTTTGAATTGTTCAATTTGGAGTTAAAACAAGCAAATATAAGGTTCAAGATGAGAAAACTCGAGTTAAGGACAATAAAACTCGAGTTAGTGGTGTCTTCAGCGTTTCTGGCGTCTCTGGACTAAGAAAACTCGAGGTTCCGGTGAAAACTCGAGTTTTCAGTGCTGATCAGCAACTCTGGTCTACTCTGTTTCACATTCAGCTTGGGCGACGTCTAGTAATTCGATGATATCTCCTAAACCAGAGATCCGATTGAGGTGAAACCAGTGACATATGAAAATAGACTCCCAATACATCATTTGGATATAAAATTCAAGCCCAAAGGAGTTCAGATCAAGGATATATGAATTATTGAAGTTGACAGTGAAATCAACGCCACACAGCAAACCAAGCTTCAATGTTTTGAGTGTAACTCACAAACTACAAATTGGATTGAGCTGAAATCAGTGGCATATGAAAGTAGACTCAAAAGTATTTCCATAAAGACTTGAAAGGACCAAAACGGAGTTGAGACCAGGGAGATATGGCCTTCAAAAGTTGATAGTCAGTTCAGGACGTTGCAAAAATGCTGGTCAAGAACAGCCTTCATTCATCGGATCATAACGGACATAATACAATGAGTTTGGAGCTGATTCTTCTTGCATTGGATTCCTACCTCGAGCTTGGACATGTAAACTTGATTTTGAGATTGGCCAAGAATTTTCCAAGTTTTTTGAACTGAGCAAAACCATCGGTTTTCGTGAGAAAACTCAAGGTTTCATCACACAGAGACTTCTCAATATTTTCTGGAAAATGCAAAACTCGAGGTTTCTGGTAAAACCTCAAGGTTTGGCCTTACAGAGAGTCTCCTAAGTTTTGAACACTTGAAAACCTCCAGTTTTGTCTGAAACCTCCAATTTTTAGTTTAACATGATCATTCCAAGTTTTCACATTTGAGTGAAAACTCGAGGTTTGAACAAAACCTCGAGTTTTGACTTGGCGAGAGAGATTTCAAGTTTTAGCCAGTTTTTCAAAACCTCCGGTTTCGTAAAAAACCTCCAGTTTTTAGTTTTGCCCAGTTTTCTCAAAGTTTTGCACAATCAAGTGAAAACTCGAGGTTTGAGTATAAACCTCGAGGTTTGTCCAGACAGAGGACATCTGTGTTTTCTCAGTTTTCAAAACCTCCAGTTTTACTTTAAAACCTCCGGTTTTGTTTTGGCACAAAAACTCAAACTTTTCACATTTGAGTGAAAACTCGAGGTTTGGTGAGAAACCTCGAGGTTTTGCCAACCCAAGAGCACTCTTGTTTTTTTCTCGATTTGAAAACCTCCAGTTTCCAAGAAAACCTCCGAGGTTTTGGCTTGGCGCAATTTCTCAAAGCTTTCATATTTAAACCAAAACTCGAGGTTTGGTGAGAAACCTCGAGGTTTTGCCAACCCGAGAGCACTGGAATTTTTAATGTGTTGAAAACCTCCGGTTTTGGATGAAAACCTCCAGTTTCGACGTTTTGGACTTAAATCGAATTTACATGCTAAAGTCCAAACCTCGAGGTTTGAGAACAAACCTCAAGGTTTCATCGCAGATGCAGAAATTCAAATTTGACGAATTTGTAAAACCTTCTTGTTTGATCTTAATACTTCCTATGATTATTCTCTAATGTTCCTAGATATGTTTAACCACTTTGTTAGTGAGTTTCGGATGAATTAGAGAATGTTTATTGAAGGTTTAAAGTAAAAGCAAAAGTGACATCAAGATATTAAATGCAAAACCCGAAAAGTTGCATACTTTTGGGTAATCCTTCTGCACACGCTTTGCAAAGGATTAAAGAATGTTTTCCACATCCAAGAAATGCTATTCCAACAGACTTATTTTCAAGAAGTCAACTCTAAATTTTTGCACAGTTGGATTAAGTGAAGATTAGAGAGAGAAGAAGACCAAAGCTTAACCAAATCCTTGTCTAATGAAGGCAACAGTTATATTGAAGATTACAACGGTCATATATTGATCTCTACCTATAAAAGAAGAAGCATTCAAGGTTGATGGAAGAGAGCTTGCACTATCAAGATGCCAACATTCTGAATTCAACATCTTTCTCATACACACTCTGTTTTCAATGTTTACATAGCTTAGCACAGAGAGTGAAATTATTTGTAATGCACTTCAGTGTTTATCTTATTCACTTCTGAGAGAGAAGATTCATTATAAACATTCTATCTGTTTATCTGAGAGTTACTCAAGATTGGGTGATCTTGAGAGGGAAACAGATTGTAACCTTGCATTGTGCAAGGGGAAGTATCTCAGTGAGAGATTTGGCTTCACAAGTGCCTGGGTGAACTTGTGGTTTGTAAAGGCTTCTCTTGTGCCCGGATTAAACAAGAGAATAGTGGATTGAAAATCTCAAGTGGAGCTTGAGGACTGGACGTAGGTCAAGGATTGGACCGAACCAGGATAAATCTCGGTTTGCATATTCTCTTCCCTTATCTCTTATGTTTCTAGCATATATGTTTGAATGACTGTCTATTGCTTTATAACTCTTTACTGTCATACAAATTGGTTTTACTGAGTTGCCGAAAAGATTTTCAAAGTTCCTAAATTTTTATACTTCACCCAATTCACCCCCTCTTGGGTTCAGCCGGTTCTTGCATATATGCCAACTCTTTACATCCCCTGGTTGCTTCCAGAAGCCTGACTTTTTAGCATCAATCTCCAACTCTTCTCCTACTTCAGCATAGCCCAAAAATGGATGCCTCGGAACAATGTCATTTTTATTAGTAATGCGTAAGATAGGAAGATGCTTTTGTTTGGAGAAGAACTTTTTAAAGTCTGGGTCTCCTACTCGAGGTCTTGCAAATACAAATGCAAGTGGATCGGAAATGCTTTATTATGAGATTGATCATCTTTCGAATGTTGGAACCAATTGAGACTATGTCAACTACATTTAATTTGCACTTGCTGCACCTAAGCTGTGGCTGGTGACTGTTATGCTGATTTCTCCATCTTTAAATTTATCCACAAGTCTTCTAATTTCAGTTAAAACCTCCACAATGAAATTGCAAAAAATCAATCTTGAGCTGAACATATATATTGCATTCTTTAATTTGAATGAGAATTATGAAATTCAGTCCTTGGAATTTAAAAAAGATAGATCTCTTTATTTTGTTTAGTGATGTTTGTCGGTATTTTCAAAATCAGGTCTAGCATTGAATTGTTCAAGACTAGACTGATCCAAAGGTTCAATGGTTGAACCATGGTGAGACCACTTTTAATGAAATTAATATAATTTAAAAATTATGTTTGACAAATATAAATACTCCTCTAATCCTACATATAATGCACATCCAACATGTTTGACATAGACTAAGAAAAACCTTAAACCTTATTAACATTTCTATAAAATTCAACAACTTTCCAATTTTATCCCAATTTATTGTACATCATAACCTTACATTCATATGAAAAAAATTTAACAAATGTTCTTTTCTCTCTAGCCTATATGTAACATTCTCCATTTTAAAGGACAATTATTAATTAGTAACTTAATTAAACCATTAATTAAAATGTTTTACGCATACATTTGAGCTTTAAATATTACCAGGCCCGACTTTTTAACTAAATATTACTTTAAGATTTGTCAAAATATCCAAAATATACTAAAGTATACCAAGTGAGACTTACTTGTGGTAATATACAATAATCCAACATGTATCAAAAGTTGGAAGCACTATTGTTAGCGAAAGTCACTTAAGCTTTCAAGCCTTCCCCGATAGACCAATGCGAGAATTATCACCAGAAAAATGTTTTTAACCATTAATCCAGTTCATTATAAAGGCCAAATATGTGCTCGTGAGGTGCCAAGTAGTGAAACATTTTGTATAAAAATGTACTAGATATATAATTTACAAATTTCCAAATCAACAATTTTGTAATGAATTTTCTATATCAAATTCATATCATGAATCACATATATAACATGCCAAGCAACAAATTGATACCCTAACAATCCTTATCGTCCTCACCCTTATTCCGCCGACAGAACCCATGGGCTGTAACATAATAGGTTTAGCCTCTTTAACAAGACTGCACCAAGCTCTCCAATAATGAGGTATACCCCAGCCAAAGGCTATAGAACTCATATTAGACCATGGGTTCCCTTTCCTTCAACTATCAAAAGGTGTCACTATCCCAAGGGCTGACGCTTAAACCAGCTAAAGGAAAAGGGTAATACCAAGGGCCCTAAAAATGTCAAAGTCATCCACTCGTGCACCGACTGGTGGCATACCACGTGGTATTTTATACACAATAAATCTCATCACCACTCCACATCCATCCATATAAACAATCATAATTTTGGCATGTATATATGAGTTCCAAACGAGATTTATAAAAATAATGCATCATTTCAATAATCGTTAAGATAACAATTCTATTTCAATTCGTATAATTATAATAAAAATGCATTATGAAAAACATATAATATCATAATTTTATATCTCAATAACCATTTCAAAGTACTCATTGATATATTAAATCAATATCCATATATTTTCATTCTCATAATCATTTCACAAAAATTCACAAACAACGTATCATCACATATAACAAGTGGGGCAACCTTACCCCCCTTTGCCGACCACGTTATATATATATATATAGACACACACACACACTAACATTAGAATGTTTTACTCCTATACTGAATATTCTTGGTAAATTAATTACCATTAATCTATCATATTATTATTTTAAATAAATTTCAGGGATGTTACAATAAGTATTAGAAAATCTATATGTTTTAAGGCTTAAGGAATATGAGTTCTCATATTCCAGATCAGTCACTTCTCGACTTTTGGGGTGAGACATATTAAGTATAATGTCTTGTTTTAATGGATAGTAGATATAGATCAAATCATCATGTTTTTTGTACTATTTCATTTTCTCCCTCATGCATTAATACAAAGACAAATTACCTAATTTGTAGCGCATGTTTTATTAAAGATTGACTGTGAGTGGGAGGGTGTGTAAGTAGAATAAAAGCCTCCACGCACTTCACTATCAGATTCAGCACCAAAAACAATAGGAGCATCATCCAATAGGAACTGAAAATATTTATTCAACCAGTTGCATAGTTCCTCTCCAAGAACCACAATTTCCCTCCTTCCTAACACAGCTTTGCCTTCATCAGTGGCCACAGCAACATATGACATCCAATTCGTTTCTTCGACATCTTCTGTTATAAGAAAATCCTTTTCTGAGGCAGAGAGGAACTTTATCACCTCCTACTTGAAAGGAATCCTTTTTTCAAACCCACATTGGAAAAGAAATCGCTTTTCCCATAATGACTCATTCCCCAACATACTTGGATTGTTTGTCGTTGTTAAAAGCATCATAAGTAGCTTGAGCCATGTCTCCATAGTGTATTTTGTACCTACGAAGATCAATATCAAGTGGGTCTATCAGATCCTTCCAATAATGTTTCCCACTAAGTTCTCTCCATTTTGTTGCAATACTTCCCTTATGTGTTGCAGGGGCGAAGCCAGGATATGAAATTAGGAGGGACAAAGATTATAGAATAGAATGCAGTGGATTTAGGATTTGAAATTAGGAGGCAAAAATTATAGAATTGGACCCATTAGTTTAAAAAATTATATTTTAACCTCATAAAATTTTATTATTTTCACTTTAGTCCCCTCTAAAAATTTTATAGAGGGACTAAAATAAAAATGTTGAAATATTTATAACAATTTCCTAAACTTATGGGTCTAATTCTGTAATTTTAGGGCCCCCTAAAAAAACCCAATTCCGCATATGACGTGTCATGTGTGATCATCTTGTTTTTTTCTTCTTCGAGTTGATCAGCCACCGAATCAGAATGCATGCTTTTGCTCTCACTGCTTCCCATTTTGTTGTTGTTCTTCTTCTTATGAACTGCTTTTATGAATGAATTGAAATGTGTATGAGTGATGATGAAGATGGTTTAGTTTGTATACCCACTCATGCTCAAAGATGAAGAAGACCTTTCTGCCTATTGCCATGGGTGGACCCACGTTGTTGATTTTGTTGGGTGGGAGGGGAAGTGCCCCCCTTGAATTTGAGAATTCTTTTTTTTAAAACAAAAATTAATATATGTTCCAATGATTGTCTACTCTTGAATTAAATGCCACCCTTAATATATTAAGATTGCACTTAAGAATCGATATGGGATAAATGATTGAATGATTGTTTAATGCCTTATATTAAAAAAAATGTATTTGATAGCATTGATAATAAGCAATTATGATATAATTCCAAAAAATGAGGCCTAGAGGAATGCCATTGTAATTATTTTTATTGTAATATATTTTAGTTATTAAAATATATGTACTTGAACTTATTGAGTGCTCATCTTTTATTGTAAGGAAAATTAAAATAAAGGACCTAGAGAAAATAATATTTGTTATAAAGGACCATAAAAGTTGTAATTACTTAGAAGGACCAAACATAATAATATAAATTTTAAATTACTAAATTGCCCCTAATCAAACCTCATAATATATCATATCTTTTTTCTTAAATTGCCCCTAATCAAACCTCATGACAAATTTTAATATATTATCTCTTGTATTCATGATTAAAAAAATAACTAAAATTAAAACTAAAAATGCCCATCATGATATATCGTATCTTTTTTTATTTTTAATATATTATTTAATTAACAAATGTTAAACTCATATTTTTCTTAATTTTTTTATTTTCCACTAATTTATATTATCAAGTTGCCCGATTTATATTATCAACAATGATATCAATTAATTAGATTTTTTAGGATATGATAGGTTAATTAGATTTTTTAAATTTTATTAACATTACATGAATTTTTTAACCCACATAAATTGCTTCTAAAACAAAAATAAATCATCCAAACTTTCTTGGTTTAACATATATGATAAATTATGAAAGACCTTAACTTTTATTAAAATTTTATAGTTCTATTTTAATTAAAAATTTTGTTGATTTTTAAAATTATAATTTTTACAAATTGAAGAATGCATAATTTTTTTTCATAGATATATATTCAAGTTATGAAAATGAAAATTGAGAAAACTATTTTTTAATTTAAGGAAACTTAAAATTTTGTATTAGTTTTAAAAATAGAATGGGGAAGAGAATATAGGATGGATTCCAAAAGATTTTGTTAAGGGCATTTTAGTACTCTTAATTTTGTATTTTTATATTTGGTCCTTCTAAACAATTACAATTTTTATGGTCCTTCTCCATAAATATATTTTTCTCTAGCTCTTTCATTCTAATTTACCCTTTATTGTAATTTATGTAGCAACATTTCTAATAGCACTTATCCTTACTTTTTAAAATAACAGGTTTGTAAAATAATTGCCTCTTATTACATCATTAGTATTCACTTGATTTCATGAATATTTTTTTGAATATTTTTTCCTTTTTTTGTTTCTATTCTTTTGTTTTTCAATGCATTTAAAACTTTCTTTAAAAAAAAAAAAAAAAAAAAAATTGGAGGCAACCCCCATCCCCCACCACTAATGCTCCCCTTCAATAATTTTTTGGATTCACCATTGCCTATTGCTCACGCTCAAATTGATTCAGTCTTTTTCTAAAGAAAATGTACGCAATTGGAAAGTATTAGGCTATTAGGGTTTGAATTCAATTTATTGGGCGACTCGACTCTTGGGCGTTTTAAGTTTACCGTTTCCCATTATTTAATTAGCAAACACCTAAACGTTGGTTGACTTTGCTACAGAAATGACTGCTTTTAGAGTTTTTATCGAAGAATTTAATGAACATGATTGACGTTTTATATTTAAATGACTCAATTATTCTAACCGAGGAGAGAACTGTATTCGATATGTATAACAGAAAACACGTGTGCAAGATATAAAAAGCTACTGAATCTTATTCATGGTGGATATATATAATACTCCATATATTTTTATAATTAAATTGCGATTTTTAATGCATTTTCTGATATATTATTACATAATTAAGTACTAATTTGAGTTAGAGACATTTGTATTGAATTAAATGTAATTAAGGATAAAATTTTTATAATTTTTTAATCATTCATGCAAATGATTTCTTAGATTTTTGATGTTACCTTATGCTTAATATTGCATTGTAAGTCGCTAAAAAGAAAATTTGAGATTTTTGAGGGTCGGAACTAATATTTTGACAATTGGGAAAAATTACAGAAAAATCCACTAGAATTCCTGGAAATTGAGAATCAATGAAGAAAAGAAACCATGAAAAATTACAGAAAAGGACACATATTTTAAAATTACATTTACGCCCTAAAATTTTATACTTTTAAACTTATGTCCTTCTTAGAGAACTTTTAAAATCCCTGGTCAAAATAGGTTTTGACCAAGGACTTTCTTCTTTCCTGGACATCACAGAAGCAACGCCGCGAAAGCAGATCGAGCTTGGGACCTCCACCATCACCTTTCACCTCCATCTTCACCATCGCATAACCTTTTCTTTACGGGCAACCTTCACCCTCATCTCCATCGTCGGCGGCAATCTCCACACCATCACTACCCTCTTGTGTTGAGCTTTATCGAGACTTGACAGCAGCCTTGAGACTCAGTTGCAGCAGCAGATTCGACACGGAGTCACCACCAAATTTTTTGACAAATCTTGGGAAATAATTTGAAAATCAAATGATCAAGATGATATGTGAAAACAAAGATATGTCCAAAAGTTGATTGCAGCTGACCTAAAATTCATTTGGATTACCTCTATCAATTTCTTTTGCAAGAATAAATTAAAATATCACTTATTTTACATTAGAGACTTGACAACAAGGCCTTTTTTAAAAATAAAAAAAATGTGTATTTTAAAAAGCGCAATTATTCTGACAAAAAAAAAAAAAAAAATTTAGTTCGTCATGGATAACAGAAGAAACGGGTACAATATACAAAAAATGTAGTGTACTCTATATGTGCGACGATAATGTTTTAAATTACGTTTGCAAATCCGATTAAAACATAATGCAAAAAAAAAAAAAATATGAAGTCTTGAAATTTCACTTTCAAATAATGAAAAAACTATTTTATTCCGCGCACGTGGATATACATATAAAAAGGAGGAACATGCATGTCCAAGATATCAGAATTTATTTCATTCTGTTAACCGTTGATTATGAAAGAAAATATTTAAATTAAGGTTGAAAATAGAGAGGAGGAGAAATCTCACTTCTTCAAAACATTCCAGTTCGTACGAATTTATGATGATTTCGTCCTGCATTGCAGTGTTTTTGAATATTGTACATGTTCTAATTTCTCAGAACCTTCGATAAAATAACTTGACCGTTGCCTCAGTCTGCTAACAGCTTTGAATACTACTCTTGGTCCTATTAATAAGGCATTTTACATTAACTATAATATTATAATATTTCGGCGTCTCGATCTTGATATTAAGTTTTAAAGGTCTAACATTCTTATTGGCACATCGACTTGGGCCTACCTTCAATATGAATTGTAATATTTCAATGGCTCACTCTCGATATAGTCTTAAAAGATGTCGAGGGAGGAAGATATCCAGATCTTTATAAGACATTTTTTGTTCTCCTCTTCAACCAATGTGAACATCACACTAACTACCAATATCTACCTCATTCCCTCATGTCCTTCATTATATCACCGGATAACAAAAGGATAATAAATATCACCAACCCCTCTTTATATAGCAAGAAAATCTCCTACCTATATAAGAACCAAATATATATATATATACACACACTCCCTCTTATCCTTATTATAAGGCTTCAACTAATAATTCTTACAAACTAATAAAAACAGTTAAAGTCAATAAAGTTATCCTACAATAAAAGTAACTTCCATTATTACCCTACTAATTGCACTAAACTCTAATATTATATTAATTATTACTCTCACCTACTACCCTTATTAATTATGAATATATATGAAAAAAGTAATAATTAATGCACTTTGGAAATAAGTAAGTGCCTCATGAAAAAGACCACAAACAATTGCTAGTTAGTATCTTATAATAAGGACAAAAGGGAGTATATATATAGACCTTATTTTAACGTTTAAACAAAGTTTAATTAATGTTACTATTAGCATGTCCAAATTTTTCTAGGTAGTTAATAAATTTCATCATTTTACTCAAATAACCTATGTAGGTTTCGTGCATCACACAATATAATAACTTTTGGTCAATCAAATCACGCACTATCTATAAATGTTTAATAATAATTTTTTTTTTTTTTTATCGATAAAGCAACATTTTTGGTCTATCTGCATTCATATTAATCGAGAGCATCAAACATTTAAATATGCATGATGAAACATGGTGGATTCCAATTCTACAATATAATAATGTCGACTATCTTAGACATTCTAGAAAATAAATTAGCAACAATATATACACTAAAAATCATCATCATCAGATTCTGATTCTGGTTCTTGCATCTTCCAAGTACCATCTGGCTGCTGAACCAATCCCTTGTTTTGATCAATCCTCCAAGCCTCAGGAATATGATACTCATCCTTCAAAGCATCCATGCCTTTGTTCACAAGTGCAATGTCCCTTTTGACCTCTAAGTTAAATCCTCCTTTGCTCCCTTGTGTTCCTGCAACTCCATGCAAGTAAACCTCCAAATTATGCCAACTCTTCAAATCCCCGGGCTGTTTTAAGAAGCTTGACTTCTGAGTATCAATCTCCAACTCTTCTCCTACTTCTTTATAACCCAAAACTGGATGCCTTGGAACAATATCTTCTTTGTTACGGATTCGAAGTATCCGAAGATCCTTTAGACACGAGGAAAACTCCTCAAAGTCGGAGTCTCCAACCCTTGGGCTAGCAAATACAATGGCTGTGACTAGACAAGCCTTTTGAGAGTCATCTTCTCGGATGTTAAATTTACTTGTGACAATGTCCACTGCATTAAGTGTTGCAAGTGCTGCCCCTAAACTGTGTCCTGTTACCGTTATGCTGATTTTTTCATCCTTATATTTGTTCACCAGTCTTCTAATCTCAGTCAAGACCTGCACAACGAGAGATGATGAGTATAAATTATTTCTTTTCATGAGTAAAATATAGTGATGAATTGAAATAACAATTAAGACTAAAGCACATGTACGTGTACTCTACCTGAGTTCTTGCACTGGTTTTGGTGATGTTTGATTGTGATGATGAGTTAGTTGCCGTGTAAACGGAGTAAAAGCCTCGGTGTACTTTACAATCAGAATCATCACCAAAAATGTAAGGAGCATCATCCAAAAGGAACTGAATGTCTTTGATCCATTCCATGGCCCGATTAGTTCCCCTCCAAGCGACTACGATGTCCCTCCTCCCTAGCGCAGCTTTGCCTTCGTCGGTGGCCACCGCAACATATCCTATCCAATTAGATTCTTCAACATCGTCTAATATAAGAAAATCAATCTCTGAGGTTGCGTAGAGGAACTTTGTCACCTTATATTTGAAAAGATTTGCATTTTCTAAACCCACTTTGGAAAAAAAATCTCTTTTTCCATAACGGCTTCTTCTAGCGTACTTGGATATTTTGTCAGAGTTAAAAGCATCATAAGTAGCTTCTGCCATTTCTCCGTAGTGTATTATGTACCTACGGAGATTGATATCAAGTGGGTCTAACAAATCCTTCCAATAATTTTGGCCACTAAGCTCTCTCCAGTTTGTTGCAATATTTCCAGGTCTGGCCGTCTGCCTTTTCTCTTCTTCATGTTGATCTGCCACCCTGGGAGAATTCATGGTTTTGCTTACAAAGCTACCCATATTCTTCTTCTTCTTTGGCTTTTCTTTGAGATAAATTGCTTTATGAAATGCTATGAGTTTGATTTGTGATGACGAAGCCTGCTCGTTTTTGCATGCTTATATACTTGAAAGTCCTGACCTCGTCCTTGTCTTGCATGTTCAAAGTTTTTGACTTTGCTGATTCCTTGTTTGAAAAGTAGTCGCCTTCTGACCAAATCATGATTACTGAGTCTGTTCAGAATGTTAGGTATTAAACTTGATTATTTCTTTCGTACTAGTTTCTTTCGACAGGAACTAACGGTTGACTATTATTACATACTTAGATTTGTATCATGCAGATGTCTTTTTTTATTTGAATAATGATTGCTTGGAGTCAGGTTGATTTGGGTTTCGAAATCAATTGTTGTGATACAATAAACATCGATATAATGAATATTCAAAATAATAAGTAATGGAACTAACAATATTCATAACAGTACCATTCATTTTTTAAGTCATTTTTTTAGATTCATTTTAGATTCCAAATCAAACACCAACCATTATTTAATTTAATGATAAATAGTCTTAATTAACAGTACGATGTTCCCCCTAAAAAATACTAGTACCTTCCATCCTAAATATATGACATATTTAAAAAATCTGAAAAGATTAACGAAATTAAATAAATTAGCTAATTATAACGTATATATCATGACGAGATGACCTCATTATAGCTACATGCTCGGTCTTTTCAAATTTGTTTAGTTTTTGAATTCGTAAAACCTAACTTTGATAACTATGCAATATTTCTGAGAAATGAAATGTAATTGACGTTTCAGTACTAGAGTGTTAGGTTTTACTTCTATGGTGGTTCGTGTTTGGCTACTTAGCTAAGTTGGACTGTTAGTTTTACTGTAGCGGTGGAGCCACCTTTGTTATCAGCTAGCTTGGTTTGACGTTGAATATTTAATTTTATTGAAAGACTTTTTCTTAATTTAGTTACATTGATGATTTTATTTCTTCACATCATGCGTACTATATCTGAGTTACAGTGGCAATGTTTAAAGGGTTAAGGACCATTTTTGCCAACGAACTATTAGGCCAGGTGCACACAACACAATATACTTTTTGTTGGACCTTAAATACCAACAAACTTTTTGGAATGTTAAGTTAGGACAGAACCGTTAATACTAAAGCAACGTCCGTTAGTTTGTGGGGGAAAAAAGTCAACTTCTTCACCTTTTCTTCTTCTTCTTCCTCCTCACTCTCGGGACCCATCCCTGAGTATTTGCATAGGAACGTGACGGAGTCTCGCTGGTCATTTTGGCGGAGAAGGCAGGGGCATAGGGAGCCCGTCGTGCGTCTAGTCGTGAATCAGAGTACAGATCGGAAGAAACATTGACGTGACAGAGCCTGTTCTTGGTGGCGATGCAGGGGCAAAGATGAGGAAGATCAAATCGCCTTTCGTGCGTTAGCCGTGGTTCAGGCGTTCTGGGTTCTCAGATCAAAGTGGCGATTGCAAGGGTGAAGATGAGGAAGGTCAAATCGCCTTTCGTGCGTTAGCCGTGGTTGAGTCTCGTTCTTGGTTCTCAGATAAAAAAACGCAGGGGCGTAGAAGATCTGTGTCAACTCGCCCTTCATCGTGGAGAAGGAACGGGCAGATAGCTTCAACAGGTGTGTTTCTCTTCTGAGTGGTCGTGGGGTCTAGAAAGCAAGAGGATCTTGATTAATGGCTCTGCAGCACCCTCCTTCTCCTCTTACTGATTTGTGGGTCATCTCTGTGAATATTTTGTGATTATGCCTCTCATCTTGCTTCTTTCGTTTTCCCCTTTCTCTTTTGTTCTGTTTTCACCCAGCAAAGCTCTGAACTTTTCGACTATCGAACCCCTTTCCATCGTTCTCATCTTGTCCGAGAGATTTTCATAACCTTTGGTTTTAATTTTCTTGTCCGTTGTCGATAGGACATGGATATGGAAGTTTCCTACTGGGTGAAACAAAGCATCCACAGATAAATGTGGGTTTTCTGAAAAGATAGGAGTATCAAGAGGAAGAGGATGAAGAAGAAGATGGAACCCATTTTGGATGTGCACGCAAAAGTCATCAAGACATGGATGCAACCTTTGTGTTCATGAAATCTGATTTCCCTTTTGTTGCATCGGATTTTCAATTGTTGCATCGGATTTTCAAGGGTGGTCTTTGGCAAACAGTGTGTGAGGAGATCCAGAACACTCATCTTCAATGCTACTCCAAGGAATCCTGGAATCACTTAACGGACGTTAATGATAAGTTAACAGTTCACGCTAACTTAACATTCTAAAAAGTTTGTTGGCATTTAAAGGTCCAACAAAAAGTATATTGTGTTGTGTCACCTTGACCAATAGTTAAGTTGGCAAAAATGGTCCTTAACCCATGTTTAAAATGTGTAGGTTATAGTTGATAATTATTGAATACTACATATATTAATATTAGTTGTATATATTTCGGTAATTGAAGATAAAATTAATTAAATATTTATTTTAAATAACATTAACTTTATTTTAATATTGATGTACTTATTATTTATATTTATTTTATTACGAATTAACTGTATTTATATTTATTTTATTATTTGTTCGATTTGATGCTTCTTGATTTTTTTTTCCGTTGAAATAAAAAATAAAAATAAAAGTTTAACTGGCGGTGGTGCTGACAGCTGACAAAGGACAACTGACAACTGTGATCGGGTATTTGGAAGTTGGAAGTTGGAACCCATATAAAATGCCGAAGCTTCCAAAAATCTGAGAGATGATGATGAGAGATGTGGGTCCGAGACACACGTGTTCAACGCGCAGTACCAACGCCTCCCAAGTCTCAATGCTCCATCTCATGACTTTAGGTTGAACGGGCCTTTTTTTCATAAGCCCATTAAGACAAACGCTTTTTCAAACACTCTAGTTGCTGACGATGACATTCAATTCACTAGGATTTTAATTAGCAAAAAGGAGATGAAAAAAATTAGCAAAAAAAATTAACTAGGATTTTTTTTTTTTTGTGACTTGCAAAAATTCCTCTGCAACCGGGAAGACATGTTTGGGTAAACGCTTACCCAGACATGCAATATTATTTTTTTTAAGAAAAGAAGAATTAGTTATAAAATTGGAAGACTATTAGCAAAATAAACGCCACCAGTCTAATACTGACACATCAATTATACATTCCATTTCTTAAAGAAATCGCAAAATCAACCAAGTTTTACGAATTCAAAAAAGTCAATAACAATGGATCACGTAGGAAAAGGTCGCCACATCATTTTCACGTAATCAGGTCAATCATGAAATCAAGACTCTGTCAACACGAACGAACCGTACTATTCACAAACCGAAGTACGTACTAGTCAACCTCTAGTTCCCTTCATTGGAAACTACTTTACCTCCGGTCACCAATTATAGGCGTAGTTGACTTTATTTGGAGAGATTAAGGAAGTTTAAATAAAGTTCTTAATCATTTTAGATGTTGAGTATCTTTAGATTTTATATTAATTTATTAGTCAAACTAAGTATTTTGAAGAAAAAATAAAAATAAAAATACTTTTCTAAAAGTAATTTAATTAAAACCTTTAATTTTTTTCAAAAAAGTTTCAACCATGCCTTATAATTAGGACCGGAGGGAGTACTTCGTAACAGTAAGCATGATTTGGTCAGAGAGGCGACTACTTTTCAAATGAAGTTTCAAGGAGGTGTAAAACTTTGAACATGCAAGAGAAAGACGTGGTCAATGTTTTCAAGAATATAAGCATGTAAAACCAAGCTTCCTCATCAGAAATCAAACTCATTGCAGTTCATACAGCATTCTATCTCAAAGAAAAGCGAATAGAAAGACGAAGAACAAAGAGGAGAAGGACAATAAAAATGGCGATGCTCTTAGCAGATCATAGTGGTACTACCCCCGGTTCTTATATTCAACCGTAACCTAAACAACCCTACTTTAATCATAAAGTCTGCGTTATAAAATTTCACAATCTTATCGCATGGATCCGATTGGGACCAGAGATAGCGCCCAAGATCGATCTTCCACAGTTTCTCGTAACTTTAAGATTTAATTTTGTAGACTTGTGGCTTGCTCGTTATTTATTGGAAGAAAAACATATATATATATACACACACACGACAAATAATGGATACATTGTGGAAGGATGATGTGGGGAATAGTCATCTAGGCCATCCATATTCTACATGATTAAAAAATCAAGACGATATTAAAATATAATAGAGTAAAATGCATGAACTACCTCTCCATTTTACCTAATTACATAAATCTCCCTTCTATTCTCTAGTACATATTTGGACATTTATAACGTTTAATACATAACGGTTATAGCTAATAAATATCATATATGTCGAGGTAGATGTTGTATAAGGATATATAACGCTCATAATAGTTAATTATACACACCATCATGCATTGTGAGGTGGAATTCATGAAAACACAAAAGTAATAGTTGTAGCTAATAACTATAATTTATTTAGTGACAAAAATGACAGTTCTTAAGAAACAACCATTATGTAACAAATACAAACGATTCTTCTTCCAAATACTTATATTAGCGAAGGTAAAACATAACGGTCTCCGAAACAATTGTCATCTAATTAACTCTTTCATAACCCTTCGTAACATTCAGACTTTCAATGTCATAACTCATCATAACCCTTTGTTATCCCTTTAAACATTCCTTATGATTATGATTACTTTTATTTATTGACATTCTCCTTCTCTCCTTCATCATATTATAAGTTCATAGGAAACTCTTGAGGTTGCATAGAGGAACTTTGTCACCTCGTACGCCCATCTTGAAAAAGAAATCTCTTTTCCTGTTCATTCCAACATACTAGGATTGTTTGTCATCGTTAAAAGCATTGTAAGTAGCTTGAGCCATTTCTCCATAGTGTATTATGTACCCACAAAGATCAATATCAAGTGGGTCTATCAGATCCTTCCAATAATGTTCCCCACTAAGTTCTCTTCAGTTTGTTGCAATGCTTCCCTTATGTGTAGCCTTCTTCTTTTTGTTTTATTCGAGTCAATCGGTTACCAGATCAGAATGCGTGGATTTTCTCCAGTAATTTTAAAGATATATTTTTTAGATATCAATAACAAAATGTCATTAGCTTGTTTCACTCCCAAAGACTAGGGATGGTCTAAGATCTTATCAAAATGATGAAATTACGATATTGGTCGGAGGGATTTTCCTAGAAATAAAATTGTATTTTCTAGTCGTAATTCTAAGCATGAGATGAACTTCATAGTCAGACGTATTTCCATGCATTAATCACACGCTCCATATTTAATTGAACTCTGAATGTTGTTGTTGGGATTTTTGAATTAGTTTTTGAAATATGGTTTGTATGATTTATGAGATAAGTATCTTAGAGAAGTTTTATTTCAGTCTACAAAAATAATTTCTAAAATCGCTGTTATAGTGTTTTTTAAATATGTACTTAATCACAGTCTGATCCTCCATAGAGATCCTTGAAATTGAAATTGCAGTTAATTTATTCTTAGAAGGTGGGGATGAAAGCCTAAAGGTCAATGTTCTTTTAAAGCCATATATCGATATTCGCATTTATTTATTTGCCAACTACTCATTATTCATGAATTATTAGTCTTTATAGTTTTTTAATGTTGGGTCATTCATACACCTACACAAGTACTCCCAGTCATTGGTCTACTTCGAACTACTCCACGTCCGGAAGTTTGGTCGTAAATACTAAATAATTCATTCCATTGGGCATCGATGCAAGTCACATTTTAAAATGGGGTTGGGTTTTTCTCATAGTCTTTTTTTATTATCCCTCACAATCATTAAATTATATCCATCCAATCAATCATAATACTACTTTAACATCTCTCATCTTCAATCAATGACCCAGGATGGGCTTATGAGAGAAAAGGAGAAAAAGGATGAGAAGATCCTCTTCCCTTAAAATGTGGGTGTACTTGGTCAAAAAAAAAAAACAAAAGATCCGTAAATATTTATGGTAAAACATAAAAAAATATTGTGTATGTTAAAAAAAAAAAAATTTGTATATTGGAATACAAGCAAAGGTTTTTTCCCCCTTCTTATCCTCTTTCTGTAACATCCCATTTTCAAAAGCGGCATATATATTTTTTTCATCGAGTAGAGCATCGGAGCGATTGAGTAAACGATATTTATATTCAAAATGCAGTAAGTTAAATTTGATTATAGTAAGCGGTACATTATCAGTGTTTTCAAAGTAAATAACAAAAGAAAGTCTTCGGTGAGTCCTATGCGTATCGCTTGCCTTTCTCCTCGATCCTTGGTCCTCTTGACCACGGCTATGTTAAGAGCGAGGTTCAATGCCCATTGAACCTCAGTAACTTAACCTCATGCTCAAGTAATACGGTATATGGATGACGGATATTCATGACATTACGTGATGTAATCAATACATAAGCACACAGCGGATGCAAGATTAACATATCAACGGTATATAGCACACGGCACATGTAAAGTTACCCACGTTTGCACTAACCGGTCTTGCCACGACGCCCACGTGTCCTCGGCGCTAGAAAACTCAACGGCATTACCAAGACGCATGAACCCATTATAAATAAAGCTTTGAATGTATAAACGGTGAACTAAGACGAGTCTTAGACACGGTGCATGACCCAAGACAAAGTCCTGTCCATGACTCTATGAAATAGTCTATCACATATAAGCATACAATAAGCATCGAGTTAGTGTTACGATGACAGCGAACGTACCTTTCACTTAGTGTAATGGCCACATGCGACGACCTTTGAACCCGACCCGGACTTCCGGATATCCTAACATATCACCATAGTACTTAGAATAATATCCTAAGGGATATTTTCACCTCTATTTACCTCTCTACCCTTGATGGTTTTTTTTATTTACAATTTTGCCCTTACATTTATTTAAAAACGCAGTGCAGTATTTTCTGGGCAGATTTTTCGGTAACTTTGAAAAATCATAATTAAATCTACAAAAATCGAAACGAGGATCCGTAAAATTCCCCGGAATCCTTATGATGTCTATTTTCAAGGAAAAATACTTTTATATACCCATAATTTATGAAAAATTCCCAGTTTTCATTTTTCACAACGTTGCCCAGAATTTCGCCCAGAAAAATAGCCTAACTTCAACCGGTTGTATCTCTTTGTACAGGAATCAAAACGCTACATACTATATATATTCAGAAAGCCCTACATATCTAATTTATTTCTGGAAATTTTCGTGATTTATAGGCTTCATTTTCAACATAAAATATTATCATTTCTTTTGCTTTGTTTGCCCAGAAATTTTACCAAAAATTTATTAATTTCATTCTACTTTGATCTTCAACTTCCAAGAATTTTGCTTTATCATATTCTCTATCATATTTTCGAAATAAAGACATATTTAACCATAAAAACATGAAATCAAAACTACTTGGAAGATTTAAAGATCAAACATAAACTAACTATGAATTTAAAACTTAGAACTCAAGAACAAAAAGACTTACCCTTGAAGAACTTCCTCCTCCTTCTTGCTCCCCACTATGGTTTTCCCTCTACTCTTGCTTCTCTAAAACTCACCTATTTGGTTGAGTTTTTGGTGTGAGAAATATGAAGCTAGGTGCTTGCTATTTATAGGGAAATGTTTGGGCATTTGTGTAATTGTCTTGCAAGTTCTCATTGGTGGATCCCAAATGAAGTTTGTGTTTCATTTAATTCCTTATCTCAAACATTACCCTATATTATCACCATATTAAATCATATTATCCTCTTCCATTGTTGACTCTTGGTCACCATGTGTTTATTAGGATCATATCTAGATTTTTGTAAAACTTAGTTAGTTTCCAAATATCTCTTGCAACTAGATGCTTCAAGAATTAGTTACTTTAGAAGCTTTAGTTTTTAATGAAATCTATTTTTGGTTGCTTGATCTATCATCAACACTTTTCGAGTTCTATGTATGTATTTTGATTAGTAGTTGGATATCAACATTTATGATCCAATTACATTTCTCTAATTGTTCTTAATCATCTCTAATCTTATTCATCAAAGTTTGCCAAAATAACTCTAATTAGGCTTAACCTCGAGATGAAATTATGTGGGTTGATAAGTCCTTGTATTTTCTCTAGGATTAACACTTTTCAAGATGCAATTTATTTTCTATTGGTTCTCATTTACTTGTGTCTAGAATTTATCCTAATGGTTTTTATCTTACCATTTAATTAATTAACCATTAATTCCTTTATTACCTATGCTTACATCACCTTTACCCCAAAAGTCTCCTTTATCATCATTCAAATTACCCCTAAAGTCTCTACTAATTAAAGCTTTGATTATGACTTGCATGTGGTGTTTGATTTAATAAATCAACAATTCCATCTTATTCCTCAAGCCACACAAACCGTGTATACTCCTCCAATTTGCCTCTTCATCAATTCTCCATTAATGACCCCATGTGCCTTTGTTCCCAAAAATATCTAGATTACAAACTCACTCATTTTCCCCCACACACATACACGTATACACACATACATTCACCACCTCCCCTTCATCTTTTTTATATATTCAATATGTGTTTTATTTATCTCACAAAATCAAGAAGAAAGTCCTCTCATTGGTTGATAAATTTTCACAAGATTTCACTTTATGAAATTAAATTAAAGCCTTAGGATTTAACTTTACTAGATTTAATCCAACCCTTTAATTTTTTTTAATCTCTTATTGGTCCAATTAATTTCATGAGGATTAAGAATATTTTCTTGATTTATCATTAGCCAATTCAATTTCACAAAGATTTGGCTTTATGAGGCTTAAACAATTAGCCATTAATTACTTAACTAATCACTTTCTAATTGTTGATAATTTTCTTAATTAGGATTAATCATTTTCCCACAACTATTTCATTGACATTGGTATTTTATGTCCCACATATCATATTAAAAATCACGGGGCAACTTATGCTCCCCAAAATTATATTTAATTTTGCCTCATTATTTTTCAAGGAAATAATCCCAAAAAATTCCAAAATTAGAGACAACATACTTTCTAATTTTCAATAAATATTTTATTGCCTCTTGGGATTTATCATAATATTTTCTTTGCGTTTCATGGCCCATAATTGCATTTAGGGATTTTGACACTTTAATCCCTCTAATTTCATTAGAAATTTTCTAGACAATAGAATAAATATCCTACAAGGTTTTAAAACCACATATTCACCTATTTACAAATAGGTATTATTTGCTAAAATATAGCATTCCAGATAGATAATTATCCGGGTATTACACTTTCTCTTCCAACCCTCAGACCCTCAGATGAACCTAAATGGTTTATGGTTTAAGTTTAGTTTTTTATAAAATCTTTATTAAAGTGGTAAATTATAAAAAATAAATAATGAAATTTAAACAGCTGAATTCTAGTTTGAACAGTTTAATTCAAATATATATCAATATATCGTACTAAATTTCCTAGCCCATCAGTTATTGGTCCATTTGTATGTCCAACGTGTCAATTTCATTCAATCTAACTGGACCTTACCTGGCATTCTCCAGTAAAATTCCACGTCAAGACTTTCCTCATATCATTAACTGTTGTGAAGCATAATTTCAAACGGCAATGTTTAGTCATTGGTTATTTGATCCCTCACTTAAACAGTACCATTTATCGTGCGTATATTTCCCATGAACTGTGCGTATTTCCCATGCAATAGCCTGGGGGACTGTTGTCGTTATTAATAAGCTCCGTCGAACCATTCGCTGAACTAATCGGCAACGCCTTAAATCATCGCTGTTAATGTTTTCCATCATTTCCCAAGCTTGCATTGGCAAACTGTGGCTATATAATCCAGAGAGGTTTACATTCTGACGATTAGTTAATTGCAAAACTCGATTCAGTTTAATCATATTTTCAACAATTTCCATATTGGATTACAATGAGCCCTTCTAATTTACTTTCTTTTCTTGCGCTGGATGGGAAAAACAACAATTAGTCTATCACTGCAAAGGTCACGTCTAACTTCTGGGATATACCGTACACCAAGATGCATCGTCCTATAACCTTCAATGTTGTTCTTGCAGATTCAAAGGTGCATTTTGTTTGTGAAGTTTTTCCTCCCTTAAATATGTGATGTTTATATCAGACCTCAGGACTTTATCATGTTTTCTTCCTCCATTTTTTTAAACTTGCATATTTGTGGATTATTTTCCAATGGCTTTTGGGTTAATAATTGTTAGCCCTTTGGTTTGTTTAGGTTGTATTTGCCGGGTTTTCTGCAGAATCTCTAGCACAAAGAATCATTGATTGTAAACCGAAAGTTGTGATTACTTGCAATGCTGTTAAAAGGGGCCCCAAGATAATCCAACTGAAGGACATAATTGATGTTGCTATCAATGAGTCGGCCAAAAATGGGGTCTCTGTATGTTGGTAAATAGATGGTTTGTTTATCAGTTCAATGTTATACTCTCTTCCTCAGTTATTGAATAATTCTGGCATCACACTTGTCAACTTGTCTTGGCACTCATGTCACACCCTCAACAAGTCAAACATTAGTTTCTAAAAGGAAAAGTTTAAACATTAAGTATGTACGTCGATTGATATCTCATGATGGTGCCAATAATTAAGGTTTTCCCTGTTTTTCCTACATTTCATGTTCTCATCTTTGTAATTATTCCTTTCTACCAGATGTCTGCTTAACTTATGTAAACCAATCAGCAACGAAAAGGGAAGATACCAAATGGTAGGAAGGACGAGATATATGGTGGCAGGTTAGAATTTAAATATTACCTGCATATATACTCTCACATGTTCTACTATTGTAGTGGCACATGAGATTATTCTGTACTCTGGCAACAGTTCCTTCATGATATGCCCATGGAAAAGAAAAATCACAATTTTGCTTATTTCGGTTTGTTTAATTATTGGAATTTATTTGTTTATGGTTAATAGGTTTGACACGAAACTTTCTGTGACCAATCAATTTTATATGTTCATGGCGAGTGTTCATTTAGCTATGAAGAATATTTGCTGATTTGTGATAATTTTCAAGATGTCAGACCTCGAAATCCAACCACTTGTCCAGTGGAACGGGTAGACGCAGAGGATCCACTTTTTCTGCTGTATACAAGTGGGAGTACAGGAAAATGAAAGGTATTTGTTTGCAGTACTTTCATTTGAGTTTTGTTTCCTTCTTGCTTCTTTAACGTGAGATTGTTGTATTCTAACATATGTTCTCTAAAGGGTGTCCTCCATACAACAGGTGGCTACATGTTGTACACTGCAACCACATTCAAGTATGCATTCGACTACAAACCATTTGACGTCTTTTGGTATCCTTGAAAGCTTGGACTTTATCTCTTTTCTTTTGAGGGTGTTCCTGATCGAAAACCAGATTAGTGTCATTAATTTAACAGCTTTATACTTTGTCTATAAGTGTACTGCTGATTGTGGTTGGATTACTGGGCACAGCTATGTTACTTATGGACCCATGCTTAATGTGCAACAGTTGTCGTGTATAAAGGGGTAATACATTTAATTTTTGTTTTGGGCCAAGGTGTATTAGATTTCTAGTTTAAACACAGTGTAATTATTCATGTGTATGTGGTGTGGCTAAAAGTGCATCTTAGAGACATGTTACAAGCAGAAAGAAACTAATCACTAACTCCAATTTCTTGAATTTAGACTTATACATACTACAGTTATATGAAATAAACTTTGAAGTTCACAGAAAAGAGATGAAATATTCAATGACTAACAATATATTTTCCTTGTAGAATTGAACTGCTAATAAACCTTACCACATATATTTACTTTAGAAATCATCGAGCTATTTGTTTGGATCCACACATCATGTCTTTTCATTTCCATAAACTGTCTTGGAATCAAAAAAAATTATTGTGCATTGCACCATCATTTTTAATTTGATTTGGACTTTTCAGTCAAAAGTTGAGAGTCAAGCTATTGGCGGAGAGGTGCTTCCTTAACAATCTAATGGAATTATAATTGTCTTATCTTCAGGCTCCCAATTATCCTGATGTTGGGCACTGTTGGGACATTGTTGACAAATACAAGGTGACCTTATTTTACACTGCTCCCACATTGGTGCGGTCTCTCATGCGTGATGGTCATAAGGTAAGAAATTGTTCTCTACTTACATGTGCATTGTGCATTGGTTTGTGAATTTAACTGTTTCTGGAGATTAATTATTTCCTTATATAAGTGACTGGCTTATAAGTACTGTATATGCGTTTAATCAGTGCTAACAGGCTTGGTTTTTTCACATGGACAGTTGTATCTCGCATTTTCAAGAGTTAAGAGCTTTAATAGGATGAAATTATTAATGTTAAATGAATGTAAAATGTACAAGTAAGACAACCAATGTATCTTACAGATTGTGATAGATTGAATTGATTGAAAATGGTATTGCATTGATCAATGAATTTGTAGAATCTACAATTCTGTGCATCGTAGGGGTAGTTTGTCTTGAATAGCCATTACATATATTGATTTTCATGGACACATTTATGCGTGGTTCTAAACGTCGCACTTTCGTTGTTTGCCTATTTAATGTGGAGTTGTTTACTTCTTGAGGCTCAGTTGAAGAACTCAGATCGTATAATCCTTTCAAACATATTTTCCATTTCGGAACCATTCTCATAATTATTACCATTGATGTAGAATATTGGATCTGTTCTCTCTTATTGGGTTATTCGTTTGTAACCATTTCCACACCTACGTTTTTTTATTTCGTTTTGAATCATGGGAGAAACCCTAATTTGCTATTCGTTGCACTATATAAGTTGCTTATTAGCCAGATGAAAATGCAGTCATTCACTATACCGTTACAATATGACTCCAAAAGATGTTCTTTCGTTTACAGAGCTATAACTTCGAACCTGTGTAAGGCTGACGCAAGCATTGGACATTTTCTCTTCATTCTCCTTCAAACCTATGCAATTACAAGCAAGAGCTCCCTCTTATCCTCCATGTTGAGATGAAGCTCGGCGGTGTCACCTTCCTTGTCTCTGACCTCTCCGCTAATGGTTCTGTTGCTCCGTAAGTCGTTGCCTCTCCTCTATCCCTCTCTCACTTTCTGCTTGCGTTTTTTTCTCTCGCATCTCTGATTTTTTGTTTCTTGCGCTGCTCTGCTATGAGATCTTCTCTTCTTTATAGATGTTAAAATCATGTTGAGTAGTTTTGTTTTTGTAGAATCGCTCATTGAACTGAACAATATACTTGCAATGGATGTTTCTAGGGAAGAGGAGAGATGAAGGCGAGCGATGATGATGGCAAGGAATCTGCGAATCTGAAGGACAATGTGATTTTCTGGGGATTCTGGGTCTGAAGGAGGGAGAGAGGAAATGGTAGATGATGAGGTATTGAATACCGAGAAAGTTTTATTCCGGGTTTGTTGTCTTCTTGAGTGATCTTATTAATTCTTTTAAATGTTTAGACTCACAAATTTGTTGAACTCCCCATGAATGAATGTATGGATGACCATGACTAGCAATACTATTTTTTTTAATGTTAACTATGATTTGTTGGGAATAAATTTGAGGAAAAAACTTATCCTGTTTTTTTAGATGTAAGAAAAATTAATGAAACATTTCCTATCTTTTTTATCGGCTAATGACATTAATTTCATTAATCATGGACAAAGCCAAAGGTATAATACCGGTTTGGTTTAGTGGTAGAAGCCGCTTTAAAATAAGTAAAAAAGCAACGGAGTCTAAAAACAACAAATACCATCCCCATTCATGAATTATATTATGAATTAAATATTTACATTATTCATATTAGGTTAACCCGAATTTTTGTGATTCTCAAGAGACTCAAGCGGGACAATAAAATTGGAAGAATTTAAAATAGTAATCAAAATATATATAAAAAATGGGAGGTGCGATTAATATAAAATTTGAATTTGAAATGAAAAATGGAGAAGGATAAGTAGCGAAAGGCATGGGAAGTGATGATTCTTGAGAAGTAAAGACTCATCATAGTGTATATTGAAAGTTGTGACGTGAAAAATTAAATAAAGTAATTATTAATTAATAAATTAAAAATCCTTTTTTACTTAAAAAAATTAAGAATACTTCTTATTTCAACATATTTACTTCCAATAATATTTTTTATTTAATTAATATTTAAAAATTGAAAATTTTCAATTAATTATCGATCAATCAAAATGAGAGACAAGATGTAAATATGTTAAAGTTTATAAACTACTTTATTTTATTAATTTTTTATGCTCACCTTTTACAACTTACTTGATCTCGTGAAAAAGGAATCCATGAATTCAATATTATTATTTATGGGATTCAGAGGATTATAAAATTTTTTATTCAAATTATAATTATACTTATTATTAATATTCATTTATTGATGATCTATTTATTATTGTTATTGTTATTATATTGATAACGATTTTAATTGATTAGGATATTTAAAATTTGAATTTGATTTCAAGAGAAAATAATTTATTATTTTTATCTTTATGAGTGCACAAAACAAAATGGAGATGTGAGAATAAGAGAGAATTCTCATGGTAACTAGAAATTGAGATTAATTATCTAATTCAAGATCAAAGGAATTGACGCTATGATATAAAAATGATGTATAGAAAAAAAATTAAAAATTATAAAAATAAACTAGAATGTGAATTCACAAATCTCACTTTCCATCCCCATGATATAAAAATTATAGGTAAAAAAATATTCTCATGATACTGATGACACTAGAAAGATTAGAAGGAATTGAAATAATGATCCAAATATAACTATAAAAGAGATGGAGAGTGAGATTAATATGAAATTTGAATTTGAAATCAAAATATGGAGGATAAGTAGATAAAAGGCATTGCAAGTGAGAGATTCTTGAGCATCTTCTTTATTTTGATTCTTGGGTGGGGATTTCAAATTCCTCCAAAATCACCGATATATGCGATTCTCCCTCTTCCCTTGGCATGGTCTTATCTTCATCATCTCGCCCATTCTCGTCAACAATATGAAAGGGATATCAAATTATTATTATTATTATTATTATAGATAATGATATCAAATTATAATATTGAGAATGATATTGCATTGATTAGGGGTTTTAAAATTTGAATTTCAATATAAAAGAATTGATTAGGGCTCACCACAAATTACGGGATTTAGAGAATTATTTTATTGAATTCAAATGATTGTATTTATTATTCTTTTTTTAATTTATTGATTCAGGTTAGTATGAGTATGAATAGGGATTTGAGATTGACCTTGGTTAAAATGAATTAATATAGTAAAGGTCAATAGTGGATTTGTATGAATGAGTTATCTTTTTCATACAAATCGAACGTGGAAAGTAAAAGTGTCATGTGATTTAAAATATTCAATGCATTATATAAATGAGTATCAAAACCAAGCGCTTATACATTGTTAGTTAGAAACTATGTAACAATATTCCAATAATTACGTTTTAAAATTGATTTTCGTTGATACATTTATAGTTTTGATTATATATACTTTGCGTAAATGTTGTGGGTTTGTTAAAAAATTGATTCATAGTTATTTTAACTATTTTAAGTTTATAACCTAAATATTTTTACTGCCAATTAATTATTTGGAAAAAGTAGATATTATTATAACATGATTAATTTTACTTATAGTTTAAGGATTTAGTAGTTGTTGCATTTATTGATTTAATTTAGTTCCCCTTAATGTATTCATTACGTTAGGTAAATTAGTAACCTAACCAAGCGCTTATGCATCATCAAAAACCTTGTACCAAAATTCCATTAGTTGCGTTATATTACGTTTAATTTTTTAATTTTTCAAAGATTCGGTTATTTCAAAAATTTTGATTTTTGTTCACACATTTACAAGCGGTATCAATCACACATCTTTTGTCAATTATACATCTTTTATGTTATAATTTATTTGATGTTCTATTGAGGATTAAATAGATTGGATTTGAGATTTATAAAAATGTGTATATTTGAAATTTTTGGGTGAAACTTTAATGGTAGGAAATTGGGTATTTTGGATGTGAGGATATGATTATATTTTGAAGGTTCTAATAAGTTAGAAAATAATTTGTGATTGAAATGATGATTTGACCGAACATTGAGGGACTTAATGAAGACTAATTGCATATTTGGAGGAAAATATATCGTCATGGGTGGTGATTTTAGACAGATCCTTCCGGTCATTCTTAAAAGTGGACGAGTTGAGATTGTAGATGCATCTATCAATGCTTCTCCTCTTTGGAATGAATGCCAATTATTGCAATTAACCAAAAATATGAGACTCAAGTCTTTCACAGATCCAACGAGCAAGAAAAAATAAAAGCATTTTCTCGAATAGCCGCTTGTAGGAAAGGGTGTCATTGGATTACCGCACGATGGTATTACAAACATAACATTACCATCAGATTTATTACTTTATGATGATGATAATCCAATAAGGTGCATCGTTGAATCTACTTACCCAAATTTAGTTAAGCGCTTATTTGAGGAAGATTACTTAAACAACATGTCAATTTTAACCCCAACTACGGAACATGTCGATTCGTTGAATGAGTGCCTTTGTTCTTTGTTGCCAAGAGGTGAAATAGAATACTTTAGTGCTGACTATAGAAATGGTATAGATTATGCAAATGAAAGTTTCGATGATATATATGACACAGATTAAATTGGTTTTGAAGGTGGGAGTACTGGTTATGTTAATAAGGAGCATTGACCAAGAATCAGGATTGTGCAATGGTATGAGGCTTCAAATTACACAACTTGGCAAGAAAGTCATTAAGGCAACGACATTGAATGACACTAGCGCAGGCAAAGACATTTTAATAGACAGGATGGACATGAACCCATGTGAATCTAAACTTTCATTCAAGATGACGAGAAGGCAATTTCCAATCATCATTTCATTTCCGATGACAATTAACAAGAACCAAGGAAAATCGATGTCAAATGTAGGTCTTTACCTACCAAGTCCAGTTTTTTCCCATGGACAATTTTATGGTGCTCTATCAAGGGTAATTAGTTTCAATCAATGGTTTGAAAATACTGATTTTGAATTAGTTTAATAAGTGTACTAACAACACAATTAATATTGTATACAGAGAAGTTTAGCAAAATATTTTATCATATTCATAGTTGTAAGGGGAAACTTGGTTTAACTTTTTTATTGTTGTGCTTTGAATTTCATATTTAAATGAATTCAATATTTTATTACTTTCATTGGTATATTTCTTCAATGCTTAATTTTACCTATTAATTAATAAAACAGTTTGGTTATTACATTTGCATTTGATATATAAAAAGTTTAGGTCGGGTAGGCATCAATAACCCATCAATGTCAGGGCACGCCTTCAGATTCAAACAGCACTTACAGATCGCCCGCTCACGAAGCCCTTACATTGACCAGTTGATATTGAACCTCCTCCTTTTTGGGGTAAAGGTGTGTATGTTTTAGCCAACTGTGCCACTCCTTGTTGGCCATTAGAATCTTAGGCCTTTTAAGTTTACTGTTTCTCAATATTTAATTAGCAGCCGCCTATAGGTTGATTGACTTTGCTTCAGAAATGACTGTTTTCTAAGTTTTTTCTCAAAGAATTTAATGAACATGATTGACGTTTTATATTTAAATGACTCAATTATTCTGACCGAGAGAACTGTTCTATTCGATACGTATAACACAAAACACGTGTGCAAGATATAAAAAGCTGTTTTATTCATGGTGGATATATATCATTCTCCATCACCAACTCGTGAGGGATTTGATTTTTATATAAAGTACAATTTATTTTGTCTCATTATTTAATTTGTTTTTAAATTTATTCATAATTAATTATATGTCTTTCATCTCTTTTACCCACTCATTCTCTCTCTCACTCACCCTGTCAATAAATAAATGTATTTGAGGAAAGTAAGTTATTTTTTTTTCCTTCATGTTTATTGTCTATTTATCTTTCACCAATTTTAATTAAATTTTAAAATTGCGTGATTTAGTTATTTGCATCTTATATTTTAAACCAGAGCTAGTGTTGAAAAACCCAAGTTTCCAAGAAATCAAAATATATTTTAAAATGGTATTCGTTGGTTGGACTTAAGAAATTTTAAATTATGCTTGAAAATAAAGAGATGGGAAGCATTTCTTTTCACGTCTTCAAAATGTATGATTTGTGTTAAGGAGTCCTGGTTTTGCCTACTACTACTGAATATAATTTTTTTCTACCATTGAAATGCAAATAAACTATAATGGAGTGGCCACCATTTTTTTTTTTTTTTTTTTTTTGACAAATCTTGGGAAATATTTTGAAAATGAAATGATCAAGATGATTTGTGAAAACAAAGATATGTCCAAAAGTTGATTGCACCTGACCTAAAATTCATTTGGATTACCTCTATCAATTACGTTTGCAAGAATAAATTTAAAATATCACTTATTTACATGAGCAGACTTGACAACAAAATTTTTTTTTTTTTTATGTATTTTATATATAACAAGCAACAATTTTCTGAAATTGATTGCGTATTTTTAAAAAGCGCAATTATTCTGACAAAACAAAAACAAGTTAATTCATTTTGGATAACAGAAGAAACGGGAAAAATATACAAAAAATGTATTGTATTCTATATTTGCGATGATAATGTTTTAAATTACGTTTGCAAATCCGATTAAACATAATGCACAAACAAATATGAAATCTTGAAATTTCACTTTCAAATACCGAAAAAACTATTTTATTCAGCGCACGTGCCAAAAAAAAAAAAAAAAAAAAAAAAAAAAAAAAAAAAGAGGAACATGCGTGTCCAAATATCAAAATTTATTTCATTCGGTCAAACGTTGATTATGAATGAAAAATATTTAAATAATGGTTGAAAATAGAGAGAAGGAGAAATCTCACTTCTTCAAAACATACCAGTTCGTAAGAACTAATGATGATTTCGTCCTGCATTGCAGTGTTTTTTAATACAGTATATGTTCTTATTTCTCAGAACCTTCGATATAATAACTTGACCGTTGACTCAGTCTTGCTACAGCTTTGAATACTACTCTTCGTCCTATTTATAAGGCAAAATGAGAGTGTATTTTTTCGTCCTATTTGGCTATTTATAAGACATGTCATTAAATTTTTTCATGAATGTACAATTCAACCCCTCATTTATTATTATGTAGATTGTTATTTTCTTAAAAAATATTTAGTAAAATAGGGGTCAAGTTGGAAAGTTGTTAACTTTTAAGGTTGAGTTAAAGAAGTTTAAGAATTTTCTTGGTCTGTATGAAATATGCAATAAGTTTCTTATAAAAAGGACCAGATGAGTATATACTACATAGAAAGGATTGGAATAAAATGGTTGTTTTCAGTTTTGAACGGTTAGGTTTTAAATTATACTAGCTAGTTGGACTTTTAGTTAAGGTACCCGCATTCGTCCTTTCTTATTGTTGTAATCAATCCGAGGATATGTATATATTATCTAATAGAAGCAGTAATTTATGGTTGATAATGTGGGAACTAACCGCAGCAATGAAGTTACAACTACCATCATCACGTAGAACAAAATGTTGTCTAAAATAAATCAATTAAGAGTAATAAATGCATAAGAGATATAATTTATTTGTGGAAAGAGTGGGTGAGCGAAATGATGAGTGGGAAAAGAAATGAACGAGAATAGATGGGAAAAAAGGGATGTATATGATAGAGACAAGTAATTCATTTGAAAGTAAAAAAGGAAAGAGTGTGTTAAAATTTCAGACAAAAAGAAAGTGCATCTTAATTATAGGACTAGTGGATAAATTAATTAATAAGAAGTGACATTAATAAAACCAAAAAAATGTTGACACATAATGAAAACACATACAACCTCCAGTTCTATATAAGAGAATTTAGAGAGTCTCTTTTTGGTTCTAATTAAGTATAAGAGATTAATTGTAATATCTCAGCACCTTGCTCTTGAAATTATGTTTTAAAGGGCCTAGCATTCTTAATGGCACATCGACTCGAGCCTGGTTTCGATACGAATTGTAACATCGCAATGCCCCATTCTCAATATTATCTACTTTGGGCTCCTATCACATTTCGCGGTTTTAAAACACGTCAAGAAGGGAAAGTATCTAGACATTTATACGACATCTTTTGTTCTCCTCTTCAATCTATGTGAACATCACACTAACTACCAATATCTACCTTATTTAATAAAAAAAGGGAAAAGCCCTTTAAGGTCCAAAGGGACCAAGAAAATATTAAAAAGTCCCTGAAAAAATTATGATGTCAAAAAGGTCCAATTAACAAAGGGCATTGACAACTCCATCAATAGGTTTTAACAACTCCTTGGGACCTTTTTTATATTAGAATTTTCTCTCAATTTTTTTGACATTTTCTTGGTCTCTTGGGACCTTAAAGAGATTTTCACTTAAAAAGGGAAAATTCCCCCATGTCCTTGTTTAACTCACCAACTAAGGATAACAAAAGGATAATAAATATCACCTACCCATCTTTATTATATATCAAGAGAATCTCCTACCTACATGAGCATCAAATATATATATATAAGACCTTATTTTAAAGTATAAAAACAAGTTTATTTAATGTTACTATTAGCTTGTCCAAAAAATTTTAGGTAGTCAATAAATTTCATCATTTTACTCAAATAACTTGTATAGATTTCATGCATTACACAATACAATATCTTTTGGTCAATCAAATTACACGCTATCTACAAATTTTTACTAATATTTTTCCCCCATAAAGTAAACATTTTTGGTCTATCGACATTCATATTAATCGAGAGCATCAAACATTTAAATATGCATGATGAAACATGGTGGATTCCAATTCTACAATATAATCATGTCGACTATCTCAGACATTCTAGAAAATAAATTAGCAACATTATGTTCACTAAAAATCATCATCATCAGATTCTGATTCTGGTTCTTGCATCTTCCAAGTACCATCTGGCTGCTGAACCAATCCCTTGTTTTGATCAATCCTCCAAGCCTCAGGAATATGATACTCATCCTTCAAAGCATCCATGCCTTTGTTCACAAGTGCAATGTCCCGTTTGACCTCTAAGTTAAATCCTCCTTTGCTCCCTTGTGTTCCTGCAACTCCATGCAAGTAAACCTCCAAATTATGCCAACTCTTCAAATCCCCGGGCTGTTTTAAGAAGCTTGACTTCTGAGTATCAATCTCTAACTCTTCTCCTACTTCTTTATAACCAAAAAATGGATGCCTCGGAACAATATCTTCTTTGTTACAGATTCGAAGTATCCGAAGATCCTTTTGACTTGAGGAAAACTCCTCAAAGTCTGAATCTCCAACTCTAGGGCTAGCAAACACAATGGCTGTCACCGGACAAGCTTTTTGAGATTCATCTTCTCCAATGTTATATTTACTTGCGACTATGTCCACTGCATTAAGTGTTGCAAGTGCTGCCCCTAAACTATGTCCTGTTACCGTTATGCTGATTTCTTCATTCTTATATTTGTTAACCAGTCTTCTAATCTCAGTCAAGACCTGCACAATGAGAGATGATGAGTATAAATTATTTCTTTTCATGAGTAAAATATAATGATAAATTGAAATAATAATTAAGCCTAGCACATGTACGTGTACTCTACCTGAGTTCTTGCACTGGTTTTGGGGATGTTTGATTGTGACGATGAGTTAGTTGCCGTGTAAACGGAGTAAAAGCCTCGGTGTACTTTACAATCAGAATCATCACCAAAAATGTAAGGAGCATCATCCAAAAGGAACTGAATGTCTTTGATCCATTCCATGGCCCGATTAGTTCCCCTCCAAGCGACTACGATGTCCCTCCTCCCTAGCGCAGCTTTACCTTCGTCGGTGGCCACCGCTACATATCCTATCCAATTAGATTCTTCAACATCGTCTAATATAAGAAAATCAATCTCTGAGGTTGCGTAGAGGAACTTTGTCACCTTATATTTGAAAGGATTTGCATTTTCTAAACCCACTTTGGAAAAAAAATCTCTTTTTCCATAACGGCTTCTTCTAGCGTACTTGGATATTTTGTCAGAGTTAAAAGCGTCATAAGTAGCTTCAGCCATTTCTCCGTAGTGTATTATGTACCTACGGAGATTGATATCAAGTGGGTCTAACAAATCCTTCCAATAATTTTGGCCACTAAGTTCTCTCCAGTTTGTTGCATTGTTTCCAGGTCTGGCCGTCTGCCTTTTCTCCTCTTCATGTTGATCTGCCACCCTGGGAGAATTCATGGTTTTGCTTACAAAGCTACCCATATTCTTCTTCTTTCTTTGGCTTTTCTTTGAGATAAATTGCTTTATGAAATGCTATGAGTTTGATTTGTGATGAAGAAGTCTGCTCGTTTTTGCATGCTTATATACTTGAAAGTCCTGACCTCTTCCTTCTCTTGCATGTTCAAAGTTTTTGACTTTGCTGATTCCTTGATTGAAAAGTAGTCGCCTTCTGACCAAATCATGATTACTGAGTCTGTTCAGAATGTTAGGTTTTAAACTTTATTATTTCTTTCGTAGTAGTTTCTTTCGAAGGGAACTAACGGTTGACTATTATTACATACTTAGGTTTGTGTCATGCAGATGTCTTTTTTATTTTTTTAATTTGAAGTAATGCTTGCTTGGAGTCAGGTTGATGTGATACAATAAACATCGATATAATGAATATTCAAATTAATAAGTAATGGAACTAGCAATATTCATAACAGTACCATTCATTTTTGAAGTCATTTTTTTAGATTCCAAATCAAACACCCAGCATTATTTAATTTAATGATAAATAGTCTTAATTAACAGTATGATGTTCCCCCTAAAAAATACCATTACCTCCCATCCTAAACATATGACATATTTAAAAAATGTGAAAAGATTAACGAAGTTAAATAAATTAGCTTATTATAACGTATATGTCATGACGAGATGACCTCATCATAGCTGTGTGCTCGGTCTTTTCAAATTTGTTTACCTTTTGAATTCATAAAACCTAACTTTGATAATTATGCAATATTTCTGAGAATTAAAATGTAATTGATGTTTCAGTACTAGACTGTTAGGTTTTACTTCCATGGTGGTTCGTGTTTGGCTACTTAGCTAACTTGGACTGTTAGATTTTACTGTAGCGGTGGAGCCACCCTTATTATCAGCTAGCTTGGTTTGACGTTGAATATTTAATTTTATTGAAAGACTTTTTCTTAATTTAGTTCAATCGATGATTTTATTCCTTCACAACATGCGTACTATATCTGAGTTACATGTTTAAAATGTGTAACGTGGTTGATAATTATCGAATACTATATATATTAATATTGGTTTTATATCTTGCAGTAATTGAAGATAAAAATTTAAATTTAAATATGGAAAAAAATTTAAATTATTATTTAAAAAATTAATAAACACAAAAGTTGTCAATTAAATATATTTAATGGATAACATTAATTAAAAGATAAATTAATTAAATATTTATTTTAAATAATGTTAACTGTATTTTAATATTGATGTACTAATTACTTATATTTATTTTATTTTAAATTAATTGTATTGATATTTATTTCATTATTTGTACGATTTTTTGCTTGTTGATTTATTTTCTGTTCGAATTAAAAAAAAAAAAAAAAAGGTTTAACTAGCTGTAGGGCTGACAAATGACAACTGTGATAGGGTATTTGGAAGTTGGAACCCAAATGCCGAAGCTCCCAAAAATCTGAGAGATGACGATGAGAGATGTGGGTCCGAGACCCGAAAGTGTTCAACGCTCCCAAAAATCTCGTGTCTTTAGGTGGAACGGGCCTCTTTTTCATAAGCCCAGTAAGACAAACGCTTTCCCGAACACTCTAGTTGCTGCCGATGACACGCAATTCACTAGGCTTTTTTTTTTTTTTTTTTTTTTTTTTTTTTTTTTTTTTTTTTTTTTGGTACTCGCAAACATTCCTCTCCGATCGGGCAAACATGTTTGGGTAAACGCTTACCCAAACATGCAGTGTACTGCGAATCCCAAAAAGGGGATGCAAATTATTATTATTATTTTTTTAAAAAAAGAAGAATTAGTTATAAAATTGGACGATTATTATTGGCAAAATAAATTGTAAACCATCGAAGTTTCGTAAATCACGGAAGTCAGTTGTAAAGAGTAAAAACTAATGACCTGTTTGGTTTCCTGTATGTTTTAAAATATTTTTGTTTAGTAGAACAAAAAATACAAAATACAAAAAAATGCTTGGAAATGTGTTTTAGTTACATGTTTTTAAAAAATAAAAATGTTAAAATTCATTCTAGAAAAAATTAGAGCATATTTTTTATGCTGTTGTTTACTGTTTTACAAAATTAAAGAAAATGTGGTAAGCATCTGTCTTATATGTAGTATTAAGCAGGCTAAAGGAATTAACCATTTTCCCCATAAATCATCAATTTTTCAAAAAAAAAAGTAGAATATATTCATTGAATTATACTCCCTCCGATTGTTATCATAGAACTTACCTGAGAGTTGATCTTAGCCCTAAATATAATATTATATATATATATATATATATATCAATTTTTTCCCTAATTTACCTTGATTGATACTCTTTCAATAATAATCTAGAAAGAGAAGAAAGAAGGGAAAAAACTCAAATGAGGTATATTAAAAAATATATGTTATAAACTAGTCGCACCTAACTTCCTTAATTTAATCAAATTAGGTAAATATTAAGGACCAAAGAGAGGATTAGTTAAATATTGGAGGCCAAAACAAGCAATTGTAGCCTCTCACAGACCACACTCATTAATTGGAAAAGAGCAAACGAACCAATTATGGTGGCAAGATTGCTACACCGATATCTAACAGTCCAACGAGCTATTGTAGCCTCTCAGGGACCCCAGTCTAATACTGGCACATCAATTATACATTCCATCGCAAAATTATCCAAGTTTTACGAATTCAAAAAAGGCAATAATAATGGATCACGCAGGGCAAGGTTGCCACATCATGAAATCAAGACTCTGTCAACGCGAACGAACCGTACTATTCACAAATCGAAGTACGTACTAGTCAACCTCTAGTTCCCTTCATAGGAAACTACTACGTACGAACAAAGCAATGTAGTTTAAAACCTATCAGTCTCAACAGACACAAACAGTAAGCATGATATGGTCAGAGAGGCGACTACTTTTCAAATGAAGTTTCAAGGAGGTGTAAAATTTTGACCATGCAAGAGAAAGACGTGGTCGATGTTTTCAAGAGTATAAGCATGCAAAACCAAGCTTCCTCATCGGAAATCAAACTCATTGCAGTTCATAAAGCATTTTATCTCAAAGAAAAACGAATAGAAAGAAGAAGAACAAAGAGGAGGAGAAGGACAAGAAGAAGATGGGGTAGCTTTGCCAGCAAAGCTCATTGCTTCTTGATAGAGAACTTGCAGGTAATTTTCAACCCTTAATTGAATATAAATGGGGGCCTTGGTGGAGTATTCTTGAAGTATAAGGGGTATAAATAATTTTAGGCCTGTTTGCTTCTAGAAAGTCCTTATTCAATTTCAATTCTAAACTTTTGCAGCCAATACAGTTGGCTAAGGCGTCGGCCTTTACCCCAAAAGGGAGGATGTTCGATACCCGCTGGTCGATGTGAGGACCTCATTGGTGGACTATTTGTAAGTACCTTTGTAAGCGCTCTTTGAGTTTGAAGGCATGCCACGACCACGATGGGGTGCTAGTGTCTACCCCCACCTTTTATATAAAAAAAAAAATAAAAAAATAAAAAAATTCTAAACTCTTATATCTTCTAACATCCTAAAATTGCATTGTAAGAAAAAATTATGCTTTTAAATTTGCTCAACTTAGTTGAATACGCTATGCCTTTTACTTGACCATATACTCTTGCAATCCTTAATATAAGGCATAATTAACTTTTTTAAAAAGATTAAGAAAGCTAAATAAATTACTTTATAGTATTGATATTTATCTTTTTCATACCAATTTACTTTGTCTGACTTATAAATTGATATATAGTCAAACAATACGTGACATTGCTATGATTAAGTAACTTATTTAGTTTCCTTAATCTCTTTCAAAATATATATATATATATATATATATATATATATATATATATATATATTATATTAAAAATCGAAAGAGTTATAGCGATAATGATACTTTGGTGTGCTGGGTGGCAAAAACTCAATTGATTTGCGCTGTTTTACCTTTTCGGCGGTGCTTAACGTTCCATTTTTCCAGGCCCAACATCTATATTTTTGTCTCATACAATTTATAATGTATATAGGACCAGACTTCGCAAGGTCAGGTCTTTCAAAGTGATTTTGTAGTAGAAAGCTATTAAAAAGAGCACATAGATCTGCATCGTCTGAACAGATAACATACTGCTGAAAATAACTACAATTGTTAATTATGTATGACCATTGCTTTAATATAACAAGGAGTCAACTTTTACAATTTATAATTTTCCCTCTGATCAAAACAATGTCTCATCGTTATCAGAATTTCTTTAATATATGTTCTTGAAGTGTAATGAGAATTAATGTGTTAATGAATGTTCAATTTGCTGTATAGATCTAAGCCTGATAATTTGGAACTTTTCAAATACGCTCCGTAGCATGTGCCGACACAATTTATATTATCATTGATCAGATTCACACCCAAAAGATAATTTGTTGTTGAAGATAGAATATATTAATTAATAAAATACTGTCTACTGTCTTATAGGTAGAAGATAGTTGACTAATTCACATAGGGTAAGGAGGTTAGACAAATGAGTTACTTGGGGAAAAAAAGAAGAAGCATACTTTGATTTTCTTAAAATGGCCCTATGTAAATACATCAATGGATTTGAATTATTGATTTGTTTCATTTTTGTTGAGGGAAAACCAATGGAGTAGTTTTGGAAAAATGATACATATTGGAGATAAAGTGCATTAAAAAAATTATATTTTAGACCAAACAAAACCCTCAACGTTTTTACACTATATATAGACACCATCAACTTCAACTGTTACTAATGACCATTGCTTTAATATTAAGAGGAGTCGTCTTGTAATTTTATCAGATTTCTTTATAATATATAGTCTTGAAGTGTTAGAATCAATGAGTTTATAAATCTCCAATTTGCTCTCAAGGTTTAAGACTGACCATTATTGCTTACGAAACCAATAATTTATCTCCAAAGGATAAGAACTAAACAAGAATCAAACACTAGCCTTATTTTATCATTGATCAGATTTAGTACCAAAAGAAATCGAACAAATGAGTTCATGGATTCAAAGAGACAAAAGTCAGACAACTGAAAATCAATTCTGCGGAAGAAGATCATAAATACCTTTCTATAAAGCCAATGTTCATGAGGTGCATAACTTACACAGAAACACACAAAAAGAAAGATCGATAAATATGAGCTTTGCTCGAAGATGGAGAGTCCTAAGTGGAAAAGACCATTGGAAGAATCTTCTAAACCCTCTTGACATTGATCTAAGAAGATTTATAATCCACTATGGAGAAAGAACACAAGCCAGATATGATACTTTTATCAGAGAAAAAACATCTAAGTTTGCAGGGGCAAGCAAGACTACAAAAAAAAAAAAAAGGTCAATTTGTAGCGGTTAAAATAAATCACTACAAATATGCGAATTTGTAGCGGTTTATATCAAAACCGCTACAAATTTGTAGTGCTATGACTCGCGCTAAGTGGCGTGCTAGTTCGTGAACGATATTTATAGCGGTTACCATAAACTAATCGTTACAAAATATGGCACCAAGTTGGCGCCAAATTTGTGGCGGTTATCTTGTAGCGGTTTAACTGCCACAAATATGGCGACAGTTTGGCGCCTTATGGCACGCCATTAGCGGTGGTTTATTTGTAGCGGTTTATATCAAAAACCCGCTACAGAATGCCAAGAGCCTAAACTTTTGCAGCGGTTATAGAAAATCGCTACAAATTTTCACGATGCATGAGGTAGGTTTTCTTCATTTGTATCGGTGAACAATTTGTAGCGGTTTTTTTAATATCTTTTAAAAAAATATGTTCATATTTGTAGTGGTCATTTAGCTAAACCGCTACAAAATGTGATATTTAAAAAAAAAAAAATTAAGAAGAAACCAATGAATTTTTGTAGAGGTTTTGTAACCGTCACAAAATGGGAAAAAAGCCGCTACAAATGTTAGACCACTACAAAACCGTCGCATCAACCGCTACAAAGTGTATAATATTGAAATTTGAATATTTCGAATCCCGCCAACGTTCATTAATTTATAGCGGGTTTTAGTATAACCGCTACAAAATGTGATATTTTGAAATTTATTTATTTTTAAAAAATATCAATGAATTTTTGTAAAGGTTTTGTAACCGCTACAAAACAAAAAAAACCGCTACAAACATTAAACCACTAAAAAACCGTCACATCAACCGCTACAAAGTGTGTAAAATTGAAATTTGAATATTTTGAATCCCGTCAACATTCATTAATTTGTAGCGGTTTTTAGTATCACCGCTACAAAATGTGATATTTTGAAATTTATTTATTTTAAAAAATACCAATGAATTTTTGTAGAGGTTTTGTAACCACTACAAAATGAAAAAGAACCGCTACAAACGTTAAACCGCTACAAAAACGTCGCATTAACCACTACTAACATTACGCATATCCCTATAAATACCCCCACCACATGTAATACCCTAAAATTTATAATTCTCATCACCACTATATTGTGATGAGTAATACCTATTAAAAATAGGTGAATATGTAGTCTCAAAATTTAGTATCTTATTTAGATTTAATTTAGGGAACTTTCCCCTAGAATTAAATAAAACCAAAGACTCAAATTTTCTTTAAGATTTAATAAAGCAAAATCCAATTCTCTAAATTCAATTAGGGATAATAAAATATCATAAAATTATTATAATTAAGCATAATCTTAAAATAAATATAAGAGAAAATAAAATGACATGAAAATACCTAAACCAATTAGAGGAAATTACCAACAACTAATAGACAATTAAATTTACATTAATTAAGGGTGTGATATATAACGAGCTAACAAATGCACCAGAAAAATCATGCCCAGTCACCGCCTTTCTACTTGAGTGCCCTCCAGTTGGAGAATTGAACTTCAAGTGGGTTTTCAAAAAGATCTAAGAGCCTTAAGGGTTGTGAATATTCTTGATATTGTTCCAAAGTATCCTCTTTTGCCCTATTTAGATGTGGGTGAAGAACTGAAGATAAATACTCAGAAATCTCTGTACTTGAAGATTCCAGGGACAATCCTTGCTCGGCATAACTTGGAGTGTTACTTGCATGGAGTTGCAGGAACCCATGGACTTGATGGAGAATTTAAATTGGTGGTGAATCGTGATATTGCACTTGCGAACAAGCATTATGATGCTTTGAAAGATGAAAATCTTGTTCCTGCGTCTTGGTGGGTTGAGAAGAACAATGGAATGGTTCAGCAAGAAGATGGTTCTTGAAAGCTGATGGATCATGAGGAGGATGCCTTTTGATTCGTCAGGGTTATTAAATTATCAACAATGCGTGTGATCATAAAAATTATTCTGTAAGTTGGAATACAATATCTTTATTGCATGTGAGACTCCATTTAATACGGCATCGACATTGTCTCTTTACATTTTGTTCTTCATAAGTAAGTCATATATACTTTGGCTTTTATGTTTACCGGCTAATTGGTTTTCACTTCCTTCCGGAGAGTGTTCATTTGACGTTTACGCAGTTCAATTATTAAAAACTAAGGTAGCTTAAGGATGGAAATTAGAAATCAATATTACAATAGCTCTCACATTTATATATGGAAGGTGCATTGAAATTAGAAGCATATTATATGTACCAGCTAGTTAATTAATCTAAAATTGGGAAATTGAAACTGTTATTTCAGTTGTAAAACATGGTTAAAAAGTATCACTTTATAGTTCTTTCAAACAAAATTATATTAAACTGAAATTACTCTATCCGGATGAAAGAGCGTGTCTGCTTATACCTTGATAATTTTTTCAAAATTTAACCAACGATTGCAATATAGGGTGCAATCCTGATTCACCTCTTGATGGGCCTTTTAACAAAGGTGGAATGATTGGTATTAAATAATTAAAATGGATTTAAGCTTTTTATCTATCAGCTAGCTAGGTTGTAATTAAACTTAAATATATGAAAATAAATATTTTTTTTTGGGGTAAAAAGGGATGAAATGGAAATTGGTTTAGAAAATGATAATGAAAACCTCCTGAACAATGGATCTTATTGCTTTAAAAGATAATGTGAGTATGCTAGTTTGACAAAAATACCAAAAAGACCCTTTGAGTTAGCTTGAGTTAGGTGAATTAATTATACACGTGGGCAAGACTTAATCCCTCTAACCAAAACCCAATTAAAACTCTAGCAATTTGAATCCATGAAATGCAATGACACAAGTAACCAAAAATCCTTGCATTATAATCACAATTATATATTCATAGAAATTAATATAAGCTTAATCAAGTCAGTATACAAGAAATTACTATTAATGAAGTTCAAAGTGCCAAATACATAACATTAAAATCCAAATACATCTAATCTCCCAAATCATAATAATCAAACCTAAACCTAGAATTTAATTATTAAAATGGAAAGAGCAAAAGATTACATAAACAACACTCCCCTTTGAAGCTCCAAGCTCAAGAATCAATCCATTATATAGGAGAAGAGACATTTACGTGCTGCGATTCATGGAAACAACATCAAGGTGGAAGCCCTTTCTTTCCAACACAACCACCGCCATAAAACACCACCGGCCAATTGAAATTAATGATGGAAATGGATGAGTGACAGCTAACAATGGAAGAATAGAACAAAGGAGACTAAAAGCATGCTGAGACGGTTGAATGAAGAAGGTGATGGATGGTGACGATGCGAGAAACGATAATCTTCTTTGAAGTCTTGTAGCGCCTCTGTTATGCTCTAAAACTACAAGTCAACAGTGGCTGTAGTGGAAGGCAAAGATGAAGGAAGAAGATGGTTGCCACACTCTCTCTGCAAATTGTTGAGCTTGATGAAGGTCTCTGCGGCGATGCTCGTTCTCCGGTTCTTGATCTGAAAGTTGCCTTTATTCACGGCGGTGAAAAAGGGTTAAAGCTCTGCACCGACAACGATGGCGATGAAAGCCAGAGTCATCGACAATGGAGAAGGTGATGCTTGGTGATGAAGGCGATGGAGGGAAGGAGAAAAATGGTGGAAGTGGATGAAGATTTTAAGATCCCAAGTCTAAAGATGATGATAATGGTGCCACAGCGCTTTTCTTCATTCTCACTTGTGTCTTGAGCTTTTGGTTTGAAACTAACCAAGTAGTTAAACCCGGACCAAACCAGGCCGGTTTGGCTTGGAAACCCACAAATTAGTTGGTAAACTAGTTTCGTCCTAGCATCAACCCAGTTCACCTTTATTTTAAATATTTTTAATTTTATCTATAATTTCATATTAATAACCTTGAAATCTTCACTTTCTCACCGGTTTTCCTTGGTCGACCCTTGCACTAGTGCAAAAAAGAGCTTTAAGACACCTCATTTAGACCGGATTATAGAGAATCAGGTCTTAAAAGTATGGTTGGTGGCAATTTTGTAAATATAAATAACTTTTTGGACCGGATTATAAAGGATCAGGTCAAAATATGACCGGTGGCACTTTCGTAAATATATACAACACTTTTAAGACCGGATTATAAAAGATCCGATCTTAAAAGTATGACCGGTGGCAATTTCATAAATATTGTAAGAAGACGCGATCGTAGATGAGTCCGAGAATGCGATGATTTATTCCTTCGCTTAATTGGAATTATATACGAGATGCTAATAAGTAAATAATCTTGACTGGGCGCTTCCTATAATATAGGGATTACAATAAGGAATATAATTACTAAATTCAAAAAATCATGATCTGCTAACTTAATTTCTAAGATCTCTCTAACAACTTAATTAAGATGATTACAATCGGAATATAATTACAAAATTCAAAAAACCATGATCTGCTAACTTAATTCCTAAAATCTCTCTAACAACTTAATTAAGATGATTACAATCAGGAATATAATTACGAAATTCAAAAAACCATGATTTGTTAACTTAATTCCTAAAATCTCTCTAACTAATTAAGATAATTTCACAATATAATCGTATATGCTAACTAATTAAATCTGAATTTCCAACAAATATATAGAACACTTTTAAGACCGGATTATAAAAAATTCGGTTTTAAAAGTATGACTGGTGGCAATTTCATAAATATATAGAAGACTTTTAAGGTCGGATTATAAAAGATCCGGTCTTAAAAGTATGACCGTGGAAATTTCGTAAATATATAGAACACTTTTAAGACCTAATTATAAAGGATCCGGTCTTAAAAATATACCTTTAAGACCTTTTTTTTACAAACAACCGGTCTTAAAAGTGTTAAAATAAAAAATAAATTCGCTAAACTCGTTAAGTCCGTGAGCGTGCTTGTCTTCTTGGTGATATAACATTTGCTTAGTTATAGATTCAACGAGTGTCCCAAGAGCCTCACGGGTCAAATCCTCAGCAAGAATGACATCCTCTTCCTCTAACCTACTCGCAATCTTCGTAAGTCATCCTAAGAGCCACACAATCAAATCCTTGGCAACGTTGGCAGTGAGATGCTTCGAGGGTTTTGCGATGGCTCCACTCAATCCTCGGCAACGGCACAAGCGTCTTGCTTCGAGGATTACGACGACGCGCGGCTCCTTCCTCTTCATCTATGGCTCCTCCCACATTGCCTTCGTATAGATTCGGCTTAAAATCAAACCCAAATCTCTTCTTGCTTAAGTCTGTTTGCTCCTACCTTGACTACTCCTGCTCAGATCTAGACTTTGATTTTGGTTGCTTGAAGCTTTGCCAGCATCAACAAGAGGATCCTGCTCAGATTTGGTTGCTTTAAGCTTGTGATTTTTTTGTAGATCTGGACTTCAATTTCACCTATGATTTTATATTGATTCAAATTTGATTTTCATGGTGAATGATTTCTATTTCTTATTATGTTTTCTTATTCCTGGACTTTGTATTCATCTTTTTTGTTTTTCTTGTTGGTGTTACTTCCAATCTTCTATTCTCTTTTGTTTTTCTTGTTGGTGTTGCTTCCAATCTTCTCTTGGTTCTCTGTCGCTGATGACGGGGGGACATTCAAAATATTGCCAGATCTGGTAATTTGGGACCGTTTGTTTCATTTGGGTTTTTTCTTTTTAATTATTTTGAAACACTTTTAAGACCGGATATTTGAAAAGTTCGATCTAAATTTTTAAGATCGGTCGTTCATCCGGTCTTAAAAGTTACGACTTTTAAGACCGCTGGAACAAGAACGGTCGCAGATCCGGTCTTACGATACCTCTTTCGTCCGGTCTTAAAGCCCTTTTTTGCACCAGTGTAGACCCAAAGTATCCTAGCTGGTTCAGTGGCTGGTCCGGGTTTAACAACTTTGGAAACAAACCTAATCTATCAACAGAAAACGCTATGTTTAGAGTAGGAATCTAACTGCAAATTCTAAAAGTTTGTGGAGGGACTAAATTAAATATTTGTTTAAACGATTGCATGAATTAATGTAATTTTCAAATATTTTGGGTCTATACTATAATTTTCTCTGGTTCATTTCTTCAATAATTCACAATTTTTAGAAATTTTGGTTACTTTTCTATAATTTTATCTAAATTGATCTGCAGAGAATATAAACCCAAACTGTAATACCTTATATTCAAAAAATCAATCAATTAAGGTAAATCATGAATACATATTAAATTTTCCCCCCTCTTTTCAACCTTAATTTCATGAAAACATCTTTAATCACAATTAATCACAAAAGAGACATTTTAAGCTCAACTATTATGACAAAAAACCCAAATAAAAGATGAAAATATGTAACAAATTAGAGCTTTGTCACTGGTCGACAATATAAGTCGCTTTTCAAAAAGATTCTTTAATTTAGTCCATAAAATAAATCACTTGAAGAGCACTTGTTTTTCTTTTCTTTTTTTAAAGACTTGGAGAGTAATTTTAATGCTTACATATTTGCCAATTTTTCAATTAAAGATAAGTTTTACCTAAATGAATCTCACAACATGGAGAGTGAAAGGTATATTAAATTAAGTTATCATCGTGCTCAACTGGGAAGAGAGAAAAACAACTCCATAATGACTGAAGCTTAGACGGCTTTAATAGGGATACGAATGGGACAATTATGAATTAAGGTTTGGATTTTTGCACCGGCTTGAGAAATAAAGTATTTCGTGAATGCTTTAATAGGGATGTGAATGGGACAATACAATTATGAATTAAGGTTCGGATTTTTGCACCGGCTTGAGAAATAAAGTATTTCGTGAAAGCTTTAATAGGGACAATTATGAATTGAGGTTATATATCACGGCACATGCAAATATAGGATGCTTGGATTTTTGCACCTGCTTAAGAAAGAAAGTGTTTCGTGAAAAACGATAGCATACCAAACATCAACAGAAATTTTGTTAGTATTATATATAATGCATATGTTATTCATATATAAAATATGGGTTTAATATTTCTGCTTTTATTGTAGAAATATTTTTTCAGTCACACTCATAAAAGTGAGTAGGTTCCATTAATTTTTTTCTCTCTCTTCTCTTTACAATGGGACCCACTCACTTTAACGTAAGTGTGGCAAAAAAAATATTTCTATAGCAAAAGCAGAAACATTAAACCCGTAAAATATTCCCACTCTCTTCGTTACTATAATCAAGTCTCACTTATGAATTACACACAAATTAAAGAAATGCCAAAATTCATATAACATGAAAACCAGAAAATATTTCTTCCCTCGATTAGATGCCATGCATGGGAAAGAGCGGCTGTTTATATATTAAGTATGATAGGTAATTTCGATTTTTCATAAAGCTAAGGGTACTTTTGAAAGCATACATTTCAGCTGAGAAATCTGTATTGGGACATATACAGGGACAAAAAAGGGAAAATAAGGGATTGATAACTTTTTTTTTCTTTTTTTTTTGTCTTAACTTGAGTATAATTATACTTTTTATAGAGGGTTTGAATTCGCAAGCCACATGCTTAAGAAAGCCTTTAGGGAGGTATTTGTTGGATATGAAGCTTCGCTGATCGGGTAATTATTACTCTATACAAGTATTAAAATACCATCATTCAATTCCTTCTTATTTCATTTAATCCTATTAACCGATTCCCTCTATAATTAATGGTATGTTTGTCTGCTAATGATATGCAAAGACGTATGCCATTATATGCAAAAATATTTTTAAAATAATGCACTATAATAATAATATGTCTGTTCACATTACGTCAACCCACGATTTCCTTCAGATTAATTTTCTGGAAATTTGCTAAAGTCTCACCTAACATGCTTTTTTTTTTTAAAAAAATATTTATTTCTCTTACTGTATCTAGACAATTAAGTACATTTATTTATCGCGAGTTTAAAAACACAACACTTCAGGAAGTTTAGGAAAACAGTTACTTCCTTTGTCAACGTTAAAGTTGGTAATATTTGTCCTTTTTGTCATGTCCGTATACACTGTGTGGTTACGAAACCTATAGTTTATCTCAAAATGATAACAACTAAACAACAAACACCCACTTTTATATATTATCATATACCTATAGGAGTCAAACCCAAAAGAGATATTGAACAAAAGGGTTGAAAATTTCAAAGTGGCGAAAGTGAGACAATTAAAAAAATAATTCAAAGAGGCTATAAATTAATCTCGATTGCAAGTGGTGTATAATCAAATCATCACACAGTACAGAAATACAACAAATTAGAAACACAAATATGAGTATTGCTCAAAGATGGAGAGTCCTAAGTGGACAAGATCATTGGGAAGGTCTTCTAAACCCTCTCGATATCGATCTACGAAGGTACATAATCCATTATGGAGAAAGAACACAAGTCACGTATGATACTTTTATCTCAGAAACAAAATCCAAATATGCAGGAGCAAGCAAGTACGCGAAGAAGAACTTGTTCGCGAGGGTCGGTTTGGAGATTGGGAATCCCTTCAAGTATAGTGTGACAAAGTATTTATATGCAGCATCCCAAATCCCTGTTCCTGATGCTTTTATAGTAAAGTCGTTGTCGAGGGAAGCTTGGAGCAAGGAATCAAACTGGATAGGGTATGTTGCTGTGGCCACAGATGAAGGCAAAGCTGTGTTAGGAAGGAGGGATATTGTGGTTGCTTGGAGAGGAACAATAAGAACATTGGAGTGGATTAATGATTTCCAATTTCTGTTACTTTCTGCTCCTATTATTTTCGGCGGTTCGGGGTTAACGGATCCTAAAGTTCATCAGGGTTGGTACTCTATGTATACTTCAGATGATCCAAAATCTCCATTCAACACAACGAGTGCAAGAGACCAGGTATTTGTTAGATTCTAATTAATCTAAGATCAAACCCCAAATGGAAGTAGCTGTGATAAAAGGCATATTTTGTATACAATGGCAAGACTCGAACTCAAGTCGTCGTACATAAGCTGAATTCAGCCGTTTTTTTTTTTTTTTTTTTTTTTTTTTTTTTTTTTGATCAATGCCTATTGGTGAAATTTAATTTGTTATTTTAATTGTGAATTTTATGTTTTCTTCTTTCTTTGTTTTTATTTTTTATAGTAAATTACTCGTCATCTCATATAAGATTCTAACTCATTCGAAGGTCCAACCCCCAAATGTGAGTAGCTGTCATAAGGGCATATTTTTATCCACATGACTCGAACTCAAGTTACTGTGCTTAAGCAGAACCCAGCCCTTTTTGCTTAGACCATTGCCTGTTAGTGATATGTGTGTGTGTGTGTGTCTATATATATATATGATTGGATTTTAGATTTTGATCTATTGACGATAGCTTTGGTGAAGTTGAAAATTTAAGTTTATTAACATTTAATCAAATTCAAAAGTTTTGAGATGAATGTAGAACTTAACCCTTCACTTTTTATTGTATTGACTTTGTTTTCATGTGGTATTATGTATATTAAGTAGGGTTAGAGTTGGAAAGTTGTTGAATTTTATGGCAAAGTTAATTTAAGGTTTTCCTAGTTCTATGTGAAAAGTGTTGGAAGTGCCTCAAAAATAGGAAGGAGGAGGAGCAATTAATGCTTAATTTATGATGTGCAGGTGCTAAGTGAGATAAGAAGGCTAGTAGATCTATACAAAGATGAAGAAATAAGCATAACTGTGGTAGGACACAGTTTAGGAGGAGCACTCGGAACCCTAAACGCAGTGGACATAACTCAAAATGGCTATAACAAGCCATCAAAGGCACCAGAAAAATCATTTCCAGTCACAGCCTTTCTTTACGCGTGCCCTCGAGTCGGAGAATTGAACTTCCAGAGGGTTTTCAATGGGTTGAAAGATCTGAGAGCTTTAAGAATTAAAAACATTCTGGATATTGTTCCAAACTATCCTACTTTGCCCTATTTGGACATGGGTGAAGAACTGGTAATAAATACTCAGCAATCTCTATACTTGAAGAGTCCGGGGACGATCTCTACTTGGCATAACTTGGAGTGTTACTTGCATGGAGTTGCAGGAACACATGGACTTAATGGAATTTTTGAATTGGTGGTGAATCATGATGTTGCGCTTACGAATAAGAGCGATGATTCTTTAAAAGATGAAAATCTTGTTCCTGCGTCATGGTGGATTGAGAAGAACAAGGGAATGGTTCAGAAAGAAGATGGTTCGTGGGAGCTGATGGATCATGAGGAGGATGCCTTTTGATTCGTCAAGGTTCTATATATATACTCCTCTAGTCTTTAGCAAAAGAGCAAGTTGATTTTTTAAAAAGAAGTTAAGGAAACTAAATAAACTATTTAATTATAGCACATGTCATGTATTATTAGATTATATATTAATTTATAAGTTAAGCAAATTATCATGCAGAAAAACGATATATATAAATATTTTAATATAGAGTAACTAAATTAGCTTGCTTAACATCTCTAAAAAAAAGTCAACTGACTCGTATACAAAGGACTGGAGGTAGTAAAGTATAAAATGTGGCTTCATATTTAAAATATTTTGTTGTGGTTCTGATTGTTATAATAATTATTATATGCTTGTTAGAATAAAATATCTATATTACATGTAAGTTCATTTAATAAAGGGCGTTGACATTGTTTCTTTCCTCATGTTCCTTTCATAAATAATTAAGCTTTATACCTTGGTTTATATGTTTATTTGGTTTATTGGTTTCCTTCTGTGTTTAATGTGTGTTTGGGAAGGTGATAACGTGCTTTTATGCCCTTAGTCACTTTTGACTCCTCTTCCATGTTTGGAAAGCGTTTTGGTTATCTGACTTTTGAGGCCTAACTCACTTTAAATGCTTTAAGTTGCGTCGGTGTGGCACTTTGCCCAACCTCTCTCCCTTCGAAATTCCTCTCTATTTTCTTAAAACGAACTTAAGGTATAGGAAGAAAAATTTATATTCAAAAAAAAAAAAAAAAAATTAGTATTAACGAGAAATAACTACGGTTTAGATTTGAGAAATAATAGTAGAGATATTGTATATCTTAACTTGCGTGCTTTGAAAAATGATATAGACTCATGTACTTTTCTGTCATTTTGCATCTTTTTAATATACTCCCTTAAGTCCTAAATGTAAGAAAATTTTGATTTTTTTTTTTAGAGAGTTTAAGGAAGCTAATTAAATTATTTTATAATATTTATATTTTTTTCTCCAAACTAATTAGTTTAACTAATAAACTGATATATAATCTAATAATACATAACATATCATATATATGATTAGTTTGACTAAGGATACGTAACATATGATATATATATATATATATATATATATATATATATTTTCAAAAAAAAGTTAACTTTGTCTTATATTTAATTAGAACTGGAGGGAGTATCATCTAAATAAGTTTCTGCAAAATTACTTTTATACAAAAGTTAATCTAAACATAAATCACATTATATTATCTAACTTTAACATAATTTAAGTTTGCAAAAATCAGATAAAATACAAGCCACTTTCCTCGCCGCTAATCGAAACACATGGAAATTAGAAACTAATCTGAAGTATACATGTTGCAGTTTATGATGAACCCAGACAGACATTGACCACTTTTGTCAAGATCAAATTTGAGATAAAGCGTTGAAACATAATACATGCACATTACGACAAAAACAGTTCTTAATATGCTTAAGTTTGGGGGGAAAAAATCAATTTTTACCCAAACTCAGCTTTATTATATTGAAATCCAACAAGTAAACAAATACAACAATGAAACAACTATATATATCTTGGACACCCAAATGGAAACTAAAACTAATTATTTAATTTGAATCATCATCTCCAAATTCTTGTTCTTTCATCTTCCAAGTATCATCAGGTTGTTGAACCAATCCGTTGTTTTTGATCAATCCTCCAACCCTCAGGAATATGATATCCATCCTTCAAAGCACCCAGGCCTTTGTTCACAAGTGAAACGTCCCTTTTAACCTCCAAGTTATAAAATCCTCCTTTGCTCCCTTGTGTCCCTACAACTCCATGCAAGTAAACCTCCAAATTTTGCCAACTCATTACATCCCCTTGTTGCTTCACGAAGCTTGACTTTTGAGTATCAATCTCCAACTCTTCTTCTACTGCGGCATAGCCCAATAATGGATGCCTCAGAACAATGTCATTTTTATTAGTAATAAGTAAGACTGGAAGATGTTTTTGTTTTGATAAAAACCTTTTAAAGTTTGGGTCTCCTTTGCAGTGACTGGAAATGCTTTATTATGAGATTGATCATCTTTTAGAATGTTAAAACCATTTGTGACTACGTCAACTGCACTTAATGCTGCAATTGCTGCACCTAAGCTGCGGCTGGTTACTGTTATGATGATTTCTTCATCTTTAAATTTTTCCACGAGTCTTCTAATTTCAGTTAAAACCTGCACAATGAAATTGCAAAAATCAGTCTCGAGCTGAACATGATATATATTGCATTCTTTAATTTGAATGAGAATTATGAAATTCAGTCCTTGGAATTAATTAATAAAAGATAGATCATTTTATTTTGTTTATTGATGTTTGCCGGTGTTTTCAAAATCAGATCAGGCATTGAACTGGTCAAGACACTGGTCCAAACGTTCAATGGTTGAACCATGGTGAGACCACTTTTAATAAAATTAATATAATTGAAAACTGTTTGACAAATATAAATACTCTGGTGCTATATATAATGCACTTCCAGCATATTTTATATAAGCTAAGAAAACCTTAAACCCCATTAACTTTTCCATAAAATTCAACAACTTTCCAATTTTACTCTTATTTAATATACCTTATACATTCATATGAAAAATTTTCTCAGTCGATCGGCCCTATAAATAAGACTAAAAATTTTCTTCTCTCTCTACCCTATATATATGATTAGAAGAGTATCATACAAGTGCAATGTCCCTTTTGACCTCTAAGTTAAATCCTCCTTTGCTCCCTTGTGTTCCTGCAACTCCATGCAAGTAAACCTCCAAATTATGCCAACTCTTCACATCCCCGGGCTGTTTTAAGAAGCTTGACCTCTGAGTATCAATCTCCAACTCTTCTCCTACTTCTTTATAACCCAAAAATGGATGCCTTCGAACAATATCTTCTTTGTTATGGATTCAAAGTATCCGAAAATCCTTTTACACGAAGAAAACTCCTCAAAGTCGGAGTGTCCAACTCTTGGGCTTGCAAATACAATGGTTGTGACTAGACAAGCCTTTTGAGATTCATCTTCTCGGATGTTACATTTACTTGTGACTATGTCCACTGCATTAAGTGTTGCAAGTGCTGCCCCTAAGCTGTTTCCTGTTACCTTTATGCGGATTTCTTCATCTTTATATTTTGTTCACCAGTAATCTCAGCCAAGACCTGCAATATGAGAGATGACGACTATATATTATTTCTTCACATGAGTAAAATCTAGTGATGAATTGAAATAATAATTAAGCCTAAAGCACAAGTAGGTGTACTCTACCTGAGTTCTTGCACTGGTTTAGGTGATGTTTGATTGTGATGATGAGTTAGTTGTCGTGTAAACGGAGTAAAAGCCTCTGTGTACTTTACAATCAGAATCATCACCAAAACTGTAAGGAGCATCATCCAAAAGGAACAGAATATCTTTGATCAATTCCATGACCCGCTTAGTTCCTCTCCAAGCGACTACGATATCCCTCCTCCCTAGCGCAGTTTTTCCTCGTCGGTGGCCACTGCAACATATCCTATCCAATTAGATTCTTCAACATCATCTAGTATAAGAAAATTGATCTCCGAGGTTGAGTAGATGAACTTTGTCGCCTTATACTTGAAAGGATTTCAATTTTCTAAACCCACTTTGGAAAAGAAATCTCTCTCTGCATAGCGCTTCTTCTAGCGTACTTAGATATTTTACCAAAGTTAAAAGCATCATAAGTAGCTTCAGTCGTATAACACCCCAAATTTTGGGACTAGAAGTTTTGAAATGAGATTGAGATGAGTAGGTTGCTTATCAAGTAAGAGTCAATAGTCTTAAGCTTATTTTGAGAAAAGGGTTAAACAAAAATATTTTTGGACCTTGAAAATTTAGGGAAAAAGCATGAAATATTATTTTGAGGATTTAGAATTTTTTTTAGGGGTTTAATCACGAAAGATTGGCCTAAATAGTCTTAAACCCATTATTTGGAATTTAGGATCTACTTTCCCGAAAATTCAAGGAAAAATAGTTAGAGGATAAATTGTGGCTTAGAATTTTGGAATTGATATTTTATGGCTTAGAGACGCTAATTGAGGAAGAAAAAAATTCTTATATGTAATTAAGGGTTAATTTCTAGCACCTATTCAATATTTGTAACTTAATGAGTAAATGACCAAGTTGTAAATAAAAGTCTTGTAGAGGGTCAAGGAGGATAAAATGGGATTATTTTTGTGAGTGGGCCACGTCTCCACCTATTTTTATTTGCTTGATCCAGCGCATGACAGCACAACACTTTTCTTTCCTCCTCCCAAAATGACGCCACATACACACATACCACATTTCTCATTCTTTAATCAATTTCCGACCAGCTCACACCATTCCTCCCTTAATATTCGTTTATTCATTCCCTTATTTCTCCACACCAATTTCGGACAGCGGTCAGCATACACTCCTTCATTTCCTTCTGTTCTGTCAGACGATAATAGAAAGGGAGCCCGAGAGAGGAGTGAGACCGAGAGCTGAGAGCGAGAGAGCACGAGTTGCCGGGGGAAGAAGAAGAAGCTGATCGTCGCATGCAAGTTTGGTTTCCGGTTTAGGTGAGCCTTCTAGAGCCTCTTCTATCCTCATTTTCTGCATTTGGCTGCTATTAGATTAAGGGGAAGATGTGAATGTGGCTAAAAATCATGAGTTGGTGAGAAAGAAAGCTCATGACAAATTTTATCTTACATGCATGGCAATTCTGGGGTTGTTTTTTATTATTCTGTAAATATGCACCGAAATAGGGGAGTCATTCTGATTTTGGGCTAATAGTTAATGGGTTTTCTGGAACTAATAATAAGGGAATCGAAATGGGTGCATGCATGTCAATTTGAAAGTGTTGAAATGTTGTTTCTGATTCACTAGGGAGAAAAAAAAAACAGAACAAAAAGCTCCATTTTAAATAAGTGCAGCAGAAGATTTATTTTAAAAGGAATAGTATGAACGTGTGGGTGATTGAAAATGTTCATGAGAGTGTAATACCATTGCAAGGAAACTGAATGAGTGCTAGAGTAACATGAGTATAAAAGAAGTGTGTATATGATGGTTTGTGTTAAACAACTTTAGGTTCTTAATTGTGGAAGTTTGACATTAGCCATAAGTTTCTCTCTTAAGCATATCTAAATGCTAATCAGGTGTTCCAAAGAAAAGGAGATAAGTTCATTTGAAAATGATTTGAGGTTGCAAGGTCTAATTTAATTTGGCTCTGAATTTAATGATGACAGAACCTAATCTTCCTATTTTGGAAGGGATAGCGTTGGATTCCTTAATAAAGGAGAAAAGTAAAGTGAGGCAAAAGGATACTTAGATAATTATAAAGAAATTTTATATGAATGAAGAAGAATTTTAGATGGATTTGAGTTATATAGATACTAATGTTTGCGTGTGGGATGATTAGGGAATTGGAAAGTTGAGAACTGATCTAACGAATTGTTGAATGCCTCTGAATGCCCAACAACTATCTTAGATGACTAAATTATGTTTGGAAAATAGCTAGTTTTATAATTAAACGAAGAGGGCTGTCCCAAGTCTAATGGAAAAAAATAAAATAAAATAAAAGACCAAGTGCTTGAATGGAATCAAAATAAGTTCTTTCGCTTGAAATTTAAGGAATTACCCACTGTTTATCACCTAGAATGTAGGGGAGTAATTTAAACCATTAGATTGTGTTTGAGGTTCTAAAATGATGCATGTAGCAACACTTTGAAGTTGGAATTTTCTGGGTTGTCGTGATTATTTTTAGAAACTGAAATTTTATTTTGATTATCTTGTGTTACTCTTCGGAAAGTCTTTAAAGTTTTTTTTTTTTTTAAAAAAAACTGATCATTATTGTTGTTTTGGATTCCTAAATGACAATATAGCACCTAGTGTCAAAGTATGCATAGGAATGTTTAAAGATTGAGTCTTTGAAGTTGGATTTTGTCTAAAATACTGTTTGTTATCTCTAAATGGTTAACAATTATTTTATATGGTTAGAATAAGGTTAGATATGTTAGGACAAATTGATCGTTAACAAGTGTGAATTGGGACTTTGTATTGTGTGTGTGTGTAATTGTGTGTATAAGTATTAAGTTGTGAAAATTAAAGAATGTTAGGACATTCCTAATGTCCTTGAACAAATATGAATTTTAAAATTTATAGGAATTGGCAATTGCCTGAGCTCAAGAGAAAGGCAAACCAAAAAGGATTTTAGAAAATGGTTCAGTTTCGGAAAAGTCAACAGAGTATTGCAGAGTGGCCATACATGTGAAGCAAGGGTATAATATATATATATATATATATGTTTTGCGAGAACAACAAGTGAGTGAATAGCGTCCCTTATTTTTTATAAATTATATTTTTATTGTTGAACTTTTGTGTTTATTTCCAAATTTAAAAGTATGATTTTGTGATGGAATATTTGTTGAAAGTAAATGAGTAAAGAATAGTAATTTTATTCATTATTGTGTATTTTCTTCCAATTGTTTTTAAACATAATTCATGATTATGTAGTTAAATGGAAATGAGATTTTTGAGATATTTTTCATAAATTTTTATTGAAATGAGCTTGGATTTTTGAAAGTTTATAAGTTAGAATGTATATATTATTTAAAAATAGAATCTTTTTACTTGAGTTCTTGATGTTATAAAAGGATTTTATTGACAGATTGAATTTTAAGGGGAGTTTTGAAATATTGTTTGTGGAAGTTCATGCTGGGGAATTTGATTATGAAGTATGAGATAAAGTTGTTATTATCTTGAAAGAAGAATTTTTATTACTTTGATAAATTGACCCCAAGCATGTTTGAAAATGTTTTAGAAAGGATCAATACGAACGCAGTTACTAGCAAAAGATCTTGTTAGTCCTTGGTGCACCATGGTTAACCTCCGCTCGCTTGTTTTTCATGGGATTTGTTCTCATGCTTGTTTCATGGACCGTGTGTCCATGCTTATTTCATGGCCTTGAGTCATGCTTGGTTAGTTTACCCTCATGGACTGTGTGTCCATGCTTGTTTCATGGCCTTGAGTCATGCTTGGTTAGTTTACCCTCGTGGACTGTGTGGCCACGCTTGTCATTCGTTCTGTAAGAAGTTCTACAGAAAGATGAGGTTTTCCGAATTATGTTTTAAATTGATTATATTATATCAAAGGTTTTATTTCATACGGAAATTATTTGACTAACGATATTTTTATAGAGTTCTATTTTATTCATGATCGTATGGTTTAGAAATTGAGATTTACTAATATATTGCTACTATCAAAATATAAAAATGTTTAAATTATTTACTCTTGTATTTTATTAAATTATAATAATGGGACGTTATTCACCGGAAAATTTGTTTTGGTTCAGACGATACTGCTGACCATGTATCTCCTGCTGAGTGGTGAAGGTCCTCTTTAAGGATGTAGAGATCGCTGATCCATCTGGAAGTGCTATTAGTTGATGTAATCATAGCCTTATACTTTTTGTATTATTATTTAGAGATAGATGCTCCATGTAATTTATAGATAGGATCCATGTATTTGGGAACATATGTTTATAAGATTAAGGCTTAAGGAATGTGAGTCCCCTCATATTCCGTGCCGGTCACCCCTTTAGGTTCAGGGCGTGACAAGTCGTTTCTCCGTAGAGTATTATGTCCCACGGAGATTGATATCAAGTGGGTCTACCAAATCCTTCCAATAATTTTGGCCATTAGATTCTCTCTAGTTTGTTGCAATGCTTCCAGGTCTGGCCGTCTACTTTTCTCTTCTTCATGTTGATCTTCCACCTTAAGAGAATTGATGGTTTTGCTTAAAAAGCTACCCATCATCATCATTTTCTTCTTTCTTTGTCTTTCCTTTGAGATAAATTGCTTTATGAAATGCTATGAGTTTGACTTGTGATGAAGAAGCCTGCTCGTTTTTGCATGCTCATATGCTTGAAAGCCTTGACCTCGTCCTTCTCTTGCATGTTCAATTCAAAGTTTTTGACTTTGCTGAAACTTTAATTGGAAAGTAGTGGCCTTCGGACCAAATCATGATTACTGAGTCTATTCAGACATTTTAGTTTTTAAACTTCATTATTTCTTTCATACCACTCTCGCAAAGGCAGAGCTGGGAATTGTAATTATGGGGGCAAAAATTACAGAACAGAACCCAAATATTCATGAAATTACATTTTAGTTCCATAACATTTTAATATTTTCATTTTAGTTCGTCCATAAAACTTTTAGTGGGGACTAAAGTGACTCGAGTCAAACTGTTCAACTTGGCCTAAATCGGCTGAGTTGAATGGGTTCACTGAGTCAACTTTTTTTTTTTTAATGTTGTCTAAGTTGCTTCACGAAATAGGAAGAAGTTTCGAAGCTTGAGACTTGGGAATCAGTGAAAAAAGAAGTAGATGGAGAAGTAGAAGCAAACAAAGATTGAAAAGTAGAAGAAGATCCAGGTTCAATTTTTAGTCGGATTTGTGCGACGGTGGCGTGGGAAGATGAGTGAGAAAGATGAGATCTAGATTTGTGTGATGGTGGCGAGGAGGGTTTTGATCGAACCATATTTTTATGTGATTTTTCATATTTAAATTGGGCCTCTTGATGCATTTTCTGGGATATTATTGAGCTTTAAATGTATTTCTTGTAATAAATTGAGATTAAGAGTAAATACATTAAATTAGCGCTAAAAAGGGAAAAATTGTCAAAAAAATGTAATTACTCTTAATCATTGATTTTTCTGAGAATATTTGATTATAGGTTAATTGTTTTGTATTGAAGAAGCCTGAAAAGATTAGAAAAAATTTGAAAATGAAAGTTTAAACTCAAGGTCTAAACTTTTCAGTTTGGTCCCTCTGTGAAAGTTTTTTAAAAGTTGCACTTTGATCCCTGCATTTAAACACACCGTTTTTGACCAGGGAAGCTATCAGATTTAATCATTCAAATGTTGGTGTGAACACGACTAGGAGCTAGAGCACAACGTTTTGAATATAACCAATTAATTAGGTTAGAAAACTCAGCAGCTGGAAAGAGGCGTACAGGGACCCGACACATTGAATGCTCCAAACCCGACAAATTGAAGACCCGTGAGCTGAGGGATCTGGGGATTAAATGATTCAGACACAGCGCCACAGGAGCTTGGATGCGTTCACACCGAGACCTTCACACCATCGAGACCTGCTTCATCGTTCTCCTTCCTTCCACCTTGGTCGCCGGTGGTCCTCAATCACCGTCACCTGCAACCTTCTTCACCGCCGGCGACCTCCGTTATTCCCTCCGTTGACCCTCTGTCATGTGTCTTGTGGCTGAAACTTTAATTGTGTTTGGGAGGAGCTGATCTGATGGTTGGCAGTGGCTGATTTTTGCATCTTGGAGATGGATTTAGAGACTTGAGTTCCAAAGCAACTAGGGGAGTTTATTTTGTTCAATTTATTTTCTCTAATTACATTTTAATTTCCTAGTTTCAGGAATATTGATTTGTATTTTTGAGACTTAGTTTATCTGTTTGGAAAACCTTGTGGATTGAACCTATGTGATTGGATTGAATTTTGTGGTTTGTTGGATTTATAAATTTGAATTTCCTTATTGATTCAGTGAAATTGTGCTTTCTACGTGGTATTGTTAGATAGTATGATTGAATTGGATTAATTGAGTGGCGTGGTATCGCATTCTTGTCAAGAGGAAGCAAGCTACATTAATTTAATCTTAATCACACACTAAGTCATTTTAAACAATATCCCAAGAGGTAGTAGTTAACTACGTTAGTAGGAGCTACTATTAATTGGGAATATTAGACTCAAGTGGTATCTTGGGGTTTTTCATCTAGACTTAGTGAAAATTTACTCCTACATTTAATTGAACTATGATAGTCGCTATTTCATTTCCAAGAGTAATAATTCATACGTTTCATACTCCGTTCCATTTTTTTAAAAAGACCAAAAACAATAGTTAGAATTTAATTAAATTGCATATTTATTTTAGTTTATTAATTTGAAAATACAAAACCTATTTTTCCCCTTGTTTTAATTGCATTTACATAGCATTTAGATTACTTAGGACTCAATAAAAGGCTCCTCGAGAAGAGAGAACGATCCTCGGTTTGCCTATACACAATCCTTGGTTATTTTTTATTGTGGACCCCAAGGCTAAAGACAAAAAGGCCCACATCAAATGGCGTCGTTGCCGGGGAGCTAAGTAATCGGCTCCATAGGTAATCTAATTGTCAAATTCATTTTTGACAAGGGGTTTCTCGTGTGAAGCTTGATAATTTTGCATTTTGCATTTTGCATTGCCCATATTTTTGGATTTTTTCATTTAGGTAGCTTGCATAGCATATTGCATTGTTTTGACTTGGTAGCTTCTGTGTGGTGTGTTTACATTAAAATTGATATGTTGCTGAGCTTAATTGTTTAAATTCACCATCTCTCCAAGTTAATTCATAGCATACTTGCATTTTTTTTTCTTTCTCGTCCCTTTCATTTTGAATTTTTTTTCCTTCGCATTTGCATTTTCTTAAATTCATTTTCTTAGTTTTTATAGTTTATAGTTAGATAGCTAGTGACTTGTGATTCATTAGGAATTAATTTTTTGTAAACTTTCATGGCTTGGTTTAATGGTAATCAAGATTCACTCTCTCAATCCTATTCTTTTGTAGGAGATTCAACCCGAAAGGGAAGAGTCCATCTCTCGAAGTATCGATTCCATTCAACAAACAATACGAGCTCTTCAAGCTAACTTGGAAATTCAAGATAAGAATCCAATTGGACAAGAGTGTCATGGTCCATCCCACCACCCGTATCATGAACCTTACCACCAACCTCCATTTCAACCGAATCACTCACCACATCTACCCTATCGATCATACCATGAGCCTTCTCCACCACTATACAACCCATATTATGAGCCATCTTCTAACCCTCTACCATACAACCGCATGCCATATCATGAACCTCTGCCTTCATTCCATCCCATTTCCTGACCATGTCATCCATCTCATGAATTCCTAAACCCATTTGAGCCACCTTCTGGACCTCATTCTCAACCATGTGTGCTAAACAAAAAACCTACCATTCGTGAAGTCCTTGGAAAATTGCAAAATCAAGTGAATCAGACTGTAGATGAGAAGCGGTCACAAAAGGCCAACTTTGACCATCAAATGGACTCTATAATGAGACAAATGGAACATCAAGAGAAAGAGAATGAGAGAATGGAAAAGGAGATTGAGCGTCTCACTCAGAAATCACAAGTGTTGAAGACTAATTTCCAAGAAGACCCTCTTCCCATGATCACCCATACGAGCAACTAGAAGAAAGCAATGAAAAGTTGGAGAAAGCAATGGAGTGGCCTGCACAAGAGTCTCCTAAGTGCCATACTCCACAAGAGACTTACCCACCACAAACACTTCCATATGAGCCACCCACTCCACCATGCCATGAACACCCATCCCAACCCTCTACTCCTCCACCTTTTGGACTTGATTCCTTCCTCACCTTGCCATATATGGATGATCAAACCCTTACCCTAAGAAGAATGTATGACCAACTGAAGGTTCGGCATATATACTTATTCAAGCTCAAAGAGGCTCTTCCTCGTGGCTTTTCTGAGGAAACGGAAGAAGAAATGGTGGACATAGAAAAATTCTTCAAAGATTTTATTCACCATGTGCTATGGATAAAAACCGAAGGAGAAGAAGGAGCTCCATGGTCATCTACCTCCAATGATGATGGGAAAACCGAAGAGAAACCTAAATGCCACTTCACAAGTAGAAATTTCCAATCCTTCGGTACCTATTCCCACACAAGCACAAGAAGTGAAGCAAGTACAAAAGAGCATTGAAGAGTCTTCTCTACCACTTGGTAATGATCCTATCCTAATAGAAGTAGACTATCCTACTACTTTAACTAATGAAGCAATTCATGATTTGAGTGATGATGAGGTGGATGAGGAAATTATTGTTGAATCCCCTCAAATGTTTGAAAATGTAATTGCTCAAGACATTAGCTCTAGTAGTAGTGATTCGATTGTACTTGTTGATGATTGTGCTCTTACTTCTTTAGGTGATGCTTTAATTGTTGAAAATGCTTCTCTTCATAGTCCTAGGGATGTTTGTGATGAACTGACTGAAACATTTTCATGTTCTTGTGTGGAATACCGAATATGTGTAGACTGTTATCATGACAAATGTCACTTACTTGTTAAGTTTCAAAAGAAAGCATTTAGTGAAGTGGTTGATTCTACCATTGATCATAATGCACCCTCTAGTACTGCTGATGATAGTAAGCATGCCAATTGTGAAAAGGTTGAATCTTGCATGGATGACAATGTGGTTGATTTGAGTGAAAAAGACCATAGCCTAGAAAAAGATCTTTATCTTGATTCAAATGAATTGCATGATAGTTTAATAAGGGAAGATTCGATTGTTTTGATTAATGATATTACAAATGAAAACGAATCTTTCATTATGATTCTTTCATGTGATTTGCCACCCAATATAGACAAAGAAAATGATTCTTTTGAAAATTCAAAAGTTTTTGGTGGTGACAATTTGCAAAATTCTCTTTCTTCTTCCATTCTTTTGCCTTCCATCTCTTGTGATTGCAATGCTGATGTTGTGTACCCCAACACTAAGTTGGATTCCAAACCTTCCACTTTGCAAACACAAGAGAATTTCCAAAATAGAACTGCTTGTTTGACTCCTACTGATGGGAGTAATATTGATTTCCTTGGATGTGATAGTTACTTGGAGAGTTTAAAACTTAACATGCCTTTAATTCATTGAAACATCTCCATGTTTCTATTTTTGGACGGGATACTGCTATTTGCTTACCATCTTTGCTGGCACATCATTGGAAAGGTCCTTTGTGGAACCAACATCCACCACACATTCTTGGACCTCTTCCGATTGATCCTAAGCCACCTCCACCAAGGAAATTCAATGCGGGAGAAGAATTTTTCAAAGACAAATGCATGCTTCTCATCCGGGATGAGAACTTCTCCTTTAAGCGACTCAAGATACTCTAACACAGTTGTCTCTTTCCTCAGTTATTTTCTTCCTAATTTCTATGATTACTTGGGCTTAATTGTTGTATGAGGAAGTTAAGTGTGGGGGAGGGACACAATCCAAGAGAGAAAAGTAGAAATAATTTAGTTTAGTAAGCAGAATAAAACCCCCTATGTATGCTTTGCACTTTGTTGGCCACTACCCTACTTAATTACCATTGTGCCTTGAATTTCAACTTGTCTATCATTCGCTTTAGAGTGATTTTTCACATTGAGGACAATGTGTTGATTAAGTGTGGGGGAGGGGAATACATTTTGAATCCCAATTATTTGGTTGTTTTTAAATGAGAAAATGCCTAAAACTAGAAAAAAAAAATTCAAGAATGGCTTGCCTTAATGCATGCCCTAAGTGGTGAAGGGTCGCATTTACCACTTCGGAAGTATAATTTGTGGGAAATTATTTGAGCTTTCATGAGATCTAGTGTTTTGGCAACTTTATAAAACCATGTCTTGTTTTTCAAGTAAATGGGAAGAGAAATGAACCCACAATTGGATTTTTGCTTACACCTTATTTTGAAAATGAGAGTTTATAAATCATTAGTGCATTTAAGAGTTAAGCATGATTGTAGTTGATTGCAATGTTTTGATTGGTTGTGTTCTGTAAGGTTAGCACTAGGAATAATTGAGTAGATGTTTTGTGGTTAGTTTACTATGCAATTGATTTTGTTAGAGTGAGCATAAGAGAAAAACTTTGTTGGAAGGATATTTGAGCCTTAAAGTCTTTTCATGTGTGCATGTTCACTTGGTTTTTCACCTTCTAGAACTTGTTTCAACTCTTTTTCAAAACAATATTTGCATTAGTGATATGGAAATGAAAGAGGCATTCAATTCTAAACCATATTCACCCAAACACAAACATGTCATCTACCATTTGCTACCCATTTTGAGCCATTCCTTTGTTGTATGCATGTCATTATTCATAGTGTTCATGGTATTCTAAAAATCAAAAGTGAACTACCAATAAAAAGTTGAATAATGTATATATTGAAATGCCATGGTTACAAAAAAATATATATATAAAGAAAAAAAGGGAAAGAAAATAAAGGTATTGAAAAAAATAGAAAGTCTGAGATGTAAAAAATATATATATATATCAAGAAGGCATTTGTTCATGAATTTGTAAAAGAATTGGCAAAAGTTTGTTATATTTAGATGCTATGAACTTGGTCATTAATTTTGACTTGCATATTAACTATTTTCTTTTTCTAATTAATCCATTTCATTTAGCTTCCATCCATCATTACAAGCCCTTTTAAGTCCTCTTGATTCATTACATTAATTGCTATTAGTAGTGGAGATTTAGAGTTGTTACAAGCCTATGGTAAGGTGTTAATTAAGTGAGCTAGAGTGAAATTATTCTAATGAGGTGAGATGAGTGAAACACTAATACCTGGAGAGTCCTCTTATGCTTCATTCCAATATTTTGAGTTGTGTAGTCACTAATTTCTTTTCATCACTTGATTATCACTAGTGTTGGCTTGACGAATTTGATTAATTGATCAATTGCTCTTAAATTATTAAATTGCTCATTTTTCAAATGCATTAGTGATTTGGACTTGGAATTGTGTACTCAATTGCCTTTGTTCTTCATTGATGAGTGAGAAACATGAGATCCAGGTGCGAACGGTCTCTAGCAATGAGAAGCCACCTTTACTGACAAAGAAGAGATGCCACAACCACCATGAGAAAAAGCAGCTTTTGTGCGGCTGAGGTGAGGGAGGATTTCTCACCTACAAAGAAAACTAGAGAAGTATGCGAAGCTAGAAGGCACAGGGGTTGTTGCAGAAGAGAAATCCAGTAGCAATGAGGTGCTAAGCGAAGACAAAAAATATGACCCAACCAGGAATAAGTTGAAGACTTCGGTAAAAAGAGTAAATCAAGCGAAGTATACTAAAGAGTAAATCAAGCCCGAGAACTACGAGATGCCTAGAAGTAAAGCTGCTTAGCCACCTAAACCTGCCATGCCACCATTTATTGCTCTACTCTCCACTTACTATTTAGTCACATGCTCACATAAACCAAGGCGGTGAATGATCTCTTTCTTTTTTTAAAAAAAAAATCGATATAATATTACATATTTTAATTAGATTATATTTTTTAATTAATACCTATTCGACTCGGTTTGACTTTGGTTTGACCCACCTTGACCCAAAGAATTCCACGGTTCGGTGGTCGGTCCGGGTTTCGTAACCTTGTATATTACAATTCTTCATAAAAAACTGTTAAGTATGATTTAATATAAAAAGGTGGGATTTGTAAAATAAAATAAAATAATTTGATATTATATTACAGTTCTTTATAAATAACATTACGTATCCTACAATATATTTAAAAAAATCTATACATTACTCCTCTTCATAAATAATCATTAAGTAATCTAACAATATATTAATATATGCTTTATTGATATATTAATTAATATTATGGACAATACATTATGGTTGTTAACAAAAAAATGTTAATTATCCTTTCATCTAAAAAGGCAGAATTCTGAAAAACAGTTTATTTGATGCAACTCTTCCTATCCAATTCCTTCTTAAATGTTTTTTTAGCTTTGCTGGTAAGCCTCATACTCTTGTTTCCATGGGTTTTTCTTTGCCGATGCGGGTTTCGTTCTCCACCACTAACATGGATCTTCACTTTATAGCTCATTCCTATCGTGATCATTCCTCAAGTAAGCTTTTATTTTTTTATTCAATTAACATTTTTAGTTTCAATTTTTTTAATACCGAGAGTTCACTAGCTGATGCTCAAGGTCACTGAATTATCTAGGAAGAAGAATTGCCAAAAAAAAAAAAAAGTGATATTGTGACATCCCAAAATTTGGAAATTGAGAATTAAATAAGATTTGGGAATAATTATGGAAAAATTTAGCCTTAATGAAGTTTAGAATTTATTTTAGGAATTAAGGGCATAATTTCCATGAATTAAGAGCAATATTTTAGGGTTATTGAGAAAAGAATAAATCCAAAGGATTTATTACAAGGGATAGATTATGGTCCAATATTTGTTAGAAAACGAGGATGTAGGAATTAGTAGCATTTTTGTGTTGGATTATACAAGCAAAAATCACCAACGCACATAACTCTCCATTCATTAATTCACTTGGCTCAATATAATATACATAACACACTCATTGATTGTTCTTTATTCATCCCAATGCTCCCACTCCACCCCCAGGTACAACAAACATTGGATAAGGGGAAAAAAACGTGGCCCAACCCAATCCCACTATCCCTTAAATAGTCAAAAAAAAAAAAAAAAAAAACTCCACGCACACTTTATGTAAACACACACACCCGGACCCATGTGACACACACACACTTACACTTTTCTTTTTCTTCCTACATGATTACCCATGTGGCCATGAATGGCACACACACACTTACACTTACACACTTACCCTCCCATTTCTCTCTTCTTTTAATATAACGCCAGACACACACACACCTCACCATCCGCACACTCTCCTTTTTCCTTCTCACGCCGGCTCACACACACACTTGCACGACACACCATATTTCCTCTCCTATCAACCCAATCCATTTCAATCTATCATCTTCCTTCCTTCCCGTCGACTCTTCCTCCCTCCGGCGGCAACCCCACGTCAGACACACCCACACTCCTTTTGTAATACCCTAAAAATCCTATTTAGCATAGCCACTATATTTTGATAGAAAATACCTATTAAAAATAGGTGAATATGTGGTCTCAAAATTTAGTAGCTTAATTTAGAGAATTTTGTCCTAGAAGTAAATAAACCAAAGACCCAAATTTTCTAATTTGGTTTAGAAATCATAAAATACCCTAAGATTATTATATTACAATATAGTTTCATTTAATTATAGAAAGTCATAAAATGTTATGAAAACACCTAAATCAATTAATGAAAATTACCAAGTTAGCTTGCACTAATTGGGATTAGTTGCAAAATAATCAAGAGGCAAAATAAAAGTATAAAATGAGGGTGAAATAATACTTTCCTAATTAAACACTAATTTTCATGATTAGTTAAATCAATTAATCAAGGGAGAAGATTTAATCTAAACAAACACAAGGAAATCCAATGGTTGTGATTAAACCAATAATTAATATTAATCCTTGTGAAATTGAATTGGCCAATGATAAATCAAGAAAATATTCTTAATCCTCATAAAATTAATTGGACCAATAAGAGATTAGCATAAATTGAAGTTCAAGATTAAATCTAATAAAGCTAATCTAAAGGCTTGAAAATGGATTTCATAAAGCATAATCCATGTGGAAATTTAACAACCAATGAAAGACTTTTTCTCTTGATAATGTGAGACAATTAAAAACACAAAACAAAGAGTAAATAGAGGAGTGAAATTTCAGTGCATATCAAGTTGAGAAGGAGAATGGAGTTGTTTAATATAAACAAAGGTCACATGGTTTAGCTTTGAAAAGTCAACAGTTGCAACTAGCCAATGAGAGCAAGGGATGTTTTGCAAATGAAAAAGCATATGTAATGGCTATTAGGGAGATGAGGCCATGGTTTAGCAAGAAGAAGAATGAGTTAATATATTTTAATTAAGATAGAACACATAGGAAAATTAATAGAAAGAGAGAGAAAAAAATTAAAGCAAATTTGATAAAGTTTGAAATCCTAGAGTAAATTGGATAATGGTTTGAAATCCAAGTAAATATCTTATGTACACGTAAGAATTCAAAACAACAAATAAAGTGAGAATTTATACAAATTTAAATAGTTGTGAAGAAGTAGGAACCTTGAAAAAAATATAAGAACTTATCTTGAACCCACATAATTTAACCTCGAAAGTAAGCCTAGTAAAGGCTATTTTTTACAAATGTTGAAGAATAAGCTTAGCACAACCAGTGAAATCTAATTAGACCATAAATCTGATATCCGACTACTAATCAAAAAGCATACTCGAGAATTTAAAAGTATTGGTAATTGATCAAGCAACCAAAAATAGATTTCATTAAAGTAAATTAATTCTCAAAAAGCAAAACTTAGAGATTAAGTTAGGATCTTCTAATCACATGGGTGGATGAGATTAAAAATTCTTTACTAAGTTTAGATCCAAGGGTTCATACACAAGAAGAGTAAAGTTGCAAATATTTACCCAATTGCCATACCATTTTCCTATAAACAGCAAGCCATATGCTTCATATTTTCTCACCAATTCACAAGCATAGGAACTGGAACATAGAGGGAAAGTGAGAGTGAGAGTCTTGGAGAAGAAGGAGCAAAGTTCTTGGTAAGTTCTCTAGCTCTAGCTTTAAGTTCTTTAAGTTTTAGTTCTTAAATTCATAGTTAGAAGTAGCTTTGATTTTAAATATGCTAGAGTAATTTTAATATCATGTTTTTATAGTCAAAAATAGTGATATTTTGAAAATTAGATGAGCCACTTGGTATAGCAAAATTTCTGGAAAACTATGAGCAAAGTAGCGAGCTGGCGAAAATTCATCGGGTAGGAGTTTCTGAAATTAGTGATAAAAATGCCAATATTTCATGTTGAAAATAAAGTCACAAAATTCTGGGAAAATTCATGGTTAAATTAGACATATAGGGCTTTTCAAATATGCTAATAACATGTTAAAATGAGTTTTGTACAGTGAGATAACAATTCTCAAAGTTGGGCTAGGAATTTCTAGAAAAATTCTGGGCAAAGGCTCAAAAATTTAAAAATGGAGTGACTCATGTAATCTGGGAAGAATTGAGTATTTTTACTTAAAAATAGACATCCTAAGGAGTCCAAGGAATTTTACAGATGCTCGTTTCAATTTTTTTAGATTTAATTATGATTTTTCAAAGTTATAATCTGCCCAGAAAATACTGCACTACGTTTTTAAATAAATGTAAGGGAAAAATTGTAAATAACAAATCCACCAAGGGTAGAGAGGTAAATAGAGGTGAAAATATCCCATAGGATATTATTCTAAGTACTATGGTGATATGTTAGGATATCCGGGATGTCCGGTCAGGTTCAAAGGTCGCATGTGGCCATTACACGGTGAAAGGTATGTTCGCGTCCGTAACACTAACTCGATGCTTATTGTATGCTTATATGTGATAGAATATTTCATAGAGTCATGGACAGGACTTGGTCTTGGGTCATGCACCGTGTCTAAGACTCTATCTTAGTTCACAGCTTATACATTCAGCTTTATTTATACGGGTTACGCCTTGGTAATGCCGTTGAGTTTTCCTAGCGCCGAGGACACGAGGAGCCGTCGTGGCACCGGTTGGTGCAAACATGGTTGACTTGCATGTGCTGTGTGCTATGTACTTGTTGTTGTGATTGACATTACATCTCGTGTGTGCTTATGTATTGTTATAACCTTACATCTCGCCGTGTGTTATGTATTGGTTAATGCTTTGTAATGTTATGAATATCTCGTCATACATATTTTGTCACACATAAGCATGAGGTTAACCATTACCGAGGTTCAATGGGCATTGAACCTCAGCTCTTAACATAGCGTCGTGGTCAAGAGGACCGAGGATCGAGGAGAAAGGCAAGCGGCACGCATAGGGACTCACCGAAGACTTTCTTCTTTTGTTATTTACTTTGAAAACACTCGGTATAATGTACCGCTACTGTAATCAGCCAGACTTACGGCATTTTGAATATAAATATCAGTTACTCAATCGCTCCGATGCTCTACTCTAATGAAAAAATATATATATACTGCTTTTGAAAATGGGATGTTACACCTTTTTCACCTTTCTTTCCCTCCTTCCACCTACAACACCGAGAGAAGGAGAGAGACTGTCGGAGGTCACCGGATAAAGGTAGAAGAAGAAGGAAAACTTACATGCAACCTGTTTTTGGAGTCTAGGTAAGCCTCCTAAACTCATCCTCAAACACATTTTGACAGATATTTGGGTACTTGGAATCATTAAGTTGCTGCAGAGAAGAGTCACGGTGTAGTTGCTGTCATCACATTTGTGTTTTTGACTTTGAGTGTCTTTAGATGTCAATCTTGAGGTATAAACTGAGGGCATTCAGCTCTGCATGTGGCTTACTAAAACTCAAAGTATACAATCTGAGTCCAAGATGTCAAGATCACGTGGTCTAGCTTTTGCATGTCAACTTCATTTTGTTGGCTGAAAATAGGGCATAGTTTCCATGTCGGTTACGGGGTTAGAGGTTGATTTTTGATATGAAAATTTTATAGGAGATAGTACACTTCTTAAGGTTTAAAATAAGTCTTGGATCACCTAAAACGGAGGTCTATAACTCCAGTTATGAGTTTTGGAAATAGGGTTAAAAATCTGGAAATTTCTGGTATGCTTCAGGAACCGTAAACTGACATGGCTTTTCGGACTGACTAAACAAAATCATTAAAATGTGAAATTTTCCAGATCAATAGTATACTCATAGAGGTTTAATTTGATAGGTAATTCGTTGAATTCCGATAAGTATTGAAGGGGTTATGGTTTCTCAAAGATTGGTCAGAAAATCTGAAAAATTTCTGGACATTGTTTATGTTTTTGAATTTTGGGAATTTCTCTCAGCCATAAATCAACTTGGTGACTTTAATTTATGAAAATAGACTTATCAATGTTTAAGTAGAAATTTGAATCACTCCATTTGGAGTTATATCGGTCGAGTTATGAATTTTCCAAATTCTCAGAAGAGTTGAAGGCTGAATTTTTGATAAGTTTTAGAATAGTCACAGAAGTTGTTACTTGTGCTTAACCTTTAAAGTAAAGGTTTCTTTGGATAAAATGAAAGGTTAAATGACTGAGATGATAATTATCCTATAGTGAATAGTATCTAATTAAATAAGTCTGAATGAGTTTAAATCCCTAGTCATAAGGATATTAAAAGACAAGTATTTTTGGGGTGGGTCTAGATAAGTTGAATGTATAATTATGTTGGATTGGTTAATGACCCATCACTATATAAATGTTAATTATAGGACTTGAGAATTGTCCAAGCTTAAAGGACAAGCATAGTGACAAGAGCTTGTTGGAAGGGGTTTTGTCGATAAGACCAACAAGTAATAACTATAATCTCACATTCTTTGCATAGCTATATATGTTGTGTATGCCATATTTGTATGTCCGGCCTATATGACCAGCACCACTCGTGGCTCGATTGAGCGGAAGGGCCGACCATGGGGCTAGCTTCCCGGTGGCTGGGTAGAGCCTAGTGCATTCATTATTTTTTGTATTGAATTGTCAAAATGAATTTCCTTGTGCCAAGGTATTTGAAAGTACTTGAATGAAGACTGGTATTACAAGCTGCATTATGTTTGGTATGTAATACTTGTTGTTTGAATTTGAACTTGAACTTGAACTTGAATTTGAATGCTTTATATGATGTGTGGACTACTTAGTTTGGTTGATTTACATATATATTGCATATGCTAGAATTTGAGATTAACCTGTTACTCTGAGATTCATTCATTTGAATCTCAGAGCCTTCCTTAAATCCAGGACGTGGGCAAGCTAGTAAGTAAGGATGAAGAGGCAAGGGCATAGTAATTGCTTGATTTTAAGAAGAAGGTGGTGAAGAGGTTGCAGATGAAACATTTAGTTTCACTTTTGTCTATGGATTTACTATTTCCTTATGACTAGATATTATTTTGAGATAGCCGTATATGGCTAGTGGGATGTATATATTTAATTAGATACATATGTTTATGCTGCTAATGGTTGCCGTAGGGACGGACATGTATATAACAAGCCCAAATTATGGTGAATGTTTTGGTAGAGCTCTAGATTAAATGGAGAAATAAGGAAATACTCTGATTGAACTTTAGTATGATGTAATTTTAATGAAAGATTGAACCACTGTTAAAATGTTTTCAAATGTTTTAAATGTATTAGAAAAGCCCATTTGAACTTTAATATTATTTTGAACTCTCTTTATAAAAAGGGCTTTTATTTTCAGGAACAAACCTAACCCAATGGTTTAAATTTTTATTAAATAGTACATCGAATTCATAATAGGTGAAGATGCTACTGTTCCGGGCTCGCAACAAAGGGGGTGTTACATATATCTAATTTCTGATTATGGCTATTGGTTTAAAGATAAAAACAGAGAATAGACACAGAAGAAAAAATAGAGAATACAAAAAAACGATGAGGTAAAATGCCGAATTTTTTATTATTGATTTATTGCCATGAACATAATTTTTAGCAAACTTGTTGAATCACTATCTACTTGAATGTTCACCCTCTCACTTTCCTAAACTTTAGCCGGTATGCTGAAATCAATCAGACATGAGATTTGCTTAAGTTTTAATATTTGCCAATTTTACTCTCTCTCTCTCTCTCTCTCTATCTATCTCTCTCCCTTTCTCTCTCTCTCTCTATATATATATATTCTAATTTTCATATCTATAATTAAAATCCTTTTGCAGCCTATGGGAACTTAGAAGAACCGACAATCTACAACAAACGCATTGGAGAATTGATACGTAGGTTATTTTGGGTCAAATTATGCTTAGTACAATAAAGAGATTTTAAGTGGTGATAAACTCTTGGGAACATGAATCTTGGAAGTTGGGTTTAGTTATTGTTATTTCTATTTTCTAGCTAGCAAACTCTTGGTAGTTGGGTTTCGTTATTGCTATTTCTATTTTCTAGGCAAAGACAACTCTTAGAGTTATATTTCTCTTTGTATTTTCATGTTTTTAACTACCCTATAAAGAGAGGATATTTTGTAATGCAGAGATAGATTTGATGAAATGAAAATTGAGTGTTGTCAGTTCTCAAACTTGGCTTAAATCTTGTTATCTTTATCTAACCTTAGGTTAGTGGTGAGGCAAGTGAGTTCTTTATCAGTTGGGAGGGTGGCTTTGCCTTTAATCTCAATTGTGGTGGACTTTTATCTATCCCTTTTATTTTTATAGTCTATTTTCCCTCTTTGTTATACCCATCACGTATCAACTTGGCATCAAAGCACATGTTTTCATGGAAGACGAAGGTCCAAGGTACAGAACTCGTGAGCAAAATCAGAATATGAGGCGTGACCAACAACTTGCAAATCTTGAAAATCAGATTGAAGAACTACGCCAAATGCTTGTTAATCTTGTCCAGGGAAATCATCATGGACGTAGGACACATTCCAGAAGTACTCATAGTCTCTCCAATCAGGATTCTTCTACTAGTGACTCAAGTGCCTCTTCAAATGAGTCAACACCTCATGATAGAAGAAGGAGAAAATTCCAAGATGACTTTAGAGATGTGAAGATTGAACCCCGAATTTGATGGCAGCTTGAATCCCAATATTTATTTGGACCGGGTTCATTCTATTGAGTGAATTTTTGAAGCTAAAGACTTTGATGATGAGAAGTGCTTCAAAATTGCAAGCATCAAACTCAAAAAGTATGCATCAATCTGGTTTGAGAACTTGAAGATGGAGAGGAACCGAGAAGGCAAGAAAAGGCTCAAATCTTGGGCTAAACCGAAAAGGTCATGGATAAAAGATTTCTTCCCGCCACACAAACAAGACCTCGTATCTCAAAATTGCTTCTCTCAAACAAGAAGATCTAAGTGTTGAAGAGTATATTAGGGAGTATGAGCAACTTCTTATGACTAGTGGCCTTCAAGAAATTCAAGAACAAAAAATTGCTTGTTTTATTGGTGGGTTACATAACGATATTACCGAGAAGTTGGAACTACAACCTTTTTGGACTTTTGAAGATGTGTGCAAATTAGCCATCAAAGTGGAGAAACGCTCAAAATCAAAGAAGGCAACCATCACGCCATCACGTTTCTTTAAGAAATACTCTTTTACGGGTGACTCTTCCTCATCAAAAAATATGAAGGAGGAAGAGAAGGAGAAGGTCAAGGAAGCTCTGAAAGAATTTTAAAAGAAGTTGGATGGAAAGAAATGTTTTAAATGCCAAGGGTATGGCCATTTTCAAGCTGATTGTCCTAATAGGCGGGTCATGACACTGTTAACTCTTAGAAATTGACAATATTCCAAAGACATTTTCTCTCTCCTTTTACCTATTTTTGGTTCAAAATGTGCATAGAAATGAAGTTATAGAGGAAAATGTGCATATCAAAGTATAAGGAAAAAATCAAAGAAATTATGGCTATTATAGAGTTTATGGTTCAATTAAGGATTGATAATTGTTTCCTCTTTTGTAGGAAGAATGAGACAAGTTTTGAAGCTCTATAAGAATCAAGAAACAAGGAAAGAAATAAAGGAGGTGAAGCAAAGGTAAAAGCTAGAAGAGCTCGTGTAACCGGCCATGGAAAGTCACACCGGCGCAGCCGCACGATCGCCATGGAAAGTCACAACCGGCCGCAACAAGTAGTGGCGCGGAAAGTGACAACTGGGTCGTAGCCGGAAAAATGCGAAAGTACAGCTTCACGTTTTTACATTTCAGAAACAGAAAAACCCTATTTAATCTAAAGGGAAGGGCCGAAAAATACACTCTTGACCTAAGAAAACAAGTGGACACACAAGGGAAGAGCTTGGGAGAGAGATTTGGACAATCTTGGAGGCTTGGGTGCTCAACCTAAGAGAGATTTTGGAGTTTTCACCTTGGTTCTTCCTCTTTTTTCTCTTTTCTTCTAGTTTCTTCATGTATTCAGTTCCTTTACTTAGAATCTCTTTGTATTTGAATATGAGTAGCTAAACCTTTCATTCTAGGGTTCTTCTTACCCTTTGTATGGATTAAAACTTGGAGTTTCCTCTCTTTTGGTAGATAAATATACACATGTGTTGATTTCAACCTTGGCTTAATGCTTCTAAGTGATTGGCCTCCATTTAGATGATTTATTCACATAGGTTTTGACTCGAGAGAGCTAATCTAGGTGTAGAACTTGATTGAAATCATGCTTGTCTTGAAGTTTACTTGATAAATGGATGGTTTTTTGGTAAAATAGAGATATATTTACTAACCTTGCATTGTCACATTAGGGTTGTTGCTTAAATATTGATTCTTACTAATTGTAGCAAGAGATTGTGCATTTTAGTAAGAAGAGAAACTTGATTTTGACTTGAGAGAGCATTTCAAGTATTTGTGAACCTTAGACTAACACATGTATGTATTGAAATGCTACTAGAGAGGTAATTAACCAAGTTTTATGAAATGCAAAAGGGGAAGAAGAATTTAGGCTCCATTATTCTGGAAGTCAAAAGTCATTTGTCTTTATGAATTTTTAGTTTTAGAAAAATCTTTAAACATTCTCATTCCAAATCAAAACTTTGTTTTAGCTCAAGTTGATGAAATTCACAAAGCCTCTCGCTTGACCAATTTGTTAAACAAATCCTCGTGGGAACGATACTTTACTTATCACTTTATTACTTGTGAAACTCGTACACTTGCGAGGCGAACAGACACTTAGAGAAATTGAAGAAATTAAGCATGAATATGAACAAGGTCCAGTTTGGGATGCTAAACAAGATGAAATCTCGAGTGAAGAAATTATCGTAGGAGCAGACCAAGGGGAGCATCTGCTTATGTTACGAAGAGTCCTCCATGCTAAAGAAGCACCTAAGGAGAAAGGGCAAAGAGAACAAATCTTCTACACAAGGTACACCGTCAAAGAAAAGATATGCAATCTCATTGTGGATAGTGGGAGTTGTGCTAATGTTGTGTCACGCCCCAAAAAAATCTAGGGGTGACCGGCACAAAATATGAGTGGACTCACATTCCTTAAGCCTTAACCTTATATACAAACGTTAAATAATACTCATAATAATATTTGGAGCTATGCTCCACTATGACATATATACGTACATAAATTCCAATTTACAGGGAAGACAAGGATCCTACCTATAGACTACATGGAGCATCTAGCTTTTAATAATAATACAAAAGCTAAATTTATAATTACATCATGCAAAGAAAGCACCACAAAATGAGCCAACAAACTTTAAATTTTGAGAAGGCTCTTCATCGCAAATGAGGTACAAGGTCGCAATATCTATCTCAACCAAACAAATTTTCCGGTGAATAACGTCCCATTTATATAATTTAATAAAATACTAAAGAAAAATAATTGAGATAAACTTAATTTTGAAAGAGAACAACATGATAACAAATTTCAATTTCCGAGCATATAATTATAAACATAAATAAAATTACCTGAAAGTTCCTTATACAAACAAAACCAAATACATAGAAAAATAGTTCCTTCAACAAAATCAGTTTCAAAACGGTAAATCTCATATCTCTTCTTTCATAGGACTTCAACAGAACGAATAACAAGCGTGGACACACAGTCCACGAGGGAAAATAACCAAGCGCGCAAAGACAAGGTCAAACAAGCATGAACACACAGTTCACGAGGGTAAATAACCAAGCGCGGCACAAAGCCACGAAACAAGCGCAGCACGAGGCTACGAAAACAAGCGCAGGTACAAGACCCACGAATAACAAGCGTGAGAACGAATCCCACGAATATCAAGCGAGCTCGAGGTTAACCATGGTGCACCAAGGACTAACAGTACTGCTGTTAGTAACCAGCGTTCTCAGATTCAGTCCTCTCAAAATCGTTTCAAACATGCTTGGGGCCAATTTGTCAAAGCGATGAAAAGTTCTTCTCGTTAATACCATAATGGTTCGTATGAAATACATCATAATATAACACCCCAAAGATGAAAGTTCACAAATAATATTTCAAGACCTTCCTTCAAATTCAGTCTGTTGACAAAACCTTTCCCAAACAATAAAACTCGCGTACAAACATTCTAAATTACAGGACCATCTTAACTTGAAAGTTTGTGAGTAAAAATCAAAAGTTTCTTCAGCACTTCCATACATAATCATGAATTATAATATGAAGTAATTGGAGAAACGTAAATAACCATAAATAAAACCATCAGTCTATACTCATTTCAATACGGACGAAAACCGACATAATTCTAACCAACTTTCTTTAATAAAATAGCAATATGAAAATGTGGTAACAAATTGAATTAAAACGTAAAAAGAGAGATATCGTTTAAAATTTGTGATGGGACGTTATTCACTCACCCGTAAGGCTGCCAAATATATATATCTTACTTCTTTCTATTCGCCATGACTTACATCCTCTCCTTGACCCCCTAATGTTCAAAACAAATTGTTATTATTCCACCTATAATCTTGTAACATTATAGTCTCCTATTTGGTAAGGAGATGCTCACATGCTTCATACTAACTCTCCCGCAACTAGTCTTAACTTTCTAATTTAAACTCATGACTCCTAAATCATTCAACAATAATTTCCAAAATCTTAATAAGCACAATCGATTCATACTGTAAGATAATTTAAGAAATAAAGAAGACCTCCACATATGAGACTCCACGTTGATTTTTAATAAATAAATCACCACAACTTTTATACATATAACATCCACACTTTTCAAGTTTTAATATAGACAATAAATAGTTTTTTTCACTAATTTCCCCAACTTCGATTCTCGCATGAAAAATAAATTCAAACTAAAGAAAAGCATACACTAAATTCATCATATTCCTATTGTAACATTTAACTTATGATTACCAAACATCATATGTCACATCCCAATTTTCGGAAGCGTTTTCAAAATTATTTGATCAGAGTAGAGCATCGGAAGTAAATAGTATTTAGAAAAGTAAGCGATAAACATCCACTTTGTAGTGTAAGAGTTGGCTATTAACAGCGGTACAAAATTTTCAAATGTTATCATTGTTCAGTACAAATCAAAAAGGCTTCCTCCGGCCGTCTCCTACATCGGCTGCTTACCTCTGTCCTCAGTCCTGTTCACTCCGGAACCTGAAGCTAAGGTGAGAGCTGAGGTTCAATACCCATTGAACCTCAGGTAACGGTTAACCTCATATTCATGTACAGTTATGTATGACAGTTATCTCATGACATCACAGCTATATTCACATATAAAAAGCAATAACAACACAGCCACCGCATATGAATGTTATTACGATCTTCACTATTCACGGTGCCACGATGTACTATCGTGTCCTCGCGCTAGGAAAACTCAACGGTGTTATCAATACTATAACCCGTATAAAGCTGTATATGTATGAATAAATTTTTTTAAAAATAGAATTTCAGTCTATACATACAACCATCACATATAGGTATACGATAAACATCGAGTTAGTGTTACGACGCGTCCGTACCTTAGTCGTTGATGTCGGTATGTTGGCGTCCTCTTGTGATCACGTTTGTCCTATAATGGTAATACCGCATTTATTAACTCAACAATAATATTCTAGAGGGTATCCTAGTCACTAGAGACCCTTTTTCCCTTGGTAGGTTGATTTTTCACTTATCTCCTTCAATTTTCTAAAAACGCAGGCCCAGCAATTCTGATCAGATTTTAATCGATCTTTGAAAATTCATAAATAATTCTAGGAACATCGAAACGAGGATCCGTAAAATTCCATGGAATCCTTAGGATGTCTATTTTCAAGTAATAATAACCAATTTTTCCCAGATTCCACGGTTCACTCCCAGTTTTAAAGTTTTGAGCCTCTGTCCAGAATTTTTCCAGAAATTCGTAGCCTTACTTTGAGGATTTTTATCTCTCTGTACAGAAATCATTTTGACATGTTCTTGACATATTTAAAAATCTATATATGTCTATTTTAACCATGAATTTTATCAGAATTTTTTGACCATATTTTCAATATGAAATTCTGGCGTCTTCCTCACTGCCTCCAGAGATTCCGAAACCGATGAAATTTCGCCAGAACTTCGTTATTTTGATGATTTTCTTCCAGAAATTTTGCTATATGACCTCCCTCATCATTTTTTCAAAATAAAGCTAATTTTGACTATAAAAACATGTAAATAAAATTATCCTAGCATTTTTAAGATCTAAGCTACTTCTATCTAAGAATTTAAGAACTAGAACTTAAAGAACTTAAAGCTAGAGCTAGAGAACTTACCAAGAACTTTGCTACCCCTTCAAGAAGCTCCTCACTCTTACTCTCAACTCTCTATTTCAGATTTCTTTGCTTGCTTTGGTGTGGAGAATATGAAGACTCAAGCCCCCTATTTATAGCAAAAGGTTATGGCAACTTTGTAATTCTCTAACCTACACATCTTTCATTTTTGGCCATGGCTTTAATCTGAATTCTCCCTCCAGCCCAAGCCAAAAACGTGGCCTCCTCCCCCCCACTCTTCATCCATTGATTTTTCACCAAAGCCTCTTGCCTTGGTGTCAAAATTGTCCCCATGTGTAAAGCTTTTGGCCCCAAGAGTGCTTTGGTGGCTCTTTCTCCTTCATGCACTCTCCAAGCTTGCATTGGTGGCCTCTCCACCTTCATGCATTTCCCAACTTGGTGTTCTAATTTCCTAGTTACTCTAAGTATATTTGTAACTAGATGACTTTGGTGATTGGTTAGCAATTAAGCAAAATGCTCTTTGGGTTTAGTCTTTAATTAGCTTAATCTTTGGTCATTAATCCTAAAATGGTGTTTTAGGTGTTATTAAATTTATTTGATTGGTTACTAATTTAATCATGATCATTAGTAATCATCTTTATGCTAATCCTAACCCCTTATTGGTCCTTGACCTTTAATTATCCTAATACATCTTTAATTGGTGACTATTTAACATTAATTGTAAAGAATTACCTAAATATTCCATTAGTGAATTTTAATTGCTCTTTAATTGTTGGTAATTGCCCCTTAATTGTTTCAAGTGTTTTGATAATTCTTCATGGTCTTTTATGATTTAAATATGAGTTAAGTATTAAATATAGGGTATTAGAAAATTTAGTCTCTTAATAAATTATAATAATTGGTGTTTAAGGTCCCTTGATTAATTATGAAGCCTTGTGAAATTTATTTACTTTCATGAAGACTTAGTTGATTTAATTATCATTGATTTCACTAAATTTATTTAGGTATTTTTATAATACTTTCTTGCTCTTTTAAATTCCACATGAACCATAGCTCAATATGATATTTATTTGTATTTTATGGTATTTTATGATGCTTGTTAAATCATTGGGTATCCTAATCCTAAGGAAAAATTACCTAGAAAATAGAATAAACACATCTCAAAATTTGAGACCACAAATTCACCTATTTTAAATAGGGTTTAACTATCAAAATATTGTATTCAAGATAAATGAGAATTTTGGGTATTACATGATTTGACTGAAAAAAACCTTAGTCGCCTCAGGGTCAAATCACAATTTACCACGAATTAAAATGCAATATAGTGCAAACAACTCGGGATCGTTCTCTTATCAAGGAGCCTTTTATTTTGAATTCCCTAGGTTAAACTAAGTGCTAAAATCATGGTTAGAAAAAAAGGGGTTTTGAAATTGGTTTTCTCTAAACTAAAATTCATAAAAATAAAGAAACTAATTCTATTCTTTTTGGTATTTTTTTTTTGGAAAATAATGAAAAATGCTTTGGATTAAAAGGGATTAATTATGGATGCTCTTGGTAATGAAGAAGATGGCTATCATTGCTTAAAAATAATATGGGAGTTAAATTTTTCATTAAGTCTAAAGAACAACCTCAAGATAACACTTGAGTCCAATAATCTCAATTAATAGTAGCTCCTACAAACATAGCAAACTACTACTTTTGAGATATTGTTAAAAACCACTTAATGTGTAATTAAAATTGGGATGATGTAAATTGTTCTTCTTAATTTGAATGTTCTAACGAACCATTCACATACAAAAATCAACTTATGATTACTAATCACCAACATGACTAATCACAATTTCATCAAGCATATTAAGTAATTTGGAAATTTCAACATCAAAATAATCATCCAATTAAAACTACAATATCAATCCACATAACAATTAGTTCCCACATCTCAAGTCTCACAACTAAATAATGATAATCCTAAACAAGGAAATCAAATAAATAGTCTAAGCAAAAGATTAAATTAAATAACTCCCCTTTGAAGCCATGTGATGCTCAAGCCATCTCTTCATCACCAAGAAGCAAAGTTTAGCCACTCATTGATTTAAATAGCTTCAAGATAGATAATCACTCTCGATTCAAAGAAATTCCATAAAATATTGATTAAAATGACAATGTGGCACTAATTCAAAGAAGTCTTGGGAGTTGAAAATAAATCCAAAAAATCGAGACTAATAATAAACAATGGTGGAAGTAGGGTTGTTTAGTAGGAAGGGAAAATGAAGGAAAGGAGACGATGGTGTGAGGATGGTGGAGAAAGGTCCGAGGGTGAGTCGAATGATGGAGACGTGAGTGTTGATTGAGAAAGGAAGTGATTGGTGAAGGTGATGATCCAATTTTTCCTCCCAAAGTCCCTCAGCTCGATGATGAAGGCGTGGCATGTGAATGAATTCTCCCTCGTTGCGTCCGTGTGTGAACGCATCCAAAATTCCCCGGCTCGGCGTCCGGTTCAGTCCTCCTCCGAAAGCCTAAAATCCCCATTTAATATCCCCCGGCTCGTGAAAAATGGCCTCCTCTGTGTACGCGGCGCTCTCCACTTAATTCTGTCGGGTTCTCCTCTTAATGGTGTCGGATCCATCAATTGAATTCAAATGAAAACCTAATAATTCCATCCAAAACGCACAGATATACCTGCAGGGACCAAAGTGCAAAATTTAAAAAGTTCTGGAGCAGGGACTAAATTGAAACTTTAAAACTTGAATTAAAACTTCCATTTTAAATTTTGATTTAATCTTTTCAAGTATCTACAACAAAAGAAATAATTAATCTAACATCAAATATTCTCATAAAAATCAATAATTAAGAGTAATTACATTTTTTTTGACAATTTTGCCCTTTTTAGCCCTAAATTAATGTATTCACTCTTAATCTCAATTTATCATAAGAACATCATTTTAAGCTCAATAACTAATGAGAAAATACATTAAAAATCCCCATTTAATTACCAAAAATCATGTAAAAAATATGGTTCAATCAATTCCCCCACACTTAGACCTTTGTACTCCTGAACAAAGGCAATTGAGCACACAATTTCCAAGTCCAAATCACTAATGCATTTGAAAAATGAGCAATTTCATAATTTAAGAGCAATGGATCAATTAATCAAATTCGTCAAGCTAACACTAATGATAATCAAGCGATGTAAAGAAATTAGCCGACTACACAATCAAATATATTAGAATGAAGCACAAAAGAACTCTCAAGGTATTAGTGTTTCACTCATCTCACCTCATTGGAATAATTTCACTCTAGTTCACTTAATCAACACCTTACCATAGGCTTGTAACAACTCTAAAATCTCCACTACTAATAGCAATTAATGTAATGAATCAAGAGGACTTCAAAGGCTTGTAATGATGGATGAAGGCTAAATGGAAAAAAATTAAAAAAATGAATAGTTGATATGCAAGTCAAAGTTAATGACCAAGTTCATAGCATCTAAATAACTCTACAAACTTTTGCCAATTATTTTGAAAACCATGAACAAATGCCTTCTTGATATTTCTTCTTTCTTTCTTTTTTTTTTTTTTTTTTTTTTTTTTCTTTCAATTTATCTACAAACACTTTCCATTTTTTTCTTTTTTTTTTTAATACTTTTCTTTTCTTCTTCTTCTTTTTTTTTACTCACCCTTTTTTTTATAGACTTGGCATTTGAATATATACATTGTTCAAATCTCTTCTTTTTTTATTGGCAATTCACTTTTGAATTTTAGAAAACTATGAACACTATAAATAATGACATGCTTACAACATAGGAATGGCTCAAAATGGGCAGCAAATGGTAGATGTATGTAGGTTTGTGTTTGGGCGAATATGGTTTAGAATTGAATGCCTCTTTCATTTCCATAACACTAATGCAAATGTTGTTTCAAAAAGAGTTGAAACAAGTTCTAGAAGATGAAAAACCAAATGAACATGCACACATGAAAAGAATTTAAGGCTCAAATATCCTTCCAACAAGGTTTTTCTCCAATGCTCACTCTAACACAATCAATTGCATAGTAAGCTAACCACAAAACATCTACTTAACTATTCCAAGTGCTAACCTTACAAAACACAACCAATCAAAACATTGCAATCAATTAAAATAATGCTCAACTCCTAAATGCACAAATGATATATAAACTCTTTTTTTTTTTCAAAATAAGGAGTAAGCAAAAATCAATTGTGGGTTCATTTCTCTTCCCATTCACTTGAAAAACAAAACATGGTTTTAAAAAGTTGCCAAAACACTAGATCTCATGAAAGCTCAAAGAATTTCCCACAAATTATACACTTCCAAAGTGGCAAATGCGACCCTTTACCACTTAGGACATGCATTAATGCAAGTCATTCTTGAAAAAAATTTCTAGTTTTAGGCATTTTCTCATTTAAAAACAACCAATTAATTGGGATTCAAAATGTATTCCCCTCCCCCACACTTAATCAACACATTGTCCAATGTTTGTAAAGCACTTCTATCATTCTAACTTGTTCCTTAATGAAGTGGAAAGTTGTGAAGTCCAATTGCAATTGAAGCACAACACATCACATCATGATAAGAGAGAAGAGAAAAGAAACAAGCCAAAATAACAGAGAAAATTAGAATGAAGAGGCACAATGGTAATTAAGCAAGGTAGTGGCTAAGATGCAAAGCATAGATTGGGAGTTCTTATTCTAATTACTAAACTATACTACTTCTACTTTTCTACTGAGATAGTCCCTCCCCCACACTTATTTCAAGCATTCAGAATCACAAATGAATTTAACAATTCAAATCAAAGAATGTAAGTGAAGGAAAGAGACAACCTGGCCTCAAGGAGGCTTTGATGATGAATCATAGTAGAGCTTGAGGAGGTGTCCATTGACTTGAAATTCCTTTCCACTAGTCTCATCAAGAACTCTACCATGCCAAATGAATGCACTTTGGTGACAGTGAAAGGGCCATACCATTTATCTTTAAGCTTCCCATCAAACAACTTGAATCGGGCCTTAAATAGCAAAACACGATCACCAACTTTGAAATCCTTTCGGATAATCTTCTTATCATGAAGTAGCTTGGTCTTTTCTTTGTAAATGCGGGAGCTCTCATAAGCTTCTAGTCGCATTTCCTCAAGTTCTTGCATTTGTAACTTCCTTTCCAAGCCGCTTCTTCCACATCCATGTTGCACATTTTCACGACCCAATAGGTTTTGTGCTCTAACTCCACCGGAATATGACATGCTTTACCATAGATAAGCCGGTAGGAGACATTCCTATTGGTGTCTTGAAGGCGTTCTATAGGCCCATAGTGCTTCCTCCAACCTTGAGCTCCAATCCTTTCTTGAAGGCTTGACAATCTTTTGCAATATGTGTTTGATCTCTCGGTTGGAGACTTCCGCTTGCCCATTCGTCTCGTGGATGATAAGGGGTGGACATTTTGTGGGTTACCCCAAGCTTAACAAGTAAGTTATCAATAACCTTATTGCAAAAATGGGTACCTCTATCACTCACTATAGCCCTCGGTACTCCAAATCTACGAGAAGATGTTAGACTTAAGAAACTTGGAAACCGTTTGGGCATCATCTTTCCTAGTGGGGATGGCTTCTACCCACCTAGAGAGGTAATCTACGGCTAAGAGGATGTAGGTAAAGCCGGATGATGGTGGAAAAGGACCCATGAAATCAATACCCCAAACATCAAATACCTCACAAAAGAGCATGGGTTGTTGTGGCATCTCATGCCAACCCCCCAAACCTTTGGCATTTATCACATGCCTTACAATACAAATATGCATCCTTAAACAGGGTAGGCCAATAAAACCCAGAATCTAACACTTTCCTAGAGGTCTTATGAGCACTAAAGTGTCCACCACAAATCATTGAATGGCAAGCAAAAAGTATGTCCTTGGACTCGGTCTCTGAAATGCACCTCCTGATAACTTGGTCATTGCATAGTCTCCATAAATAGGGCTCATCCCAAATGTAGTGTTCAGCTTCTCGTTTAAGTTTTTGAGCCTGAAAGGAAGACATATGCTCAGGTATGAGACCGGTCACAATATAATTCACTAGATTAGCAAACCAAGGAACATAGAGAGAGATAGACATAAGGGACGCATCAGGGAAATCATCACAAATAAAGTCAGAGTCAAGTACTCCCCTTGTACCATCCGGTAGTCTACTCAGGTGGTCTGCTACAAGGTTTGCAGTTCCAGCCTATCCTTAATGCTTATATCAAACTCTTGTAGCAAAAGCATCCACCTAATAAGCCTTGGTTTGGATTGATTCTTAGTAAAGAGAAACTTCACCGCCGCATGATCTGTGTACACCACCACTTTAGAATTGATTAGATATTGCCGAAACTTATCTAATGCAAATATGACAAAAAAAGTTCTTTTTCTCGTGGTTGTGTAATTTTTTTGTGCACTATCCAAAGTTTTTGATGCATAAGCAATCACATGAGATAACTCTATGCTTTTGTCCTAGCATGACCCCCACAGCAGAATTGGAGGCATCGCATGCTAGTTCAAAAGGCAAAGTCCAATCACGTGCATGCAAAATAGGAGGAGATATCAAGTGTGCTTTTAATTCATCAAATGCTTGTTTGCAAGAAGTATCAAAGACAAAATCAACATCTTTTTGCAATAGTTTGGATAAAGGTAGAGCTATCTTACTGAAATCTTTTATGAATCTCCGGTAAAAACCCACATGCCCTAAGAAAGAACGAAGTGTTTTAATATTAGTGGGGTAGGGCAATGAGAAATCACCTCAATTTTAGCTCTATCAACTTCAATGCCCTTGCTAGATATCAAATGACCAAGTACTATCCCATGATCAACCATGAAATGGCACTTCTCATAATTCAAAACCAAATTTTTCTCAATGCATCTAGCAAGAACATTGTCCAAACTATCTAAACAAGCATCAAATGAATTACCATACATTGTAAAATCATCCATAAAAACTTCCATGCAATTTTCAAGAAAATCAAAGAATAGTGACATCATGCAACGTTGGAAAGTGCTAGGTGCATTGCACAATCCGAATGGCATTCTCCTATAGGCATAGGTACCAAATGGACAAGTGAAAGTGGTCTTTTCCTGATCTTCAGGGGCTAGTGGAATTTGGAAATACCCTGAATAACCATCTAGGAAACAATAGTGACTCTTACCCGCCAACCTTTCAAGCATCTGATCTATGAAGGGTAAGGGAAAATGATCTTTCCTAGATGCTTCATTCAATTTCCTATAGTCTATGCACACTCTCCAAGCATTTTGCACCCTAGTAGGTATCAACTCATTATTTTCATTCTTGACCACAGTTATCCCACTCTTCTTAGGCACTACATGCACCGGACTAACCCACTCACTATCTGAAATTTGATAGATAATACCCGCACTCAATAGCTTGGTTACTTCTTTCTTAACCACATCTAGAATTAGGGGGGTTGAGTCTCCTTTAGGGTTGCATAAGGGGTTTAGATTCCTCATGCAAAAGGATCCTATGGGTATAAATAGCCGAACTAATCCCGTGAATGTCGGCTAAAGTCCAACCAAGAGCCTTTCTATTTTTACTCAAAACATCAAGCAATCTCTCCTCCTCACTCACGAGACAAAGAATTTGAAATAATAACGAGGCAATTTTCCATCGAAGTAAGGAAAGCATATTTCAAATTAGAGGGGAGAGGCTTAAGCTCTAAATCGGGAGGTTGGACAATAGAGGGAATTAGTCTCGGAAGATCAAGGGTAGTAGAAATACTCCCTTTTGCAAGCTTAGGAGGTGCATGGCTTGTACTAAGCTCCATAGACTTTACCACTTGTTCATTGGTCTTCCCAAGTGTTGAACCAACACTAGGTTGGCTTACAGCAGCAACAGGCTTGGGGAAAGTAGTCTCCTTCATACCTACTTCACAAGGAGTGATTAGCTCATTTAAAAATCTCAAGGTATGAGGAGTGATCTTAGTTCTATGATTAAGCAATGAGTTAGAAGGTGGCCCTTTAACCACATTGTTTTGAGGTCCAAAGTGAGTCACATGAGAGGATGTCTTCGTCGGTGTGAGGGCTATCCCCTTTGAGAACAAATCATCCAAGTCTTGGCTACCGACCTCAAACTCATCTTCCTCCACTAATTGTGACCTGAAACATTGAGAAAAACACCTTCCTCACAAGCATCATCACTGGATAATGAATCATTGGAAGAATTAAGCTCAAATGAACTAAGAGAAGTAAGAGAAAAATCATCAAGGGATGATAACCAACAATCAACCATCGATGAGTCAAGGTTGGAAATCTCACTCCCAAGTGAATCAAAATTATCAACAGAAGGAGAGGGAAATTTATCATCACATGAATCCAATGAAATACCACATTCAAGATTACAATTATTGGTGTGCAAATTAAGCTCATATTCTTCAACTAAATCATCAATGGCAAAATCAATTGAATTCACACCTAATAAAGAGTAATCTTCAAAGGATGTTTCATGGCTTCATACATATTAAAACTCGCTTTGTTGTTACCCACTTCCATAGTGATTGACCCATCTCTCATGTCTATAAAGGTACTAGCTGTTCTCATAAAGGGTCTCCCTAAGATAAGGGTGCATTCACTAGACTCTTGAGACATGTCCAACACATAGAAGTCGGGAAAACCAAGTCTTTGACTTTAACAAGCAAATCCTCAATGATGCCTAGTGGGTGCCTAATGCTCCTATCGCTAGTTGGAGAACTACACTAGTCCTCTTAAGCTCTTTGACACCAAGGGATTTAAAAATGGCACTAGGCATGACATTAATGGCTGCCCCTAAATCTAACAAGGCTTGAGCTACATTCACATTACCTACGGTACAAGGTATAGTGAATGAGCCGGGATCCTTGCACTTAACGGGAGTTGGGGTTTGAAAAGGGCGACACATTAGAGCTAATTTGCACTCTCTCATTAGGCCTAAACTTCCTCTTGTTAGTACAAAGCTCTTTCAAGAATTTGCAATAACTAGGCATAGACTTAACCAATTGAAAGAAAGGAACATTGATATGTAACTTGCTAAACAAATCATACATTTCTTTCTCATTTTGTTCCTCATGTATTTTCTTGCCTTGAAAGTAAGCTTTAGGAAAAGGGAGTTGAGAAATTTTTACCTCCTTACCATTGGTATTGGATAAGGTGCCTTGCTCGCTTGACTCACCTTTCTCAAAAGTGCTTCTTTCCTTGGAGCCAACCTCTCTCAGAAGTGGTTGTTGTTCCACTTGAGGTTGCTCAATTGCTTTGCTATTCTTCTTCTCAAGGATAGCCTTCTCTTTGAAGCTTTCGGATTCGGTAGCTTTATTGGGCTCAATGGTGGACTTTCAACCTCTATTTCTTCATCCACATCATTGTCAACCTCTTCGGGAAACGTACCTTCTTACCACTCCTTAACTCAATAGCATTGAGTGACTTAGGATTGATGACAAGTTTGAAGGAATAGAACCACTTGTCTTAGCATGCACATCACTCACAGAATTAGAGAGTTGAGTCAAGTGGGATTGCACATTGTTATGCTTCAACTCCAATTCTTCCAACTTCTTGCACACATAAGCCATTTGATTGCTATCACTTGCCACATCACTTTGTAGCTTTTGTAGGGTATTGGAAATAGAAGAGAATTGACCATCATTCACAGCTTTATCTTCCATCATCCGGTTGTTCATACTAGTAAGTTGAGAAACCACACTCTTCAACAATTGAGTGTTCTCATCACCCTTAGACTCTTGAATAGGCACCATTTGCCCACGGTTTGACCCATATGGTTGGACTTGATATGATGAACCTTCTTGGTTTCTCCAACCAAAATTAGAATTAGGTCTTCTACCTTCATTGTAGGTGGTTGTGTTAGAATCCCACCTTTGCTGTTGTTGATTGGGCCTTCCTGATACATGGCATTCACTTCCTCATGGTGATTAGGGCATAAACTTGTAATGTGCATCATTGAACCACAACTATCACAACTAGGTGCAACAATAGCTTGTGAAGTAGGGGAAGGAGGTCCTCGTTGAATACTCGATTATGAAGTTCGATGTGATTAGAGAAAGTTGTGAAGTGATTGTATCCATCTTAGACTCAAGTGAGACCATTCTTTCGTTGGATCTAATATCGAAACTCCTCTTATATCTCTCACATTATATTGTTGAGTATTTCTTGCTCGTATTCTGATTTGAGCCCATCCCTCTTCTCGCGTGCAATCTTCCAAAGAACCTCCACTGCAAAGATCTATAATGCCTTTCTCATTAGGTAGAAGACCTTCACGAAAGTATGTAATCAACTGTTCATCAACAATTTGATGGTGTGGACACTTAGCTAAAAGCTCCCGAAAGCGACACCAATATTCATAGAAGGACTCCAAAGGGTCTTGTTTGATAGAGTAAATCTCCTTTTTAAGCTCCCCAATCCTTGCATCAGGTAAGTATTTTTCCAAGAAGGCTTTCTTCAAATTAGCCCATGAGTGAAGAGCATCATTAACATGCCTAGGTAACATCATGTACCATTCCTGAGCCTTCCCTTCTAAAGTAAAATAGAACACCTTTAATTTCACATCATCTAGGCGAGCACCAACAGGCTTCATATTTGAGCAAGCCACATGTAAGGCATTGAGATGGCTACAAGGGTCTTCCTTTTCAAGTCCATGGAAACGAGGTAATGAATTAAGCAAAGGACCCTTAAGCTCAAAATTAACCTCAAGGTTAGGGCATGCAATGTTGAATGGATCATGAGTGACATCGATCTTGTCACATCCCTTATAGTTCTCCTCCTTTGTTGACCATTGTTTTCACCTTCCATGGCTGTACCTTGTGAAGCACAATCACTTAAGTCAATGAAAAAATCAAGATTAAAAGAGTGATCAGAGTCCCCCTCAAATAGGTCGGACATATAAAGCGGTCAAGCAAGCAATGAAACAATGGAGTACCAAAATTGTCTTGCACACAAATTCAAAAAAAGTGAATGTGCAAAGTGGAAGGAGTAGAAGTGTTTGTGAGTATGTATGATGTGTATGGGCAAGCAAAGATGCTAGGATGCAAATGCAAATGCAAAAACAAAGAAAATCAAGATATTTGGTTGGTTTTTCTCAAAAATTTTGATGCAAGAAAACAAATTTTGAATTTTTTTTTTGAAAATTATATTATAAAAAAAATGAAAGAAAACCTAATAGGCTCACAAGGGCAAACCCCGGTCAATTCGAACCAATTGACACTTAGTAAACCAAAGGAGTCAAAATTGACTCCCCGACAGAATACGCCATTGATTTGACAAAAAACCTTAGTCGCCTCGGGGTCAAATCACAATTTACCACAATTAAAATGCAATATAGTGCAAACAACTCGGGATCGTTCTCTTATCAAGGAGCCAATTTATTTTGAATTCCCTAGGTTAAACTAAGTGCTAAAAACATGGTTAGAAAAGGGGTTTTGAAATTGATTTTCTCTAAACTAAAATTCATAAAAAAATAAAGAAACTAATTCTATTCTTTTTGGTATTTTTTTGGAAAATAGTGAAAATGCTTTGGATTAAAAGGGATTAATTATGGATGCTCTTGGTAATGAAGAAGATGGCTATCATTGCTTAAAAAATATATATGGGAGTTAAATTTTCATTAAGTCTAAAAAACAACCTCAAGATAACACTTGAGTCCAATAATCTCAATTAATAGTAGCTCCTACAAACATAGCAAACTACTACCTTTTGAGATATTGTTAAAATCCACTTAATGTGTAATTAAAATTGGGATGATGTAAATTGTTCTTCTCAATTTGAATGTTCTAACGAACCATTCACAAGCTAAAATCAACTATGATTACTAATCACCAACATGACAATCAAGCACAATTTCATCAAGCATATTAAGTAATTTGGAAATTTCAACATCAAAATAATCATCCAATTAAAACTACAATATCCAATCCACATGGACACATATCAAACATCCAAGTTCAAACTAACAAAGTTAGTCACAACTAAATAATGATAATCCTAAACAAGGAAATCAAATAAATAGTCTAAGCAAAAGATTAAATTAAATAACTCCCCTTTGAAGCCAAATGCTCAAGCCATTAATCTTCATCACCAAGAAGCAAAGATTTTAGCCACTCATTGATTTAGGTTCAAGATAGATAATCACTTCATCCGATTCAAAGAAATTCCATGAAAATTGAGTGTAAAATGACAATCTGGAATTTAAAGGGGAAAAATGGTCTTTGGTGTAAAATGACTTTGAAGATGGAAAATGATTGTTTAGAGGTCCCCAAAGATAGACAATGGTGGAAGTAGGGTGAAAGTGAGGAAGATGATGATGAAAGGTCCGCGGGGTGAGTCTTCTATGGAAATCCCAGTGTTGATTGAAAGGAATGATTGGTGAAGATGATGATCCAGAATTTTGAAGTGTGAACGAAAGGACCGAGGTTCTGCAATTGAATTCCTCCCAAGTCCCTCAGCTCCTGAATGAATTCTCCGTGAAGCTCGGTGTGAACGCCAAAAAAAATTCCCCCAATCCCGCCGCCTCCCGGCGTCCGTGTTCCCCTCCCCCCCTTTGAAAGCCTCAAAATCTCCATTTAATATCCCCCAGCTCGTGAAAAATGGCTTCCTGTGTGTACGCGGCGCTCTCCACTTAATTCTGTCGGGTTCTCCTCTTAATGGTCTCGGATCCATCAATTGAATTCAAATGAAAACCTAATAATTCCATCCAAAACGCACAGTATACCTGCAGGGACCAAAGTGCAAAACTTAAAAAGTTCTGGAGCAGGGACTAAATTGGAAACTTTAAAACTTGAATTAAAACTTCCATTTTAAATTTTGATTTAATCTTTTCAAGTATCTACAACAAAAGAAATAATTAATCTAACATCAAATATTCTCATAAAAATCAATAATTAAGAGTAATTACATTTTTTTTTGACAATTTTGCCCTTTTTTTAGCCCATTTTAAGCTCAATAACTAATAAAATTACCAAAAATCAAAAAAATGTATTTTCCAATTACAACTCTTAATCTCAATTTATCATAAGAACATCATTTTTTGGTACCAAGCTCAATAACTAATGAGAAAATACATTAAAAATCCCCATTTAATTACCAAAAATCATGTAAAAAATAGTGATATGGTTCAATCTTTCAATGTTGGTGATTTAACTCCATACTTAAGTGAGAATGAAGACTATGAGGATTTGAGGACAAATCCCAATCAGGGAGGGGAGGATGATGCAGAAGTTATTTTGGCTCAAATTATACCTTAGCGGGTCAATTATGAAGGAAAATCAAAGTTTTAGCATTTAAAGTACAATAAAGAGATTTTAAGTGGTGATAAACTCTTGGGAACATGAATCTTGGAAGTTGGGTTTAGTTATTGTTATTTCTATTTTCTAGGCAGCTCTTGGTAGTTGGGTTTAGTTATTGCTATTTCTATTTTCTAGGCAGCACAACTCTTAGAGTTATATTTCTCTTTGTATTTTCATGTTTTTAACTACCCTATAAAGAGAGGATATTTTGTAATGCAGAGATAGATTTTATGAAATGAAAATTGAGTGTTGCCAGTTCTCAAACTTGGCTTAAATCTTGTTATCTTTATCTAACCTTAGGTTAGTGGTGAGGCAAGTGAGTTCTTTATCAGTTGGGAGGGTGGCTTTGCCTTTAATCTCAATTGTGGTGGACTCTTATCTATCTCTTTTATTTTTATAGTCTATTTTCCCTCTTTGTTATACCCATCACGTATCAAGAATATTGCACAAAGTTTTTAGTAGATTTTCTCTTAGAATTTATAAATTATACGATAATGTTCTAGCGTGTTTAAGTGATTAATTTTCTTAAAATTGTATGATATTTATCTATAATGCATTGAATTTTGGATATTACAAATTAAAATTTTATTTAATATTATTATCTTGTTATAATCAATGACTATATTATGTTTTATATAATAAATATAAACAATAAAACTAAAAAAACAAATAATAAAAAAATAACTATATATAATAAAAAATAAAGCCAATACATTAACTGTTTTATATGCTATCAACATATATTACGGCTTATAACTGAGTATATATAGCGCTTGCATATATGATGATTTGGAACTATAATTTATAGCCGATAATAAACATCATATATTATCATTTCTATAGTAGTGAAAGAAGATGAATCTCAAAAAGCTTGTCCAGCCACAACCATTGTATATGCTAGCTCTACAGTTGGAGACTCGGACTTTGAGGAGTTTTCCTCAAGTTGAATGTATCTTCGGATACTTCCAGTACGTAACAAAGAAGATATTGTTCCGAGGCATCCATTTTTGGGTTATAAAGAAGTAGGAGAAGTGTTAGAGATTGATACTAAGAAGTCAAGCTTCTTAAAGCAGCTAGGGGATGCGAAGAGTTGCATAATCTGGAGGTTTACTTGCATGGAGTCGCAGGAACACAAGGAAGCGAAGGAGGATTTAAGTTAGAGGTTAAAAGGGACATTTCACTTGTGAACAAAGGCATGGGTGTTTTGAAGGATGAATATCATATTCCTGAGGGTTGGAGGGTAGATCAAAACAAGGGATTGGTTCAGCAGCCAGATGGTACTTGGAAGATGCAGGAACCAGATGAGTTTTTAGATGATGATTCGATTAATGAGTGTTCGTTTCTGTTTGGTGTCTAAGAAAGTTGTTTTAGTGCTGTATTTTCCCATATGAGAGCTGATTCAAGTTTGGGTGTAGAAGATATTTGTTTCCTTGTTAGTTGTTGGAAGATGCAAGAACCAGAATCAGAATCTGAGGATGATGACTTTTAGTGAATATATTGTTGCTAATTTATTTACATGAATGTATCGGATAGAGGTTTCGTTGTTTTTCCCCCTTCCAATTATGTTATTTAATTATCTGATTCTTTTAGCCACTTCTAAATGTTTGAGTTGAACTTTGTCTTAACAATGGAGAAATATTCGGATTCTTTTATTTCATGAATATCATTTTTTCCGTAGTAGTTCCATATAAAGGAAACTAGCCGTTGACTATCATGTACTTAGGTTTATGACATAAATACGTGGAAATGATGAGACGATGACCTCATACTCCATGTTCCATTGGCATTCTTGGTTTGTAAAACATAAATTTGATTATTATTCGTGGCATTGATTAATTATTACAAATGAAAATTTCTCAAGTGAAGTCTAAAATATTAAGATCTTTTAATTATTTTATTTTGTATATGTTAATTATTGGGAGAAAGAGAAAGTGAAAGCGACAAGAATTCTCTCGTTGTTTTGCATGTACAAACTCAACCTTATTATACCTTGTGACTTGCTTCCTATTAGTTGTGAAAAATAAATAATTAGGCTGTAAAAACTACTACTGTAGTATTAGGTAATTAACTAACTTCTTAATTGCTTGACTTGGGTCTACTGACATTATGGGTTTGAGTGTAGTTTTTTTATAAATATATATATATATATAAAAGCTTAGGTGGGGGTAGACACTGTTATCCCACTAGGGCCGGCACGTCTCCATACTCAAAAATCGCTTATAGAGTACTTATAAATCGCCCACCAATAAGGCCCTCACATCAACCAGCAGTTATCAAACCTCTTCCTTTTTAGAGTGAAGACCGACATCTCAGCCGACTATATCATTCTTCATTGGCGGGTAAGCGGGTTAGTGCCACTGGTTCGTGAATATGGTATAGTTTAGGGCGTGTGCAGTTTATTCCCTTTGGGCCTTAAGGATATATAAGCCCAATTAGGGGCTTTGTATTAATGGGTCCGGAGAACACCCTCACGCATGGATTCTACCCTTTATTGTGAATAAGATATGGGGAAATTCCTTTCAGGTCCCAAAGAACTAAGAAAATGTCAAAAAAATCCTAAGAAAAATTCAGATGTCAGAAAAATCTTAAAGAGTTATTAATCGTACATATGAGAGTTATTAATCTCACAAAAAGAGTTGTCAATGAGAATTTTCTGACATCTAAATTTTTTTTATGACATTTTTGACATTTTTTTAGTCCGTGCGACCTGAAACGAACTTTTCCCATAAGATATTCAATTTTGCTAGGCCACTTCAAGATCTATTACATAGCATCAAAGTGGGTCGAGTAGGATCTGACGGCTATCCAAGAACTGCCCCGAACCCGAGTTGTTTTCCAAGATCCAGCGAAGGATCAGAGTTGGGTTCCAAGATCCGAATCATGTCGTGACAGCGTTCGAAGAAGCAGACGCAACACTCTTGCAATTGAATCGAAGCCCTTTACTTTTAGAAATCAAGCCAGCGCCTTAGTAGCGTAGTGGCATGAGTAGTGGCATGAGAACTTGCTCCCCGTTCGAACCCTGCCCCTTTCCCCTGTCCCCCTCCCTTACTATGTGTATCAAAACCAAAAAAAAAAAAAAAAAAAAAAAAAAAAAAAGAAAAAAAAAAAAAAAGAAATCAAATGACGAATCCGACAAATGGGATCGAGGAAATAAAGACACTCTCAAGATATGCAGAATCAACCATTGAGCGCACTTACACGATCTAATCGAGGCTCCTTCTTTCAGGATTCAGGTGACTAACTCGAACATTCTTCCAGAACCTGGGTTCGACTGACGTTTCGGAATCAAAGAAAGGAAGCTTTTGAACGCTCCTCTATTAATCTGGTTCGGTTAGCATTTTGAAATCGAAGAAACAAAGCATTTGAACGCTTCTCTGTTAATCTGGGTTCGTTTAGCCTCTTCTAGTAATTTGGGTTCGACTGACGTTGCGGAATCGAAGAAACAAAGCAGTGTCTTGTGCTAGGGTTCCGGCTGTTTGAAGAAGTCGACCAGCGATTCCAAACAAGAAAAGAGGTGAAGAATCATTTGGGGAAACCATTGGGTTTACCCACCCCTTGTATCTCCATCCATTTGACACACAAGGGGTGACCATAATTCCTCAAGTTCTCACAGGAAGCAAAAATTACAGTTTATGGAGCAAGGCAATGATGATTTCTCTACGTGGGAAGATGAAGCTTGGGTTTGTAGACGGAACGTGCCACAGGGAATTGCACGATAAAGCCCTCCACGATCAGTGGGAAAGGTGCAATGTCATAGTCTTGTCAAGGATTATGAATTCTCTGTCGCAAGAATTGGCAAATGGGGTGGTTTACCAAGATGCTCATGTTGTGTGGACTGATCTGAAGGAGAGATTTGACAAGGTGACTAACTGGCAGATTTTTTCTTTCTACCGGGAGATTAACTCACTACAATAGGGTGATCTCTGTCTCAGCATATTACTCACGGCTCAAGGAACTGTGGGAGGACCAATCTGGTCTCATCATAGCAATCTGGCCACAATCCAACAGTAGAAGCTACTTCAATTTTTTATGGGATTAAATGATTCCTTCAACATTGCTAAAAGTCATATTATTTTAATCACACTATTTCCTAGTGTGAACCAAGCGTATGCCATGGTAGCAGAGGACAAAGCTCAAAGGGCGATTGTGAACACTGTTGGAAACACCCCAGTGGAAGGAATAGCTATATCTGCTTGAGGAAGAGGCCGTGGACGTGATAAAGGTAGAGGAAATTCTCCTCTGGCACACATTGTGTGAAGAGAGGTCAAAGTAAGGATAATTGCTATCAAATTGTTGGATAACCCTCGGATTTCAAAGGACAGAAAGCCAAATAAGCGCTCCTTAGTGAGTCCAATCAACATGGAGCTGAAGGTCTCAAGGATAACGAGAAGGGTCTCCATTCAACTCATTTGATCTCTCCCTCGTTGACACATGACCAGTATGAAAGGTTGCTGGAACTCCTTAAAAGAAATAGTGAGGAGGATGTGCACGCACTGACTGGTACAAGTTTGGCTAACTCATTCTCTCATAAGCATTCTAATGTAACATGGGTTTTAGATTCAGGTACAACAACTTATTAGTATACGACTTATCCCTGTTAAATACCTATAGTGAGTACACCAGACCAATTAAAACTATTAAAATACCAAATGGAGACAGAGTTCATGTCGCACATATAGGTAATGTGAAGTCTCAAATAGGATTAGTCTACATGGTGTTTTGTATGCTCCACTGTTAAAATTCAACCTCATATCCATCTCAAAATTACCCAAGGAAGATGCATATGTTTAGTTGCATTCTTTCCTAATATTTGTTTGATACAGAACCTTCGATATAGCAAAATGAAGGCGATTGGTAGACTTCAATATTGCAGAAGGCAATTTTAACGTCCATTCTTAGGACCCTTAGACGATTGTTCTCAAGGGGTAGTGTATGTGAGTGTTGTTAAAAGTTTTAAAATAGACATATGTTTTTAAACTATCGTTATAAGTTACTTTCAACGATTTTTTTAAGAAAATGAGAGAATCTTGTGGCAATAATTTCTAAGATCCACCTAATTGACAATGATGAGTCATAGTGAGTGGACTCTAGTGCAACTCGCCATGTGTGCAAAAACAAGAACTTCTTCAAGACACTAAAGGAGGAAGAAGGTGATGTGCTTTACATTGGACATTCTTTAATTGTCCAAGTGAAGGGAAAAAGGACTGTGAAAGTTAATTCACTTCAAGGAAAACTCTTATTTTAAGAGATGTCTATTATGTACCAGAAGAGATGTCTATTTCTTGGAGGTCTTATGAGACTATCATTCCTCCCCTACATGTACCTTCTCATGATACTTTTTATGAGCATTGGCGTCTTTTGTATCGTGGATTTGCCATACTCCTCTTCTAAGAAAATATAATCCCCCAATTGCTCAGGAGAGAAATCTTATGTTTAAAGACTATTTCTAAGTCTTTCCCATGAAGGATGAAGTTTTATATATGATTGATAAGATAATAATAAATTCATCCACATACATGTTATTTGTTTGAAATTATTCAAGCCATGTTCAATCCATGCATTAATTCTATAACACCTTTTCCATCAATCATTCAAATTAAAATGAAAACACAACATGATAATTATCAAGTCATCTAATTGACCATGAATTTTTCATGATAATTATCAATTTACTAAATTCAAAATCTATCATATTTGCCATCACTTTCTTATCATGTGTAATGCAATGCTCATGGTTATTAACAGTCTTTGGGATTAATTCTAGATTCATCATATCCTTTAATTTACCAAAACTAACATGATCCAAACGACAATGCCATAAATCACAAGAATCAACAATATAAACAGAATTGTAAATATTATTATTAACTTTAACAACATTGCACTTGAACATGTTCTCACAAAAATAACCTTGGCCTACAAACATGCCACCCTTAGTTTTTTTTGTTGTCAAAAAAAAAAAAAAAAAAAAAAAAGAAATTGTCTCCCTCAAATACAAACTTAAACCCAAACTTATTAAGTAAGGGTACTGAAATTAAATTCTTTCTAACTTCTGGTACATAATAGACATCTCTTAAAGTAAGCGTTTTCCATGAAGAGAATTCAATTTTCACAGTCCCTTTTCCCTTTACTTGAACAATTGAAGAATGTCCCATGTAAAGCACGTCTCCTTCTCTTCCTTTAGTGTCTTGAAGAAGTTCTTGTTTTTGCACACATGGCGAGTTGAATTAGAGTCCACCTACTATGACTCATCATTGTCAACTAGGTGGATCTCAGAAATTACTGCCACAAGATTCTCTCCTTTTGTGGAAGAATTGTTCTCTTTCTTCTTTTTCAAGAGATGACGCACATTCTTATAATAACCACCCTTTCCACAAAGTAGCAATTATCATTCTTCCTTTTATTCTTGTGACCTTCTTGTGCCTGGGATTTATCTTCCTCCTTCCCTCTTTTCTTTGAGGTCTTGTGAGGTTGTCCTTCCTGCACCATATGGACTTTCTCATGAGCTAGCATCATCCTGCTTCTTAATTCTTCTTCCAAACGAAGACAGTTCCCTAACTTCTCAAAAGAAGCATCTTCCTTTTTATGTTTAAGACTCTTTTTGAAGTCTTTTCATAAAGGAGAAAGTTTGTCTATAATTGAAGGGACAAGAAAAGTTTCATCCATATTTATTTTATGTTGTTTAATATTACTCACGATATGTTCTATTTCATGCAATTGCTCCATGATAGATCTTCCATCAATCATTTTATAGTTATTAAAACGAGAAACAAGAAACTTCTTACTTGTGGCATCCTCTTCCATGTATTTTGCTTCTAGTTTATCCCAAATTCTTTTGCAGAGGTTGAGTGTTGATACGCGTTGAAGAGAGCATCACAGAGCATGTTACAGATGAAGTTATCATTCTCCCATTTTTGTCTCTCTTTGATTTGAGCCATAGTCTCTTCTTCTCCTTCTTGGGGTTTGGGAGTGGTAAGAACATATGCAACATTTAGTATTGTCAAGAGAAACTTCATCTTCTTTTGCCACCTTCAGGAAGTTAATGCCATCAAATCTTTCTAACTTGACAAAGTTTGTAGTTAGATCCCTCAAAGACGCCATTTGGATTCACGAAATTAAGCATAAAGATTGATGGAGGGACTGAATCTCTGAGTAGTATAAGAATAAGAGATGAAGAAGAAAGTAGTTCACAATGTCCCCAAGGCATGGGCAGTGCTTTCCTTTAGGCTTAATTTGCCCCCATGGACAAACAAATTTCCTGTAGGATACAATAAAGACCCCTGAGTATGGATTGCACTCACAATACTCAAGCAAGACAACAATGTGCTTTACAAAATGATAATTTGACTTTATCTTTGTGTGCACTTAAGGACAAAAGCTACGAGTTTGATATCTTATTGTGTTTTTTATGTCTTAGAATGATTGATGGTGCTGGGTATTTATAGGCCATGAAGTGGTGCCTCCTTAAAGTGGTACCTCTTGAAGCAACACCTCTTCAATTAAAAGTTAACGATTTTTAAAATTCATGAATCTCATATGTTGATTTATGAATAGACATATGAAGAGTTATACATTTATATTATGTAGAGTTTTCTCACAAATAAAATACAACTTTTCACTAAGTAGTGGCTGTCACATCTCTGGTTATAATCTTTCACATATGTCTCTAGAAACATAACAAATATAACCTTGATGACGTTTTAGTGTTATAACTCTTTACACAACTCTTCATATAAATTCCTTAATGTGATGAATATGACTTTACAAAAAAACACATCTCTTAATTTTAAAATATTCCAACAACCACTTGGATTTCATTAAGGCACTCTATCCTTTTCTAAAATTTGGACAGCACTTCCTTTAAATTCTTAACTTTTCCAGACTTATGAAAATCCTTTTCTAGGTATATTAAGAGCTTAAACTCAACAAAACTTAATTCTGCCTGTTCTATTTACATAGGCCGAAAGATGGGGAAAAATAATTAAGCTTGGTTTTATTAGATCACTTCATCCATACTTCACATAGAAACGAAATGAAGGGTGTTGGCTGCTCAAATGGTTTATTAAGAGGCTGAATTATTGTCTTTATATTTCCTTAAGCATGGCTAATCCCATAAGCCTTATCTTGCAGCATTCTATTGAGCCGATATCACTTCAACTGACCCCAATCTTCTTGGCCAGGTGAGGAAAACTTCCTAGGCTTAACCTTGGCCCAAATTCATTTTTGAGTTTGGGCCTTCGGGTAGAGATTGGACCACTTTATCCCTACTTTATTGGTCCAAATAAATTCTAGAAATCAATCCTAAATAAATATTGTATGAGGAGGCCAATGAGGATTGTCACGGTTGGCTAAGGCGTCGACTTCCACCTTAAAAGGGAGAAGGTTTGATACCCGTTAGTCGATATGAGAGCCTCATTGGTGGGTGATCTGTAAGTACCTTTGTAAGCATTTTTTTAGCCTGGAGGTATGCCACGACCTTGGTGGGATGCGATGTTTACCCCCACCTAAAAATTTTTTCCTAAAAAAAAAAAAAAATTATTGTATGAGGAATGTAACAAAACATATTGTATGAGGAATTTCTACCTTATATAGCTTCCTTATCTTTTAAAATAAATTTTCAGAAATTTTTTAGCTTAAAATTTAAGCTCTAACTATTTTTCCATATGAAAATATGCCCTTTATTCCTAGAAATTGTCTTTAAAATTATTTTGGTCTCTTTTGGAGAGCTAAATCTCTTTTGATATTTTCTAAATCCCGAAAATAACATTTTATGGCATAAATGTCATTAAATCAAACTATTCACTGGCCTTTAACCTCACCATTTTATATATGGTTTTTTTTTTCAAATAATGATTGAATACGTTCTTTTAATTTTTTTTATTCTACAAAATTGTTCTAAAAACATAAAAATAAATAATAATATCAAAGAAGCTGGTCAAACTGCAAACCTTCCCCAATCACCATCTCAAAGGATGGACCACATAAAGCAAAGCATGTAAATGATCAAGAAGTACAAAATGAAACGAAACTACTACTTTGGAAAGGAAGGAAATAACAACATAGTAGAGTAACTAGCAAAAGGAAACAAAAGAATATTAATAAAGAGATTAAGTTATTTTGGAGATTAAAACATGAAAAGGCCCCTGGGACTCATGTAATAATTAAGTATTTTGTCTTCATCTACCCACACTTTCTTGCATTACAAATGATTAGGGAGGACATTCTAATCAGGCTTGCTAAATTTAAATTTACCAAACGCACTCAAATGGACGAGTTGAGCATTCTTGTTGCTTTATTAATACTACATTTACCTAAGGAAAGAAATAAAAAAATCTGAAATGTTAGGGTTTAACGTGAGAAATATTCATTAATAATAATAATCAAAGTTAAGTTTTAAGAAACACAACGCCAATGGAGCATGCATGATGCGGTCATCGTCTCATCATTTCCACGTATTTATGTTGTAACACTCCCTTATATATCTCGACATACATCAAAGTTAATACGTAGAAGAGTGTATGGATTTGGTTTAGACAAAAGAGTAACTGATAATTTAAACAAACACTAGTGCAAAAAAGGGTTTTAAGACCGTCTCATTTAGACCGGACTATCCACGACCTGGTCTTAAAGGTATGACCGGTGCAGTTTTGTAAATATAAAGAACTTCTTATACCGGATCATGTTTTCATAGGTCTTAAATATATTATTCAGATCATTTTTTCATAGGTCTTAAATATATTATTCGGACTCGTTAAAAAAGCGACATGTCTTAAAAATGTTATTAAAAAAATGAAATATCAATTACTTTTTGGACTAATATTTTCTGCGGACCAAAATAATAAGAAAAATTTAAATATAAAGGTAATAAAGTTTTAAGACCGAACATATTTAATATCGGTCTTAAAATTTTCCTTTTAAGATTGGACATAAATTACGACCAACACAAAATATAGAGAAACATTAAATAAAAATTAATTAAATTTAAGACCGGATTATATAAAGACCGGTCTTAAAGGTTAACTTTCAAGACCGGCTTCTAATTTGTCCGGTCTTAAATGTTAAATATTAAGACCGTCTCTTTATTTATCCGGTCTTAAAAGTTAAATATTATAATTGTTAAATCTCCGGTCTTAATAGTTTTCCTTTAAATAGAAATGTTGACTCGCTTTTCAGACAAATCTGTAGGGTTTAAGACAACCGGGTTCGGCCTTTTGGTCAAGCTAGGTCCTTCGTTGTCATCATTTTTACCTCTCCCCGATTTTGAAGCGCAAGACATTATCGGTTTCCCTTTTCTTTGTCTTTTTTTTTTTTTGTCGGAAAAATAAGGAAGATAATGAAAAAGACACTCTAAAATATTCAAATAAGGGCAAGGTAAAACCGATGACAACGACGGTCCAACCTTGAGAAGAATTGTCACCGTGTTTGTTTTTATTCGAATAAGGTAAACGATTTTTTTTGTTTTTTTTGTATAGTCTTAACGTATTTTGTGAATTTTTAATGTTGATCACACGAGGACAATGTTTTGTTTGTTTCTTTTTTGTCGGAAAAAGAACATAATGAAAAGGACAAGGCGATCGAATATGGAAAAAAATTATTTATCATTTTTTTAATGCTGCCCGTACAGACAAAAAAAAAAGATCTACTCCTCCCCATCGTTGTCGGAGGGGAAGGAGTCATCGAGAGGTTGAGACGTCATCATCGAAGGATGGTACTCAACGTCATGGGCGTCGAGTACCGCGGTCAGCTTGTTGTTGACGATGTGATAGACACGAAAGAGTTGGCCCAAGCGGGATGTGCTACATCATCTGTCTCTGGTTAGGTCCGAAGGCAACGGAGGAGGAAGAGGATTAATAGGAAAAGGAGGATCTGGTGGTGGTTGAGGACCTCGTGGTCGTGGAGTAGCCATTACGGTGGAGGTTGTAGAAGTGATGGAGAAGAATGCGAAGAAAGTAAAGTAACAACGGGTTTAAATAGAGAACTCATCCCCGAACAATGTGAAACGCGGAAATATTAATGAGGAGACGCATAGTTCATCGAGAATACAAGGAGATGCCTAGTTGGGAAGCTTATCAGGAAGCCGAAGAGACTACGAATCATTCATTTGAACGAGTGTAAGGATAGGATTCGCTTTTGAAAAGATTGAACTTTTAATACCGGATATTGTAAAAGATCCGTTCTTAAAAGTAATATTTTTTAAGAAACAATTCTTTACTTTAAAAAAAATTGAATTGAAAAAAGATAAATGAATTTTAGGACTGGATACAAGATAAAAGGTCGGTCTTAAAAGTAATTGAATTGATTGAAAAAAATAAATATTAGACTTTTAAGATCGAGATATATTATAAAAGGTAGATCTTAAAAGTAATTGAATTTTTGAAAAAAATAAATAATAGAATTTTAGGACCGCATATTTATAAAATCCGCTCTTAAAGTAGTCATCAATTTCGTATCCGGTATCTCTCCCGCTCTCTGCCTTTATTAATTCCTCTTTAGGACCGGATGTTTTATAAAATTCGGTCTTAAAATTAAATGAATAATAAAAAGTTAGGATCGGAGTCTAATAAACCTCCGGTCTTAAAAATTTCATTATATATTTATGACCAGAAGCTACTTTATAATTCACCGATCTTAATAAAATAATAAATACTTAAACATATCTCTCCCACGCGGAAAATTAAATTTCCCTCTCGAAAGTCTCTTGTCGCGGCCGAAAGTGATTACTCGGTTCTGTCTCCGGTGTTTGTGTGTTGCTTAAATCCGCTTCACTTTGCTCTCTCGACAATCACTTTATGGTTCCTTAGCTAAACGTCTATAGATCAAGTTGTAAGAGGTGTTTCAGTTATATAACTTTATGATTTTCTTGCTTATCGTTCTGGGTTTTTCATGGGTTGAACGAAATTGATGAAATGTTTTTGTGGGTTTTTACGTGTTGTGAATGAATATTGTATTTTGAAGATTATATTTGCACTTTAGACCTACCCAACTGACCAACAAATGTTTTTAGATTACTCTTGTTGTCTGCAACATCAACGTTCCTGGTGAGAGAAGAAAGACTCAGCAAACGCATTTGAATTTATATGCTACAGGTGAGTCCACAAGACCTCATGTGATGCATTTAATTTCCTCGTCATGCATTTATTTTGCTTCTTGGATTCACTGTGATACGTTTATGATCAAAAGTGATTCTTCATTATGCATTTAATGGGCAAGTTTCTCCTACAAAAAAAAAAGACATAACCGACATTGAGTATAAATATGCATAGTGGGAAGTTTTATTGCCCTTGTGTAAAATGTTTGAATGAGAGGAGACTAAGTCCTGAAGTTATACACACACATTTAATTTGTAAAGGATTTTGTAAGACTTATACAGTATGGGTATGACATGGTGAAAAAATGCCAAGTGGGTCTCAACATGGGGAAGTTGCCTTTGATGATAATGACATGGATATGGATGATCGCATAGAGGACATTATTCGTGATGTAGGAGAAGAGGCTTTTGCTCAATCACATGCATATATGTTCGCCTCGCAAGTGTACGAGTTTCGCAAGTAATAAAGTGATAAATAAAGTATCGTTCCCACGAGGATTTGTTTAACAAATTGGTCAAGCAAGAGGCTTAGTGAATTTCATCAAGTTGAGCTAAAAACAACTTTTTGAGTTGGAATGAGAATGTTTAAAGACTTTTTTTTCTAAGACTAAAAATTGATAAAGGCAAATGACTTTTGACTTCAAGAATAATGGAGCCTAGGATTCTTCTTCCCCTTTTGCATTTCATAAAACTTGGTTAATTACCTCTCTAGTAGCATTTCAATACATACATGTGTTAGTCTAAGGTTCACAAATACTTGAAACGCTCTCTCAAGTCAAAATCAAGTTTCTCTTCTCATTAAAATGCACAATCTCTTGCTACAATTAATGAGAATCAATCTTTAAGCAACAACCCTAATGTGACAATGCAAGGTTAGTAAATATATCTCTATTTTACCAACAAACCATCCATTTATCAAGTAAACTTCAAGACAAGCATGATTTCAATCAAGTTCCACACCTAGATTAGCTTTCTCGAGTCAAAACCTATGTGAATAAATCATCTAAATGGAGGCCAATCACTTAGAAGCATTAAGCCAAGGTTGAAATCAACACATGTGTATATTTATCTACCAAAAGAGAGGAAACTCCAAGTATTAATCCATACAAAGGGTGAAAAGAACCCTAGAATAAAAGGTTTAGCTACTCATATTCAAATACAAAGAGATTCTAAGTAAAGGAACTGAATACATCAAGAAACTAGGAAGAAAAGAGGAAGAACCAAGGTGAAAACCCCAAAATCTCTCTTAGGTTGAGCACCCAAGCCTCCAAGATTGTCCAAATCTCTCTCCCAAGCTCTTCCCTTGTGTGCCCACTTGTTTCCTTAGGTCAAGAGTGTGTTTTTCGGGCCTTCCCTTGTGGTTAAGTAGGGTTTTTCTGTTTTGAAAGTGTAAAATGTGCAGCTGTACTTTCTGCATTTTTTTCCGACTTTCCGCGACTAGTTGTCACTTTCCGCGGCCATTTTTTGACTTTCCGCGGCCAGTACTTTCCGCGGCCAGTTATACACTTGCTGTGGCCAGTTGTACATGTTCTTCTAACTTTGTACTGCTTCACCTCTTTTATTTCTTTCCTTGTTTCTTGGTTCTTATAGAGCTTCAAACTTGTCTCCATCTTCCTACAAAAGAGGAAGCAATTATCAATTCTCAATTGAATCATAAACTCTATAATAACAAGGATTTCTTTGATTTTTGCCTTATACTTCCATATGCACATTTTCCTCTATAACTTCATTTCTATGCACATTTTGAACCAAAAATAGGTAAAAGGAGAGAGAGAAAATGTGCTGGAATATTGTCAATTTCTAAGAGTTAACACACCCCCAAACTTAAATATTTGCTTATGCTCAAGCAAAAACATGTATCTTCACAGAATTTCTTCGGTTTTTGTCATTGATGCATGAATAAATTTATCCTCATCTACTGCTCAAAGAGTTATATAAAACAGGAATCAACTAAATATGCACAAATGGACACTTCATAGATTTAAAACATGCTTTTCAAGAATTTCCAATTGTGAGTGTGTGAATGGAGTTGACATGTACTCTTTTGCACCTGCTAAAGTTAAAAGCAACAAGTCAAGTCATATAACTATATTTAAACAATCAATTCCAACATTCTCTAATTTCTTCTTCTTTTCTTTTAATTCACTTCACTTGACTTAAAAATCAAAGGGACTTTTCAGCTTGTAATGGGGCTAGAGGTTAAGGTTCTCAAAAGAAAAGGTAAAGGATAATCAACAAATACCTCAAGATAGATGATAACACTTAAGGGGTTACTTCCTTTTCTCATTAACCACACTCCCCCAAACTTGAACCAAATTGATCTTTTCCATATCAAACCTTCTTGGATTCTATCAATTTTTTTTTTCATATACACATTTTTTTTTTTGCTTTTTTTTTTATGTGGCTTGATTTCTATACATTGTGAACCCTTTTACTTTCTACATCCTTTTCTAATCATTTGACACTCTACTCATAACTATATTCCACAACCCCAACAAATTATCATCTATCTCAAAGCAAAGGAATCATGGTTTTTCACATTAGCTAAGGTAGGTAGATGTTAGGTCTTTCAAAAAGAATCTATAATTGGTTTTTCATTAAGGCTCAAAATAAGGGTTCAAGAGGGAATATAATCAATTAGGTAGGCTTGAAAGGCTCAATCGCATTTTATGAAGTGCCCTAATCCTTTCTTTAAATCTTATGAAATAAATCAAAAACTTTGAAGAAGTCCAAAGATTATTTTGAAATCAACAAGTTTGAAACAAAGGCATATAACCTAATTTGCCACAAAGCCCTTCAACAAAAACATCCGAATAAAGTTTACTCCAATAGTGCTTTCTCAATTTGAAAATTCCTGAATAGCATGATTTATCAACGCAATCCATCCATCAATACACATTAAACAAAATTTCCTATCAAACATAAAAGATTAAGCAATAATTTCTATCATCGATCATTCAAGCAACTTTGACAAATACCTAGAATTTCAGTTCATTTTTAACATACTTCACAAACAAAAATTTAAGCATGAGAAATTTGAAACATTCCAACAATTTTCTTTCGAAAACTGTTCAAAATTTTCAATTGTGCACTCATCAAAGTAGCAAAAAATTTCAAAATTGCAAAATGGCGGCCGAACTTTCACCCCCAAACTTAAAACTAACAATGTCCTCGTTGTCAACTAAAAAGATGGGAAAGTAAAGAAGTAGAACCTATGCCTGAGTCAGCTCATATCCACAACATTTACAATTAACAACTAGGCCCTTAATAGATTAGCCACAACATTTTCAAAATTGCTTTCATGACCAACTATCGGTAGCTAGGAAATTAACAATCACAACGGGAAAGTCAAAGAGAAAATGATATGAACCACTCAAAATAGCCATCAATAGCTAGGAAAGTCATATTCACATGCTAACAAGAGTGTCAAATAGCAAACGGCCATCGGTAACCATCAAGAATCGAATCGATATCCCCATCAAAAAGCGATCAACAATCTAATCCAAACTAGAGGAAGGCACCAGTTGTTAAATCATTGGACACAGAATGCATGCACATCAACAACAAGATGGGCACAATAAAGCATATACCCATCAGCAAAAATTTTAGCACACACAAAAAACAATAAATCACACTCAACAACACATAAAATGAAAAAGGACTTATTTAACCTATCCGAAAAAGAAAAGAAAGGATCCCCCAAGCTTAGATTTTATCTAATGCCAAAGCTTTCAACTAGAATTTCAAGCCTACACCTACTCTCCACTTCTTTAGAAAATTAGTTTCTTTCTCAAAGTGAACTTTCAAAGATTGCAAAGGCAAAATTTGCTCAATCTATTTCATTGTGGTAGACCAAAGAAATCAAAGTATTTCAAGAGATCAAGTCAAGGGCAAGAGAAAAGCAAAAGGTCAAAGGGAAAACAACAGTGTTTATAGTTGAAAAATCAAAACAAGGTTTATTTAGATGACCTTTTCCCATATCAAAATCGAATGATCGAAGCAAAATTGGTTTCAACAGATGCAATCATCAGTAATTGCATAAAACCAAATAATCATAGTGATTTTCAAAGCCCATTGTTATCTTGTTGAATAAGAATTTGGTCTTCCACAATGAAAAGTTGAGAATTCAATCCAGGAAGCAGAACATGTTAATTAAGTACACATTCACAAAGCTGCAAATTTAGCTCAACGATGCAACTCTACAATATTGGTCCGAAAACTTTTTGAAAATTTGGCACAACTTGATTTTCACAAGCATGAATTTTATGCTGCAAGAATTGAGTTGAACGTTTTTCATTTGAAATCACTAACCACAGTTTTCAAGCCATCTTGTTTCTAGGAGCAAGTGAAAGTGCTTAATTAACCATTCATGCTAAGAACATTATGGAAAATGTATCAAAATGCACTAGCAATTACAGAACACATTTCCGCCAGCAATTATCAGTATGACAACATACTACTCCTCAAATCACCATTCAAATTCAAGCCTAATTCTCAATGGTCCCAATAACTTGGTAGAGCATAACTTCCAAAATCATTCAAGCATACGTAGGTCATCAAGAGAACAACTACCAAAGAGGTTCATTTTGAAAAATTTCCTCCTATTTTTTTTTTAAAAAATTATTAGTTTAAAAGCAAGTCATGAAGCCTGCGGAGATTCCAAGCAGAGTAGTATTTCCAGTTACACATCAGTATGTAAATGGATATCCTAAAGATATTAAAAATTCATATTCAACAATAACCAAAGTTGTCAGAATGTATCCACAAGTTTCAGATTCAGGGATATATTTAGTTCTCATGATGACCAAGCATATGCAGAACCATCTAGGAAATTAAAGCTCAAATTTTATTTTCAGTCCAAAGACTATCAAAACAAGCAAGAACTACACTAATCCTCAGATTGAAACTCATCAGTTAAAGCCTCAGTTTAGCATGCTTTTAACATTGAATCAAAACCACAGATGCATAACATGACAACTCAACTCTAATCTGACCAAACACCAACCCAAAATAAAGAAAGGCATAATCTTTACCTCGAAGGCATCAACGAACGGACCTTAACGGCGAAAAAATAAAGCCCGGGAACATCACAAAACAGCACAAGAGCGAGAGAACCGGGCTTAAAGTGTTGTCGAAATGGGTGTCCGATCCGACCAAGGAAAAGAAGAGGAAACCCGAGGCGATTTAACCGCAGAATGAGCTCGGACTAAGAAAGAAAAAAATGATGGTGGAGTTTACAGCGAGAGAGAAGAAGGGGAAAGGGAAGGGGAAGGGCGAAGTGCAATTAAGGATTTGATGCCGCGGGTTGTGGTGGTGGATCGTGAAGCACGGTGACAAGGGAGAAGAGAAACAGAGAAAAGGTGACAAAGGAAAAGGACAGAGCGATGGAGGAAGTGACGGAGGCGTGGTGGCCGGAGGGAGGGAGGGGCGACGGTGAATGGGAGGAGAAGGGAGGAAGACACGGTGAAGTCGATTGGGTGATTTGGAGAGAAGGAATGGCGACGGGGAATGGAAGGATGAAGGAGTCGATCAAAATGGAAATTGAGGAGGCTAGGGTTTGGGGTGGCTGGCAGGGAAATTACATTGGGAAATTTGGGATTAGGGTTTTGAAATTTTGGGAATGAATGTGGACCGAATAAAGGCCGGATTCATTGAGTAAATGGGAATTGGATGAAACAATGAAGGGCAAAGTGGGAAAAAGAAGAAAAAAAATGTATTTTATTTTATTTAATTTTTTTTTTTTTTAAAAAAAAATTCGATTTTTTTTAATATATAATTTTTTTATTATTTTTTTAAAAAAAAACTAATACATTTTCTTTTTTTTTTTAATAAAATTGAAAATAATTCTTAAATTAAAGAAAAACACTTGCCTCGGGAGTAATAATTCTTTTTTTTTTTTTTTTTTTGAAATCACTTGCTACTGACTAGTGCAACACTTTCCACGGAAAGTGACACGAGCACTTTCCACGGCCGGTTGGGACTTTCCGCGGAAAGTGACACGAGCACTTTCCACAACCGGTTGGAACTTTCCGCGGAAAGTGCTTTCATTGCCAAAAACAAAACCAAACAAGAATTTGCAAAACACAAGAAACATTCCCAAATACCACAAGAATCACCCAATAAGCTTTATACCAATTATTATCAACCCAATGACTCAAAATCAAGCACTTTGAACCATCCAAAACCATAAGGCACACATGAGTGGCAAGTTTTTGCTGTCAAAAACAAAACAAAACCAGCACAATTGCAAAACATAAGGAACATTCCCAAATGCCACAAGAATCACCCAATAAACTTTATACCACCCATTATCAACCAAATTACTCAGGATTAAGCACTTTAAACCATCCAAGACCATAAGGCACACATACACACATATTCATAGGGAATACCACAACACATCAAATTTTGAGCACTCAAGTCATAGTCACAAGTTGATTTCAAATAGAGAATCAACCAAATGATCAAAATAGCCACAGTATTACTCAAAATCAACTAGTCAGCACAATTTCACGCTAGAATCATATATATATGAGCTTAGAGTCAAATGAACTTCCCTCAAAAGCATTTCCTTTCTAGCTCATGCATTCTTCCTCCTTCATAAATACTCCTCCTAGCTGCAACAGTCCAATGCTAAGTTGGGTACCTTTTCTTCCTACAAAACAAAAAGATCAAACATAAACCTACTAAAAAAAAATTAAATAATAAAGACATACACACACAAAAGGAAAAGATTTGGTTTAGAGCTTGGGTTGCCTCCCAAGAAGCGCTTAGTTTATAGTCTTTAGCTTGACTCTTCATGGTGGTCACTCCTAATTAACTAAGTAGATAGTGGACACCAGCCTATCCACATCTCCACCCCAATAATGCTTCAATCGTTGACCATTAGCCTTGAATCTTTCACCTTTCTCATTTTCCAACTCCACTTCACCAAATTTAGATGCTTGAACCACATTGAATGGACCGGACCATCGAGATTTTATCTTTCCGGAAATAGACTCAACTTGGCCTTATAAAGGAGCACCCTTTGACCGGGTTCAAAACTCTTGGTTATAATTTTCTTGTCATGATCCTGCTTGATCTTCTCCTTGTATACCCTTGCATTCTCATAAGCATTTAGGCAAAATTCATCTAACTCATTGAGTTGAAGTCGCCTCTTCTTCCTCACAGGCTTTAGGATCAAAATTTAGCTTTTTGATAGCCCAATAAGCTCCATGCTCCAATTCCATCGGTAAGTGGCGTGCTTTCCCAAAATAAGCATGCTTGAGATGAGAAGGTAATGGCTTCAACTCTAGAATCGGAGGAACTTCAATAGAAGGCTTCAATGGGGTATTTAAGACATCAGACACCTCAAGTGGTTCAAAAGTCCTTGGTTTAGAATGAGAAACTGGGTCAAAATGAAAGATTTCTTCATCAAGATCTTCATCAAACTTCTCAAAGCTCTTCTCACCAATCAAGAATGTCTCTAAAGGGTCTTTGATCATAGAAGCATATGATTCTCGAGGAATAACTTCATCTAATGTATCTACAAAAGAACATTGAGCTGAATCATCATGAAATTTCAAGCCCTTTTACATGTTGAATATCACTTGCTCATCATCAACCCTCAAAGTGACCTCACCCTTCTCTACATCAATGAGAGTCCTTGCAGTGGCTAAGAATGGATGCCCAAGGATTAGAGGAATTTTCCAATCAACTTCACAATCAAGCACTACAAAATCCGTGGGGAAGATAAACTTGTCAACTTTAACTAGGACATCCTCAATGATTCCTCTAGGTTTAGAAATGCTACGATCAACCAAGAGCAGAGTTACCGTAGTAGGTCTTGGCTCTCCCAAGCCCAATTGGTTGAAAACAGCTAGAGGCATCAAGTTAATACTTGCACCCAAATCACAAAGAGCTTTACCATTAAAGTTGGTCCCAATGTTGCAAGGGATGTAGAAGCTTCCCGGATCTTTAAGCTTAGCCGGTAACTTCCTTTGAATGACCGCACTACACTCTTCGAGATAATGCCACGCCTCAAATTCATTGAATCGCCGCTTCTTAGACAAAACATCTTTAAGGAACTTAGCATATTTAGGCATGCTCTCCAAAGCTTCAAAAAAGGAATATTCACATGGAGTTGTTTGAACATGTTCACAAACTTTTTGAGCTGAGCATCTTCCTCTTTCTTCTTGAATCTTTGAGGAAAAGGTAGTGGTGGCATAAAAGGAGGAGTAATTGGCTTTCTCGTTTTCTCATCATTCATGTTTTGCTCCACCTTCTTATCTTTACCAACATCCTGCAAACTGTCTTCACCTTGCTTTCTTTTCTTAGTTTCATCTTCTTCCCTCACACTTTCTTCATCAACATCAACAATCACTTGATCATCTTGCCTTGCTTGAGGAGTACTTGAGCTAGGAACATCCAGTAACACTCTTCCGCTTCTCAAGTTAATAGCATTGCATTCCTCTTTTCCACCTCGTTTTGGGTTAGAAATGGTATCACTAGGAAGACTGCTTCTTGACATAACATTCAGTTGTGTTGCTAATTGCCCCATTTGCACTTCAAGATTTTTAATAGCTATTTCATGGAGGGAAAAAGTAGCCTTAGAAGATTCTACTTCAGACAAGATTCGAGCAAGCATCTTGTCCATTTTAGATTCCTCTTCCTTAATAGGAACCTGCCTTGATTGCATTTGAAAATCGGGTGGAATAGGCTTGTACCAGATGTAGACCCATGTGCTTGATTCAAACTGTTACCTTGACTCCAAGAAAAATTGGGATGAGTTCTCCAAGCACTATTGTAGGTCTGTGAATAAGGGTTGCCTTGAGGATGTTGAAACTCGCCCATATAGTTGATGATTCGGTGGTCATGTAAAGAGGACAATAGTCAGGCATATGGACATCATGGCATTGATCACATACAATCGGTGTGGCATGAACAGAATGCACACCTTGAGAAGTGCTCTTTTGCATTTGAGACTCTAGCACATCAAAGCGCTTATTCAAAGCAGATAAGAGAGTTGCAATTTGTGAGGAAGAGTCTTCTTTTGCATTAAGCATGGTTTGGTTAGTCCTCCTATCATTGCCTTGAGTATTGTTTGCAGACAACTGATCCAACAATCGAATCACCTCATTCACAGGAACATTCCGGTATCCTCCATTGGTCATAGAATCAACCATTGCTTTAGATTGAGGATTAAGTCGAATACAAAAAATTTGGACTACAACCCATTTGTCCACCCCATGATTAGGGCATTGCTTCATTAACATCTTGTATCTCTCCCAAGCAGTGTAAAGGTGCTCATCTAGATATTATCTAAAGCTTAGAAATTCATCCTTAGCTTCCACAGATTTGTCATTAGAAAAGAATCGAGCTCTAAACTTAGCTTCAAGATCGGCCCAAGAATGGATAGATCCTTCCGGGAGATTGTTGAACCAATCTCTAGCCTTGCCTTGTAGAGAAAGAGAGAATAACCGTAGCTTCAAAACATCTTGGGGAACTCCATTTTTCTTGAAAAAATCACACACTTCCAAGAAGTACATCAAGTGCTTGTTGGCATCTTCATTGTAAAGACCATGGAACATCCCATGCATTTGAAGCATTGTTATCATAACCGGCTTGATCTCAAAGGTATGAGCTTGCATTTCCGGCATCCGAATGCAAGATTGAGGACCTTGCATATTCTGACTAGCAAAGTCATTGACGGTAGCTCTATCATATTCATCATCTGCCATGGTTTCAGATGCAGAGTCAGTCTCTTCTTTAATGAGAGGCACTTCATCAATGAGAGACACTTCACCGAGTACCACTACCAATCCGTCCGGATGCAAGTTTTGCATATACAAAAATGGTACCTACAAGAGAAACAAGCAAGAGCGAGTATTAAACTAAAACAAAAGATCAATAAAGGAAAGAGAGAAAGAAAAATAGTAAACCTAACTAAAAGCTCAAGCGAAATTTACTAACACAAGCCAAGGGTTGACCAAAGGATTTGTTTGCACAAATCCCCGGCAACGGCGCCAAAAACTTGTTCGCCTCGCAAGTGTACGAGTTTCGCAAGTAATAAGTGATAAATAAAGTATCGTTCCCACGAGGATTTGTTTAACAAATTGGTCAAGCAAGAGGCTTAGTGAATTTCATCAAGTTGAGCTAAAAACAACGTTTTGAGTTGGAATGAGAATGTTTAAAGACTTTTTTTTTCTAAGACTAAAAATTGATAAAGACAAATGACTTTTGACTTCAAGAATAATGGAGCCTAGGATTCTTCTTCCCCTTTTGCATTTCATAAAACTTGGTTAATTACCTCTCTAGTAGCATTTCAATACATACATGTGTTAGTCTAAGGTTCACAAATACTTGAAACGCTCTCTCAAGTCAAAATCAAGTTTCTCTTCTCATTAAAATGCACAATCTCTTGCTACAATTAATGAGAATCAATCTTTAAGCAGTAACCCTAATGTGACAATGCAAGGTTAGTAAATATATCTCTATTTTACCAACAAACCAACCATTTATCAAGTAAACTTCAAGACAAGCATGATTTCAATCAAGTTCTACACCTAGATTAGCTTTCTCGAGTCAAAACCTATGTGAATAAATCATCTAAATGGAGGCCAATCACTTAGAAGCATTAAGCCAAGGTTGAAATCAACACATGTGTATATTTATCTACCAAAAGAGAGGAAACTCCAAGTATTAATCCATACAAAGGGTGAAAAGAACCCTAGAATAAAAGGTTTAGCTACTCATATTCAAATACAAAGAGATTCTAAGTAAAGGAACTGAATACATCAAGAAACTAGGAAGAAAAGAGAAGAAAAGAGGAAGAACCAAGGTGAAAACCCCAAAATCTCTCTTAGGTTGAGCACCCAAGCCTCCAAGATTGTCCAAATCTCTCTCCCAAGCTCTTCCCTTGTGTGCCCACTTGTTTCCTTAGGTCAAGAGTGTGTTTTTCGGGCCTTCCCTTGTGGTTAAGTAGGGTTTTTCTGTTTTGAAAGTGTAAAATGCGCAGCTGTACTTTCTGCATTTTTTTCCGAATTTCCGCGGCCAGTAGTCACTTTCCGCGGCCATTTTTCGACTTTCCGCGGCCAGTTATACACTTGCTGTGGCCAGTTGTACATGTTCTTCTAACTTTGTACTTGCTTCACCTCTTTTATTTCTTTCCTTGTTTCTTGGTTCTTATAGAGCTTCAAACTTGTCTCCATCTTCCTACAAAAGAGGAAGCAATTATCAATTCTCAATTGAATCATAAACTCTATAATAACAAGGATTTCTTTGATTTTTGCCTTATACTTCCATATGCACATTTTCCTCTATAACTTCATTTCTATGCACATTTTGAAACAAAAATAGGTAAAAGGAGAGAGAAAATGTGCTGGAATATTGTCAATTTCTAAGAGTTAAGAATATACTGATCTTGATTATTTACAACTTATCTCTTATGTTATGCATGAAATGAAAGTACATCATGTTGTCTATGTTGATTTCAGGACCAAAACAACCCGGAAATGACATTGATGTTTACCTTCAGCCCTTGATCGAAGACTTGAAGCAGTTGTGGGAAGAAGGTGTCGATGTTTTTAACTATATTATATTCCTTCTATGTTCTTAAACAATGTCACTGACTATGAAGTTTGTTCTTGTTTTATTTTTGTGGCAGGATCTGATCCAAAGGGACATGTTATAAAAGAGGATGTTACGTTGTTGGGTGGGAATCAGATGAAGACATGGTGAATATTATATTGGGCATGTATGTTGATTTACGTGTTGTATTTGTAACTCATTGTATTTGTAAGTAAGTTATCTTATTGTATAAATTAATTTAGGTGTTGTAGTCATAGTATAATCATTAATTAAGAGGCCACATAACTCATGGTAAATAATATTTGTATTCTTTATCCCAATTCAATTTATTCATAATTGTTCATAGCTTGTAGCTTAAAGTATCGACTTTTATGTCTTGGATTGGGTGGTGAATTTGTGTACATATATGACCAGGAAAAACAGAACGGGAAAAATTGGGAAAATTTAGGCTGGAAATAAATACATCGGTCTTAAATGTTCAACTGTTAAGAACGGACATATAAATTCCGATCTTTAGAGAGCGGATTTGTTTTTGTCCCATCTTAAAATTCCCATCTTTTAAGAGCGGACTAATTTTTGCCCGGTCTTAAAAGTTGAGTTTAGGATCGAACAAAAAATATTTCAGGTTTATTTAGTACGACTATTAAGATCTAATGTTTTAAATTTTTGGTCTAAAAAGTTTCTTTAAGACCGGTTCGAGTCCTGGTCTTAAATGTTAGACTTTTAATACCGTGCGGAACAAGACCGGTCGTGGGTCCGGTCTTACGATGCCTCTTTTGTCCGGTCTTAAAACCCTTTTTTGAACTAGTGAAAGTATAACTTGGTGATGATTTAAAAACTTAATCCCTCCAGAATAATTAATTACATTCATCCCAAAATGAAACTTTAAAATTAAACTCCTTATACATTGTCCCAAAATATATCAAAAATAAATATATACAAAATTAAATAGAACTCTTCCTCCAAATTCACCTTCTTCCGCTTCCACCTTACAGCACCAACTTCCCCTTCTTAATAGTCCCACTACTTGTAGCTTTGTTCAAATTTGAGATTCATATGAATGAATCTCATAGTCACACATTAATTTCTATAAATAATGTACATAATATATGAAAACAAATTACCACAACTCAGGAAACAGTTCAGCATTTAGTATCAACGCATAGCAAAAATCAACAGTATATCTATCATACATGAAATGTTAACTATGAATGGACCCTACAAGTTCAAAAATGCAGGACTGGACAAATCCTGAACTCCACAGTGCTAGGAAAGTAAACGGAGGACCTTACAAGACCCGAATTCCATAGTGCTAGGAAAGATAAACGCAGAACCTACCTGGTTCTGAATTCCCTTACCCGAGGAAAATATAAACAAAGAACCTACCCGAGCCAAATTTATTCAAGTAACAAATATTCAATAAATTATCAATATCACAATAAATATTTAATCTTAACATTTTATTGAATATTTCACAATGTATAGGATTTTTGGTCAAGCATAAACCTAGATACATAATAGTCAACAAACTACTAAGAAAAAAATGATAATAATGAAAGAAATAGGAACAAATATTTTTCAAGCAAATATTGAGTTCCAATCAAACATTTAAAGTGGTTAAAAGAATCAAATAATTAAATAACATAATCGGGAAGAAAAAGAGAAAAATACAACGAAACGAATCTTGGACATTCAAGCAAATAATTAGTAACAATATATTCACTAAAAAATCATCATCCTCAGGAGGTTCTGATTCTGATTCTTGCATCTTCCAAAAAAATTCCCATACACACGATTAAAAAATTCCCATAAATAAAAAAAAAATGTCATTTTTAAAGTAAATAAATTTTTTATGCGCGATTAAAAAAAAAAACCATCATCTAGTATACTAGTGTCACATCCCAATTTCGGAAGCGATTTTTTTTTTTTTTTAAAACGGTATCATGATCGAGTAGAGCACCTAAGTGAAAATAGTATTTCAAAAGATATGTATCCGATAACATCAACTTGTATGTTTTGCTACTAACAGCGGTACAATAGTTCAAATGATTCTAAATTCCAAAATACATTTCAAAAGGGGTCCGACCAGTCCGTCCTAAGCTCGCTTTGCTTACCCTTGTCTCCGCTCCGTTCACTCCGGAACCCGAAGCTATGGTAAGAGCTGAGGTTCAAAGTACATTGAACCCCGGTAACGGTTAACCTCATGTTCAAGTACAATTATGTATGACAGATATTCCTGATAGCACAAAATTCACATATACCAAGTAATAACACACCATATACACCTGCATATGAATGTTATTACGATCACTATTCACCGGTGCCACGATGTACGGTCGTGTCCTCAGCGCTAGGAAAACTTAACGGCGTTATCATGACTATAACCCGTATAAAGCTGTATGTGCACAGTCAATAACTTTTGAATACAGAATCTCAGTTCAAGAACACATCTCATCACATATAGGTATACAATGAACATCGAGTTAGTGTTACAAAGACGCGTCCGTACCTTAGTCGGCGTTGTCGGTACGTTTGACGTCGAACTGTGATCGCGTTGATCCTATAATGGTAATACCGTATTTATTAATTTGTAAGTAATATCCTAAGAGATATTTTGGCCCCTAATGACCATTTTGCCCTTACAACTTTTATTTTTCACTTCATTCCCTCAAAATTCGTACAACAACGCTGGTATAAATCTGGGCAGCATTTTGTCTAACTTTGAAAAATCATAATTAATTCTAAAAAAATCGAAACGAGGATCCGTAAAATTTCTTGGAATCCTTAGGATGTCTATTTTCAAGTAAAAATAGTCACCTTTGCCCAGATTTCACGAATCACTCCCAGGTTTTAAGTTTTGAACCTCTGCCCAGAATTTTCCAGAATTTCGTAGCCTAACTTTGAGGAATTTTAACTCTCTGTACAAAAATCATTTTGACATGTTCTTGACATTTTTAAAAAGCCATATATATCTATTTTAACCATGAATTTTCTCAGAATTTGGTGATCATGATTTCAATATGAAATCCTGGCGTTTTCATGGCTGACTTCAGAATTTCCGAAACCGATGAAATTTCGCGAACTTCGTTACTTTGATGAATTTCTTCCGGAAATTTTGCCATAACCTCTACTTCATCAATTTTTCGAGATAAAGGCAATTTTAACCATAAAAACATCTAAATAAAATTATCCTACCATATTTAGGATCTAAGCTACCTCTAACTAAGAATTTAAAAGCTAAAACTTAAAGAACTTAAAGCTAGAACTAGAAAACTTACCAAGAACTTGCTCCTTCTTTCTCCAAGGCTCTCACTCACTCTTTCTCTCTTAGAATCAGATTTCCTTGCTCTGATTTTGGTGTGAAGAATATGAGGGCCAAGGGCCCCTATTTATAGGAAAACTCTATGGCTCTTTGGTAATTAAATGGAAACCCTTCTTTCCCATTCTCCACCCTTGGATCCAGGTCATTTTAGAGCTTCAATCCTAGCCCTAGAAGACCCCAAAACCGACCTGCCCTCCCTCTCTCCTTATCCTCTTCCATTTTTGCTTTTTGCTTTATCCCATGTGCTCATTCAAGTTGCCTCTTCAATTTTTGAGTTGATAACCACTAGATGAAAATTCATTTGAGTGTCTTAATGAAGTTGGATTCAAATTTTCTTTTTGGTTTTGGACTCTTGGGATTTTTAGCTTTAATTAGAGACCAAAATCACTATCTTTCTCAATTGGCAAATTTTTAAAAGTGGAGAAAATAGCTTGGGTTACCATCATCTTGAAGCTTGAATTTTGCTTGTTCATAATCACTTTGTATCTTTGATTTATGATTAGTAGATTTCAAGATACAATTTATTTTGTATAGATTTCCTTTGATTAACTCTTGAATTAATCCTCTTGATTATCCTAATTATCCTATGTGTAATTACCCCATTGGCTAATGGCTTGACATTTCCCTTGATTTTTCCTCTCACCACCTTATCCTCTATATGCAAGTGGACAACTTTATTTTTCACAACACTCTCCCTCTCTCCAAAAGCCAAAACCGTGCCCCCTGCTCCATCTTTTTGAGTTTTGTTGCATTTAATTAAATGCATGTGGGGGCTTTTCCATTGGTTGTTGGCTTATGTACAAGGATTAAGCTTTATTGGATTAAATTAGAGTCATTGGATTAGCTTCATGGGATTAATTCTTGGCCTTTAGATCATAGTTGAAATTGTTGACTTTTCAACTCTTGATTAATATTTTGATTAACAACTTAATTACATGTTTAATCATCTCTTGTTGTTGTATGATTGGTCCATGAAGTGGTTTATGATTGTTAACAATCCATTTAGTGCTAATCTCAATCCTTTATTAGCTCTTGATATTTAATTTGGCTAATACACCCTTAATCCATGGCTATTTTAATATAAATTGCTAAATAATTATCTAAATATTTCATTAGGGTAGTTTTAATTGCTCATTAATTATTAAAAATTGCCCTTAATTATTTCATGTGTCTTGGTAATTTTTTTTATGGCCTTTTATAAATTAAACATGAGCTATTTATTAATTATAAGGTGTTAGAAAATTTAATCAATTATGAAACCTTGGACAATTTACTTAATTTAGTGAAGGTTTAGTTGTTAATTTAATGGACATTGTTTTCTCTAAATTTGTCTAAGTATTTTCATTTCCATATGAATCATAGTTTTAATATGGTATTTGTGGTATTTTATGGTATTTTATGATGACTAATATAATTTCTTACTTATTGGCTATTCTAATTCTAGGGGAAAAATTGCCTAGAAAATAAAATAAACATGTCTCAAAATTTGAGACCACATATTCACCTATTAAATAGACTCTATTTATCAAAGTATTGTATTTAAGACCAACAAGAAATTTTGGGTATTACAACTAGAGGCTCCACCTAAAAAGCTTTATTTTGAATTTTGAGCACCTTAATAGTAGATTGTATAAACATAGAACTTTGTGGATGTTATATATAGCATCAAGATGGTTGATTGCTTTGATTATGTACAATATGTAGAAAGTACCATGTCTAACTTTTCACGTAATGCACATAATTGGAAATCGAAGGCCGTACGTCATTTGACGAATATTAGAGAATTGAAGAGTCAAGGTTTTAAGAAAGGTAAATGGATGAGAATGTCTTTGTTGAGGATCAAAATATATATAGATGTAGTATTATATTTATGACTGCCTAGACTATAACTAGAAAGTTAGAATTTGTAATTATCATTAGTTAATTTTTTTGTCTTATATATAAAATTATAAATAACACAGTCTATTATATTGAACTGGTGAAATTACTACTTTTTTAAATTCATACTGTTTTCTCTCAATTTATCTGTATTTATACAAAATGACAAAAAAATTTGCATAAATTAAGTATAGATAAGAACCGTGGAATAAGAAAATGGATGAGAATTTCTTTATACCATCAATGACAACCATTGAAAAGATGAGTTACAAAACTTAGTTATAAAACCTCTATAAGTGCTCTTTAACCCTAACGACATATCTTAGCCCTTGGGTAAGCCCCGACCCAACTCATCTAAATTTTTAATTATATCAAAAAAATTAAAAAAAATTTTGCAAAACAATTGTAAGTTGTGGAAGGTTTTAAAATCTTTAAAGCAATTAAAAAGGTGAAAATCATGGCTGTAATTGATGTTTTTCTTGAAAATAATTAAGGATCCAATTCAAGCAATTAAGAAGCTAAATTATTTTATTACCTAATCTTTCAGTTTTTACAACCTAATTATTTAGTTTTTTACGACTAACGGAAGCAAGAAACTTGCCTCTTAAGATTTATAGGTTGAGCATACGCACATGGAAAACAATGAGAGCATTGTTGTCGCTTTCACTTTCCTATAATTAATACTACATTTACAAAAGAAAACAATTAAAAATCTGAAATGTTAGGGTTTTACCTCAGAAATATTCATTAATAATAATCAATGCCACAAATAATAATCAAAATTAGGTTTTAGGAAACCAAAAATGCCAATGGAACATGCAGGATGAGGTCATCGTCTCATCATTTCCACGTATTCATATAGTATATGCTATCTGCTATCAAGTTTGTTAATATAATGTGAGAAGAAAATGTTGTAATAACTTATATGTATTACAATGTGAATTCATTATGTAGGCATTTGAATGCGGTGTTATGCATACATTGGGTCACACCGTGGATAAAGGCAATATGCAGATCCGGAATGAGTAAATAATTAATTGTCCACGTACTATAATGTGCCACTTTTAGGATTTAGGGTTTCCAATAATGGTTTTGCCACTTCTTTAGCTAATCTCCCATTAGAGTAACCAAAGTAGCCTTTGACGTAAGCGTATATATGCACATCCCTTATTATTATAACTACACACAATCATTTATTTAAGAAAAATAAATGAAATGGGTGAGACGGAATATAAAGTGTTTGGGGGATTTCTTAATGATTAGGGCGGTCATTCTAATTAGCCTTGCTAAATTTAAATTAGCAAACACACTCAAATTGTGGAGTTGAAGATGACTTTTACTAAATTATAACACACTTGTGAACTTGCTACCACGCCTATTAAAACATCCCTATCCATGGGCGGATCCAAGTATAAGGTTAGGGGGCAAGTGCCCACCCTTGAATTGGGGAATTGTGATTTTTTTTTTTTTTTTTTTTTTTTAAAAAAAAAATTAATACATGTTTGAATGATTGTCCACTCGTAATACATTAAGACTGCACTTCATAATCAGATGGGGAATGAATGGTTGAATGATTGTTTAGTGCCTTATATTAAAAAGATGTATTTGATAGCATTGATAATAAGACAATTATGATGGGATTCCAAAAAATAAGGCCTAGAAGGATGACATTGTAATTATTTTTATTGTAATATACTTTTTATTATTAAAATATATGTACTTGAACTTATTGAGTGCCCACCCTTCATTGTAATTTAACTACCGCATTTCTAACCGCGCTTAGCCTTACTTTTCTAAATGACAAGTTTGTAAAATAATTACTTTTCTTATTACATCATCAATATTCATTTGATTTTATGAATATTTTTTTGATATTCTTTTTTTTTCGTGTTTATATTCTTTTTTTTTTAATGCATTTAAAACTTTCCTTAAAAGAAAAAAAAAATTCGAGGGCGCTACCCCGAATCCCCCACCAATGACCCCATTAATAATTTTCTGGATCTGCCAAAGGCTATCATTGATCTCAAGAGAAAAGGTCCACTTTTATGTAATTATTAACAGTAATCGAAAAATACTGTTTTTTATGTGAAAAAACTTTTTTCCCGAAAAGTTATTACAAAAAAAAATATAGATAAAACAATTGTTACGAACCAAAGAAAAATATGTAGAAAGAATCTTCTACGAGGTCATGACAGCTTGACCTTGTTTTAGCTTAATTATGTGTACTTAGGGCTGTGGGCCTGTGAAAAAAGACTTTATTAATTTTAAATTCAAAATTCATTTAAATTCTTTCTTGATAAGCATATATAATCTTCAATCCTTCTCTGCTGTGGCAGGCTTTCAAGAAGTCTATTTATATCTGTAGACAGCACCTTATGTTTCTCAACCACACCCATTGTAATACTTGGATAATTATTTATCTAATAATATACTTTAGCAAATGTTATCTATTGGAAATAGGTGAATATATAGTCTCAAATAATAAGTTACAATCATCTTATTTTCTAAGGTAATTTCTGTGGAAATTGGAAGAGATAAAGAGCTAAAAATCCCTAAAGTGCATTTTTGGGACGTAAAATGGCCTAAAAATATTATGATAAATCCCATGAGGCAATAAAGTATTTATTAAAAATTAGAAAGTATGTTGTCTCTAATTTTAGGAATTTTTGGGATTATTTTTATTGAAAAATAATGAAGCAAAATTCAATATAATTTTGGGGAGCATAAATTGCCCATGATTTTTAATATTTTACATGGAGCATAAAATACCAATGTAAGTAAAATAGTTGTGAGATAATGATTAATCTTAATTAAGAAAATTATCAACAATTAGAAAGTGATTAGTTAGGTAATTAATGGCTAATTATCTAAGCTTGGACAAAAGAACCAATAGGGAGAATTTTTAAAGATAATTGAAGTAAAAAAAAAAAGGGAGGAATGATATTTTCAAGAAAAAGAAAGGAAAAAAAAGAGGAAAAAAAAAAGAAGAAGAAAAAAACGAAATAAAAAAATAAAAAAAAAAAAAGAGGAAGGAAAAAAATAAAAATAAAAAATAAAATAAAATAATAATAAAATAAATAATAAATATCATGATATTTGTATTATTATAATAATATAAAAGAGATATTTGTGGAAGAACCAGGTTGGATAAATGAGAACCGATAAAATTAAATCCTATCTAAAAACCATGAACTAAGTTTCTTAGGTCGGACAAATTACAAACAAGTGAATTTTTGTCCGTAAGTCGGTGTTAGCGGAAGTCATTTCCGTAACCGACGGGGCGAATAAGGAATCGATGAGAAGATATTTTTGTAAATAAAGGGCGAGATAAGAAAAGTGAGAACCGATGGAAAATAAATCATAACTCAAAATCCTTGAACTAAGTAATAATCAACTGGACATATTATGAACCAAAGAATTTTTGTCTTGAAGTTAGTGTCACCCGAAGTAATTTCCGTAACCGACGGCGTTCGGCTTAGAATCTTCGGCGTTACGTATACCCTTAATGGGATCAAAAATTTAGTTAACTCAAATATTTCCGAAGAGGAAGAATAGAGCTTGTGGTCGTGTTCCTGGATTTTTGAGATTTTGCGGAATTACACCGAACAGGAACTTTATCTCGTAGAAGTTCATAAAGCACATGGGTGACATCACCTTGATGACATCATGATGAGGTAAGGAGATGTGTTGTATGGTGGAGATGATGCCTTGTGTCCAAGCTAGATCCAACGGTTGAGATTCGGTATGATAAAGCATGAATAGTGCACCAAAATCTTCTATAAGTAGGTCTTCCCATTTCACTTCATTCCTCACCAATTCACAATTCCTAGAGAGGTTAGAGAGAAGTGAGAGCAAGGAGGAGCTCGGAAAAGGAGTAGCGAAGTCTTGGGTAAGTTCTTCTGGTCCCCGGTCTTAAGCTTTGGTAGTTCCTTCGGTAGTTATAGTAGAAATGCTAGATTAATCTTTAATCTTCCAAGTTAGTTTAGATATCATGTTTTAAGGATAAATATGATATTTATTATTGGAGATAGAGATATGTCAAAATTTTGGAAGATTAGAGTTAAAGTAACGAAGTTCGCGAAATTCCGCCGATTAGGGAGTCGGGGGTAAAATGGTAATTTGGGACTAGAATGTCCGGTATAATGTTGACCATTGATTAGAAACGTTATCATCCTTACGGGATATCCGTAATCACTTACCGCGTTGTACCGTTGTCGCATCATTGTCAACGATTAAAATGCATCAAGTTCCGTCAACGAAGGTACGTTCGCGTACTGTAACACTAACTCTGATGTTTATTGTATGCGTACATGTGCTATGTGTATGGTATATATATATGATTGTTGTGTTCATCGACTAAGACTTACATACGTGGTTATGTATTGCTGTAGCATACGTGGTTATGTTACATACGCGTTATTATCTTACATACGTGGTTATGTATTCTTTGTAGCATACGTGGTTATGTTACATACGCTGTTATTATCTTACATACGTAGTTATGTATTTCTAATCATACATCTGTTACTGTTATTATGCTCGCTGGGTGTTGGGATACGTTTGCTTGGTGCGAGGTGCTAGGTGCGAAACGTATGCTAAGTGCGACATATCCACCGGGGGCGTGTGTCTTTGTTGGGATAAGCTTGTTTGTATGCTCATATACCGTCTATGTTGTATATATAAACATGAGGTTAACCGTTACCCGGGGTCCGGTGCATTGGACCTCGCCTTTTAACATAGCGTCGGGTCGGGAGGACCGAGGATCGAGGAGAAAGGCAAGCGGCACGCATAGGGACTCACCAAGACTTTCCACTTTTGTTATTTACTTTTGAAAACACTCGGTATAACTTACCGCTACCGTAATCGCCGGACTTACGGCATTTTGAATACAAATATCAGTTACTCAATCGCTCCGATGCTCTACTCTGATGAAAAAAAAAATTTATACTGCTTTTGAAAATGGGATGTTACACCCATATCTCTTTATATCATGGGATGGGATATCTTCCTTCATAAATATTGTCGTGAAGCCATATATGTCTTGCGATATTTATTCAAGGAGTTCTTGTGAAATAATTCTGAATCTGGTCACATCTTCCTTAAAAATGTTTTTGTGCCTCAACTCACAACTCAAGCCTCCATTTTTTACAGGCCTTCTGCAACTACTATATTGCTATATTAATGTTGTTTCTTTACCTTCCTTTCTTAGTTTTCTTCAGCATTTTATTTTCACTCCTTTAATATCATTTTGTCTTTTTCCAAAATAAAAACTTGTTAACTAGTGCAAGCATTTGCATTCTTGAAAACGTGGGAACAAGGGTAATTGGCCAATCTGTCATGATAAAGCTCCTAATTAATATCATTAAGAGTGTTTGTTGATGCGGATGATTGTTTATGTATTTCATAAAATGTTATTTTGGGGATTTAGAAAATATAAGAAGAGATTTAGCTCTCCAAAAGAGACCAAAATAATTGTAAAGATAATTTCTAAGAATAAAGGGCATATTTTCCGATGCGAAAATAGTTAGAGCTTAAAATTTAAATTTTAAACTAAAAATTTCTGAAAACTTATTTTATAAGATAAGGAAGTTATATAAGGTAGAAACTCCTCATACAATATTTATTTAGCATTGATTTCTAGAATATATTTGGACCAATAAAGTAGGGGTAAAATAGTCCAATCACTACCCCAAAGGCCCAAACTCAGAAACAATAATTCAGCCTTTTAATAGAACCATTTCAGCAGCCCACACCCTTCCTTTCGTCTCTGAAAATATAAATCAGAGTGAGAGGAAGAGGAAGACGATGAGAAGAGGCCAGGCGAATGGAAAAAGGAACAGTCCCCACATGCAAATCGATCAATAGCTTAAGGTAAGTGTCAAGGCTCCTAAGCACTGTCGCATTAATATTTCTTACATCTGAGGCATCACTGGGGAAAATGAGGATCCTTAAAATCTGGTTTTTAGAGAGAGAGTGAGGAACAGGGTAGTAGTGAACAATAAAACATACTGTATGACGAAATAATATGTATTTGCATGGTTTGTTTTATAGCTTGCATATTGGTTAGTGTTGTAGGAGAATTATTTTTGAAACTGGCGGTTGCTGTTTCAGATGGATATTGTCTGATTTCTAAATGAAAGCACGTAAGAAAGCTTAAACGCTGTTTCAAGTGCATAATTAAGTTTTGTTGAGTTTAAGCTCTTGATATACCTAGAAGAGGATTTTCACAAGTTAAGAATTTTAAGGAAGTGCTGTCCAAATTTTGGAACATAAGGTATTTCATTTTGGGTTTATTTTCCTTGCTGGTCAGTTTGGGGAAAGGTGCAGAAAATAACCCAGAATTAATAGAAACTTCGAATTAATGAAGAAAGAAACCATAGAAAATTACAGAAAATTTCTCAAAATATTTATAAACTACAATTACTCCAGAAATAGTTTTATATTTGTAAGTTAGTCCCTATACAAAACTTTCGAATTTGTGTAATTTAGTCCGTTTTCTCAAAACGCGTTTTGACCAGAAAGGGATTAGGTCGGTGGAGAAAAGCTCAGAATTGGAGCCCCGACCCGGTGGAGCTTCTTCTTCTTCGGGATTCAGAGACACAGAACCATCGGGAGTGAGGGAGAGACCCAACCACATCGAGTCTTCACCTTCTTCTTCAAGCTCTCACCTCCAGCACTGCTGGTTATCACCTCCACCTCCGCCGTAATTAATCTCCTCCCACCCAAAGTTGCAACGGAGAGAGACAGAGGCGTTGCGGCGAAGCTCAGGAGACGAAGCTCGGAGTTTTTCTGGACCAAGAGACCACCTTTGTCAGCCTTCCTTCCTCGTCCAGACCACCATTCACCTTCCTCCTTCACCGCCGGTCACCACACCTCCTCTAGCCTCCGTCCTTCACAATGAACAGAGACGCAACAAGAGAGAGAGAGAGAGCATTGGAGAAGAGTGACAGAGGCGCCGGAAGAGGAGGACGATGAAGATCGGACCTTCAACCATTCTTCTTCTCTTCCTCCGATCAACTTCACACCAGTCGCCGGTGAAGCTTCAGAGAACTCCGGCGAGACAGAAAGTTCAGAACGCCGGTGACCTCCTCCTCCCAAAGCTTCAACTGTCAACTCTCCGCTGTCCTCTTTTAAGGATTCTGGCAACCTCCTCTGTCCGGACTGTGGCTCCTCAGAATTTTTCTATGGTAACTTTCAGCCACACCCTTGATTTAGTATTAATTGGTTACTTTAATCCCTGATATTTATAGCTGAAATAGTGAAAGTGCAGTGGCTAATTTACTATTCTCTTAGAGTAATGAGTTGATTCTTGAGTTTGAAACTTTTCACAGGGAGTATTCTACTGATTCCTATATTAATTTTTTGCATTAGTTAAATTATAGGTTTAGAGTTTAAAGAGTTTAAGTAGTATATTGGATTGGAGTTTTGTATTTGGGTACCAAAGATTTCTCGAGAATAGATATGTATGTTTTTTTATTTAATCTTTTATATTAGTTCAATGCATTTTCGTTATATTATGTTGACATATATTTTTCGGAGTAACTTTTAGATTACCCCACTTTATTACTCAAATCCTGTTTTTCGTCTCCTGGTTTAAAGGAATTTGGATCCTCTTGATTTCTTAAGGAATTGAGACTTTTAATTCTTAAAGTATTAACTGTCCAAAAACAAATTCCTTAAAAATTAAGAAAATCCAAATATGGTATGAAGATTGTCATTCAACTAGATGTTAGTATGATAGACAATTTTATTATTATGTTTGACTTATACTATATATAGTTCTCATTCTCACTTTGAAAGTCCCACTCCCTTTCCCTCTTTGATTCTTTTATAACATCGAATGCTCCATCCTCTCTGAAGCACAACACAATATAATCTTCATTTGTAAAGTGTAACTAGCTTGAATTATCATCTGATCTACTGTGTCCAACTAAATCCTCGTTCTTATATTTTTCTCTTTGCTTCTCTGTCTCTCTCTCTTTGCTAGGTCTTCATAAACATGATTGACTCTATTTTTCGTTTTTCTCCTCCTGCTCTTTACTTCAGTGGAAATAGTTTATATTGAATCTCTCTGTCTTGAACCTTCATATCCGACTTTTCAACCTCCCCATGTGGCATCTGTGACGGTCAGTAAATATAGAGTAGGAAACTTCACCACCATCAACGAAGTCCTTTCTGTAGTTCCTATGAGAACTTCCTCTTCAAAAGTATACTTCTTAATCTATGTCTTGGCTGGAGTAAATGAATAATATGTTTCCATCAATCAAGGAAAGACCTATATTATGATGATCAAAGATGGTATCAACAAGACGATCATCACAGGAAATCACATCATTCAAGACGGGTGGGAAACCTTCAAATCTTCAACATTCGGAAACATATACCTTTTTTTATATGAACATTTAGTAATATATTCAAAAACACACATATAATGCCAAAAATGATATATTCTTTCTTGGTGAATGTGAGTATTGTGAATCTATGCAGCTGCGAATGAGGAGGGATTTGTGGAGTAAATATTACATTTCGTACCACAGCTAGGTTAGGGAAGTACCAAATTGTGGTAGTTCGAAACATAAAAAACAAGTATGTGTTTTACAGTTGCATCTTGGAGGGATATGAAGACACGCTCTATGCACATTCTGACAATTTTTTTTTTTTTTATAGAGAATGCAATATATATGGCATGATTGATTTCATATTCGGAAATGCAACGGCAGTGTTCCAAAACTTCAACATTTATGTACGTAAGCCAATGAGAGGATAATGCAATGCTATTACAACACAAGGTAGAGAGTGGGACCATGACCAAACGGGCTTCTCCATGCATAACTACACAATCAAAGTTACAAAGGATCTAGCAAGGGTGGCGACATACCTGGTAAGGCCATAGAAGCCATTGTCAAGGACAATTTATATGGAGAGCTTCATGGATAATGTCATACATGAGGCTGGCAGGCACTTGTGGCATGGTGATAAGAAGAATGACTTGAACATTTTCTATTTTGGTGAGTATAAAAATTCAGGGCTATGCTCCAGCACCTCACATCAAGTCACTTGGAATGGTTATCATGTCATTGACTCTTCTGTTGCTTCTGAATTCACTGTCTCCAAGTTCTTGTCTGGGGATTCTTGGTTGCCCCTCACTAGCATCCGTTACACTGGTCACTTGATTAACTCCTGATTATGTTTCCTCTAGCTTTTGAAAGCCACAATACCAGTAACACACATGTACGATTATGATAAAAAAAAGTCGAATATTTTAAGTAAATGATTAAAAGTATCAACCCAGTTAGTATAGTACCTTTAAGAAACTAGAGGAAATATAATCAGGAGTTAATTAAGTGACCAGTGTAGGGGACACTAGTTAGGGGCAACCAAGAATCCCCAGACAAGAACTTGAAGACAGTGAATTGAGAAGCAATGGAAAAGTCAATGACATGAAAACCCTTCCAAATGACACGATGTGAGGTGCTAGAGCCCAACCTAGAATTCTTATACTTAGCAAAATACAAAGTGTTCAAGTCCTTCTCCTTATCACTATCCCAGACGTGCCAGCCCTCCTCATGTATGATATTGTCCATCAAGCTCTCCATATAAATTGTCCTTGACAGTGGCTTCCATGGCCTTCCTAGGTATGTCACCAACCCCTAGATCCTATGTCGCACTAATTGTGCAGTTATGTGTGGAGAAGCCCTTTTCATCATGGTCCCACCCTCTACATTGTGTTGTAATAGCATCGAATTGTCCTCTCATGGACTTACGAACATAAATATTGCAGTTTTGGAACACTACCGCTACATTTCTGAATATGAAATCAATCGCGCCGTATATAATATTGCATTCTCTATAAAACTATTTGTTGGAATGTGCATAGAGTGTGTCTTGATATCCCCTAAGTTGTAGCTGTAAAACATAGACATGTTTACTGTGTTTCGAACTGCCACAGTTTGGCACTTCCCTATCCAAGTTGTGGTACGAAATGTAATATTCACTGCCACAAATCTCTCCTTGTCTGTAGTTGCATACATTCAAAATACTCTCAGTCATTAAGAAAGAATATATTACTTTTGGCATTATATGTGTGTGTTTGAATATATTACTGAAAGTTTAGGTAAAAAGGAGAGTATATTACCGAATGTTCATCTCCAATGATGTGATTTCACGTGATGATCGTCTTTTTGATGCCATTTCCGGTCATCATCAAGTAGGTATTTCCCTGATCGATGGAGACGTATTCTTCATATACTCTAGCCAAGACATAGATTAAGAAGTATCCTTTTGAAGAAGAAATTCTCTCAGGAACTGCATAAAGGGCTTCGTTGATGGTGGTGAAGTTTCCTCCTCCATCTTTATTGACTGTCATAAATGCCACATGGGGAGGTTGAAAAGTCGCGTATAAAGATTCAAGAGAGAGAGATTTAATAGAAACTATTTTGACTAAAGTAAAGAGCAAGAGGAGAAAGGCAAAACTGTAGTCAACCATGTTTATGATGACCTAGCAAAAAGAGAGAAACAGAGAAGCAAAGAGAAAAAAAATAAGAATGATGATTTAGTTGGACACATTGTAGATCAGATGATGATTCAAGTTGGTTACGCTTTGCAGATGAAGATCATATTTTGTTGTGTGCTTCAGAGAGGATGGAGTATTCGATGTTATAAAAGAATCAAAGAGGAAAAGCGAGTGGGGCGCTCAAAGTGAGAATGAGGACCATATATGGTATAAGTCAAACATAATAAAATTGTCTATCATACTAACATTTACGCATCTGATAAACTCAAATTCCACAGGGTGGTTAACTACTCAGAGTTGAATGACAATCTTCAGAGCATATTTGGATTTTCTTAATTTTTAAGGAATTAAAAGTTTCAATTCCTTAAGAAATCAACAGGATCCAAAGTCCTTTAAATCATGAGAGGAAAAACAGGATTTGAATTATAAAGTGGAGTAATTTAAAAGTTACTCCAAAAAACATACATCAACATAATATAACAAAAATGCATCTAACTAATAAAAAAGATTAAATATAAAACAAAATACATATCTAATCTCGAGAAATGTTTGGAAGCACAATAAAAAAACTCCAATCCATTATACTAATGAAACTCTAAACCTATAATTTAACTAATACAAAAGATTAAATATAGGAATTAGCAGAATACTCTCATGTAAAGTTCCAAACTCAATAATCAATTCATTGCTCTAGGAGTATAGGGAATTAGTCACTGCAATTTGTCATCATAACTTCACCAATCACTTTCACAATTCCAACTATATAAAACAATAATTAAAGTAACCAATTAGTACTAAATCAAGGGTGGCTGAAAGTAGCCATATAAAAATTCAGAGGAGCTCTTCCTGGGATTGCTAAATCCACTCCTGGCGCTCACATTTTATAAGACATTAAGAAAACAATTGCATCTAATGTAAATAAATAACATAAATTATAATTATTATGTATATAACTTACAATGGCATCCTCTGCTTGCTGAGAGGTCGTGGTCCCATCCCGGTGTCTATGGATGTATGTGAATAACTCCTCATAGTCCTTCTAGTGGTTCTCCTATTGAGCCTTCCTTTCTTAAAACAATTTTAAAAAAAAGGGACTTAGTTGTAGTAAAAATATAATAATTAATAATTTCATAATATAAAGCTAAAATTAATTTAACTTTAAAAATTCCAACTCACTGTGTAAGATTGTTTACATTCTATAGTGGTTTCTAGGACTAACCGCTACAAATATTAAAGACTATTTATATTCTCGTAGCGGTTTTTATGAAAACCTCCGACTCCTTGCATTCTGTAGCGGTTGTCTCCTTTAAACCACCACATCTTTCGCTCCATAATGCGCCTAGCTGATGCCACATTTGTGGCAGTTTCTAAAATGTAGCCGCTACAACATTGGTGCCAGCTTGGCGTCATATTTTGTAGCGGTTATTTAGTTATAACCGCTACAAAGTTTGTTCTCTAACCACCGTGCGACTTGGTGTAAGTCATCCCGTTGCAAATTTGTAACGGTTTTGGTCTAAACCGCTACAAAATCTAGCATTTTTAGCATGTTTTTAACCGTTACAAAGTCTGACATTTTTTGCGGGTTTTTTTTAATCGCTACAAACCGATAGTTTTTTTTTTTGGTAGTGTTCTTCTCCTACTTTTTACTTCACTAGTTTCTACTGAATCTCTCTCTCTCTCTCTCTCTCTCTAACCTTTATACCTGACTTTTGTAGCTATCCATGTGGCATCTATGATGGTGAGTAAAGATGGAAGAGGTAACTTCACCACTACCAACGAAGCTTTTTCTGCAGTTCCTAAAAGAACTTCCTTTTAAAAATGCTATTTCCTTTTAAAAGAACTTCACCACTAGGAAGAATACATCTCCATCAATTAAGAAAATACCTACTTCTTGATGATCAAAGATGGTATCAACAAGATTATGATCACAGGAAATCACAACATTGGAGATGGGTTCGAAACCTTTAAAACTGCAACATCTAGTAATATATTGAAACACACACATATAATGCAAAAACCGATATATTCTTTCTTAATCAATGGGAGTATTGTGAATGTATGCAAATGTGGTTAGGGAGGGATTGGTGGCAGTGAATGTTACATTTCATAACATAGTTGGTCGAGAAGTACCAAACAGTGGCAATTTGAAATTCGACAAACATGTCTTTGTTTTATTGCTGCAGTTTTGAGCGATATCATGATAGACTTTATGTGCACTCCAAAAGGCAATTCTACAGAGAATGTGATGTATATGGCACGGTAGATTTGATATTGAAGAGTGCAGCTGCTGTGTTCCAAAATTGCAAGATTTATGTTTTTAAGCCCATAAGAACACAATTCAATGCTATCATTGCGCAAAGTCGAGAGAGGGACTATCAACATTCAAGCTTCTCCATACATAACTGCACAGTTAGAGTGGTATAGGATCTGGCGGAGGCGGTGACATATCTAGGAAGGCCATGGAAGCCACTATCGAGAACAAGTTACATTGAGAGCTTCAAGGATGTCCTCATACATGAGCTGAGCTGGCTCGTGTGGAACAATGATAAGGACAATGACTTAAATAGCTTATATTTCTCTTAATATAAGAATTATAGACCAGGGTTCAACACCTTCCATCAGATCACTTGGAAGGGTTATCATGTCATTGACTATTCCATTGATGCTCACTTCACTGTCTCCAAGTTCTTGCCTGGGGATTCTTGGTTGCCTCTAACATTGGTCACTTAAGTCCAAATTATGTTTCCTCTAGCTTCTTAGAGCCGCTATGTACTTGGTGGACACTTTGAATAATGCACTTTTTTCTATTCAACTTGTTTGTCTATCATAATTGTACGTGTTTGTTATGTAATAAAATTTAAAAGATGAAATTAACATATTTCATTACCGTGTAACGTCATTAATAAGCCATAAAGGCAACATGTGCTTTTTTTTTTTTTTTTTTTTTTTTTCATATTACTAAAGGCAACATGTAGATTCGGAACGAGTGAATGCATAATCCACGGGTCACGGGCCACTTTTAGAGGCCCATAAACCCCCCCCACCAAAAAAAAAAAAAACAACAAAAAGCACTACTTTAACCAATCTCTCATCAGAAATTAGCCTTTGACTGCCAACCAAAAAAAAAAAAAAAAAAAAAAAAAAAAAAAAAAAAAAAAGTTAGCCTTTGACTAAACCTATATATGCATTCAGTCCCCCCCCCCCCCCCTCCAAAAAAAAAAAAAACGTATATATGCATATATGCATTATTGTTATTTCTACACAATCATTTATTTTAAATATATAAATGATTAGATAAATGGGGTCTGGGTGGGGGATTTAAGAATATAATTGGCGGATTAATGATTAGGGAGTTAAGAATAACTTGAAGTAAATTATACTCCTCAGGTGCACCTACTTGGGGGAGTTGATTATGATAAAAAATATTAGCCATCTTAGCTCATATTTGTCAATCTTTTTATAATTTATTTCTATTAATACTCTCTCAACAATAATCAAGTAAGAGAGATAGATGAAATTATAAAAGAAGGTGATTATTAAGGTGTTTTAGAAAATACATATCATATTAATTAACTTAACTAACTTCATTAATATAATCAAATTAGACAAATTAGTCTTACATCAAAGGTTGAAGGGAGTAATACAATTATTTGGTAGGCATAAAGCACTTTAATGTATTTGATTCCATACATTTGGAATTTGAAGACACTTAAAGGCCATAAAGCATGGTGTTTTGAAAGCATTTTAAAATGATTTAAGAAATCAGTTTATACATTTAAAACACCCCAACGTCAATGTATTTTTAGAAATCCACAACGTCTAGATTCCAAGAATAAAGGCGTTCAATTATTTCGTCATATGTTTTATTGTTCTCTAAAAACCAGATTTTAAGGATCCTCTTTTTCCCCCCAATGATGCCTCAGATGGAAGAAATATTAGTGGGACAGAGCTTAGGAGACTTGAGAGTTACCTTAAGCTATTGATCGGTTTGCATGTGGGGGCTGTTCCTCTTTCCATCCGCCTGGCCTCTTCTCATTGTCTTCCTCTTCCTTTTACCATAATTTCCAGTTCTGCATTTGTCTGTAACACCAGTATTATGGAAATTAATTAATTTGAGACCATAATTTCCAGTTCTGCATTTGTAAAACAAAAAAATTAATTAATTTGAGATACTCTGGTACAAAAAAATTCTCGAGAAAGTAGTATATAATTTAAATCTAAATAAATACAATATATATATATAAAAAAAAAAAATGCTCATACATCTAATTAAGAAGCACATAATTATGTGCATGGAATGAGAACCCGCCACCCGCCAATTGTCTATGTTCTCACGTGTTCAAGAATGCAAATGCTTGCACTAATTAACAAGTTTTTTTTTTTTTTTTTTTTTTTTTTTTTTTTTTGAAAAAAGACAAAATGATAGTAAGGGAGTAAAGGTTTAAAAACTATAATAGGATAGAGACCAAATAAAATGCTGAAGAAAACTCAAAAATCCTGCAAAAAATGGAGGCTTGAGTTGTGAGTTCAAAATAAAGAGGCACAAAAACATTTATTAAGGAAGATGTGACCAGATTCAGAATTATTCCACAAGAACTCCCTCAATAAATCTCGCAAGAAATATATGGCTTCACCACAATAATGTTGCCCCAATTTTTTAAATTTATGAAGGAACAAATGCCATCCCATGATATAAAGAGATAGGGGTGTGGTTGAGAAACATAAGGTGCTGTTATTACTACAGATATAAATAGACTTCTTGAAAGCCTGCCAAAGCAGAGAAGGATTGAAGATTATGCTTATCAAGAATGAAGTTAAATGACTTTTTAATTTAATATTAATAAAGTCTTTTTTCACAGGCCCACAGCCATAAGTAGGAATTATGGGAATATAAAAGAAAGCTTTGTCTCTCTCTCTATATATAATAATATAATCAAAGATGAAAACAGGTCAAGATGTCATGACCACGTAGAAGATTCTTGCTACATATTTTTGTTTGGTTCTTAACAATTATTTGATCTACTTATTTTTGTTTAATTAACTTTTCGGAATAAAAATATTTTTCGATTACTGATAATAATTACATAAAAGTGGACCTTTTTTCTTGAGATCAATGATAGGGATGTTTTAATAGGCTTGGTAGCAAGTTCATAATTGTGTATAATTTAGTAAAAGTCATCCTCAACTCCTCAATTTGAGTGTGTTTGCTAATTTAAATTTGGCAAGGCTAATTAGAATGACCTCCCTAATCATTAATAAATCCCCAAACTCTTTATATTCCCTCTCATCCATTTCATTTTTTTTTTCTTAAATAAATGATTGTGTGTAGAAATAACAATAAGGGATGTGCATATATAAGTTTAAATGAAAGGCTACTTTCGTTACTCTGATGAGAGACTAGCTAAAGCCGTGGGAAAACAATTATTGGAAACTCTAAAACCTAAAAGTGGCGCATTATAGTACGTGGACAATTAATTATTTGCTCGTTTTGGATCTGCATGTTGCTTTTATCAACAATGAGACCCACTATATGTATTATCTAGGGGTGTTCATGGGCGGGGTTGGGCGGGCGAGACCCTTGCCCGATGCCCCGCCCGAAAGATCACAGGGCGCAAAATGCAGCCCGGTGCCCGCCCCGCCCAATAGAAGCCCTAACATTTTTGGGCGGGGCAAAAATGGGCTGGCGGGCGGCCCTTACATGCCCACGATCGCCAACGAGTTCAAACCATGCCCGAAGTCCACATTAGGTAGGAGGAGCAGAGCAACATATCTTGCCGGACGAGCTTCACCTCATTGCTTAGGAATACCGAGACTCGGCCCAAGATCGCCGACGAGATCAAACCACCATTTCTCCTCCGTCCTTCTTCACCAAAGTCACGAGATCGAAGGAGAGCACAGAAATGAAGGTGTTCGTTCCCACTAGCCGGCGGCATGTATCAATCGAAAAATACAAATCCGGATCGCGGAGAGTTTGAATTAGAATCTAAGCGAGTTCTTTCACACCGCCGCAAATAGATCTGCGAACGGTGCATCAACTATCTCGAGTTCAAGCTTCACCGGAGCGATCGAGCCTTCACCGGAGTAGATTGACGCCCACCGGAGCGGTCGAGTTTCACTAGAGCTCCACCTATGTTCTACTGTCGAAGAAGAAGAAGAAGGATCCGGTCCATTCTCATCTGTGGTGCTGTGAAGAAGAAGAAGAGAAGGAAGTGAGACAAATGAGAAAGAAGAAGAAGCCGATAATGGAAAAAAATATTATAACTACTGGGCAGGGCCAAATGGGCAGGGCGGCATACCATGCCCGATGCCCACCCTGCCCGCAAAAATGCCCCGCCCATTTGTGCCCCGCCTGGCAAATTGGGCAAGCTTTTTCCTTCAAGGCGAGGGCGATTTTTCAGTGGGCGCGGGCGGGCGGACAGGGCGCTGGGCATGATGAACACCCCTAGTATTATCACCGCATTCAAATGCTTACATAATAAATTCACATATATTGTAATACATACTAATGTATAAATTATTACTAAATTTTCTTCTCACATTATTTTAACAAACATTAGAGCATATAATGTATACTGTACGAATACGTGGAAATGATGAGATGATGATTTCATCCTGCATGTTCCATTGGCCTTTTTGGCTTCTTAAAACTTAACTTTGATTATTATTTGTGGCTTTGATTATTTTGCATCTCAAAAAAGCACTTGGTATTAGACGCGATTTTGATAAAAGCACATGTGTATTTTTGCACCTTAACCCCCTTGGTTATTATTAATGAATATTTCTGAGATAAAACCCTAACGTACATTTCAGATTTGTTATTCTTTTCTTTTGCAAATGGAGTATTATTGGGAGAAAGAGAAAGTGAAAGTGAAAGCCACAAGAATGCTCTCGTTGTTTTCCATGTGTGTATACTCAACCGGACCCAGTTTTCCGGCCTATCTTTTGGATAGGCAGGAGGAGCTTGTCCATCTTGGACTGTCCAGATTGAATAGTTTTTATTTTTAAATAAAAAACCATTTTTTGAAAAAGAAAATTAGTTGAGAAATTATTTTTATTTTAGATTCTCTACCTATTAAAATAATTTTTTATAAAATAAAAGTTAAAAAAATTAAATCTGACTGTCCAAATCTCATTTGGACAGTTCAAGATGGATTATATTTTCTTTCCATTTGGACATTTCAGGATGGATTATATCTTCTTTCCTATCCAAAGGATAGGCAGGGAAACTTAATCGATACTGAACCTATAAACCTTGTGATTCAAGTTTCTTGCTTTCGATTAGTCGTAAAAAACTAAATAATTAGGTTGTAAAAACTACAATTTTAGGTAATTAACTAACTTCTTAATTGCCTGAATTGGATCCTTGATTATTTCCTAGAAAATCATCAATTACAACCATGATTCGCACCTTTTTAATTGCTTTAAAGATTTATAAACCTTCCACAAATTATAATTGTTTTGCAACAAAATTTCTATATATTTTTTTTTTGTATAATTAAATATTTAGGTGAGTTGGTTCCCGCGGCTTACCCTAAGGCTAAGGCACATTTGGACTTAAAGAGCACTTATAGGGATTATATAACGGAGTTTTCTAAGTTTTGTAACTTATCTTTTCAATAGTTGTCATTGATGGTGTAGAGACATTCTCACCCATTTTCCTAATATTCCACGGTTCTTATTTATATTTATACAATTTTTTTGTTCTTTTATATAAAGATAGATAAATTGACAGAAAACAGCATGAATTTAGAAAAGTACTAATTGCACTAGTACAATAATAGACTGTGCTATATATAAGACAAAAAATTAACGAATGATAATTACAAATTCTAATCTTCTAGTTATAGTCTAGGCAGTCACAACATTATATATCTATATCTATTATGATCCTCACCGAAGGCATTCTCATCCATTTACCTTTCTTAAAACATTGACTCTTCAATTATCTATTATTTCTCAAATAACATACGGCCTTCCATTTTCCAATTATGTGCATTAGGTGTAAAATAAGACATGGTACTTTCTACATATTGTACATAGTCAAAGGAATCAGTCATCTTACAAATTCTAAGCAAGGAAATCACCAGGGTAGCTTTCTCTTCTCTTTGCGAGGAAATCTCACAACAGTAGCTTGGCAATCTTATACACTATAGGCAATTTATTTAAATTTTGGACATGTGATGTTGTGATGGGTCATCTTCTTCATGTTTTTGTTTTTGTTTTCCTTTTTTACTTCCTCCTCCTTTGCAATTCGATTTCCTCAAATTGAATGTGTTTTCCCCATTATAGTTGTGACACCTTACTTTAAGTTTTGATAACAAACAAGTGTAAAACCCTAACTCTGATACCACTCAGTGTGACGCTTTCTTTAAGTTTTGATGCCAAACAAGTGTAGAGCCATAGCTCTGATACCACCCAATATGACACCACCGCTTTCCGATACCATAACAAGGTGTAAGGCCTTACATTTACACAAGTTATTTTCGTCTCTCTTTCTAAGTTGAAATTTTTGGAATATAAAAGCAAAATTCATCTTTCTCTCTACAAAAAAAAAAAAAGTTAATGCTATTTTTCGTTTTGTTATTAAAAATTATTTGATCTATATATTTTTGTGTGTCGGTATCAGGGATGGGGTATCAGAGTCTGAGATAGTGTGTTGGATCAGGGATGGGGTATCAGAGTCTGAGATAGTGTGTGGGTATTAGATATGGGGTATCAGAATTTGAGGTACAGTATCAGAGTTTGAGATAGTGTGTTGGTATCAGAGTCCAAGATAGTGTGTTGGTATCAGAGTTCGAGATAAGTGTTGGTATCAAAGATGGGTATCGAATCGAGGTAGGGTATCAGAACCCGAGATAGTGTGTCGGTATCAGGGATGGGGTATCAGAGTCCGATATAGTGTGTTGGTATCAAAGTCCGAGATAGTGTGTTGGGATCCGCGTTCTCATCAAGTTTTTCCCTTCTCTTCTCTTCTCTTTGCTAGGAAATCACTAGAGTAGCTTTCTCTTCTCTTTGTGAGGAAATCTCACCAGAGTAGCTTGGCAATCTTATCCATTGTAAGCAATTTATTTCATTTTTTTTTTCAATTTATTTGAATTTTGGACATGTGATGCTATGATGGGTCTTCTTCTCCTTCATGTTTTTGTTTTTGTTTTTCTTTATTACTTCCTCCTCTCGTTGCAATTCTGTTTCCTCAAATTAAATGTGTTTTTCCCCACTATTGTTGTGACACCTTACTTTAAGTTCTAATACCAAACAAGTGTAAAGCTCGAACTTTGATACCATTTAGTGTGACACCTTACTTTAAGCTTTGATACCAAACAAGTATAGAGCTCTAGCTCTGATACCACCCAATATGACTCCCCGCTCGATATTATAATTGTATAAGGCCTTGCATTTACACAAGTTATTTTCGCTTTTCCCTATAAGTAGAAATTATAGGAATATAAAAGAAAACTTTGTCTTTCTCTCTCTCCATAAAAAACAAAAATTAATTCTATTTTTTTGTTTTCTTATTAACAATTATTTGATCTATATATTTTTGTTTAATCAACGTTTCGTACAAAAACATGTTTTCACATTAAAAAAAAGTAGCATTTTTTATTATTGATAATAGTTACACAAAATTGGTCTTTTGTTTTTTTCCCCTTGAAATCAATGATAGAATGTTTTAAAAGGCTTGGGAGAAAGTTCAAAGTTGTATTACAATTTACTAAAAGTTATCATCGACTCCTCAATTTGAGTGTGTTTGGTAAATTTAAATTTAGCAAGGCTTATTAGAATGGCCTCCCTAATTATTAATAAATCCCTCCAAACCCTTTATATTTCACCTCACCCATTTCATTTATATTTCTTAAATAGATGATTGTATGTAGGAGTAACAATAAAGATATGCATATGTAGGTTTAAGTCAAAGGTTAATTTTTTTACTCTGATGAGATTAGCTAAAGCAGTAGGAAGAAAATTATTGGAAACCCTAAATCCTAAAAGTGGCAAACTACACATGGGTAGATGAAGAAAATATTCTTAATTACTACATGAATCCTGAGGGGTTTAATTTTCAAAGTCTCTTTCATTTTACTTTATTAATATTCTTTTTATCCTTTTATACTATACTTTATATGTTGTTATTTCCTTCATTTCAAAATTAGTAGTTTCATTTCATTTTGTACATCTGATCATTCTCATGCTTTGCTCTGTGGTCGATCCATTGAGATGGTGACTAGGTAAGGTTTTCAGTTTGAGCTTCTGTAATATTATTCTTTATTTTATGGTTTTAGAACAATTTTGAAGAATAATCTTTTAAAATTATTTTTAAAATGAAAAAATTAAATGAACATATTCCTTCATTATTTTAAAAAGCATATCTAAAATGGTGTGGTAAAACGCCAACGAATTATTTGATTTAATGACTTGTATGAAGGAATCCGAAAGATTAAAAAAATAAAGACTTGTTTAATTTTCAGTTTACCTGTTTGGGAACGTGTTTGCTATTAATTACATGTTTTGAAAAATAAAAAAGTTATTCTAAAAAGAAAAACATCTTTTGATATTTTATTATTTATGTTTTACAAAATTATAGAGGAGACAAAGAATGTTATATATTTTTATCGATGAGAGAGTATCTTCTCTTTATAAATAAGAACATAACGGATGTCCATAGTAGCTTTCTCTTCTCTTTTGTCTGCGAGAAAATCACCAGACTAGTTTTCTCTTATCTTCTCTCTGTGAGGAAAACACCAAAATAGCTTTCTCTTCTCTTCTCTTGAGAGAAAATCTCACCAGAATAGCTTGCAATCTTATCCAATGTAAGCATTTAATTTCTTATTTCATTTTATTTGAATTTTGGACATGTGATGTTGTGCTAGGTCTTCTTCTTCTTCTTTTTCCCCCTTTTTTACTTCCACCTCCTCTGTAATTCTATTTCCTCAAATTAATTGTGTTTTTCCACACTATTGTTGTGACACCTTACTTTAAACTCGGATACCAAAGAAGTGTAAAGTACGAACTTTGATACCACTTAGTGTGACACCATACTTTAAGCTCTGATACCAAACAAGTATAGAGCTCTAACTCTGATACCAATCAATGTGACTCCCTGCTTTGATACCATGATCACGCCTTGCATTTACACAAGTTAGTTTTGTCTGTCTCTATAAGTAGAAAGTATAGGAATATAAAAGAAAACTTCGTATTTATCTCCATAAAAAACAAAATTAATGCTATTATCGTTTTCTTATTAACAAATATTGGATATATATATTTTTGTTTAATCAACGTTTCATACAAAAATGTGTTTTCATAGAAAAAAACGGTTTTTTTTTTTTACTAGTGATAATAATTACACAAAATTGGTTCTTTTTTTCCTTGAAATCAATGATAGAGATGTTTTAAAAGGCTTGGGAGCAAGTTCATAATTGTATTATACTCTACTAAAAGTTATCCTCGACTCCTTAATTTGAGTGTGTTTGGTAAAGTTAAATTTAGCAATGCTATTTAGAGTGACCTCCCTAATCAATAATAAATCCCTCCAAATTGTTTATATTCCACCTCACCCATTTCTTTGATTTCTTAAATAAATATAATTAATAAATTACAACAATTAATATTCTAATTTAAAAAATAAATGTTGTCAAGGTTTAAATAACAGCATCATGCAACAAACAAACATAGTCACTAAATCATAATTAAAGGTAAACTATTGTCCACATACCACAACTATAAATAGTTAATGAGAAGACTTAACAAAATTAAAAATACTTATTATAAATTAAATATGTCTTGAAAAGTGTAAGTAGTAAAGAAAATAAACAACACAAAATATGAACAAAACAACCACTAGAAAATAACTCAAAAAATACAACATTAGTAAGAATACTTATGAAATAAGAAATATCTTTTATAAGTTTTTAGTTTTAGTATTCTTAATACAAGATGTTCTTATGAAACTTAATTCTAAAAAAGATATTAACAACTAAATATTTGCAACATCATTAATATAAAAAATCAATAATATTATTATCATATAAATAATTAAAAAAAAACATAGGGCCAAAAAAGGTTGGCCCTTTTAGGCCCTACAGGGTTGACCTTTTTTAGCCCGCTTTCACTTTTGAGGCAAAAATCTAAAGTCAGACCCTTACAAATTTAGGACCTAAACAGGCCAACCCCACAGGCTTGGCCCGTTTTCCTGACTTTACTTCCCGTCACCAAGTTCAAATTCAACAAGCCTTTATCCGCATATATATACATTACACCTATACATGATAACTTCTCCCTCATTTACAGCTTTTGGAAATTCTCTTTTAAGCACATTAAAAACTTCAATTCAACTCTAGCATACTCAAACAGTCTTAGCCAAGGCATAGATTAGCATTATACATCTTACATAATACTCCTTCATGTCCTTTTTTTAAGTAACAAATACTTAAATCACGTAGTTCAAAATATTAGTTAAAATCAATAAATATGTCAAATTTATTCTATTATTTCCAATTATACCCTTATTTATAAAGAGAATACATAAGAGATAATTAGTGAAAGTTTATTGTAGAGAGATAATAAGTGGCATATATTTAAAAAGGATAAAAACGGAAAAAAAAAGTTTAAAATTTCGGACAAAAGAAATTTGTTACTTATATTAAGGACCACCCCTATCAGAAAGAATGTAACTTATAAAAAGGACAGAAGGAGTAGCTTGCTTTCATCTATAAAACTCCTTATTGCTTTTAGACCATAGACTTTTTGTAACAACAAAACACTAACATATTTTAACAATTAGGATAGCACCTCCCCAAGACTTCAAACTTCAAAAATTATTAATAGTATCTTCCAACAACATGCAACAACAACAATCACACTACAAGAAACTAATTACTAATTCCTAGCCTTATTCCATGCCTAAAGTGGTTTTCTCATATTTTCAACTCTTGCTCTTCATTTTCCCTTTCTAGCTTCAAACTTGCAAGAGTCGTCAGCTTGCTAAATATTTAAGCAAATGAGAAAAATAAGGTAGGATTATGATTTAGGCACCCTTACTTAAAAAGTTAAAAGTGTGATTGCATGTGAGGTTGAGCTTGAATCGCCTTCTCTTCTTCTTCCTCTTCTTCCTTTCGGTCTTCAACTCTCCCTTTCTCACTTCTTTCTGGTTCAGTTCGAAAATGAAGGAGATAACCTGATGGGGATGTTTTATTTAATTGGAAAAATGGATTATTTTGTTCCCCTTGATCGTCACGTAACGATAAGCTTATCTTATAAGCTTAAACTTTGTTTCCTTCGATTCGGCAAAGTCTTCAAAAACTGAACCTCACCCCCTTAATCTAACAAACCACGTTTTGGGCTTCAAGAATTGGCCTTAGGCACGACCAATTCTATTTTTGGCATTCGATCAGTGAAATTACCATTTTGGTCTTCTTTAACTATACTGAACTTACTAAATAAATCTCATAAATTAATCCTTAATACTTATCTGATCCTATTTACAGAGTTGAAAGAGAATTAAATTTTTGATCCTATTTATAAGAAATCTCATTAATTTTTCATATGAATGTACAATTTACCCTTAATTTATTATTGTATTGACTTTTATTTCAAAATGAATAATATATATTAAATAGATGTAAAATGTTAGAAAGTTGTTGAATTTTATGACATGAGTTAATTAAATTTAAGGTTGTTTAAAATAGGATCAAAAAAGTCTATGCGCAACAATAGAAGCATATCTGAGGAAAAGGGATTTCAATATGCTTTTAAAAAAAGAGAGGAGCCACGTTTTACCCTTCATTTATTATTGTTGAATTTACCCTTAATTCTTAAAAACCACATTAAAATTATTTAGGTCACTCTTGGGAAACTAAACCCCTTCATAATCTTCCAAATTCGCACTCCAAAATAGGCTTTTTAGAGCTAATAATTCATTTTTGAGCCATTTAAATTTTAAATAATATCCTTAAACCCCAAGTATGCATGCCTTAGAAATCTCTTTTCTACCTTGTCACACTTCTCTCTAATTTGTGGACATTTTGCTATAATTATACTTTGGTTTAATATTTTCCTTTTATGTGTATTTTTTTGTCCTTGAACACCTCATATGATCAACCTTTAATTTGGACCAACCTAAGTTAATCAGTATTCAAAATTCGCCAGTTACCATTAACATCAATAAACACATATATCATGTATCTCTCAAATTTTAAAAGATCAAAGTTGAAAACAAAGCTTTGACGGTGAAGATTAAGAAAATAATGTAAAGCATCTAATTCAAACAAGATGCAGTTATAATCAAAGCAAAATTGAATTTTGGTAAAAAAACAAAAAAAAAAAAAAAAAAAACAAAGGATAGGATATTGTTACTACCAAATTTGGTCACTACTATTTTTTTTCACCGTTAGATCAGAATCTCATATACCTTTATCATTTCTCTCTCCTATTGAGATTGTAATCTAACCGTGAAAAATGGTAATGACAATATCCTATCACAAGAAACAAAAATTAAATAAAACCTACTGAAAAACCATCAGAATAATAGATTCCAAATATTAATACATTAGATTTCTTAACTTTTATTTTATTGCATCAGAAAAGAGAAATACCAAAACTGTAATTTTCAGGGAAATTCATGATCCAACGTCTTAACTAGGGCGAAGCTTTCTTAGAGTAATAATCAACAAACGCTGTGGCGATGCTTGTGAAGGTCTTTGCCTCCGTCAAGCGATCCAATGCTTTCTTTTTCACCGGACCATCTGGTTCTTCCAAGAACTCGTCCATACACGTATCCTGGTTCGTCATCGCGGCAGACATCTCAGTCAGGACATTGAACATCGAGAAATTGAAATCACCACCTTTGCCGGCCGCTATTTGTCGGATCGTACCTAGTGATTCACTTATTTGATTTATGGCGACGCCAAGGCAGAAATTGCAATCACTGGAGAATCTGCCCTTGAGACTGGAATATAGGTGTCTACACGGCGGGCTTCTGACTGAGCCAAAGTGAGGCCAACACAGCACAGTGTGTTGACGTTTTGGTCGATGACATTGGCGTAGGGAGAGGTAGAGGAGTAGCAGACGTCTGCGTCATCTTCAGTGACTTTGCAAACTGACCAGATGAAATCGTCGGGGGAACAGGGGCTTCAGTCATGATGGCCGTGGCTGTGACGAGCGAGGAGGAGGAGGGAGAGGTGCTGAGGGATGAGGGCTTTCATGCTTAGTTACTTGGCTTTGTTTACTTTCCATTATTATTACACCACTCCATAGATACATGAATCGGTCTGGTTGGGTTTAAATAGGATTTGATTTGGTGTGCAAATCCAGTGTGCCCGTATATAACAACTCCACCCAGTCTTGGTTTTTAATCGCCCGCTGAACTTCATAAGGGAAAAAAATAACCTCAATTACAAAATATATCGATAACCGTTGATAATTAGAACCACGCATGTTTTTTTTTTTTTTAATGTGCGCTTGACCGTGACCGGACCTAGCTTCTCTCCTTTTCTTTGCCCTGTTCATTGCCATTATTTTCCCTCTTCATGACTATTGGATCAAAATATAATAGTCCACATTTAATGTTTTATAATATATATTACTACAATGAAAAGAATGATGAGATGAAAATGGAAAAAAATGATGGAAGAAGGATGGTAGTGGATGGTAAAAAAACAGAGAGAAGCAAGATCCGAACTGGACTTCATTCAATCTTGATTTGTGGCGTTGCCCCGTTGACTTAATATTCAAAGTATTGATTCCATATTTATTATTCATGCATTTGCATCACATTAAATAAATTTAATTGCAAAGTTAGTGCACCTGATTAATGAGGATAAATATCTGTGGCCTTGCCCCGTTGACTTAATATTCAAATCATTGATTCCATATTTATCATCCCTACATTTGTGTCACCTTAAATAAATTTAGGGAAAAACACTTCTCATGTTGTAGGAGAAGTGTTTTCTCATGTCACACACACATAAAATGGTGGGACCCACACACACACATAATTACATTTTATATATATATATGTGGGTCCCACCATTTCATGTGTGTGTAGGAATCTTCTTCTTCTCATGCAACATGAGAAGTTTAAACCCGATAAATTTAATGGCATAGTTAGTGCTACTCATTCATGAGGATAAATATGCACTACAAAAAAAAAAGAAAAGGAAATTACCCGAGGAATTCTATCGATAATTTGTTTGCCACGAAAATTACCGACGGAATTTCGTCGATAATTCATTTCTGACAAAACAAAGTCTGTCTAGAAAATACCGTGGCAAAGGCAAATACCAACAAGATCATTCTCGTTATAAATTAGGGACGGAATATTCCATGGGAAAGTTACCCATGGAATTCCGTCTCAAAAATTCTGTGGGTAATCTCTCATCAAATTCTGAGACGAAATTCCGTGGGTAATTTTCCATAGAATTTTGAATTGGAATTCTGTTGGTAATTTCCCACAAAATTTCCAAAAATGTGGCTAATTTCCTTTCCTTTTTGGGATAGGTTATTCTACCTACTCCTATTTTACCTACCTCTGCCTAACCCTTTGAGAACCGTTAGATTATGAGATCATCCAATGGCAGATATTTGAGAGATAAAACAAACATTTTACCCCTTCTCCCTCCCACCCTCTTTCTCTCTCTACCTCTCCGCTGCGGCACCCAGAATCAGATCCCTCTTCTCCGATCGAATCTCACCGGAAACAAGGCCAAATTAGGGGTTGAATCTCACTGGAGCGTTTCTGTTTGGGTTTAATTGGGCCAAATTATGTGATCCCTCTTGTGTTTATGACTGGCTTCAAATTATATTGATTTCTCTCTCTGATCATAAAGAATCAAACAATTTCTTTCCACCAAAACATGGTTTGCTTGGTGTCTCGCTTAGGAAGGGAGAGGCCAGATACAATAAGATGGGATTCCGCCAAGTTGTGGGGTGAGTTATATATACATTTAAGAAATTAAGGCTTTGTGAGATTAATTCAAAGAAAGGGGCTGGATCGACACCGTACCAACCCTAGGCATTTTGATAAGAGTTTCAAAAGCTACCACGAATCGAGGCAACAATTATTCTCTCGTACAAGCTTTGAATCAGAGAGTTCTACATTAAGTACGTATGAGGGTTGAACATTTGTGTTTCATGCTTGAATTTTTTCATACAAATGCTCTGTTTCTTTCAGTAGTTAAGTGCTTGTGTTAATTTGCTGTCTTGCTTTTATGTCTTAAATACCTTTTGATCTCTGAATTGTAGTTTTGCAATGAATTATTTTAAAAAAACCGAATGGGGCAGTGAATTAAGATTCAGTGGAATCGATCCTTACAAGTCTCTGTTCTTCTTTGTTTTGGCGCATAAATTTCTGCTCACTTCCTTCCTTTGGAGTAATCTTGTTGTGTACGCAAGTTTGTTCTTAGTTTTGCATTTAAATCCCATCTTTTGATCTCTTTATTATGGTAGTTTATATTCACACTAGGAGCTTCAATTGAACTACTCAATATACTTGTATTTGATCATTGTGTGATTTTTTAAAAGTAGTTATGATTTGTTTGATGGATCTTTCCGTGGGACAGAGGCTATTAAGATTGGGCATAACTATAATGAATGGTTATTAGATGATCAATTAAGAATAAGCAATTTGAATCTCTTCAGCGAATCTGCACGTAGTGTTCTTCTCTGGCTTGACATGTACCTGTTTAATGTGAATGTCAATATTATTCATCTTTTTGACTAGACACCAGCTTGTTCAATCCGTGTAGCTCCTCTTCCTTGTTACATCATGAAATGGAAGAGCACTAGGAAAATGACTTAATTAATAGTATGCCGAATGACATTCCGTTGACACTGACAAAGAATATTGATATTTCAATTGAGGTTGGAATGGAATTTTCTGAAAGAAAAGATGTAATGGAATTGTACAAAGCATTTGGCATGACAAAGGGTTTCGGAGTCCGGGCACGGCAAACCAAGAAGAATTACGTGAAGCTAACATGTGCTAGAGAAGGTTATCCAACACCGAAGACAATCAATGTTGGTGAAGTATGTGACATCAAATCGAGGAATACGTCATCATCACACATAGGGTGTAAAGCTTGTCTTAAGGCTTCTATCAATGGAAAAACAAACATGTGGACAATTACATACTTTGACGACAACCATAATCATGCTTTGGTTACTCCGAAGAGTGTTCCATATATAAGATCATATAGGCAAATGCCTAGTGTTGCTAGATCATTAGTTGAAAAATTCAGTGAGTCAGGCTTGCCCACTGGAAGAGAGTACACAACTTGAGGATATTGACGTTCAGCACTTGAATTCTCAACTCGAAGAGTCTTCTATGATGAACTTGAAGGATCCTAACATGTCCCAGACAAAAGGCCGAAAAAGGATTCGTAGCGGAATTGAAGAAGCGTCAAAGCAAACCAATATTTGCAGACATTGCGAAAAACGAGGACATAATAAGTGCACCTGCAAAAAAAAATTAATATGCATTGATTATAGATTTTTTTTTTGTGGATTATAATACAGTTTAAATCAAAGGGTGGATTATAATACCGTTCCACTTTTTTTTTTTTTTGTGGATTAAGTTCTTTATTTATAAAATTTGTGTCATGGTTTCAAGTTATTTATTTATAGATTTTTTTGTTATGGCTAATACAAGAATACAATTATTGAAAGAAAAATAATCAATTTTATTGATATGGCAATTGCTTTGTCACAAGTCATGATTACAACGAAATAGTTTTATTGAACTAAAGGAAAATTACAAGTGATTCTTGTAACCAAAAGATGATTTTCCGACTTATTAGTAATACCCGGATAATTATCTATCTCAAATACTATATTTTAGCAAATAATACCTATTTGGAAATAGGTGAATATATGGTTTTAAAACCTTGTAAGATACTTATTCTATTGTCTAGGGAAATTTCTAATGAAATTAGAGGGATTAAAGTGTCAAAAATCCCTAAATACAACTATGGGCCATAAAATGCCCCGAAAATATTATGATAAATCGCAAGAGGCAATAAAATATTTATTGAAAATTAGAAAGTATGTTGTCTCTAATTTTAGGAATTTTTGGGATTATTTCCCTTGAAAAATAATGAGGCAAAATTAAATATAATTTTGGGGAGCATAAATTGCCCTATGATTTTTAATATTTTACATGGAGCATAAAATACCAATATCAAGAAAATAGTTGTGAGATAATGATTAATCCTAATTAAGAAAATTATCAACAATTAGAAAGTGATTAGTTAAGTAATTAATGGCTAATTGTTTAAGCCCAACAAGAGAATATTTAAGGTGGATTATGGAAAATCCTTTAATTAAGTGTTTATGGCTAATATTAGATAAAGTGTGCTTGCTAATCAATTAGAAAAGATTAAGAAAAATTGGTGAGATTAAGAACATGAAAACCCTAAATCCTAAAAGATTGTTAATCATGGGATTAAGGCTCTAATTAAGCTTCTAGCTAATTTAGATAAATTAAAGAAAAATAATAATAATAAAGGGAAGAGAAAACCAAAATTTGAGTGTGAAAAGGGTTGTGGGTTTTTCAAAAATAATATCATGATATTTTGTTAATTAAATAATAATATAATTAAGATATTTGTGGAAGAACCAATTGGATAAATGAAACCGATAGAAATTAAATCCTATCTAAAAACCATGAACTAAGTTTCTTAGTCGACATATTACAAACAAGTGAATTTTTGTCCGTGGTTGGTGTTAGCGGAAGTCATTTCTCAGAATCGTGAGCATGGGCGAATAAGGGATCGATGAAAAGATATTTTGTAAAAAAAGGGCGATAAGAAAAGTGATAACCAATGGAAAATAAATCATAACTTGAAATCCTTGAACTAAGTAGAAAACAACTGGACATATTATGAATCGTGAATTTTTGTCCCGGTTGATGTTACCCGTAATTTCCGTAACCGACGGCGGTTATCCGAAAATGTTCAACAGTTACGAAATACCCCGAATGGGATCAAAAATTTAGTTAACCCAACTATTCTTAAAGAGGAAGATTAGATCTTCAAAGAGTTGCTAAGGACTTTTTGAGATTTTCTAGGATTACGCGATTAGAACACCGATCGTGGATCTTATCGGGTAAATGCATAAAGTAAGGGGACATTTTTGTGGTGGAGAGAAGAGGAAAATGAGTGATGTTCATAAGGCCACATCTTCATCATCCTAGCCCTTGATGCAAAAGTTGATCCAAGGGTTGAGATCCATGGAAATTCTCTATAAATAGGCAACCCCTCTTCACTTCATTCCTCACCAATTCACAAAGGAATCCTAGAGAGAGGTTAGAGAGAAGTGAGAGCAAGGAGGAGCTCCTGAAAAGAAGTAGCGAAGTCTTTGGGTAAGTTCTTCGGTCCCTAGTCTTAAGCTTTGGTAGTTCCTTCGGTAGTTATAGTAGAAATGCTAGATTAATCTTTAATCTTCCAAGTTAGTTTAGATATCATGTTTTAGGGATAAATATGATATTTATTTCAAAAATATATTGGAGATGGAGATATGTCAAAATTTTGGAAGATTAGAGTTAAAGTAACGAAGTTCGCGAAATTCCGCCAATTAGGAGAGTTAGGGGCAAAATGGTAATTTGTACCTAAAATGCCTATTTTGATGTTGGGCCTTGATAATATGATATTATCCTTATAGGATATCTGTAATCACGTACCCCTGTTGTACCGCTATCGTACCGCTGTCAAAAAGTACCGTTTTCCGTCAATGAAGGTACGTTCGCGTACTGTAACACTAACTCTGATGTTTATTGTATGCGTACATGTGCTATGTGTATGGTATGTTTATGTGAGGTAGTTGATAGCTCTGTGGTATGTTCAATGTACTATTATTATGCTTGCCGGGTGTTGGGATACGTTTGCTAGGTACGAAACGCTTGGTGCGAAATGCTTGGTGCGAAATGCTAGGTGCGAAACGTATGCTAAGTGCGACATATCTCATGGGGGCATGTGTCTTTGTTGGGATAAGCTTGTTTGTATGCTCATATACCGTCTATGTTGTATATATAAACATGAGGTTAACTATTACCCGAGGTTCAATGGGCATTGAACCTCGCTCTTGACATAGCGTCGGTCGGGAGGACCGAGGATCGAGGAGAAAGGCAAGCAAAGACGCATAGGGACTCACCAAGACTTTCTTCTTTTTGTTATTTACTTTTGAAAACACTCGGTATAACGTACCACTACCGTAATCGCCCGGACTTACGGCATTTTGAATATAAATATCAGTTACTCAATCGCTCCGATGCTCTACTCTGATGAAAAAAAAAAAATACTGCTTTTGAAAATGGGATGTTACAATTAGTACTATCATTCTTCAAAGAGCACGTTTCAGCACCTATACATAGGGCAGTTCCAAGCCTTGTAGAAGGAGACACATGTGAAAGAGTTGTTGAATTGTCAGATGCAGCCTGCATAATAACATAACCACAGCTTTCAATGTTTGGACACCATCTCGCCCTCCCTCTCGAGTGCCCAACCGACTGTATGTATAATCACCGCATTCAAATACTTGCATATCAAATTCACCTTGTAATACATACTAACATATAAATTGTTACTATTTTTTTCCTCTCTTTATATTAACAGACAATATAGGATATAAGTATGCTACACGATGACTTCATCCTGCATGTTCCATTGGCAGTTTTGGTTTCTTAAAAACTTAACTTTGATTATTATTTGTGGCATTGATTATTATTAATGAATATTTCTGAGGTAAAACCATAACATTTCAGATTTTGTATTCTTTTCTTTTGAATGTAGTATTATTAAGAGAAAATGAAAGCGGCAATAATGCTCTCGTTGTTTTCCATGTGCTTATATTCAACCTATAAACCTCGTGAGGCAAGTTTCTTGCTTCTGATTAGTCATAAAAAACTAAATAATTATATTGTAAAAACTAAAATATTAGGTAATTAAGTAACTTCTTAAATCTTAATTGCTTGAATTGAATTGAATCCTTAATTATTTCCAAGAAAATCATCAATTACAACAATGATTCTGACCTTTTTAATTGCTTTAAAGATTTGTGAACCTTCCACAAATTATAATTGTTTTGCAACAAAATTTTCAATTTTTGTTGTTGTTGATACAATTAAAAGTTTAGATGAGTTGGGTCCCATGGTTTACTTAAGGCTAGGATATGTCTTTAGGCTTAAAGAATACTTGTATAAATTTTATAAGTGAGTTTTCTTAGTTTTGCAACTCAGCATTTCAATGGTTGTCATCGATGGTATAAAGCCATTCTCACCCATTTTCTCATTTCACAGTTCTTATCTATATATATACAATTTTTTTGTCCTTTTCTATAAAGACAGGTAAATTGAGAGAAAACAGTATAAATTTTAAAAAAAAAAGTAATTGCACTAGTTCAAGGATAGACGTGCTATGTATAATTGTATATAGTATAAGACAAAAAATTAACTAATGATATTACAAATTCTAAGTTTCTAGTTATAGTCTAGGCAGTCATAATACTATACATATAGTGGTTTTTGAACGAGCAGGGGGCGCTCATCCTTTGGGGGTGAGCGTCTTTGGAGATTTGGACATTTAGTTTTCCTTTTCTTTTTTTAAGAAATTTTTTTTAAAAAAAAATTAAATATTTTTTTAAATACTTGTCAAGATCTTAAACATTTTTTTAGTAAGAGTCGATCAAAATATTTATTTAAAGATCCTAAAATAATTTTTCAACATAAAGAAGTATTTTTTAGTAGCAGTTAGTACCTGAAGTATCTTTTTAGTACCAGTTGGTACCATCAAATATTTTTTACGATATTGAAAAAATATTTTAGGATAATTGAAATGATATTAAAAATACTTCATGTATTGAAAAAATTCTTTATGATCTTAAAAATTATTTTAATGTACTTAGCTTGACTTAAAAAACATGGGAAGATACTAACTGAAAAAAAAAAAAAAAAAAAAAAAAAAACTAAAAAGTAAAGTCTTATAAAAAAAGGAAATCTTGATGGTCCAGACCTTATCTGAGATGTAGATGGTCCAGATCTCCAGTGGCGCAACCCCCAAACGACGAGCGCACCCGCAGGAAACGCGAACCATCTCTATATATATTATGATCCTCAAGTTCAAGCCCATCACAACTAAGATCCTCTCCTGTTTATACGCTCCAAACAATGGCTTTCAAGCCCGTTAGTTTTGCACACTCCCTTTTCCTTCTGCTTTCATTCTTGACACTGTCATCGCCAGCAGATAATCCTGTGGCCTCCATCATTTTCCCTCCAGACACACTTTGTGACTCCAACAGATATCCTGCCCTTTGCAAAACTGTGCTCGGTAGTCAAAACGGCACCATTTTTTACTTTGGCCGCTTATTGCTTCGAAGGTCCTTATCCCAGTCTCAGATTTTCTTGAACCAGGTGGATTCCTATCTGCAATCTTCGTCCTCTCTGTCTCAGCCCACCATTGGAGCTCTAAAGGATTGTAGCTTCCTCGCTGGCCTAAACATCGAGTTCTTATCAGACACCCTGAAAGCTGTGCAAAATCTCAATGACTTCCTGTCTTCCTCTCAAGCCGAAGACCTTGAAACCCTGTTTAGTGCCGTCCTCACCAACCAGAAAACATGTGAGGATGGCCTACAAACCACTGCTTCTGATCAAAGAGTAAAGGACGATCTTTCTTCCTCGCTCTCTAACGACTCCATGCTTCACAGCGTGTCTCTTGCTCTCTTCAACAAAGGTTGGGTGCCCCACAAGAATACCTCGTGGCCCAAACAATCGGATACTTTTGGATTTCAGCTATGGCCATTTGCCACTGGAAATGTCATCCCGAGTAGAGGCCATTTTGGGCTCCGCAAGAAGCCACGGCAGAAAACTGCTGCACTACGTCAACCGAAGTGTGGTGATCACTGGCTCCGTGGTTGTCAGTCAGGATGGAAGCGGAAACTTCACCACCATCAACGACGCCATCAACGCTGCCCCTAGCAACACAGCTTCCGATACCGGTTACTTCTTGATATTCATCACCGCTGGCGTGTACCAAGAATACGTATCCATACCCAAATACAAACAGTACTTGATGCTAGTGGGAGATGGCATCAACCGCACCATCATCACGGGCGACCACAACGTCGTCGATGGTTATACAACATTCAACTCCGCGACATTTGGTAATTAATAATTTAGTCATGCAAGACTTCAAATTTTGATTGCATTTCAAGTTATGTTTTAAACGGGGCGATTTCTTAGACTTGGATGTTATTTGCAGCCGTTGTGGCTCAAGGATTCGTGGCGGTGAACATTACCTTCCGTAACACAGCGGGGGCGATCAAGAACCAAGCCGTTGCCATGATGAGCGCGGCAGAAAAGTCCGTATTCTACCTCTGTAGCTTCGAGGGATTCCAAGACACTCTGTTCATACATTCTATGAAGCAATTGTACATAGAATGTGACGTATACGGAACCGTGGACTTCATATTCGGGAATGCAGCCGTGGTTCTGCAAAACTGCAACCTGTATCCCCGGCTTCCATTGAGAGGTCAGTTCAACACGATCACGGCGCAGGGTCGAACGAACCCCTATCAGAAGACAGGCACGTCCATTGAGAATGCCACTATAAAAGCGGCCAACGATTTGGCTCCATGGGTTGGGATGGTGAAGACGTACCTGGGGAGGCCGTGGATGGAGTACTCGAGGACGGTGTTTATGGAGTCATGGATGGATAGTCTCATCGATCATGCTGGGTGGCATGTGTGGAACGGCACCTTTGGTTTGAGGACACTGTACTACGCAGAGTATAACAACAGTGGACCCGGTGCTGACAGGAGCAACAGGGTGACGTGGCCGCGTTATCACGTCATCAATGCCACGGATGCGATTAATTTCACGGTGGCTAACTTCTTAACGGGGGATGTTTGGTTGCCTCCAACTGGGGTTCCTTACTATTCCGGACTTGCCTCCTAATCGCCTCTCTCGCCTCTGCTATATATACTCAATAAAAGTACTATAGTTTTAATCTACCGTATTCCAAGTGCATTCTGAATATCTAATCTAAGGACTTATCAATAATTGGATTTATTTTTAATCATTTTTTAATCCAACAACATAATCAACTATCAACAAGAGAATGTACCGTTGTACCTGAGACCCTAGTTCGCAAGCTTTTGCGATAGAACCTTTCAGAACAGACTATTCTGGAGCTAATATGTTAGCCAAACACAGTAAAATTAGTCGATGAATAATTTTTTTAATTAATTTGTCTATAAGCCTCCAAAAATGAGCGATCTCTGCTCATCTGTCACTCATCCTCTGGATGCAGATTGTACGTTTTTTATGTACTGAAAATAGGGAGAATTCAAGTTTAAAACCCATGGCATGATTATATTTTTGCCGAAAATGTTTATTGCATTTCATTATCCACACGGTGCAGGATTGTTTTCTTTTGAAAATAAAGGGGCAAAAACAAAATTAATCAAACTAAAAGAATATAAATTGTCTTCAGGAAAAGAAATAAAATAAATTATCTAGACATCATACCTTGTACAGAACTCCTTAATTGGCTTTGTACGGAGTGGTAGTCCATTTCTTCTTTATTTGTTACCAAAACATCAATTCTTCGTTTGTGAGCATCAATGTTGATTATGTCTCCATTTTGAACCTGACCAATAGGACCACCCCCAGTAAAAATTACTATTCCACTTCTGTCATTCATCGCTAAGGACCTTTTTTACAGAAAATTTTAACAGTTGATACTTTCTTAAGTTAAAGATACTTTATTAAGTTATAAAAATAAACATGTCTTGCATTGAAATATGGTCTGAAGATTGTCATTTAACTCTGAGTAGTTAAGCACCCCGAGGCATTTGAATTTATCAGTTGCCTGAATGTTAAAATCATAGATAGTTTGATTATTATGTTTGACTTGTTTTATATGTGTTTTATGGGAAAAACACTTAGATCTCTCATCTACTTTTATCATTTCTCTCTCCTATGAGATTCTGATCTAACGGTGAAAAAGAGAAGTGTATTCTCATGTTGTATGTATTCTCATGTCACACATGAAATGGTGGGACCCACATATATATATAATTAGACAAAAGGAACGTGACATGGTTGTACCATAGGTTATATCGTATCATCGATCCCCATATGAATTGGGTAGTCGCAATGTCTTGCTAGAGGCCGCTTGCGACTTGTGGGCTGGTACAGTATTGGCCTACTGCCAATCTCATGTGGTCTACAGGGTCACACACAAGAATAACCCAACACAAGCAAAAGTGTCCAGATTCATTGAATCTTAGATATGTCTAAGATTTAATGAATAGCATTATATATATATATATATATATGTGTGTGTGTGTGTGTGTGTGTGTGTTCACCATTTTCATGTGTGTGTAGGAATCTTCTTCTTCTCATGTTGCATGAGAAGTTTAAACCCCATGTTTTATTATTATGAATTTTAAAAATGAGTAAAGGTTTATAAATTATAATAGTGCTGATGAAAACTAAGAAAGGACTGTAAAGAAACAACATTAATATAGTAGTTGGAGAAAGCCTGTAAATATCAGGAAGGTTTAAGTTGTAAATCCAAAATAAATGTGATTTGTGGCGTTGCCCTTGACTTAATATTCAAATTATTGATTCCATATTTATTATTCATGCATTTGCATCACCTTAAATAGATTAAATTGCATAGTTAGTGCACCTAATTAATGAGGATACATATTTGTGGCCTTGCCCCGTTGACTTAATATTCAAATTATTGATTCCCTTTTTATCATCCCTGCATTTGCGTCACCTTAAATAAATTTAATGGCATAGTTAGTGCTACTCATTCATGAGGATAAATACACACTACAAAAAAATAGGAAATTACCCACGGAACTCCATCGACAATTTGTTTGTTACAAAAATTACCGATGGAATTTCGTCGGTAATTCATTTCTAACAAAACAAAGTCCGTCCCAAAAAATACCATGCTAAAGGCATTTACCGACATAATCATTCTATTAGAAATTAGGGACGGAATATTCCGTGGGAAAGTTACACATGGAATTCCATCTCAAAAATTCCATGGGTAATTTCCCATAGAAATTTGAGAGGGAATTCTGTTGGTAATTTCCCACAGAATTTCCAAAAATGTGGCAATTTCCTTTGGTTTTTTAAGTTTTTTTTTTTTTAAAAAAAAAAACAATTTGACGCAGAAAATTAACCTGTTAATTGAACTAGAAAATTTAATATATTCAACTGTGTGATAATTCGTGATAATAATAGCTTCAGGAAAACTATAGGCATCAATATACAACTTGAGGCATGTTTTGTACCATTAGAGTCGAATAAGAAGTTAGCAAGAAAAACACTTGAATTTACAGAACAAGCAATATAACAAACCAGAAAATTAAAGAAGGATCTGTACAAAACAAAATGACATTACTACAGCATTATGATTATGACTCTTCAAGGCTAATCTTGCATCCCCATTCAAATCAAACGGAGTGACCATCAGTTTGCAGTCTTCAAAGCCGCCACATCATCTGCTCAAACAAAAAGTCAGCGTGAGGAAACTTACTGGACATAGCACACTTGTTACCAACTGTTCAAAAGGATGCTTATAGTTCAAGACATTGGCATACCTGAGCAAACCTTGCAAGACTAAAATCTTTCCGTACATAGTAATACTACAAGTTCCCAAAACCAGTCATCCATACATATGCATCAATGTATATACAAATTGCCTTATAGATCTCAGATGATGCAAAGTAATGGTAGATCAAAAACAAAACCTGTGAGCAAAAGATAATAAATATATATGTGACAAAATGTCAAAGGCAAGGCATTCTGATCACTAATTGGTACATGAAGGTTAAAAAACGTGCCAGACAAAGGAACCATGTGTGAATAAAAAGCATAAAAAAGAACAAGTACAGAGACATGATAATCAATTCTGAAATGTCAGAGACATGACAATCAGTTCAAATATATACCAAGGTCGAGCTGGAGTACTCACTTGAGCTAGCCTATGGCCACTAATGTTGGACATTTGCAATAGTGCCAGAATAAACATGTATTAATGCAACAAATAATGTTGTAATCCTATATATTTTATGTTATGCTCGGTTCCACTCATTTGTCTGTAAACCTTTTTTACCTTACTAACTTCCACCTTTTAGCAAAACTTGTTTTGTCTTCATTTTGCAAAATTGAAGCGACAAATTATAAAGAACTCTAATATCCATGTTTTCCCCCCTCAAAACAGTTATTTCAATATTATATTGAGAACAAGCAGCTAAAAAAGGTTTCAATTTTTTTACGGTTGTTTGACAACTTAATAAACCAAACCACGAAAGAGTGTCTGCATGGCAAAATAAATACTGAAACATGACAACATGTTTTTGGTAGGTGTCAGCTAAAAAGCCACAGGAAACTTGCATATGTTGAATAGCATATCCCATAAAAAAGCGGAGAGCATTAAGAAATAATATGTTAATCATAGAGATAAAGTAACACAATTTGCTAACCTTTTTTGATGAGTTAGACAGATCTGTGCGATCACACAAATAAAAATAAGCCAAAAGGAGACTAAATTCAGACCTGGAACAGAGAAAAAGCAAATGAAACAAAAGCCAGTATCTTGATCTATTTTGAATCACATATTTCACTTACATTACTCGAAGTGTTAAACGGTTTTTAATCAGAAAACTTTCATCCAGCAAAAGGAATATGAAGAAATAAGTAAGAATGAAAGAATATAAAAATTCTGATTAAGCAAAGATAGAGCCAGAATTACAGTAAGCAAGAGAAAAGGGTCCTCTTTTACAAACCGAAAAATTGGTGATGTGGAACTTGGGCTTTTGGGGGGGCTTTCTGCAAGGCTTCCCCCTGTAATAAAACTACTGTATCCTCTTCTTTGACAGCATCAATGCTCATTTCAACCAAATTGACATCCGAAGGAACCATTACCTGGTCACAAGTCACAAGATTTTAAATTCCCTAGTAATTTCTTAACCCCAAATTAAACATCATGTTCGTTCTATTTCTATTTTTCACCAAATCTGACAATCATTTGGGTAAAATTATAGAATTCTGAAGCAGGATTAGGGATTTGAATTAATTTGTCGTGGCTCCAAGCTTGTTGCCCAGAGGGTGCGGTGTAACATGTTACACCCCTAACGGCCTCACCCTCTCGGGTAGCGGGTTAGAGGGATCCCTTACTTAGTTTTTACCTTACCTTTAATTATCGCTTAATAGCATGCATTATTGTTACACAGCGAAGCATTTTAATGGTTTGGACAATAGATAGTACTAGTAAAAGTAATGACAAGTATCAAAACGTACATCCAAATAAAAGTGAGGCAGAAGGTAAAATATACAGTCAAACCAAAATATATAATAAGTTTATAGGGCATTCCCTATTTCTTCACCATGCAGCTCCATGCCCTTCCTATCTCCTAATCAGCTCAAGCAGAACCACTTGTATCTTTAGGATAATCTAGCATCCAGAATTGAATCCCAGAGTAACTGTCAAACTCATATACAATACGTATGCAGTACATGTATGCAACTATAATTAGGAAAACATAACATCAACAATGGCAACACATACCATACATGCATTCGGAACACACATCAACGCCTGACAGGCTATAAACATAAGCCCCGGTTCCATAGTGCTAGGAAAACACAGTAGCCAAAGCCTCAAACCTTAACTACACTGAATACATCACCGGCTCAGTAGTGACCCAAGGACACACAGTCCACTAGGACCTACACTCCAAACGCATGTCCCATCATGAGACATGTTCCTCAATCATGGCACAACAAACATACAAGGTAACATAGAGTATGCAAGTAAACAGTTACTACCTGACAGCTGTCCATAAATCAGTAAAAATTTTCCCACTGTCCGAATGTCTCCCTAAATATGATTTTTCCCTAGACAAAGCAAATATACTTTATTTTTATCACTTATATAAACTCTCCTCTTATTTTCAGGAAATTCGCCCTTAATTCAGAAATTCCAGAAATTATGCTTTAAATTCAACAATTCATAATTAAATCTAGAAAACTCCAATTAACGCAATTCTAGCGGCCATTAAACCCTAGATGTGTCTAGTTTTTATTAAAAATACTTCCAGAGGTGAGAAAGATTCGCATCCTTTTTCTGTGCCAAAACTTTATTGACTAGTCAAAGACAAAAATCCAGTTTTCTGGGCTGTTTCCAAAAATTCATTTGTCCAAGTGTAGAAATCTCGACAAATTACAACATTATAGACCAAATTGAGGCCCAAGATGTATACTTTAAGCATGTAAAATTTCATGGCCATCAGACATTGTATACTATCTTAAAACTATTTACCAAGTACGACTGTCTAGGATTTAACAAAAATGGCAAATTCCTTATTTCTTTAAAACTTAGGGTTTTGGGCTTCAAATCATGTTTCCAACTTGAACCCACACAAAATTTCGTTCTAGACCCTTTTGAACCTTCGAAAACATTAAAATCAGAACATATCTTCATATATACCTTGCTGGACAAAAATCACAGGTTATATGCAACAACCATAACTTTTCATTTTAACTTCATATTTCTTCATTTCTTGGCTTGATCTTTACTTTAACATCATGAACTCAACTTTTGTCATGTGATAAGCTTTTTTAATGATTAGGACAGAGCCCTCCCTTACCAAAACATCATTTCTTTAATCATCTATTTTTATGAAATTTAACCAAAAATCCAAATTGCAATGTCATAAGAGGCTAGTTTGGTGAATACTCTTCTTGTGCCTTGGTTCCACTTGAATTTCTTCTTCTTTGTGCCACTGAATAGGTTCAGCCTTGTGCATAAAAGAACCATAAAATATTATTTAAAGGAACCTTTAGGGTATTCATGGAGATTGATGAAGATAGAAGGCTAGTTCAACCAAACTTTGAACCTACTTACCCTGTTCTTCACTTGAGTAGCTTCTTCTTCCTCTTGGTGAACCATAAAATATTATTCAGAGGAAATTTCCGTGGTAAGATTTCCCACGGAAAAATATTCCGTGGTGAATTTGCCATGAAAATTTCCGTGGGAAATATTTGCCACGGAAAGTTCCATGGGAAAGCACCCATGGAAATTTGCCAAGGAAATTTCCGTGGGAAAGTACCGACGAACATTTGCCACGGAATTTTCCGTGGAAAATTTCGATTTTCCACAAAATTCCTTCCTTCCGTTCACCCTTTGATTTTAACCATTTTTGTTAACAATTTTGCAGCGCTTAAATTAAAAAATTAGCCTGTACATATATTAAACAGAGAGATAAATGTCATACTAGTTCAAAGTACTAAAAGACTTAAAAAAAGGGAAAATACATGTTCTCAATCACAAGTATCATAAACAATGAAAATTGTTAACGTTCATTCTCAGCGTCTTCAGTTGCATTGGTAGAGGAGAGCCTTGATTGGCAAGGTTAGATAAAGTGGGTAACTGAATCCTCATTGCTTGCAATGTTGACATAATTAAATCGGTTGCTTGTTTAAGTTGTGCATTCTCTTGTTTCAGTTGTTCATAATTTTCTTACATTTGTGTCATTTTCATTTGCATTTGTTGAACGTTAAAATCCCCCGAAGAATTGATGGAAGGATTTGAGGTAGAAGAGACAACATGTTGAGTTTCAGATCCAAGGCCATAGATTCGGCCTTTCTTGTTCCTACCACTAGCAACTTCTAACCATAGGTTGAGTTCATCTTCATTAGATTGGACACGCCTCCCTCGAAGTGTTTGATGCCTTTCGTCTCAAAAATTCATCCTAGAAACAGTACATAAAATAAGTACCCCAAAAAAATAAAAAATAAAAACAGATTGAAAAACTGATAAAGAAGCAAAACATTGCTGAAAAACAGAAATTATGCATCGATAGGCTAGTAAATGATTCTATATATATATATATATATAGATAGATAGCATGTATAATAATGCTATATGTAATGTATGTAACTGATATTCATTTTTAAGAATCCTTAAGCTCATCAGCAACATTATTTTTAAGGGGTCAAAACCAACAGCACTAGTCAATATTCAGCAGTGCTAGATAATATCACACGCGGTACTAGGAAATAAAGTAATTTTGAAAATCGAAAAACAGTGAACTAGTCGATTTTAAATTTTTATCAGTTTTTAATTCTTACTAATTAATCATACAAGTTATAATAAGATACAATAGCAAGTCAAGCTTAGACATTCCCCAATTCTTTTAAGATAAAGGGATTGTGTGTATGAGAGTTTTAAAGCTTTACTTTTGTCTCTGAAAAGGAACATGATAGACCAAGATAAGATTCATACAAGTTTATTTGATTTAACTTCTCTTTAATCATACATAGGAAAAAAAGGAGCTACTTAGGATAGCCAACATATATGAAGCTACCAACAAATAAGAAGCAAGGGGAATAGTATTTAATGGGTGAAAACCAACAACACTAGTCAATATTCAGCAGAAAGGTAGCACAACTTCTTGTTACCCAGCAAGAAGTTGACAACACATCCATACAACACAAACCTAATACCATCATATTGGTAGACTCTACTTCATCCCATTGAACATGCATCGTGGTTCAAGTAAACAATAAAAGTAAAGATGTGGAGGCTAAACAAACACAACACTATAGATGGTGAAATAAGCTATGACACAATATCATAGTGTCCACTTACACAGTTTCATTGTATCCTTAATTCTGTTGTTTTGTAATGTAGGCCAAAGAAAATTTGTCAGGCAAACTGAAATTATTATAGCCAATCCTTAACATTATTATGGTTTCATAATGGCTCCACTGTGTACAATGAAAGTTTGTTGGCAAAAAAAGTGTACAACGAATGTCCTCAAAAGAGGACATCATCAAGTCACCAGTACATATCTCCATAATAGAAAATAACCAAAACCTAGAAAACTGAAACAACCTTAATGCTGAAGAACTTGTATTCCAACCATCAAAAGGCAGTTGTAATTGAAATAAGAATTCATGAACATTCATGAAAACATGTCAAAAACACAAATTCCCCATTCAAACTTAAAACTACAAGACTAATCTAACTCAGTAGCTTTGGCTAACTAAACTCATTAATCATACCCTAAAAAGGTACAGATGAAGACAAGTGGCTGTAAATGGATAGGCTAATACATTCTTCACACTAAAAGCACATAGTCTGCAATCACGTAATCACCAGAACCACATAAAGTATCTGCGCCAATAAGATTCTTGTCGAGAATGAATTTAGTTCTTAGTCTTACATGGTGTGTATTTTGTATTTCAAGCTTATGCTTGCCATTTGTACACACACACAAAAAAGTAACAATTTTATTGCTTCAACATTTGGTCAGAACATTTACAAAAAAGATCATCAAAGGTGAGCCAAACCCGCAGGAACAATACCAAATATTCCAGCAGTGAAGTAGTTAGAAAATAAAACTCACAACAAACAAGATTTGTAGCAATCATCACTCTTTCAAATCACTACAAGCTCGCAAGTAACTTTTTTTAAAAAAAGTGTAAATGAAAAATATGCTTACATGAGTTGCAGCTGCGAGGTGGTCCGCAAATTCTCCAGTTTTCTCACTATGATGCGTCTTTTTGAATACTTCAAACACTGAAGGCTTCCTTCCCAAATGTTCAGCCTGTAGGTATTCAAAGATGTATTATATGAAGCCTTGAATAAATAATGATTGAATAAATGGATAATAAAATCTAACCATCCTCCTTTTATGCTCAAAAATAGGAATGCTCCCCCTTTATGTTGAGTCCCACCCTTACTAGACGCTCGATTGGCCTTTCCTACCTCACAAATTCTCAAATATTTTTCCGATGTCCATACTCTCTCTAACTCATTCATCACTTTGTGAGGAATCCACTTCGGCCTAATTTGCTTATGAAAAAAGTCATTTCTAATTCTCTTCATTGCTCCTCTTAAGATTTCTTGGCATTTTATATTCCAAATTCTCTTCACGTCATTATCATATTGGGGCAGCCATTTATATTGTCTCTGCATAATTGAGAAATAAAAAAGTGAAAAAATTAAAAACATCATGAGGAAACAATTAAATATAATACAAATATAAGAGATTAGATATACGCCCAGCCTTCAAACCACATTTGCTTATAACTCTCAGGAGTAACTTTCCAACTGTAACATGGATGGTCAAATTTCGCTTGAATAAGAGGAAGGATTTGCCGAACAGTACAAATAGTAGGGGCGAACCTAGTAATAATTGTAAAAATACCATTTTAAATGTTAGAAATGTTTTATGATATATTGCTTTATGATAGAAAATAGATCAATCTTGCTAACGACTTACGTTGTTGACTCAGGATGTATCCATGTTCGACCATCTACCAGATCACGACCACTAGGTGATAATCTAGCACTAGTGCCCTGTGGAGTAAGAGGGTGTGACGATTCTGTTCTAGGAGATGGAATATTAGGAGGTGGGACTTGAGATGCTGAAGGGCTAGGTGATAATGAGGGTGAAGAGTCTATTCCATGATCTAAGAATTGGGGGGATATTGTGGGTCTCACAACTGATCCATGCATTTGAGGTGGTAAAGAGGATCGGGTAGCTATATCATGCAATTGAGGTGATGGTACAAATGATAAAGATGGTCTAACTACCTTAGGAATAGGAATAGATGGACCAGAAGTAGACAAGTTAGGATGTCACGAGGAATCAAAGATTGTGGAGTACTCGATTTGCCGCTATTATGCTTTGAGCCATGGGAAGACATCTACATATTCATTGTGAGAGCTCAATTAGTAATAGATAGCAATCAAAGTCACTCAAGAACTTAATAACAGCAAAATGACATAACCCTAATACTTTATATATTTTCGTCTTTGTCTTTGTCTTCATCCACATAAATAGCTTCGCCCTCATCATCTGTATCTTCTTCTCCATCGTCTTCTTCTTCTTCCTCAACTTCTTCATCATCATCATCATCATCTTCTTCCTCAACTTCTTCTTCTTCTTGGTCCTCATTATCTTCATAGTCCATGTTATCTGCTGGCATATCTACATCCTCATAGTGAATTTCAGATGCAGGAGTGTCAAGTATTGGCAGAGTGAGTTCATCCTCATACATAGTTATTGGGAGTATGACCTCAAGTTCATCCACTTGAAATGGCCCCACAATTGGTTCAGATGCAGGAATGTCAATTATGCTATGAGCCTTAATCTTCATAACAGATAACCAATTTTCCTTTTGACGGCAACAAGGATAAGGCGTGTAGTATACCTGCATTGCTTGTTGGTTCAAAATAAATGGTTCATACTTATTGTGTTAGTTCTCTAAGGGTTTTGATGATCTCCAATAATTGTAAACAAAGCAGGAGGTTTTGCTCTCAGTTGTTGAAAAACTCACTATGAGAGCAAACCTCGAGGTTTGGCCTTACAGAGGAGTCCTCAAGGTTCTGTGTTTTAACTTGAAAAATCTTGGTTTCACAAAGTTATGTGAAACCTCAAGGTTTGGGGAGAAACCTCGAGGTTTTTCCCTTCCGTGAGAAAACTCGCTTTATCGCCGCTTTTCGAACCTCCGGGTTTGAGGAAAACCTCCGTTTGAACTCAAACAAGGTGTTTCTCGGGTTTCTCAAAATTATGAGAAACCTCGAGGTTTCTAACAAACCTCGAGGTTTGTCTAGGCAGAGAGGTTCTGCATTTTTCCAAGTTTTCAAAACCTCCGTGGTTTCTATCAAACCTCCAGGTTTCTATTTTGGCGCAAAACTAAGAATTTTGCAATTTAAGGGAAACCTCGAGTATTGGAGAAAACCTCGAGGTTTCGGCATCCAAGAACAAACACTTTTCACCGAATTTGAAAACCTCCAGTTTCCAAAGAAACCTCCGTTTTGCTCTTGGCGCCATTTTGCAATGTTTTACTTTCAAAGTGAAACCTCGAGGTTTCGAGAAAACCTCGAGGTTTTGATACTCGAGAGAGTGACGCTTTTCGCCACTTTGAAAACCTCCGGTTTTGGAGAAACCTCCGGGTTTGATGTTTTGGACTTAAACTTCTTTCACTTGCTACAAGTGCAAAACCTCGAGGTTTGTGGAAGAAACCTCCATGTTTCTCAGCGTCTTCAGAAATTCAAATCTGTCGATTTTGCTATACCTTCTTGTTTGATCTTAATACTTCCCATGATTAATCTCTAATTTTTCTAGATATGTTTAACCATTTTTTTGGTGAGTTTCAGATAGATTAGAGAATGTTTATTGAAGGTTTAAAGCAAAATCAAAAGTGATGTCAAAACATTAAATGCTTAACCCAGAAAGTTGCATTCTTTTGGGTAATCCATCTGCACACGGTTGCAAAGCACTAAAGAATGATTTCTACAACAAGCAACTACTTCTCCAACGGATTAATTTGCAAAGAGTCAACTCTGATCTTCTACCCAGCTGGATTAAGTGCAGATTAGAGAGAGAATAAGACCAAAGCTTAACCAAGACTTTGGTTAATCAAAGCAACGGTTATATTGATAATCCAACGGTCATTTAATGCACTCTAAGTATAAATAAAGCTGCATTCAATTCTTCTCAATAACTAAAACTACTGAAAACAAAATACATTCAAGTTTCATATTCATTTCTTCAGTTTTCAACTGTATTGTATCTTCTGATACATTTATGCTTTAGTGATTATTTCTATCCACTCTTAGAGAGAGTTTCTATTTGTAAAACATTTATTGTAGAGAATCACAAGTCTGGGGACTTGGTGATTGGGTACATTGATTACAACTTGTAAGGGGGAGTGAGTTCTAAGGAGAGAACTACTCTTGAGTGCAGAGTGTGTAATCAATTGTGATGGTGAAAAGTCTGGGGACTGGACGTAGGTCAAGTGGTTGGATCGAACCAGTATAAATCTTTGTGTCTAGCTCTTCTTCTCTACACTCTGTTCATCCCTGTTTTGCCATTACAAAACAGAACAGTTTTTAAAAGTTTTTAAAATCCCCAATTCACCCCCTCTTGGGTATTTTGCTCCATTTTCATTTGGTATCAGAGTAAGGTCTTCTCTAAAGAGCTTAACATCTCGAGAAGGATCATAATGGAAGGTATTCTACTTGATGGAGCTTCAATCAATAGACCTCTAGGTTTCAATGGAGAACATTACTCATTCTGGAAAGCCAAGTTCAAGGTGTTTGTGATGGCTACTAAGTATGGTCTTTGGAGAGTTTTTGAATGAGGAGACTACACTCCAACCGTATTGGAGAATGGTCTCGGGTTCCAAAGGAAGAAGAGGATTATGATGAAAATGATAGAAGAAATGTCACACTCAACGGCAAAGGCTTTGTCCTCCTACTGCAAAGTGCTCTTAATCAACAAGAGTACTTTCGTGTTTGCAATTTAACTTCTGCTAAAGCCATGTGGGATGCACTTGAAATTGCTCATGAAGGAACTGCTGGAGTGAAGCAAAATAGAGTTAATACTCTTATGACTAAGTATGATCTTCTTCGTATGAAGCCTGGAGAATCCATTGGCGATTTCCAGCTGAGATTCACTCATCTCATCAATTAGCTTGTTGCATTGGGCAAAGAATATGAGCAACCTGTCCAAGTGAGGAAAATTCTCAATATTCTCAATAAGGAATGGGAAGCCAAAGTCACTGCCATTGAAGAAGCTCGTGGAGATTCTATGGCATCTGTAGCAGCCCTCTTTGGAAGCCTCTCTGAATATGAGGCAAAGCTCAAGTTCAAAAAGGGACTTGAAGAAGTCCATGGCACGAACAAGGGAATTGCCCTCAAAGCTATTAAAGAGGTTAAGGAATCTGACGATGATGAAGATGAAGACGATGATGAAGAGATCGGGATGATGGTCTGGAGATTCAAGAAATTCTACAAGAAGGACCAAGGTTACAAGAAGTTTCACAAGGGTAGCTCCACGCTATGAGGCTAAAAAGCCAATCATCTCGCTACGAGTGTGAGAAGCCTGGTCACATCAAATCGAATGCCCCAATCAAGAACAAAGACAAAGAAAAGAAGAGATTCAACATATTCAAAAAGAAGGCATATGTCTCGGTATTTGAGGTGATAGCTCATCTGATGAAGATGATGAGGATGAGGAAGAGAAATCAAATATTTGCTTGGTTGCTGAGGAAGAAGAGCAACATGCTAATAATGATGAGGTATATGATTCAAAACTACCTTATGATGAATTATTTGATGAATAAATGTTGTGCATCAGAATTTGAAAAACTTGCTGATAAATATTTCAAGTTGAAAAACAAGAATATTACTCTTGAATTGCAAGTTGAAAAACTTTCTTCCTCTCGAACATCTTGTTTGTGAAGATTGTCCCGATTTGAAGAAAAAGAATTTACATCTTACAAAGGCACTTGAGAAATTCACTAGAGGAAGTGAAATGCTCAATGTCATTTTGAAACAACAAAGATTTATAATTGACAGATCAGGAATTGGCTACAAACCAAATTTTGATAAAAAGAAAGGAAGAAAGAAGTCTGGTGAAAAATCTTATATGAACTACTTTACAAAATCAGTTCATTCTTCAAATCCTTTTGCACACTGTAATTACTACAATAGAAAAGGTCATGCTACTTCTTCTTGCTTTCATAAGAAGGAAAGAAAGAGCAAACCCATAGGGAATTATCAATGGGTGCCAAAGGGATCTTACAAGATTCCTAAGACACAAATTAACCCCAAAGGACCCAAGAAAAGATGGGTACCTAAGCCCTGATTTGCTGTGTCTTGCAGGTTTGTCTAATAGCATCAAAATCCAACAAATGGTACATTGATAGTGGATGCTCTAGGCACATGATGGGAGACCAATCCAAATTTGCCTCAATCAAGCCCAAGGATGGTGGCAAGGTGACCTTTGGTGGAGATCAATCTGGAAAGATTGCTGGAATTGGTGAAATTGGCAACAATGAAGGACCACTCATCAAAGATGTCTACCTTGTGGAAGGACTTTGCCACAATCTCCTCAGTGTGAGTCAAAGCACGATAAAGGTAACTTAGTTATCTTCGATTCTCGAGGAATGCTTGATTGTGAGCAAGGATATTCTCCCTTTAGAAAACATAAAAAAAAAAGCTTTATTTAGAGCCCCTAGAGATGGCAATTGTTATACACTTAACATTTCTAGTAATGGTTCTGTTTGAAAAATGTTTTGTTAGTAATTTGGATGAAAGTTGGTTATGGCATAAGCGATTAACTCATGTCAATATGATTCAACTTGACAGACATCGAAAAAGGACTTGGTCATTGGTATTCCCAAACTTCATTTCAAAAATGACATGATTTGTGATGCTTGTCAAAAAGGGAAACAGAACAAATCATCTTTCAAAACCAAAAATGAGATTTCAACTAATAGACCTCTCCAACTACTTCACATGGATCTAGTTGGACCAGTTAGAGTAAAAAGCCTTGGTGGCAATCTTTATACTTTAGTCATAGTTGATGATTTTTCTAGATTTTCATGGACAATATTTCTATCTTCTAAAGATGAAACATTTGATCGTTTGTTGTATTTGCCAAGAAGGTCCGAACGAGAAAGGTTTTCTCTATTTCGGAATCGAACTGATCATGGAGGAGAATTCGAAAACAATGCATTTGCTAAGTTTTGTGACAAAGCATGGGGATAAATCACAACTTCTCGCCCCAAGGACTCCTCAACAAAATGGTGTTGCGGAAAGAAAGAATCGGGTCCTCACCGAGATGGCAAGAGCTATGTTTGAAGTGAGAACAACACTTCTCAAGTGTTTTGGGTTGATGCAATGAGCACCGCTTGCTACATCTCAAATCGGGCATACCTCCGGAAGAAGTTGGACAAGACTCCCTATGAGCTGTATAAAGGGAGAAAACCAAATCTAGCCCATCTGCATGTGTTTGGATGTAAGTGTTTTATCCACAACAATGGTAAGGATAACTTGGGAAAGTTTGATCCCAAGGCAGATGAAGGTATATTTTTGAGTTATTCTAATAGAAGTAAAACTTATAGAGTCTTTAATACTCGTACTCGTATTGTTAAGAGTCTATGCATGTTGTTTTCTCGAATCTAAATCGATAAACCTTTGGATGATGATGAAGAAAATGTTTTCAAAAATCAATTCTTTTCGAAAACTACTCCTGCGTCTATTGAAAATCCTGGAAATATTTTCGAGGCTGATCCCCAAAACAATCTTGAAAATTCTGATCAGTCTTAGCCTAGAGCTTGGAAGTTCATAAGGAATCACCCTTTTGACCAAGTTATAGGTGATGTAAATCAAGGAGTAAGAACCAGAAATAGTACTTTAAATGAAGTAACATTTTCTACTTTTATATCACATATTGAACCCTCTAAGATTGATGAAGCCCTTTCAGACAATGATTGGGTGATAGCAATGCAAGAGGAATTACATCAATTTGATAGAAATCAAGTTTGGGATTTGGTACCCAGGCCTAAGGATCATCCCGTCATTGGCACTAAGTGGGTATTCAAGAACAAACGAGATGAGTCAGCAATCATTGTCCGTAACAAGGCAAGATTGGTTGCTAAAGGCTATAATCAAGCAGAAGGAATTGATTATGAAGAAACTTATGCTCTAGTGGCAAGATTGGAAGCCATAAGGGTTCTTCTAGCCTTTGCTTGTGTCAAAGGATTCAAGCTCTATCAAATGGATGTGAAAAGTACTTTTCTAAATGGTTTTATACAAGAGGAAGTTTATGTTGAAAACCTCCTAGTTTTCAAAATGAACATCATCCAAATCATGTTTATCGTCTCAAGAAAGCTCTTTATGGACTTAAGCAAGCTCCTAAGCTTGGTATGAGCGATTAAGAAAATTCTTTCTTGATCAAGGCTTTATTAGAGGAAAAGAAGATACAACTCTCTTCATAAAGAGTAATAAGCTTGGTGAAATCCTAATTGTGCAAATAAATGTTGATGACATAATATTTGGTGCTTCTAATAATGCTTTGTGTGAAGAGTTTGCTAAGAATATGCAAAGAGAATTTGAGATGTCCATGATGGGGGAGCTCAACTATTTCCTTGGTCTGCAAATTAAGCAAAGAAAAGATGGAATCTTTATATCTCAGACCAAGTATCTCAATGATCTGCTGAAGAAGTTTGGGATGGATCAATGTGTTAGTTCTCAATATGTTTTGATGATTAACAACAAATGTTTGGGATGGATCAATGCAATGGAGCCATTCGACAACCAAGTTTTCCAACCTAAGTCGAGTTCAAAACTCGAGTATTGAACTTTTTGCTTTGGATGCCATCCGAAAAGCAACCAAGTTTTTCAAACTTAGATGAAGAAACTCGGGAACAAGGACTTCAACATTTATTGTAGAGAATCACAAGTAGCCAAACTCGAGGGACTTGGTGATTGAACTTCCGAAGGCTAAAGGATTTTTCATTGATTACAACTTGTAAGGGATTTTTCACGTTAAGTCAATACTACGTGCTCGTTTGGACTAGTTTTTCACGAGAGAACTAAGTCAATACTGCTATTGGACTTACGAGAGCAAACGGATTTTTTAAGTTAAACTTGAAACTGCAAGACACGATGGTTTCCCTTCGAAAGGATCCAATTGTGTGTAATCAATTGTGATAATCACCTACAACGGTTGGATTCATCAAGTGAAAAACCATTTATTGTGTTCAGATTGAGATAACCACAAGTCGGGGACTTGGTGGTTGGGTGTATTGATTACAACTTGTAAGGGAGTGAGTTCTAGAGAGAGAACTACTCTTGAGTACGAGTTTGTAATCGGTTTGTGAGATAGTGGATTGAAAATCCCAAGTGTGGCTTGGGATGTAGGTCAAGGATAAGACCTCCAGGATAATTTCTCTTGTGCAAGATTTTCTTCCCTTCCTCCTTCGTATAATCTGTTTTTACTTGGTCAAAACAGCACTTTCAGAAAAGTTTTTAAAATACCCAATTCACCCCCTCTCGGGTATATAGCTCCATTTACACAATGCAATGGAGCTGACACTCCTATGATTTCAACTGCTTCTTTGGATGCTGATGAAGAGGGCAAGGACTTTAACATTTATTGTAGAGAATCACAAGTCTGGGGACTTGGTGATTGGGTACATTGATTACAACTTGTAAGGGGGATAAATCTTTGTGTCTAGCTCTTCTTCTCTACACTAAATCTTTGTGTCATCCTCTACACTCTGTTCATCCCTGTTTTGCCATTACAAAACAGAACAGTTTTTAAAAGTTTTTAAAATCCCCAATTCACCCCCCTCTTGGGTATTTTGCTCCATTTTCATATTGTACCTCGGTGATGCATGGACTTCAACAGTCTTGTAATGCGGATGAACCTTGGTACCACGGTTCGGCGTTAGATCAAACCAGTCACATTTAAAGAACACTGCTCTCTTCACAGGGACACCCGTATATTCAAGTTCAACAATCTCTTGTACAATGACATAGAAGTCATATTCTGCTTGTGCATAGTCAGTTCCCTTGATGCATATACCACTATTGTTGGTTGATTTATTAAGGGAAACTTTGGCTGTATGAAACTTGTACCCATTGACAAAGTACCTAGACCATGTTCTCACTCTTCTCTTTGGTCCCCAAGCAATGTCATGTAAAAATGGATCCTCAATATTGTTGGTTGGATTTTCAACCTAAGTGACATCAATAACAATCATGTTAAATAAGGTTTGTCATAGGTAATCTATTCATAAGATTTACTACTTACATGATCTTTAAACCATGATGCAAATCTATCATTGATTTGAGCTTCTATCTCTTGCTCAGTAATTCGAGGGTTATCTTCCTTTAATGTCTGGATGAACAAACTACATAGCAAGTTATGTGTTAACCATGCATGTATTTGACATAAGTTTTAATCTATGACAATGTAACATCACTTACTTCATATATGGTTGGACCTCATCACAATTCATTAGAATGAATGTGGTCGCAAATTTTACGTCTTCATCCCCCCAAGAACCAAGATTTACACCCCCCAAAAGGACTTCCTCGATGATTAAAAATTGAAATTGTTGGCAAATCTGGTTCTCCGCCATCGTCATTTCTAATAGGTCTTGTTATTCTTGGTGGAACACCTGGCTCAAAGTAGTGCGAGCAAAACATGGAAGTCTCTTCAGCAATATAAGCTTCACATATAGATGCTTCAACCCGAGCTTTGTTCCCTACCTTTTGTTTCAAGGTATAGAGGAACCTACATATAGACAAGTCAGTCGTCAAAGTATTTAATGTTGTTGTCTTATATTTATTATGCACTGACATAAAAAATATTTAATACCTTTCAAATGGATACATCCATCTATATTGTACGGGCCCTCCAACTTTTGCTTCATAAGGAAGGTGAATGGGCAAATGCTCTATTAAGGTAAAGAAGCCTGGGGGGAAAGACTTTCCCCAATTTGCACAGTGTGACAACAATATTTTTCTCTAACTGATCCAGTCGATCACTCAGCAGTGTTGTTGAACACAGATGTGTAAAGAATTGACTAAGCTCAACTATAGGATTGAAGACATTTTCAAGCAGGGTCACAAAGGCAATAGGAAGCAAGCGTTGCATGAACACATGGCAATCATGACTCTTCATTCCATACAACTTTGCTTCCTTCATGTCCACACATCGGGATAGATTAGATGCATATCCATCCGGGAGTTTCAAGTTCTTCACCCATTAACCAATATGTCGTTTTTGTTCTACATTCAACGTATACTTTGCAACCGATTTCACCATTCTCCCTCTTATTTCAACAAGTTTGTCAGCTTTTCGTGGACAATACTCTTTCACGTCCATTCGAGCTTGTGCATTATCTTTCGTTTTCCCCTTTGTGTCCATCACGGTATGAAACAAATTTTCAAAGACATTTTTCTCAAAGTGCATGACATCAAGATTATGTCGAATGAGATTAGTTTTCCAATAAGGCAACTCCCAAAAAATGCTTTCCAATGATGAATGTCATGATACCCTTCAATTGGAAACATTTTTCCATACTCAAAGACCTTTGGCAGATATTTAACTCTTTGCCAAAGTGCTTCTCCGCTTAACTGGGGCGGAGGCACTGAAAAGTCGATTCTATTCTTGAAGAATGATGTTTTATTATTCCAGAATTGGTGGTCACTGGGAAGGAATTGCCGATGACAATCAAAGAAACATGTTTTTTGTCCATGTTTCAATTGGAACGCTTTTGACTTCTCCATACATATAGGACAAGACAGTCTCCCCATTGTCATCCAACCAGACAACATACCATAAGCTGGAAAGTCGTTGATTGTCCACATTAGTGCAGCACGCAAAGGAAAGTTTTGTCTCAAAGAGGCATCATATGTTGACACCCCTTCACCCCACAATAACTTTAGTTCATCTATCAATGGTGGCAAATATACATCTATTCCTTTTGGATTATTAGGACCAGGGATGATCAACGTCAAGAACATATATTCCCTTGTCATGCATATCTTGGGTGGTAGATTATAAGGAGTAACTATCACAGGCCAACAAGAATATTGCCTCCCAGATTGCCCAAATGGCGTAAATCCATCCACACACAACCCAAGCCTCACATTTCTTGGATCGTATGCAAAGTCCGGATATGTTTTATCAAAAACTTTCCATGCTTCACCATCAGACGGGTGAGAGAGAACATTGGGACCTCGCCGATTCTCATAGTGCCATCTCATTTCCTTTGTCGTTTTTTTAGAAGCATATAATCTTTGCAACCTTGGAATGAGAGGTAAGAAAAACAATTGCTTCCTTGCAACTTTCTTTTTTCTTGCATGAGAATTGTTAAAAGAATATCTATCCTCACAACAAAACTTACATTGGGTGGCATCAGCATCGTCTTTATTATACAACATACACCCATTCACACAACAATCAATCTTTTTGTAATCTAGACCTAGCTTCGACACAAACTTTTTCGTTTGGTACAAGTCTGGAAGCATTAAGGTGTCTTTAGGTTGTGTCCTTACCATGAGTTGGGATAATAAATTAAAGGCATGCTGAGACATGTTAGTTGATGCCTTAATATTTAATAACTGCAACGTTGTTGAAAGCTAAGATTCTTCACAACCTTCCCACAACGGTTGTTGTTGGGCACGTAACATGTCATAAAATTCTCTTGCATTAGTATTTGGCATCTCGTGAACACCTTCATTATAGTTATCCCTAAAATTCGGCCCAGCTGCATCCATCACCATCATCTCATATTGACTTAGATGGTTTCCAAGTGCCCCATGGGAGGCATGTAGGTCACCTGCTATTGGAGACATAGACGGATGATTTTCTACTCGTCTTTCACCATGACTAGTCCATACATAATAGTCCGGCATGAAACCCTTACTATAAAGTTGCACCTTCACCTCATCAAAAGGTAGATAATACCTACTTTTACATTTCACACATGGACACCTAAGCTCTCCCCATTTTTGAGAATAAGGTGATTGATATACATATGCAAGAAACCCATCAACACCTTGCTCGAACTCTACTATCACCCATTTAGTACTCGGATTAATTCTATTATACATCCATCTTCGATGTTCTGGGACTTCCATTCTATGAAACATGAACTCTATTTTAGGTTCAAGCTATTTGAAGGAAAGCTGGCTATATCTATGATTAACCAATTAGAAGCATCAAAATCCTAGGATTTTGATTCTCAATCAATCTCAATGAAGCGATCTAGAGGTATAAGATTATAATGTAACAATCAATTAATGCAACGGAATTCAATTATGTTTTTAAATCTTAAACAATTTAAACATCAAAGCATCATTTCTAGCAAAACTAAGGCCAAACTATCATATGCTTGAGTGAAGACAAAATTCATATATATAGAACAATAAAGTTTTTTTAAAAAAGTATCTCACACAAAATTATGACCAAGTAGTAACTCTCTGTTTTTTTTTTTGTACTCCCTTATTGTTTTTTTTTTTTTTGTAGTTGATATAATAACTACTCCATATTACTTCATGAAGATCACAACCATAAAATTTTCATTTATAAATCAACTTTTTAAATCAAAAGTGCATTACTATCATTACTGTAAGGCACTCACCAAAGTTCATGGTTACATGGTCTATCCAAAAACTTAAAACTAAATCTATATGTGTAACAGTTAGTCTCAAACCTTCAAAATAACTTAGTCAAGTCAAGTAATATAATTGCAACTAGTTATTGTTATCACATCAGCAAAATAATTTAGCAACTTTCCAAACAAACTATAGTTCAAGTTTATGACAACAAGAAATCACAATGGCAACAAGTGACTCAAATAGAATATAATAGAATTGAATTTTAGGTAATACTGTCTAAAGAGAAACTTCAAAGATCAATCACATATCAAAATGTTAATCCTCATTTGTATTTTACCTCTACTAATTAGCAAGTAGCGGATCAATATAATCTCTCCAGTTCAAAATGTTATACAGTCCTGGATGTAATATGCTATGATTACAGGCTGCTCCTAAATAAGGTCCTGAAAAGCAAGAAGAATAGGTAAGTGTGAGAAGGGGGAAAATAAATGACTTCAGTAAAAAGATCCTTCAAATGTTAGGTCCATTTGAATAATACTACATTAAGCTACAAAACAATCATTAAGCTAAAAAAATTGAATAGCATAAGAAATTAGCTATCAAAGGTTTGAGCAACATCCATACCCGTGATACAAAAAAGCGGAGGGAATAACAGTAATTCCAATGCCAACACATTTCAGTTCTTGAAACTTCATGCCACAGCTATATCAAGACGACATCCTACATTTCAACCGAAAAGGAATAAGGAAACTCATTGATCAGTGTTATGGTTTTTAGAACAAGAATGGAGATTAGAGATAGAGAAGACACAAGAAGGGATTAGAAGAGAAGACATAAGAAAGAGATTAGAAGAGAAGATAGAGAAGAGAGCTCCAAGGCTCTCTCAATTCTATTATTGCAATGCCATAACAAGTCTGATCTGATTGTTACAAATGGAGAGTAGGCTATTTATAACACTATAGCCTCCCTTAAATCCTAACTAATGGGTTAATGACTAATTACCCTACTACTTATCTAGTTTACACTTAGGTCCCTAGATCTATCTTACAATTAGGTCCCTAAATGCCTATTATTATCTTTACAAATCACCTCCCCAAAACATCCTTGCCCTCAAGGATGCTGAACAACAAAAACTCAAATCTAAAACCAAAAACTGAGCCTGGAAATTCTGGAAAACTTGTGAAATCGCGTAGAAACCATTGTCTTGAATAAAGGCAGTGCATATTACAAAATTAGAAATTCAATTGATATTACATTGGAAAAACTTACAAAGACTAATTCCGTATATTGATATTACTTATTTGCTCTTATATATTCTCCTCCTCACTATAGCTAGGCTAGGCTAGCTGATCTTGTATGTCTATGTTAATGCCGTTTTGAATAAATTTGTTTATGCTTCACCTGAGTTTTTATTCATAAGTCTTGATCGATTAATTCTCCCAAGCTTCTAAATCAAATTTGATATGCAAATAGTAGAGGACAAAAAATGGTGGATGAGGGAAAGAGGTAATGATCAAAAGAGAATAAAATTAAATCAGGGTTTAAATGTGGGAAGTAAGGTAAAATTATCCAATTCTAAAATCATATTTTAGGACATCAAACATGACTTAGGATTAGTTAAATTTAATGACTTAATTTAAAATTGGGTAATTCAATTATCTTTTAGAGGGATTTTCCCTTTTTTTCTGTGTTGATTTATCAAGGATTAAATTCCTAATTGTTACAGAGGATGCAGCCTATTTTAAATCTTCATAATGAAAAGGATTGTATGGAGTCAATAAAAATAAAGAATAAAATGAGTAACAAAATAATAAATAAAGAGACACAAGAATTTAACATGCAAAAATCTCTCCATCAATATAAGTGAAAGCAAATGAACTATATCCAAAACGGAATATAATCCAAAAAGGAATATAATGTTTAATGCTTTAATACAAAGCTCAACTATAGGATGACAACAATTTCACCTCATCCACAAAAATCACTAAAGGATTATATTAATAAAATAAAAAAGCAAATAGAACAATAAAATATATATCTTTTAGGTGAAGATTCAATTTGCGTGTCATAGAACTTATAACAACGTTCACACCAAATATGAGGATGGTAGGAAGCTTCCATCAACGATATATTTCTCAACATGAATATACTTTCCTTGTAGATATGACTAATTAACCTTTGGTTAAATTTCCACTTATGAATGGTTGCTAATTAAGTAAAGTTAAATTCACATCAAGTGGTTTAGACTGACTAATAATTTGATTATCTCATTAATGATGATAAAAAAAAATAAAAAATGCATCTCAATATCTCAATTGCACTTAATTTTCTTCAGTAAATTGACAATTTTTCAGAACTAAAAGATTTTCAATGTTGAAAAATTATTTATGATCTCTGGAGCACAAAGAAAATTGGAATGAGGATTTCATGAGCATAAATCCTGGTCTGCTCTTTATACCCAGGAATATAATTTGATTCTTATCCAAATAACTAATATTGTATTAGAAGCAAGTGAGGACAAAATGATCGACAATATCATATGTTATTAATATACATAAGAAATCAAATCACACATAGGTAGTTTTCTGGCAAGTCATAGGTCTATTAGGCTCATCAAATAATTCCCCAAACCTACCAAGTGATTTCTGAATTTCAATAGGTAGATCTGGAATTGTTGGGTTTTCGGCCAAATCAGTACTGCACCCATTTGGTAATGGTTGCAGCATCTGAACTAGATATATTTGTGGCTCAATATGTTGATTAAACTCCAATTTGGAGGAAGGAACCACCTTTAAAGAATTTGTATCCACTCCATTAATAGCATGAAGAGAAATGAGAGGGGCAAATTCATCCCCTATTTCAGTTTCTGGTTCAGCCATTGCATTGTGGCTTGCATCTTCAATCAGATCTGGGCTAATGTAGTGTAACTGGAATTTTTCTCGTTGAGGACCCTTAGGATCACGGGAAAAGGGTGTGTGACAGTAGAAACACAGGTTCTTTGTTCTGTGTTCTAATTCTTCTTCAGGGGTAAGAGGTTTAAATATCCTATTTGGCTTCTTAGGTAACAAAGATAAAGTCTTAGATGTGTTACCAACAGAATTATTGGCCTGAGGAGATTAATTGGCCTAAGGAGATTTATTGGTCAGAACCAGAAACCAAGAACATCAGGATACCCAAAAACGGAAATCAGAAAGGAAACCCAGCCACTGATTCTTGATGGTTTCTGGTATGAGGCTGACTAAACCGTAGACCATCCCAGAAAAACAGAACCAAGATGTTGCCAAGATATTCTGAACCCAAGAATTGAAGTTGGCAGAACCAAAGACTAAGAAAAACATATCCAGAATCAAGAAACAGAACCAGAAATCAAGAATTGAAGTTGATAGCACCAGAAACCAGAAGAAACAGAGAGATGCTGGACCAGAAATGAAATAGAGGTGCAGAACCAAACTTGAAAACAGAACAGAAACAGAACCAGAAACCCAATTAGATTGGAGAGCATCTGACAAGTTATAGTCACAAAGGGGAAACTAGTACACAGTGACAACACAGTATAAACCCTTACTAGTTTTGTTAACAAGCAAGATTGAGAACACCAGACAAAATTACTGCTATCAGACAATCAGTACCAGGAAATCAATATTATTAGTCAGTATCATAACGGCAGAAGGAAGGTATTATTTTGATGGTGCTAAAACGTCCCTGATCAGGAACTACATTTTGACAACTCCTTTAATCAAGAATCAAAGTTTGGAAGCACCATTAGAGAGCCTTTAAAACAGTAATTGCCAATGAATTTCCAAAGGAGATTAACCAGAACACATTTCGATAATCTGAAACGTTAACAAACCTGTTGGACAGACAAGTGTAGAAAAAGAGGACAACATATTTCATCCCAATGTATCCAGAGTTTGACCTGAAATAAAAGTGCTTTAGTCAAACAGAATCTCTATTAATGGCATTCTTCACAATTCTTGATGCTTAAATTCAACATGGAACAGACCTTGACTATGCTTAATAGTCCAGAATACCCAAGTACTACGGAGAATTCTTAGCCTAGTTGCCAGTAAGTTGCATCTCAACGCAGCATATAAAAACATGTCATTCGATGAAATTAAACTGATAATTACATGTGAAAGTCAAGCATCTAGAGCCCACAGTGATCAATGCAGTTCAGGTGCATTAACTTCAGGAAAGTGCAACATTATAAAAAACACATTTTACAATGGACTATTTTGATAATTTTCTGTCATATCTCCCTCGAAAAATCACTGACATCGCCCTTTTTGTTTGCCTTCTCTTCTCTTACTCTCCCCCGCCCCGACAAATACATGTTTACTTCTAAACAGGCATAATTCAACAAATAATCGCATTGTTTGTCATTTTAAATTTGTATAATTTATTAGAATTTTTGTTAGTTTACAATGGTATCATGTCTGGCACATTGCTATTATAGCCTTCAAAGTTCCCCAACAAACAACCACAATTCTACTATGTTGCTTTTGTCGCTGGATGTTTCTATTAACTTGATCATCTATCTGCAGAGGTGTTGGAGGGGAAAAATTGAGATAGAAAAAACTATAAGGTCTACGGGAAGGCAACCGTCACCGGAGAAGGAGTGGAAGAGAATCGAAGGAGACTAGAGAGAGAGCGAGAGAGTCAGGATGAATCTCTGGAGCAAAATCACTAGGATTGAAAGGCATGAATCGCATAATAAAAACAAATCACAGAACACAAATCTCCAGAAAAAAAAAAATATATATATCGAAAGAAGAAATCACCAGAGATGATGCAAATCGACCCAAGATCTGGCGAGTTTCAAGATTAGATAGCTTGAGCGGACGAATCTCCCATTAATGCTTACTTCAGTAAGATGAGCAGAGGAGTAGCGATCATCGGAATCCACCGTGACTGGACTATCGTCGAAATCAGTTAGTTAGCTAGGGTTCCAGGTTTTCCAGGGTTTTCTCCAAATGGATCGAATGACTCGGCCATAAGTGATTTCATCTGATGCACTGTGATTTTAGCCACGGAGAGCAGAACCACGGATCAATTGTGTTGAAATTTCTGCCTCCAATAAGCAAAACTGACGGACTCTAACACAGAAATCTTCCGTTGATAATTTGCCACGCCTTTTCGTGGCAAATTCCGTCTATGAATTTTGCCACGAATTTTCGTGGCAAATGCGTCCCAAATTACCCACGGAATAAGTTCCGTGGGTAATTCCGGCCGCTGCTTTTTTGTAGTGTTACTTTGATGAAGACCTTTTGTCATTAGCCTCGGGGTCCACAATCAACAATTAACCAAGGATTGCGTATAGGCAAACCTAGGATCGTTCTCTCTTTTTCGAGGAGCCTTTTATTGAATCCTAAGTAATCTAAATGTCATGCAAATGCAATGAAAACAAGGGGGATTGGTTTTGGATTTTTAAATTAATAAACTAAAATAGAAATGCAATTTAAATGAAGCAAAGAAAAGAAAGTGAGAAGAAGAAGATTAAAATTGATCAACCCAACATTCGGATTCCGAGACTTCCATCATTGAACAAAATATAAATAACCCACGTTTGGCTCTCGGACGAATCGAGATCTCTCGCATTCGCCCGTAAAATCCCTCGACTAGACGATCGCCTAGAATATGTCCGAACAACGGCGTCCCCACCGTGCGATCACACAAGAAAAACTTAAAACCTAGTTCGAATTCAGTCCTTGGGATAAACCAAATCAAATATTAAATCTAATATTCGAACTATTTCCAGAAATCGGATCCGATAAGATGAAAATAGAAACGAGTTAAATCACCGATAAAGCACAAGTTCTCTGGATGAATCATGGAATCCTCACATTGGGTTAACCACGTTAAGCTTAGCCAAGCATGGCTAAGCAAAACACAAGAAAAGAAGAAAACCAAAAAGAAATCCTATTCAACGTAATTGAGAATATATTTTTAGCCATCTAATATAACCTATAAATAAGAAACACTAGGGCTACAAGATTGGCCCAAAAATAGGAAACCTCTAAAAATAGGAAACCTCTAATAAATGGTCTTTTATTACAAAATTCGAGTAGAATAAAAATCCAGAAAAATGGGTCTTCCTTTAGCTCCAATTTCGTCCATCTTCTTGTCCGAATCAGCCTTCCGAGTCTTCATAACAATTGTAGCTCTCTGAATCATCTAAAAAAGGAAAGAAGAATCAGGCTAATCGGATATCTAGATCAAAAGTTATGGCGAAAATACTAAATCACTGTAAATCTAGAATTTAATCATAAAGAATGAATCAAATCCAATTAAAAGCTCAAAGCCCAATTAAGTAATAAAATCCATTATTTATTAACTAAACAATCCTAAATTTATTCACCAAGAGATACAAATAAGTGTAATAATATTCAATCATCAAATTCCCCCACACTTATCTTTTTGCACTCCTGAGCAAAATTCAAAGAAAAAACTAAAATGAAAAACTCTTCCTTTCTAACAATTGCTAACAATGCAAAAATTTAGCAAGGGACACAAAGCTTCAAAAGACCAATCAATCAAGACCAAAATCCTTTCATTTCCAATTACAAATCCTGGTAATCTCAATCAATGATACTAATCACACAAGATGGTCTCTCAAGGATGCCCTCAATCAATCTTTCAAGTGTATAGGGTAAACAAGTGTATCGCTCAAATTCTACTCAAGAAAATTGTTCTACCATAAGCTTGCTCAATTTCTACTTCTCCACTACTTATAACACATGCATGCAAAAATCAAGAGAGCTTGTTATTGAAGGTTGTAATGGGGCTATGGTATAGGTGTCAATAAGTATGGATATGATAGGCTAAGCACCCAAGAAATTCAAAGAACATCAATTAATAATAACAAATTATCTCAATATCATTTCTTTTTATTTCTCCTTCTTTACATTGCTTCCCCTCTCTCTTTCTTTCTTTTATTTTCTCCTTTTTTTCTTTTTTGTACTTTTTTTCTTTTCTTTTTTTTTTTCCTTTTTTTTGTACCTTTTTTTTGGGTATAGAATCACAATGTCCAACATTAATGCCAAATGATGAATGGCACAAAATCAAAATCAAATACTCATACTCCCCCACACTTAAAATGTTGCACACCTGGGCAACCCCCACACCGAAACACAAAACCAAGGTGAAACCAATGCTCAATAAATTTTCAAGGTACAGAATAAAATGGTTTTACGCTTAGGCTTGTAATGTGGCTTAAAAAAAATGAGTCAAGAAGGCACAAAGGGGCTAGCAAAGGGAATATAATGTAAGGGGAAGGCTATTTGGCCAAAGTGAGAAAATGAAAGAAAGAAAACAAGCTTCCATCATACTTATGCACGTAAGTGAAAAATTTAGCTTCAAAAAGAAAATGAGCAAGTTCTAGAGAACACAAATCATGAGCAGATGCACACATGAAAGAAAGAATGGTAAAATATGAATTCCATTCATGTAGGCCCAAAATCTCACAAAGGTGAATACCGAATCATGCAATCAGCATCCCAAAATTAACTACCAAGAAATATAATCCAAGAGTCCAGAAATTCAGCCTCAAACATAAGGATCCATCAAAACCAAGATGTCAAAGTTCACCAGAGGTAGAGCAATTATAGAAAGAGAGTGTGTTATTCATAAAAACTCTTTTTTTTTTACCTACTAAAATAAATTATTTCTACTTTTTTCTACTGAATTGTGTCCCTCCCCCACACTTATCTTCCTCGTACAACAATTAAGCCCAAGTAATCATATGAATTTGGAAGAAAATAAGTAAGGAAAGAGATAACCTTTGTTAGAGTATCTTGAGTCGCTTGAAGGAGAAGTTCTCATCTCCGATGAGAATCATGAATTTTTCACTTGAAACATCTTCTCCCACATTGAATTTCCTTGGTGGAGGTGGCTCGGATCGATTGGAAGAGGTTCAAGAATGTACGGCGGATGTTGGTTCCATTGACAACCTTTCCAAGAATGTTCTTGCAAATAAGACAAGCAAATAGCAAGATCCCATCCAAAAATAGAGACATGGAGAGATTTTGAGTGAATTAAGGGCATGTTAAGTTCCAAACTCTCCAAGTAAGTATCACATCCAAGGAAATCAATGATACTCTCATCAGTAGGAGTCAAGCAACCAATCATATTGTGAACATTCTCTTGTGCTTGCAAAATGGAAGGTGTGGAATCCAACTTAGTGTTGGAGTACACCACATCATCGTTGCAATCACAAGAGATGGAAGGGAAAAGAGTGGAAGAATGAAGCGAATTTTTCAAATCATCACCACCTGGAATGTGTAAAGATTCAAAACAATTATCTTGTTTTTCTAAATCAGGTGGCAAATCACAAAAAGTAATTGTTGAAAAGATTCATCAACATGCGGATTTTATCAATCAAAATTTCAGAATCTTTGTCACCAACAAGACTATAAGGAGGTAATCCAATGGGAATTCTATGCATTTGGTATTCTAGGCTATGATCTTTCTCACTCACAATGGTCTCACAATGATTAGCTAAATCAGAAGTAAGTATGTATTCAGGATGCACATCAGGATTAGAATGCAGATCAAATTCGAGAATCAACATCGATTCCTCAAGCAAGTCAAAATCGATGCGAGAATCTCGGTGCCACCGGGCACCATTCATAATCAGAACAATCACATACAACAGATTCACTCACGATGAAAAATCTAGACAATCAAGATACCATTCAAAGAAGAACATCATCATCAATATTGGCATCCATGCTTGATTCAATCTTTTCAAAATTGACATGCTTACTATCATCAATAGTACAAGAGGGTGCATTTTGATCAATGGTAGAATCAACCACTTCACTAAATGCTTTCTTTTGAAGCTCAACAAGTAAATGACATTTTTCATGATAACAATCGACACACATTTGATATTCCTCACAAGAGCATGCAAATATGTCATTCAATTTATCGCATTCATCCATAGTACTATGAAGGGAAGCATTTTCATCGATTAGAGCATCACATGAAGAAATAGGAACACACTCATCAACAAGTACAGTCGAATCACTACTACTAAAGCCAATTGGTTGAGCAATTACATTTCCAAACAATTGAGGGATTCAACAATGATTTCCTCGTCCACCTCATTATCACTCAAATCATGACTTGCTTCATTAGCCAAAGTAGTAGGAGAGTCTACTTCTATAAGGATAGAATCATTACCAAATGGGAGAGATGACTCTTCAATGCACTTTTGTACTTGCTTCACTTCTTGTGCATGTGTGACCATGAGAGAAGGATTTCCTTGAAATTTCATTTTCAACACTTTTGTTAGCTGCTCAATTTCTTCTCCTAATCTCTCATACGATTTCGCTTGTTGTTCCATCATTCTAAACGAGAGTCCATTAGTTGATGAAAGTTGTCCTTAAGTGACCACTCCTCATTTACAGTCAAGCTGTTTGATTTTGGTGATCTCCAATGACTTCACAAAATGAAGGATCTTGGTTGGGCATACATGGTTGAGAATGAGGATCATAAGGTGGGTCAAATGGGTATTGGGATTCATGAGATGGATGACATGGTCCTGAAGTGGGATGGAATGAAGGATAGTATGGTAAGTGAGAGGGTTGATGATATTGTTGAAATGGAGGTTGGTGGTATGGTTCATGTAATGGGTGGTGGAAAGGACCATGACATTCTTGATTGCCTCCAAAAGAGTGAGAATTGAAAGGTAGATTATGATTGCCATAAAACCAAGCCATGAAATTTCAATGCAATTAATTCCCAGTGAACCACAAGATAACTATCTAACTATAAAAATTAAGAAAAGGAATCTAATAAAATACAAATGCAAGTGAAAAAGAAAAGAAGATTTATTTTTTTATTTTTTATTTTTTTGCCAAAAATGATGAAATATGCAAGTATGCTATGAATTAACTTGGAGACATGGTGAATTCAAACAAATAAGCCCAAAATCATATCGAATTTGATACAAACACATCACACGAAGCTACCAAGTCAAGACAATGCAATGAATTATATGCAAGCTACCTAAATGCAAAAATCCTAAACTATATGCAATAAAAAACCAAAAATGCAAATCTAACAAGCTTCACAAGAGAAACCCCTTGTCAAAAGTGAATTTGACAATTAAATCACCTAAGGAGCCAATTACTTAGCTCCCGAACGCGCCATTTGATGAAGACCTTTTGTCATTAGCCTCGGGTCCACAATCAACAATTAACCAAGGATTGCGTATAGGCAAACCTAGGATCGTTCTCTCTTTTTCGAGGAGCCTTTTATTGAATCCTAAGTAATCTAAATGTCATGCAAATGCAATGAAAACAAGGGGGGATTGGTTTTGGATTTTTAAATTAATAAACTAAAATAGAAATGCAATTTAAATGAAGCAAAGAAAAGAAAATGAGAAGAAGAAGATTAAAATTGATCAACCCAACATTCGGATTCCGAGACTTCCATCATTGAACAAAATATAAATAACCCACGTTTGGCTCGACGAACCGAGATCTCGCATTCGCCCGAAAATCCCTTGACTAGACGATCGCCTAGAATATGTCCGAACAACGGCGTCCCACCGTGCGATCACACAAAAACTTAAAACCTAGTTCGAATTCGAGTCCTTGGGATAAACCAAATCGAATATTAAATCTAATATTCGAACTATTTCCAGAAATCGGATCCGATAAGATGAAAATAGAAACGAGTTAAATCACCGATAAAACACAAGTTCTCTGGATGAATCATGGAATCCTCACATTGGGTTAACCACGAAGCTTAGCCAAGCATGGCTAAGCAAAACACGAAAGAAAAGAAGAAAACCAAAAAGAAATCCTATTCAACGTAATTGAGAATATATTTTTAGCCATCTAATATAACCTATAAATAAGAAACACTAGGGCTACAAGATTGGCCCAAAAATAGGAAACCTCTAAAAATAGGAAACCTCTAATAAATGGTCTTTTATTACAAAATTCGAGCAGAATAAAAATCCAGAAAAATGGGTCTGCCTTTAGCTCCAATTTCGTCCATCTTCTTGTCCGAATCAGCCTTCCGAGTCTTCATAACAATTGTAGCTCTCTGAATCATCTAAAAAAGGAAAGAAGAATCAGGCTAATCGGATATCTAGATCAAAAGTTATGGCGAAAATACTAAATCACTGTAAATCTAGAATTTAATCATAAAGAATGAATCAAATCCAATTAAAAGCTCAAAGCCCAATTAAGTAATAAAATCCATTATTTATTAACTAAACAATCCTAAATTTATTCACCAAGAGATACAAATAAGTGTAATAATATTCAATCATCATACTTCCTATGAATTTAACTTGTATATGTACATGTGTCTTACTCAAAGTCAAATTTAATTCCTAGGTTGATACTTGTCCAACTAGGGTTATTCCTTTGACTTTGGCATTTCATATGTGATCTTTGTGTTTGGCTTCCTTTTCCTTCTTCTTGACTGTGCCATATAGCTTCTTGGAAAGGAATTTTTCTCCCAAAAACCTTTACCAAGGGTCCAATTTATTCTACTACCATAGCCAACTTACTTCCCTATGGTGACATTTGGCATTCAAGGGAATTTTAGTTGTCTTTTAACTAAAAAAAGGCCATAATTCATTCTTGTCTTCTCCTTTCCCATCTTGTTCGAAATTTATAGCTTGTAGGAGAAGAATTTTGTGCCTTCATGATGCTTCTTTGACTCTTGCTCAATAAGCCATCTTATGCCATCTTTTATGGTATAAGCTTTCTTAGCAAGATCCCAAGTCAATGATACTTTTCTCTCACATAGCTTCTTTCACAAGCTAACTTTTCAAATAAGCTTCTTGACTTATTATTTAATAAATTCATTATTCTCCTTTTCCTTCTTTATTATTTTGAAAATCATAATACTCTTAGGATATCTATGTTTCATTTTAAATAATCCCATATAAAATTTCCAAAAATTTATCACCCTTCCTAAACTAGCTTTAGTTGTCTATCGATACACACTACAAAAAAAAGGGACTTTCGATGCGACATTTGGCGGCGACTTAAAATGTCGCCGCTGAAAGTCATACTTTCAACGGCGACTTGGCGACAAAAATTGTCGCCACGAAAGTCATACTTTCGATACGACATTATGTTGTCACCGCTAAAAAGTGAGTTTTCAGCGGCAACTCTCATATGTCGCCGAAAGCATGTTTCAAGACCGACTTAGTGTCTCCGCCAAAAGTCTTTTATTATTTTTATTTTTATTTTTTAAATTTTAGTTTTTTTCTTTTTTACTTACGATATTTATACAATAAATATGTTTATTGGTATAATTTCTTATGAAAAAATAAATTAATTTTTTAGATTATTGTGAGATAGAGAGTTTAAGAGATATTGTGTTGTACATGAGAGAGTGAGAGGAAAGAAGTTGGAAGAGATGATATAGTGTTACTAATTCTTAGAAATTAATAATATTCCAATACATTTTATTTTATTTTTCAAACTATTTTTGAAATCAAAATGTACATAAAAAGAAGTTTATAGAAGAAAATGTGCATGTCAAAGTATCAAGTAAAAAGTCAAAGAATTTCTTTTTTTTATCATGTATATTTGTTGGTAAAATAAAGATATATTTACTAACCTTGCATTGTCACATAAAAGTTGTTGGTAAAAATTATTTTTTACTTGATTTTTTGTTCCATGGGAAAAAATGTTAATATAGAAAATAATTTGTTTGATATAACAAACTACATATCAAAGATTTTCATTATGATATTTTTTTTTAAAAAAAAGATATTTATTAACGTGAAAAAACAACCTATATATCACTTAAGTAAAATGCCATGATCAATGAAGATTGATTTTTTTTTTTTATTGACAAAAAACTAAGGGAAATATACTTCTCATGTTGTAGGAGAAGTGTCTCCTTATTAGAATTGTTAATTTATGGGAATTTTTAGTTTTTTTTTTTCTTCTTTTCAAAAGATGTGGGTCCCACCATTTTCATGTGTGTACATGAATCTTCTTATTCTCATGCAACATGAGAAGTTTAAACCCCAAAAACTAATTTAAGTTCTTTCATAAATAAAATTTTATTCAAAATTGTAATAAAAAGGTTTAATTGATAAATGATAATGGTGTTGACATTTGGTGGCAACGTAAAATGTCACGGAGCGACAATTTTTTGTCGCCACCTAAAGCTTAAATCCCTAAAACCAGTTCCGGCGCCCCTTTTTCAATTCCGCACCCCTGGTCCAACACGATTTTCCATTTCCCTCCAATTCCTTGCGAAAAATTCTGTAGCCTTCTCCTTTTGGCGTCTCCCTCTCGACCTTGCATCCTCGTCTACTCAACCTCACTTTCCTCTTCGGCTCTTTCAAGCGCCTCTCCTCACCGGTGACGTCTCAGTCCCTCGACGTTCACCGCGAGTTTCGATCACTGTTGAGGTAAGTTTTCTTCCTTTTCCTGTTAGGTTTTCCACGGCCAGTTTCGAATCTCTTGCTCTGCGTATGAATCGTGAAGCCCTCTCTTAAAATGGAAAGGTGTGGATTTTGTTGGACTTGCTGAACTCATCCAGATCTGTAGAACTTGATGAGGTCTTTACAATGATGAAATTTGCAGTTTTTGCCTCAGTATTTACCTCTTTTTCCCTTTCTGATATTATTGGGCTCTCAATACTCGTATCCTTGTTTCTTTTTTTTTTTCTTCCTAGCTAGTGCAAGTTATTAAAGGACCATCATTAGTTTTCTTGCCTCTTCTTTCATAAGTAAGAATCAAAGGCCCATACCCAATAATATGTATGATATGAACATGTAGTATTGAATTCTTTTGAATGTTTCAAGTCAATGTTTTATAACTTCTTTCATTTTCTTGATTCACGTCCAAAAATAACAGAGATGGCTCATGCACATGGTGCTCTTCTATTGGTAGATAATACCATGATATCTCCTGTCTTGTGTCAGCCATTGGAAATTGAAGTAGATATTCATATCACCATTACAAGATGATGAAGTATAGCTTGATTTAACAACTTAATAACATGATTGTCAATGGGGGGTGCTTAGAAGGTCTAGGGATGAACATTTGTTCTCTTCATACTCAATTCTTTTCAATTTTTGTGTGGGAATGAATTGAAGCAATTCTTCAGGGTAAATTGATAACTCCCTTTGTCACCTAGGAATTTGTTCAGAACATCCTATATGTGTTATACTACCAAACAAATGGCAAAATAAATTGTCATCAAATGACAACTACTATTTTTTTTCTTTTTTTTTCCCTTCCAAATATTGTTATGCATTTAGCCTACCAAATTCATTGGGGGACATAGTGCTATCATTGCCGGTGTCCTTGCCGTGAAATGTGAAAGGTTGCAACTCCTATTCCCTGTGCCTCCAATACTTAGGATGTTGAAGATATTGATTTTTCTGTGAGCCACTTTTGTCAATCTTTATATACAATGGAAAATTTTGCATGAGTATGCGATGCATAGCATTTTATGTGCTTGTGATCCTTATTATTTTTAGGGTTGAAATAAATGATTTAGTTTGTGGGGCAACCTGAAACACTACCTATTGTGGAGTGCATTTGTTGCCACTGTGATACAATCTTTGATTGCCATAGCTACTTTCACATTCTTGCTAACATATAAATCACTTGTGCAGAAATTCTTGCTATTTTGGTGAGTTTGTATATGGAACATTGCTTGATTCATGTTGTCACTTGGATACACTTGTGAATTTGTTGGAATTTTTGATAGGTTGTCCATGTTTGAACTAAAGTGTATGCATCTTGTTAAATTACATTGAGTTGATTGCTGGAAATTAGGTTCTATAATATTGCAAACTCGTTGGAATTTTTGCCATCTAATTTTTTTAAAAAAATAATATGACTTTCAGACTTTTGTTGCCGCTGATTTTTTTAAAAAAAAAATTATGAGTAAGTCGCCGATACATGTTTCAGCGACGACAAAAATGTTGCCGCTGAAAAAAATGTTTCAGCAGCGACAAAAAGTCACCGCATAACAATCTATCAGTAGCGACAAATAGTCGCTGAGGATACACTATTCCGCGGTGACAATTCTATTGCCGTTGAAAATAGTATTTGTGGTGACAAAAAGTCACCGCCAAAACCCTACTTTTGGCCGCGACACCGACTTTCACGGGTTTTGATGAACTTTCAGTGGCGACAAAAAGTCGCCACTAATTGTCTACTTTCGGCGGCGACACCGACAGGCTTATTCTCAAGTCTCTAGATCCAAATTTCAGGATATTACATTTCTCCTCTCATTCAATAAATTTAGTCCTCGAAATTTGATCATTATTATCTCAGGGAATCATCCTAGATACTCAGCATGCTTCCCAAGTAGGCAATATAATCATACGCTGCTTTCTTTTTATCTTGTACCCAGGTGTAGTGCTCGATCACATGGGACCAACTACCCATTTTCACGACGCTTGGTTACGCAAATCTTACTACCTAATTCGTTTTGCCATTTGGCTTATCATATTCTAGCCTTCTGGCTCATTCTATTACCACCCCGCTGAATATTAAAGCTTTACTACTTAAGGATTTCTTGTCAATCTATAAGCATTTCAACTATTTCATGGTACAAATTGAATATTCTGCAAGTCTCACAGCATTTTCTTGACATGCTAGTCCAAAATCATCACGCTAATCAGTATTCCACATAGTGCTAAGCATCACAAGTCTTACAGCCTAGGAACACTATCACATGCAAACTTGCACACCAGGCCTTATTGCCTCGAGCCTCTACTCATCAATTTCGTCTGAGTATTCTCAATTTTAAGCTTTCAAACAATTTTTCTCTTGCTTAACACGGTAACTAGCAAATACTATTTAATTTAACCAATTCAGATTTCTAGACCATTTTATCAGTTTCTATTACTGTATCATCATAGCCACCAAATGCACCACTTTTTTAATTCAACATATTAGCAATGGCAATCACGCCACTCACTTTCATTCTTCTATGTTGTCTCATATTCAACTTTTGATTTTCAATTATTCAAAAATTTCTTGTTGTTGCAATACATTTTCATAATTACACGAAACAATATTTTCACATTTTCAATAAACCATAACCGTCACAAAATTTTCAAGAAAATACATTCATTATCGATAAGTATATATTTTATGATTAAATAGGTGTATATTTTATGAGAATTAGTTGGATTTATTGATATTATATACCTATTTAATTGTCTTTTATATACTTTACTATCATTATAGGATAAAAAGATATTTTGATATAAAATATACGTATTTCCTATTATATTTTGCACAAAATATTAGCTGATTTGTAAAGAAGTAGAAAAAGCAATTAAGAGGATATGCAATCAGCCAAATTCTGTGGTCTCACACAAGAAAAATAGAAATAAAATCAATTGTGTGATCTCGTAGAGTAGATTACAAGATATAAGATATCTTTTTAATAAGAAAAGGAGAATAATCAAATGACCCACGGCCGAAGTTATATTTAGGTTATATATATGAAGAAAGGAAGAAGCTAGGAAAGGATCAAGAGACACGAAAGAAAGGAACGAAGAAGCAGAGGAGTAGCGGCCGAGAGTTTCGGTTCTCTTCATCATCTCCACGAAGGACAAGAGGATCATGTGGAGGCGACGAGAAGATTTTTTTCCCTCTCCTTATTCTTTGAACCTAAATTCTTATCTTTTTGTTATGGATTTTATTAGAGCCATGTGTGGCTAGTTGGTTTTGCAACCTAGAGAACCTATGGACTTGTGGGTGAATTGGATTTTGTTTTCATTATTTAGTTAAATTTGATATTAATTTTGGTTACTTAATCTTGGTTAGTTTTATCTATTTAGTAATTGGCCATCATTAAATATGATTTTGAGCATTAGGATTTACCTTGACGAAGGGAATTTTAATTAGGCTCGAGATTAAGTAATATGGGATTACATTATAATTTAATTTGCGATTAGGATAGACATATACCTAATGGCCCCATATAATTGTTAAAGAGTGTGTTCGGTTTTTGTTGCCTCTTGAGTAACTATGTTAGACATAACAAGTTATACTCAAGAGAGGGTTGTAAGTGGACCGACAGGCACTTATAGCTATTTATACTCGAAATTAACAAAATTGATATTAAAGCTAAATAAATTAGTGAAAACAAGGTTTATGAAGCTAATAAGGGATTATTGACTCGGGTTGCTCATTTGATTATTGTGGTAGTTTTCTTATTTTTATTTTAGTTTTAATTTATTTTCTCTTAGTTAAATTCAATTTGGTTTGCTCAACTTAAAAAGAAAGTATAAAATTAATGCTTAACTGAAGTTTTGGTACTAAGTCCTCGTGGGAATGGTACTTTTCTTATCACTTTATTACTTGATACGGCCCGTATACTTGCGGAGTTATAGGCTATAAAGTTTTGCCCTATCAATTACTAGCTCAAATTCGTAAACACATTTCCTGCCTCTCAAAGGGAGAATTCAGTTCACAACATTTAACATTCGAAACCTCTCTATCACGCCCGAAAACCGGGGAGTACGGCATGGAATGTGAGGGAAACTCACTTCCCAAGCCATAAGACTTACAAGAACGGTCATATCTCATATCAATAATCTAGAATATATAGTTAGCATCTCTAATTCCTATCTACATGTTCTTCAATGAACAAAATGACATTCAAAGCTCTGCTCTACTATTATATATGCATGTACATGTGTGCTAAACAAAGACAAGGATCCTGCCTATAGCCTACGTGGAGCATCTAGCTTTTAATAATAATACAAAAGTCTAAAGTTATAATTACATCAAGCAGCAGCACCACAAAATGAGCCAGCGAACTTTAAATTTTGAGAAGGCTCTTCATCGCCAAGGAGGTACAAGATCAGCAATACTATCTGAACCAAACAAATTTTTCGGTGAATAACGTCCCATTTATAGAATTTAATTAAATACAAAAGAAAATAATTTAAACATTTTTATTCTTCGATAATAACAATAGGGCAATAAATCACAATTTCTACATCATATGGACATATTTAAAAAACAAAACTATATGTAGGATCATGAATCAAATATTTTGAAATACATAATAAATCCTTTTGTTTAACAAAATCAGTTTAAAACAATAAATCTCAAAGCTCGTCTAAACATAGGACCTTTACAGAACGGATGACAAGCGTGGACACACAGTCCACGGGGGTAACTAACCAAGTGTTGCTCAAGGCCACGAAAACAAGCGTGGACACACAGTCCACGAGGGTAAGTAACCAAACAAGCGCAGCACGAGGCCATGAAACAAGCGCAGGTACAAGACCCACGAATAACAAGCGTGAGAACGAATCCCACGAGTCTCAAGCGTGAGTGTTATACCCACGAATATCAAGCGAGCTCGAGGTTAACCATGGTGCACCCAAGGACTAACAAGATCACCGTTAGTAACCAAGATTCTCAGATTCAATCCTCTCAGCTTCTTTTTCAAGCATGCACGGGTCAATTTATCAAACGCAATGAAAAATTCTTCTTTCAATACCATGATAGCTTGTATCAAATACGATATAATAGTATACCCCAGCATGAAAGTTCACAAACAATATTTCAAAGCTCTTATCAAATTCAAGCTGTCGAAAAAAAACTTTTCCAAGTAATAAAACTCGCGTACGAACATTTTGGAATGCAATACTATCTCAACATGAAAATTTGTGAAAGATATCTCAAAATCTTTCTTATCAATTCAACGTATAATCATGAGTTATAGTATGATCCAATAGAAGAAGAATAAATAATAACAAATAAAGTAATCAATCTTCACTCATTTCAATATCTATGAAGAAATTGAGATAATTCAAATAAACTTTCATTGGAAAAATCGCAACCATAGAATGAGGTAATTTAATTTAGTTAAAATATAACAAATAAAAATGGTATTTAAAATTTATAATGGGACGTTATTCACTCACCTGTTGTGCTCTGAAATATGCCATTTCTCCTATTTATCAGCTCCAGACTTAATCACTCCTCACTCTCCTAGTATTCCATCACACAAAATATTATTACTCAATTATAATTTACATATGCTTTCCACATATAATATCTTATTCAATAAGATTCTTCATTCTATTGTCATTTACTTCATCAACACTTCAATTTAGTTTCAAACAAAACCATAATCCGTTTACAAAATTTATAAACCATCCATCCACCTACCTTATGTTCTTTAAGTCATTCATCAAACATTTCCAATCTTTCAATAAGCACAACCAAATACCTCCTAGGTATCTCTCTAAGCTAAAAATAAATAAATAACCTTAATTTAACCAAATTCATCTTTTACACCTTTAATTAATCACCTGTATCATTCATATATATAAATTATAATTAATAGAACAACCTTTCTTTTCCACAACTTTGTACAACACAAATATAAAATCTCTAATAAAACTGAGCCGACATAGGATGTACATGAAAACACATATTTCTAGATTTTTTAGAACTATTGACACCACGCAATTTAAAACAGAACCAATTTTTTTTCTTTTCCAATAGCTCAGATTTAAACCAGAACTTTTTCAATTTGCAATCACATTCAATAGCTACACAAGTGCAATAGAACAACACTTTAATCACAACAGTAGAAGATTGGTTTCCCCAACGACAGTCCTAAAACAATTTGGACAGAACACACTTTCAGTTATGCTAGTAGTAACATAGGTAAAGTTATGATAGTGGGTAAAAAATTTCTAAGGAGAGTAATTAGAGAACATGAAATTCTTATTTCTATTGAAATCTTTATTTGTTTCCCATTCCTTGGCATACATGATTGATCAGATAAAGTAGGGTGAATATTAAACAACAAATGACTTCCTAACCTTCAAATTTCAAGGCCCCCAATACCAATTTCTTAACAAGACTTGGTCTATTATAAAATGAACCAATATCCAAATCTACCTTCTTCATCTGATTCAAATCCTACGGCAATACCCATAAGTAAAAGAAAGGAGTCCAAGCTTACCAATCACATGAGAGTTGACGGAGGAATGAGAGATTGAATAGGTGGACCTCTAAATTATTCACGTAGCCACAAATCAAAGACGCAGGGATCATTCAGGAGTGAAGAATCAAGAGGATTGCAGCGCACATACATCAATGGCAGCTACACAGACGACGTAGGGCGAAGGAGCAGTTGTGGTTGGGGTTTGGAGCTTCAAATCGAGAAGCTTTTCCTCTGTTCCCTCTCTCGCAAAATCATCGTAGACAGAACCAGACAGAACAGAACCGGGAAAAAGTAACAGCAACAAAATTTCGATCGACGGAGAAGGACGCCGGCGGACGGACGAATTAAAGTGGACGCAAACGGACCAGAAGGATGAAAGAACAGAATCTTTCGAAGCGCTCAGGTTTTTGGTCTCTGGAAAAATTCCCGAAGCTTCGCTCTGCCTCTGCTAAAATCGTGCGCTGGAAAAAAAAATGCTCTCATGTGTGTGTGTTTTTTTTTATATATAACACATATAAGGGTGTTTTGGTAATTACCTCTAATCTGAGGCAAAAATAAAATCACACACCTTATCTTATGGAGGATTCGAACCCATAATCCAAGAGACCTTTAACAATCCCAAGACCACCAATCTACAAACTTCACTTCGACACCCAGTTACAATAAATAATAAATATATAATTAGCTTATAATATTTTAATTTAATTTAATAATTTAAGTTTTTTTTTTTTTCTAAAAACAAAATTCTCCATCCTCTGGGTTATTACACCTCTCACCACCACTTTAATTTTTTGATACAACGGCATATCCCAATCCTTTCATACACAAACCACTAAGTGGCAGCACACTTGTCAGTCAATTGGGACAGTTTTCGTCCATAAGGGACCCATTGTCCGCACTGGCACATACAATAAAAGGCCACCCACCAGAATCCCATATTAAGACAAAGGATAACTGTCCAGGAGCCCTACTCCAAGTGCCTGCGTGGATGCTGGCTAGACAAGGCAAAACATGTGCCCATACAAGCCGAAACTACTTAGGTTGGATGTATACACTGCTGGTGCGAGCATCAGCTTCTCAAAAGCTAATCCCCTCAAAAGAACTTTCAGCAATGGCCAATGATTTCAAAACATCTGGCAAGATCTAGCAAACTGAGTATATCTACAATAGTTTCTGGCCTCTTCCAATTTTGTATTGCTTGCACTACAATATCATTCGCAATTCAATTTCAAATCTGGGTTTCATCAAGACCCTATCTATGAGACAACATAGTTCAAAAATAGTCTTTTCAAATTGGTTTCAAATTCTATAGAAAACATTCCATTTGAAGTTTTAGTTCAGAAAATTCAATTTAAAAAATTCACAATATAGCAAGTGCATTGGTAAATTAAAAATTCAATTTCCGAACATGCTAGGAGCCAGACAACTGATATAGAAGGTCATCCACTCAAATTACATTTCAGACTCTAACTCTTGGTTACCTGAGTCATCCATAGGATACTCAGTCCATGCCATTTCATTTGTTCGGCCATTCCAGAAATAATGTATGCAACTCTCAGGCTTATAACCTTTTTGGAATGTAGCTCGATATTTTATGATCTAGTAACTTTAGGTTTCTGCTAGCCCATGGATTTAACATCCCAAATTTTTAGACAATGATTTAGGAATATGATTGAGATTACTAGGCTGCTAAGCCAGTAGGAGTCAATAATTGTAAGCTAATTTTGAGGAAAAGGTTAAACAAAAATAGTTTTGGACCTTGAAAATTTAGGGGGAAAAACATGAAATATTATTTTTAGGATCTAAATTTATCATTAGGGGTTTAATTACGAAAATTTTGGCCTAAATAATTTTAAAGCCATATTTTGGTGTGGGGTCCAGTTAGAGCTTATGTTTAGGCAATGGCAAAAGATATAATTAAGCTAAAACACTACTTTTTGCTTTTCAAAAATATCTCTGTGCTTGCAATTAATCACCGAGAAGGGGTCATATTGAGGATATGATTAAGGTAAGTCATGGAATAAATGCATGACAGCTACACCCCATTATTGTCATTTGACAATCGGCCAATACCCCACTTCCACCCACTTTTATTTTGTTACAAACACTCTATTCTCTCCATAATTATTTCCCCAGCGCATAAGAGAAGCCAAGGTGACAACATGCAAGTACTTCCTCATTGATGATTTCCCATTTCACGTTGGGCTCCACTCAAGCACATTTCGGTCAAACACTCCCTCTCTCCCAAGTATTCATTTCTCATTCGCCCCAACACCAAGAACAGAGGGAAAAAATTGAGGGCGAGAGATCACAGCGCACTTCCTCGTTTCCAACGTAAAGGACACCTGGTTCATGTGATTTTGGGACAGCTCATCATCACATGCAATGCTCATGCTCTACTATCTTTTGCACTACGCAGCTTAAAACCATTCGACCAGCACAATTTATTACTCCCTTATATCTCCCATTAACCATTTTGGTAGCACCCTAGTTCCCCAAATTCTAATTCACTTCGGCCTTGTCACAGAAAAGAAACAGAGACCGAGAGTGTAAGAGGTATTGACAGGGAAGAAGAGGAAGGAAGAGATCATCACACCCACATGCAACTGGATATTTAAGCTTAGGTAAAGGTCCTGAACTTGATTCCTTAATCATCTTCTTTATCTGAGGCGTGCTATGTAAATGGATGGTGATTTAACCAATCTGACCAAGGGATAGAAATTAAATAAAACGCTAGGGGATGTACGATCAATAAATGTAGGATGATGGAATGAAGGTTTTGTTGTTTGTTTAATGGATTGCATGTTGAGTCTGAACTTTTGGGGAAGAAGATTGAATCTCAGTTTTAAAAGTAAACCACCATCTACATGCAAGCTAAGCTAAGATTAAAGCTCTTATGAAAAGAAATTGGTATTGCATGTGTGCATTTGGTTTTGCCTTGGTTAATAATCAAACCTTAGCCTCTGTTTTGCTGAGTATGCGTCTCTTTCTTTAATGGAAAAATAAGATGACGTACTAATGGTTGCAAGAGTGTTACATAAGTGCTGCCTAGTTTGTTTAATGCTGAAATCATGATAATCGTAAGTGCCATTTGGTGGTTGCATGGATTTTTGGTTGCTCTGGTTTGTTGAGGAAAAAAGCGGGGTCTTTTAGATTAAGAGTAGATGATAACTCTGAATCTGAAAATTTATAGGAATTGATAATTGCTTGAGCTCAAGAGAAAAGTGAACCCAAAGGATGTTGGTAAAGGTATAGTTTTAGAAGGAGCAACAGGTGAGTGAATAACGTCCCTAATTTTTTTAAATGATATTTTTATTATTAAACTTCTATGTTTATTTCCATAATTAAAAGTATGATTTTGTGAAAGAATATTTGTTGATAGCATATGAGTAAAGATGATGATTTTATTCATTATTATATTGTAATACCCGGATTTTTAGAAATAATAATAATAATAATAGATTAATAATGATGATGATAATTGGTTAAAATAGTAATAATAGTAATAATAATAACAATAATATATTAAATAAATATTTAGAATTTAATAATGTTTGTATTATTTTACAATTTATTAATTGACAATTATTATATTAATAATAGAAATTTAAAAATTTAATGGTATTATTTTATAACTGGAAATAGCTAAAAGCCCAGCCCATACTTAAACCCTAAGTTTTAATTATAAACTTAGGTCTAGCCGTCGAAACCTTAAAACGCTCGATACTTTTCTTCTCCATTGTTTTTCTTCTCAAATCCTCCTTCTATACTTTCATCACATCATATTAAAATTAGGTCGCTAGCGAGGAGACCAGATAATTCTAATCCCCATGTGTAATTCTAATCCCCATGTGTAATTCTAATCCCCATGAGTAATTCTAATCCCCATGAGTAATCCTAATCCCCATGAATCTTAGGTTAATGTTATATGAATCCTGATAGGTAATCCTAATCCCCATGATTCTAATCCCCATAAGTCTTAGGTTAATTTTATATCTTGATAGGTAATCTTGATCCCTAGGTTATAGAAACCAATTGTTGTTTGATTCCCGTATGTGTAGATATATATGTATAATGTATGTTAGGCTTACGTGCTAGAATTGCATATGTATATGTTTTAGTCCGATTTGTTTCCCTGAATCCAATTTGTGCGTCTCTTGTCTTTTTCTTGAGATTGAAAATCATGGCTTCGCCTCGGCCTTCGTGTATGAATAATCTATATATCCATAAAACCTGTATACCTCCTTTTGGTGATTAAAACCCAAATAAAACCCGGTGATTAAAACCCAAATAAAACCCAAATATGCCTTTCATATGTATCTGTGCGTTTTGTTTGTGTTCGGGTGTGTCATTTTTTTTATTTATATATTTTGGTGATTGAAATACATGTGTCTTTCATTGAAATAAATATAAATATAAACATATAAATATATATATATATTAAATACATGTACTCTCTAAATGGTTTTGACTTAGTTGGCTTCCGTAGACTTGAGAAAATTCCTTTTTGTGTGTGATTGAACTAAATTAATCGTAGGAGGATAGCTTTGGAATGGTACCTCCCAAAGTGATGAACACAACTTTTGGGCTTTATGCCACCGATGTGAAAAGATAGTATCCGTTCTTCCCAAAGTGGTGTCTGGCAGGTTTCCGGGACACTAGTAGCAACTTTGGGAAGAGGTGTGCACACTAGGAAGATATGTTTATGGCCAATTGATGATTGTGACTGGCAGGTTTCCGGGTCACAAGGTAGACTGGCAGGTTTCCGGGTCTACCATGGTTCTCTTCCCAATAAACTAAATAGACTGGCAGGTTTCCGGGTCTATACGAATTTAATAAAAATAATGAATGATATTTGATTCAGTGTGAATATATGTATATATATGGCAAATATTAGATTTGTTATTTGATTAAATCACTATGTGATTACGTATTTGATTTTATTAATATATTTGAGCCATATAAATTGTGTTTATTAGGATTACCAATTTTTGCTTGATGTGTGTGTTCATGGGTGCGATGATCCTTCTGGGAGCGAAATTTCGAAAAAGCAGTGTCGAAGTTGGGGCTAGCGGTGAGAAGTGAGGAAGATCATTCAGGATTCTAGCTAGTTTTCTTATTTTATTTTCTTCATTTTGAATAAAATACACCTATTTAAGTTCGATTTATGATTAATGTAATAAGTAGCCTTGCACTTGACCCGACAAGTGCGGTAGCACTCCCAGAGGTTGTTTATTTCGAATTTCAACTATTCATTTATGAAAATCATTTAAATTTTACGTTATCATAACTGTTCGAAATTGGGGGTGTTACATATAATTTTCTAACAATTTTTTTAAAGCATAATTTATGATTATGCGGTTAAATGGAAAGGAGACTTTTGAGATAGTTTTCATAAAATTTATATTGAAATGATCTTGCATTTTGGAGAGTTTATAAACTTGGATTTATTATTTGAAATGGAATGTTTTCACGTGAGTTTTTAGTGTTTTAAATTAAAAGGATTATATTGGCAGATTGAATTTGAAGGTAAATTTTGAAATACTGTTTATGAAACTTCATGCTGGGGGATTTAATTATGAAGTATGAGACAGAGCTGTTATTATCTTGAAGAAAGAATTTGTATTGCTTTAAAGAATTGACCCCAAGCATGCTTGAAAAATGTTTTTTTTTTAAAGGACGGAATACAGAACGTTGGTTACTAGCAGCAATACTGTTAGTCCTTGGTGCACCATGGTTAACCTCGAGCTCGCTTGATATTCATGGGATTTGTTCTCATGCTTGTTTCATAGACTGTGTGTCCATGCTTGTTTCATGGCCTCGTGTCATGCTTGGTTAGTTTATCCTCATGGACCGTGTGTCCATACTTGTTTCATGGCCTTGTGTCATGCTTGGTTAGTTACCCTCGTGGACTGTGTGGTCACGCTTGTCATTTGTTCTATAAGAAGTTCTACAGAAATATGTGGTTTTGAAAATTATGTTTAAAATTGATTATGTTAAATCAAATGTTTTATTTCGTACATGAAATTATCTTATTAATTACTTTTATATTTTATTTTTATTCCTAAACGTAATTTTAGAAATTGAGATTTATTAATATCATTGTCCAAAAGAGAAAGATGTTTAAATTATTTACTCGATTAAATTATAAGAATGAGGCGTTATTCACCGAAAATTTGTTTGGATCAGATAGCATTGTGTACCTCCTGCTAACCAATGAAGAGTCTCCTTAAGGGTTTAAAGTTCGTCGATCCGTCTGGTAGTGGTATTAGTTGATGTAATCATAGCCCTAGACTTTTGTATTATTATTTAAAGTTAGATGATGCTCCATGTAATTTATAGGTAGGATCCATGTATTGTAAATTGTATATTTATAAGTTTAAGGCTTAAGGAATGTGAGTCCACTCATATTCCGTGCCGGTCACCCCTTTAGGTTTTGAGGGCGTGACAATGGATATCCTAGTCTCACAGGACTTAAGGCTTCTTATTGAACACTTATCAAATTTATTGACTTGGGATCATACCATTCCAATAGGTTCTACTGCCTATCGTATATTCATGCAACAAATTTACTCAATAATAAACTTCGTAGTGCTAAAACACCCCTATGGTGATACATTTCACCATGTATTCTTCATCCGGGGTCATTCTATATCTAGACTTCTAACATTAGTCCATCTCCAATCACAGTCATTGATTCAACTTTCCTTATCCAATATTTAACCCACCTCTTTCAGGGAAACTATTAGCCACTACCATATCTACGACTATCGATCCCAATCATGAGACCGAAACCTGTGGCTACCACGGTTCTAACTATATCTTAGTTCCCTCAATGAACAAACTCTTAGTTATTATTAAAATCATTCCCTCTAGTAACCTCCAAATACCTCATACACACGGGTAATATACTCTAGTGCCTCAATGCATTCATACTATTTTGGGTTTTGACCACTAGCTTTCACCACATAAATATGCCTTGATACATATATAAATATATAGTACAACAAGATTCCTTTTTTTTTCAGACCAACAAGATATATATATATACACACACTCTTTCAACAACCACGTATTTCCAATATGCAGGACTTTGTTTCTTACATGCAATAGTCTAGTTATTTTTATGACTATATATGGTTGTGATATATATGTAGATCATGACAGTAATTTTTTTATATCAGTAAGGTTTATATGCAGTGGTATATTCATATATTTATATACATTCAACACACGGCAGCGTTTTCTTCCCCCCACCCCACCACACACACACACACATACATACATACATACTGTGTGCAGTGAAAATAACTTCTGGAACGTTGACAGAAAAGGGACCCGATGACTTACCTTGTTAGTTTTCAAGCTTGTGCACTTAGACTCTCTGCTTCTCACTGGCACTTTCACCTCTATTTTCTGGGTCTAAAACAGAGCAAGCAAGAAGGTTTGAACTATCTCTTTCTCAGACTAGGTTTTCTGGTTTTTGTTCAAGTAACATGGATTGATGAAAGTCCAAGAGCAGTGGATATATAACATTTTAAGGGTCCAATCCAAGAGGGAAGCTAACGGTCTGAGAAGAATGCACGGACAGAGGAGAACACACTTCTCTGTTTGCTTGGCTCAAGAAGCATGATGCAGGTAAGTTAAAGCCTTTCACTGTCCTCTGTGCATGCGTAAACGGCGCTGCTCTTCTGCTGCAGACGCAAGAGGCATGGGTCGGACTCCTCTATGGTTTCGTGTTACAGTCAAATATTGAAAGGGTGTAGACATATATATTGCTGATATATAATGGGCAAACTAATGGATTGGAGCAACATATTGGGCAGAAAGGATATATGGGCTAGATGTGGGAATACTCTTGTTTGGGCTTTTTAATTTGTTGTCTTTCTATTACGTTTTGGGCTGATGGGATGAGAAGGGAAAAAAACTAAAACACTAATGTTTCAATTGGTTATATGGGCTTTATACAGCATTTTATCTTTTGCCAATATTTCCATAATTTTATTATTACATATCATAAGGAAATAAATTCCTAATTTTCCAAATAATTAATTTTAATCATTTGGCCACATTTGCAATAATTTTATTCCCTCACATTGTTTTCAATTTCTAAATACCAAAATTTAGGATGTTACATCATTCAAATTCAATTTGTCGACAAAAACCCTTCCCAAATAGTAAAACTTACATACAAACATTTCATAATACAAGAGTATCTTAATATGAAAATTTCTATGATAAAATCGAAAGTTTCCTTTGCATTTTGGTCCATAATCATGAATTATACTATGAAGTAATAGGAGACAAATAAATAACAATAATTAAAATCATCAATCTATACTCATTTCAATATCAATAAAAGCATTAAACAAATCCAATAAACTTTCATTGGCAAAATCATACCGGTAAAGATGATAATTAACATGAAAGCATAGTAAGTAGTAAAAACTTCACTGATAAAAATTCAAAAATAAGATGTTATTCACTCACCTGCAATATTCTCAATTATGTATAACCTACTCCCATATATCAACTCCCAAATTTCATTTACTCTGTAGTCCCTAATGTCCATAGCAAAATAATTGTTATTTCTCTTCACAAACTTAATAAATTTAAATTATCATTTACTAAATTACTCTGCTTAATACTCGTAGACACTACTTCTAAAAACATTGGAGCCTCAACCTAATCTCCACAATTTATTCCGAATATTATTCAAGCAAGTACATTGAACAAAATCTCCATTTGAAATAGATTACAATAAGAAAAGCAAATTATGCTTCAATCTTTTACACAGAAGGCTACCAAGAGGCCAATCAATGCATCATTATAGTATTTACGTAAATATATAAATAATAAATTGCATCTTCTAAGTTTTTGCATCTTCTAAGTTCCATTATAAAGAATAAATAACTATACCACTCTGATCCTATTTATAAATCTCTTTTAACTAAATCACACATACCTAGGAAATGTAGTTAGCTTAATTATTATTCGGTAAATTTTTAACTTTTTCCCTTATTTTATGAAAATGTATTTTTCTTCGCTCTTTATTTTTATTGGTACAATTAATATGAGCACACTTGTTATAATCTCATTTATTACTAGAAAGATGACTTATAAATAAGACAAAAAAATTTAGTCAAAATGGACTTATAAATAGAACATAAGTGATTTGACGATGTAATCAACATGTTCAATTCCATGAAATTCGCATCTTTTTTGGACAAATGAAATTCCCATCTCAAACATTACATAAAGTGCTTTAGATGCACTTCGATGGCTAGCATAAGAGCATACAACTTTATTTTTGAATTATTACCTAAATACCCTTTCAATTTTCCTTCACTACCATGCGTATATACCTTCTGATATAGAAAATTTATCAAACCTAAATCTATCTTCATAACACTTTTCCAATGTATACAATTAAACTCATTGTTTTAACTCTCAGCCCCTTCTTTCCTTAACTTATAAAGAAAGAACTTCACTTCTTATGATAAATGAAATGAATTTATGCACCATATCTATTCTCATATTACGTTATCCACCATTAACTAATCATTTGGGTTATAGTTTCCTCCCAAGATTTCCAAAAACACCTTGTGTCGTGAATACAGAGGAAGAAGAAAATTTTGATGCCGAAAGGAAGAGAATAAGGGAGAATGGCGGTGAGGGTTCAAGCTTCCAAATTTCTTGAAGTTTATTTGCAATCCGGTACGAATTTCATGAGACCAAGGAGGAAAAGTATCTTTTTTTTTGTTTTTTTGTTTTCTCAAGGGCACTTTGGTTCAAAAATTGGTTTTTTAAGGGCATCTTAGTAATTTCTCTGCACTCCAGTACGAATTTCGCACTTGACAATGTAGGAGCTCGAACTCAGTACTGCAAAGATTCAAGGCCACCTCCAGTGCCACCAAACAACTAGCATTGCTTTGCCATCTATCTTCAACAAACAATTATAATAATTATATATATGTGTGTGTGAGAATGTGTGTGTGTATTTTCTGGGTCACTATATTCTCTCCCCCTTTAAATTCGGTCCTCCGAATTTTTTAATGTGTACATACCTTGAGTCTCAACTAAGAATAAATAAATGGTGTGCATCTCACTTCAATTTTCTTAGTAGCTTCTCTGAGAGTGACTGTATCACAATAACTTCATTAATGCAAATTATTTTGACTGAAATTTATCTATTTGCTTAACAATAGCCATTGGACATTTCATTTTTATACTTCTTGATCTAACACAATCCCTGAGCCCGAGTAACATGAGGCAAATCAAACCCATATTTCAAGCGGTCATGTCAAGCAGTAGGTCACAACATGTACATCAACTCTTTCTAGTATTTCAAATAATCTTATGCACTTTGGCCGCCCAAATCTCCTCACATAGTCCTCAGTGACACATCATCGTAAATAAACAAAACTTTATCCCTGATCACGAACTCTAATTCTTGGTAACATTTATCAACATCATATTTTAATTCACTCTGAGCTATCAGTAGTCCTTCTTTAGTCACTTCCATCTTCTGTATAGCATTCTGACCAATAACTGATCCCAAAATTTTGGCATCACCAGCATTAACCATCTCATTGGAGATATGCATTATTTTTCGTACAGTGCGTCATTGTGCCTTTATGCTGGTTTCAGGATTACTATTATATGCAAATTTTACCAATTTTAATTAGTGATCTCAACTCCCTCCAAACTTTATAATTTATCTTAGAATATAATTCAGAATCTAAATTGTCATCTCAAAACATCCTGAAATGATTTCCAAAACCGCAAAACAATTTAATATTCACAACGTATACCAAAACTACGCGTAATAGCACAATTTCATCAGTATGCATTTGCACATACTCACAACGTCTTGGCTAATCTCTTAACTCACATAATCTTAGGTCTAAACACTACACATTCTTAATTTGGACAAGAGGATCTCTCTGAGACATGAGCCAAAAGTGTTCCTTCCCTAGAAATTTAAAACTTAATCTTGCTCCCTTCTGTGCCATAAAGGTTTTTTCTTTTCTTTTTTAATTTATTTATCAAATGTCCTTTCTTCTAATGTTATAGTATGTGCTAAAACACCAATGAATTTTCTACTTAAATAATTTTCTATTATATAAAAACTCTACCAACATGTTAACATGATGTGATCATAATCCTTGGCAATTCCAATCACCTTCTTGTAATACCCCAAATTGTGGGACTTGAAGTTTAGGAATAAGACTGGGATAAGTAGGCTGTCAAGTCAGAAATAGGCAAAAGTCAAGCTTATTATGAGGAAAGGCTTGAGGTAATATTAAAGATTATTTTTGGACCGTGACAAAAATTAGGGGGAAAATTATGAAATACTATTTTGATGATCTAGAAATATTATGAAGGGATTAATTATGAAAAATTAGCCTAAATAAGTTTTAAATTTATTTTCTGGATTTTATGGCCTATTTTCCTGAAAATTTAAGAAAAAATAGTTAGAAGATAAATTTTGACCCAAGAATTTTAGAGTCAATGTTTTGAGCCTAGAGAAGCTAATTGAGAAAGAAAAATTCTTATATGGAATTAAGAATTTAATTCTTACACTTATCCAATATCTGCAACTAATTAAGCAGAGGACCAAATTGCAAATAAGAGTCTAGGTCAAATGAAAATTATTTTGTGGAGTGAACCCCACATGACAGCCCAACTATTCCTACTCCTTCATTTCTCAACTAAATCATTTCAGACAAAGACTCCATTTGAACAACAAAGTCATGTGCTTCTCTCATGTGTCAATACTTCAATTAATTAGTTTATTTATTCAAGCCATATGCTAACGTAATCAAACCAGCACTTTTTTTTTTTATACTGCCAAACTATCACTTGTTTTATACATTCAGACCGTAAAGCCCAATACTCTTATATCTGCATTCTCATACAAACCGACACCTCATCTCTTCTTATTGAATTGTGGGCTGAGCTCAATTCTTTTAAATACCATTTTGGACAAGAACCAATTCGGCGGACAGCTTATGCCAGCTCTAGGTGCTTGGCATCCCCACATACAAAAAAAAAAAAAATTCGGCGGACAGCTTATGCGCCACATACTGTCTCTTTATTTAATCCCACTATTCATTTTAATACTCTTCGGCCCAACACCAAAAACATAGAAAGAGCTAAGACAACGAGAGAACACACACCCCTGTCGCATGCATTTTAGGACATCTCATCCCTTCATGCAATACCCATGCTCCACTATTTCTCTACATCTCGGCATGCCTGTAGAACCCATACTCCACTACTCATCTTTGAATTTAGCAACCTATGCAGTACGCACCCACTTCACTCAATCAGCTCACTCTTTTTTTTCTTTTAACATTCAGCGCATTAGAGGGGAAAGGAAGGAGACAACACAGTTTCACCCATTCTCCATTCATCTCTCTTTTATTCGGCAGCATAGACATATACACCCTTCTCTCTCAACTTACGGCATATACACACAGACTTCTTCCATTTCTTCATTTCGGTTTCAGCCAAAAATGCATAAAGAGAATGAGAAAGAAAAACTGAGCGAGAAGAGAAAGTCCGAGCTGAGAGCAAGAGAGAAGGATGAGAGCTAAAGAAGGCACGAAGGTCGCTGGAGAAGGGAAGTAGAGATCATGGAACTCACATGCAACCTTACCAATTAATTAAGGTGAGCTTTCCAAGTCCTTCCTATCTTCAATCGGTCTTGTTGCTGCTATTTGGGTTGAGGAAAATAGTGGGGCAATGATTTTTAAATAGGAAACAATGATTAAGGGTTGCAATGGTGTGTAAGGTCGAATGGAGACCTATTATGAGTCTGCATGTTGATTTGTATATGGAAAGGGCGAGATTCGAATGGTTGAGAATGGTTAAGGAATTGAAAGGAAGTATATATAAAGGTTGAGAGTAATTTTTGTATCCAAGCTCTCTTCCTAGAGTAGTGTAGTGTCAGATTCCAAATAAGAATTAAGAGTAGATGATAAGCTGCTACATTAAAATTTTTAAATGATAAACCAATAACTTAAGGAACTAAGGAATGATTGAGAATGGTAAAATGATGGTTTTAAGGATAAGTATAAAGTTAGGAATTTTCAGAACCTAGAGAGGTGTTGTGCATGTGCTTGGGGGTCAAAGAGTTCATAAATGAGGATTGAATTAGTGTTTTGAAGTTGACTTTAAAAGAATTGATATTTAGAAACAAAGATAATGAGTGATAGGTGTGATTGAAGGATGTTTTGGTACTTAAGGATTTTTAAAATTAGTATGTAAATTCCATTAGAGATTCCATTAAAGGTTGATGTATGAATCTCAAAATTTATAGGAACTGGCAATTGTCGAGCTCAAGAGAAAAGCAAACAAAAAGCGATTTTGGTAAAAGTATAGTTTCGTAAGAAGTAACAAGTGAGTGAATAGCATCCCTAACTTTATAAATGATTTTTTGTTTATTTGTTGTAGTTTTATGTTTATTTCCATATTTAAAAGCATAATTTTGTGAATATTTTACTTTGTATTTTATTAAATTATAAGAATGAGACGTGATTCACCGAAAAATTTGCTTGGATCAAATAGTATTGCTGACCATGTACCTCCTACTGAACAATGAAGAGTCTCCTTAAGGGTTTTAAGTTTGTTGATCCATCTGGTAGTCCTGTTAGTTGATGTACTCATAGCTGTAGACTTTTGTATTAATATATAAAGTTAGATGCTCCATGTAACTTATAGGTAGGATCCATATATTTTTTAACACATGTTTATAAGTTTAAGACTTAAGAAATGTAAATCGGTCAACCTTTTAGGTTCCAAGACGTGACACTTCTATTCTTTAGATTCAATCTTTTTATCTCTAATGATAACTTAAAGCCGACATAGGTATTAGGCATTCTTTACACTTTCGAAAGCTCTCTTCATAACATTCACCTCATACAACTTTGTCGTCTTCTTTGTTAGCTTAGTCAACAGTATAGCTAATTAAGAAAAGTCATTTACAAACTTTTATAAACCCCAGAAACTCTTAAGTCTCTACAACCATAGTAGGCCATTGCTAATTCTAAATAACTTCTATCCTACCTTAACTTACAGCTAGAATTTCATCTTTAGGCATAGCAGGATCTTAGAAAGTAACTTAGAAGAAAATCATTCACATCCTAAGAACCTTGCATAAAATGACTATTCTTCCACTTTTTATAGTACCCAACTACAATATGGTTTGAGCTCTCTAACTGCTATCACATATATTCACTAATGATAAATCCAACAATGTACTCCCTCATGTTCTTTATATAAAATAAAATCAACTTTTTGGAGAAATAAAAGAAGGTAATTAAATTACTTTAGAATATTTATATTTATATTTTTCTTTAAATTAATTAGTTTGACTAATAAAATGATATATAGTCTATGGATACACAATATGATTAAGTAACTTATTTAGCTTCATTAATCTCTACAAAAAAAAAAAAAAAAAAAAAACTCAACTCTGTCTTATATTTAGAATCAAAGGGAGTATCACAATAATTTACTATTTACAACGATACAGCTCCTATAATATCCTGAGTTTAATTCACCAACCACCAATAAAAACAACGGAATAGTTTACTTAGGTTTCAATTTAGTCCCTTAAGTTTATAAAGTATATTTTTAGTCCTTTTATTCTAACACCATTAACTCTCACTAACAAAAAATGATGACTCAGAAATTAAAGCATGTTTAAATTTTAATTGTTTAATATAATTAATTTTTATTAAAAATTAAAATAGAGACAAAAAGATGCGTCTTCTCCTTATCTCCTCCCTCCCTTGGTCGACAATTGCGTCTACTCACTGATACAATGCTCCAGGCCCACATTAATGCTGATCAAGGAATTTAAACAAAGACCACATTTTTAAATGGAATTTGGGTGTTGTGCTTACTGGACAGAGGAAGGAAAACTCTTGTTTTGGATGTCTTCAGAAGGGTAAAACAACAAATCTTACGACAAGGAATGCCTTCCAATTGTCAATTGCCGTGTGAAAATTGGATTTGTATAAAAATCCAAGGCTGTCTAGTACTGGATTATTAAGAGTTGGAGGTGAATTTTTGGCTGAATATTATCACAACGGACTATACTCTTGCCTCAACCTAAATGGGATAACCACCAAAAGTTTTCACTTTGGCTCGGTTCTTTATAAAAAATCATCGCTACTATGCTCCAGCAACACATTGAATTATATTATGGATCGGAAGATATGCTTTTATGCTTATGACATTATCTTCAATTTGTTGTCGAAAATGTATTAAATAGGTAGAAAATTGAATATACTATAAACCGGTACTACTCAAATAGCATAACAAGAATCTATATTATTGAAATAGCACATACAAAGAGCATACAACAAGTCTGTATAATATGAAAAAGCAATAAATGAACTCACAAGACTGCCGAAAATGGTAAATAACTATGAAGAAATTCGGGCCCAACGTACATTGTTTCTTTAAAGACAATTTTGCTCCCTCAATACGGATGCCAAAGGTTTCTAAGCAATTGCCTCCCAGGATAAAGTAGATTATTCATCTTCAGAAAGATGGCTCTGTCAATCTGAAGTCCAAGCGAATCCAATGAGTCTACTTTTGGAACACACAGAATGTTTTGTATATGTAGTATGCAAAAGGAGTGTATATAGGAAAAATCCATGCGATTCTATGACTAGGGCGCCCGATTTATAGACAACAAAAAACTTGATCAGATGGACTCGTCTGTTGCAGGGAACTAGTGCATTGTGCAAATAGACGCACCAGAACGGAACGAACAGAAGCGATCGGCATCCTTTGCTAGCGAACTAGTGCGTCACATGAATAGACGCACCAGAATGGAGCGAATGATTCGAACGCATCACAATACGTAGCCACTGGTTGGAAAATCTCGGAAGGGCAAAAACGGAATTATTGAAAGTTCGGGGGTCAAATTGGAAATTCAAAAAATTATTTAATAAAAAATTAATTTTTCATTTCACACATGGGAACCGGACCGGCGGGTGGCGTGAGCGATTGACTAACCGAACCAAACCGGCCGGACAAGCGGCGCATGTGGTGGACCAAGGGTCACCTAAGTCCTCACCCCTCCACAAAAATGGGTTGGCTCAAGGGCTCATTCAGTATGAACAAAGTTAGGCTTATATACCCTCCAACTTCTCCCCTACTAATCAATGTGGGACTTCTATCCACACACACATTCCTTCTTCATTTTTCCTCTTCTTTTCCATTCTTCTTCTTATTCATAACCCATGAAATTTTATCCTAAATTCTAACACAATTATTAAGTGCATGAATGTAATAAACATATTGAATTTCCTAGATCCAAGTGCTTGTAATAAATGTTTTGACCAAAAAAGTAGTTGCAGTTACAGTATGTTACCAAAAGATGCCAATTAATAGAGATTCCCTCCATTTATTGCCATTAATTCATTGACATTATTCAATTTATTATTTTTGAACGGTACCGGTAATAATCAATACAACCTCTCCTTATTACTGCACAAAGTCCAAGAAAAAAAAAAGATCCTATAAATCTCTCTCTCCATAATTATTTTGCTCATTCGTCCACTAAACATTGCTCTTATAATAGCTTCACCTGCCCCAAAATTCAACAATGGAAAGCAACACAGGAAATGGAAAGGTGGTGTGTGTAACTGGTGCTTCTGGTTTTATTGCTTCGTGGCTGGTTAAGCTTCTTCTTCTTCGTGGTTACACTGTCAAAAGCACTGTTCTTGATTTAAGTGAGTTCACTCATCAAGAAGTTCTGTTTTGTTGTTTCATTAATTATGAGCTCATCACCATTTTTTTCTGCAGATGATTCAACCCAGACAGAACATTTGCTGAAATTGGAAGGAGCAAAGGAGAGATTGAGTTTGTTTAAAGCAAATCTGTTGGAAGAAGGTTCCTTTGATTCTGCTGTTGAAGGCTGTGATGGTGTCTTTCACACTGCTTTCCTGTTGCCATTGGTGTCAAAGTCGACCCTCAGGTTCATATATCATTTTGAAGCATCATTCACAATAAATCCAAACAAAATGTGCTGCTAAATCCTTATGTGTACTTCCATATAGTTTTAATGCTTTTTAATATTGGGAAAAAGAAAGAAGAAAAAAAGAATTTGGAAATGGGAAAATCCCATTAAGGCGCTCCCAATTTCAATAATCCTTGTGAGATATGTGAGATCTCAAAATGGGATTTTCCAAAGTGAAAATGACATTAAGGTCCCAATTAAAGGAAATAATATATGAAAAGTCACATAACTTGTCAATAACAAGTGGAGGGGCTCCCATTAACAAGTTTTGAGACTTTTCTAATATTATTTGTCTAAATTTGGATCTTAATGTCATTTTTCATTTTCCAAATTCAAGCCAAAAAGACCTCTATATTTGTTTTTATTTTTTATTTTTTAAAAAAGTAACAACATCTTGCTAGCATAATCCACCGGCGGGAGGAATTAATTAAGACAAGTGGTGGAAGTTTCGTTTACCACACATAAGTTTTCCTCACATATCATTAGCCATTCCTAACTTTCGTTTACCAATTAAGTATTAAGTCCATACTTTTAGGTCATTAACAAGTTTTTTTTTTTTTTTTAGATATTTGTCATATTTCTTTAGTCATTACCAACTTTTATTTATCAAGTAACAAATGTACAAAGGCCATTCATGATCGAGTTTTCTATAGGAATTGTTTGAAATTTTAATAAAATAAAAAAGCCCTTTTTACTATTTTTTTGCTCTCATTAATTACATGTTAGTCCCACACATTAATTATCTCCCACACACCATTTTTTTCCTAGCCTTTTCTCCCCTCTCATTTGTTATATTTTTCTCCATAGATTAGGGTGTTTTTAAAAAATAAAATACATTTTTTACATATTTATTACCTTTAACAAATTTTAATTAACTTTTTTTTATCTATATGTAATTTGGTTATCGGTATGTTATATATATGAGCGGAGGGAGAATTTACTAGTCATATAGTTCCTCCATCCCCACATACAAGGATTCTTCTAGCTAGAATGTGATATTGATTCTTTTTATAAGGTATTTGATATTTTTAACAAATATTAAATACTTTCATTCTATAAATGTCCATATTTAATAGGGGTAGTGATCAAGTAGAATTTAATATAATGTTAAATTTTAGCATAATTAATAAGAGTAATATTTTAAATCACTTAAATCTTATGCAAATGTAATTTTTTTTAATTAACTCTATTAATATATATCAATAATTAGTTAAAAAATGAATTATATCTCGTAACAAAGGGAGTATTGCTTAGTATTTTGCTCATAGTTTATGATGCTATGTAATATATGAATTTTTATCAATTATCTAGTATTACTTGTAAATTATTAAATGTTCCTAACTTTGAGTTTATTATATGAATTTGATTTTAATTTGCAATATTTCAACAAGTTTTAAATAAATCACGAGCCTGACAACTAATTAATTACTAATAATAATTATTAGCTTTTCTTGATTTTAGGGAGAATTTATTGATCCAGCAGTGAAGGGAACTCTGAATGTTCTTAAATCATGCGTGAAAGCATCATCTGTGAAACGAGTTGTTCTCACATCTTCTGTATCTGCAGTTTTTTATAATGCGAAACCTAGAACTCCTCAAGTTATAGTTGATGAGACATGGTTTTCAGATCCAGATATTTGTAAGCAAAATAAGGTTAGTATAATTTAATTTGTAATTCAAGCAGATATAATTTCATCTAATTTTTTTTATTAAAGTCTTTGTAATTTTTAAATTCTTAGGTCCTTACGGATTTTTCAATTATAAGTATTGAACTCCGTACTCATAATATGTTATATGACCGATGTGAATACTTCCGAAGCAACAATTAAGTTGTCATTTAATAAAAAATGAAAAGAGGTTTTTTTTGAAAAATAAAATCATGAAATGAAATGAAATGAAATTTATTATCAACATAAGAAAAAATTATTATACTCATAACTATCTCCTTGCATCAATTTATAATCTAGAATTTGGTTGATTTTGATATTATTTATATCTATGTGGAAAAATTAATATAGGTGTGTATTACCTGGTTAGAATCGTATCATTAACGGTTAATATCAGTTTTTTTTTTTTTTCAGATTAATACATTATAAATATAGGCACCAACATAATCTATAATTGAGACAATTTTAAAGACTTAAAAAAAATATAAAATCATAATTAAAAATTAGATAAAATTATAGGAACTTAAAAATTAGATAAGTAAGGAGAGAGAACATGGAAGCAAGAATTGAAAACCCCCATTTTGCGACCAGAAGAAATGGGTCTTACTTATTGCATTACTCCATTCGTCCGGTCATTTTTATAAGATTCTAAAATTTTTAAAGAGTTTCGATAAGAGTTGTAAAAATAACATTTAATTATTTTTTTTCCATTTTTACACCCAATTAATTATATGTATTACATTGATAAAAAGGTTAATAATACTCATATTTACTTTATTTATTCTCTCTTACTTATTTGTCATGAATAAGGAATACTTGAAAGAAAATTTTATTTCAGATATACTTATTATTTTTAACTAAATTTAATTGTCTGAACCGTTGTTTTAAACTATCTATTTTAATTATTGAACTTTTATAAATACAATGTACAATACCGTTCAGATCTGTTTAAAATTTGGTTCTTTTTCAGGAATGGTCAGGATATGTACTAGCTAAGACTTTGGCAGAAGAAGCTGCTTGGAAATTTGTAAAAGCGAACAACATTGATATGGTCACTATCAATCCATCAACGGTTATAGGACCACTATTGCAACCAACGCTCCACGCAACTGCTAATTTACTTTTACTTCTGTTCAACGGTAATTTTAATTTATTATATTACTCACTCCAAAAAATTTTATAAGAAGCTCTCTCTCCATTATTTAAGTTACTAAATTTGTTTGAAAATTTAAAAATAAAATCCAAATTATTTTATTTGAAATAATGAATTACATCTTGAGAAAAAATTGCATCAAACTTTAAATATAAAAATTCTTGTAGAAAGGTGATTAATTAATATCGCTGGTGACTTATAATAAGGATAATTATTTCTTGATAGAGAATAAAGTGAGTCAAAATAACCGAATTACATAGATAAAAAAAATAGTTAAAATTGATATAAAACAATAAATATGTAAAAAAAAATGCAACTTATATAACAACATACCCTTATTTACATAGAGAAAGAGAACGAACCAGTAGAAAAATGAAGTGCAGCAAGACTAACCAATAATTAACAAGGATAAACATGCAATATAATACTAAAAATTTCAGATATACGGTTTGCGTCTCTTATAAATAGAAACATGTCATTCCTAAAAAAATCTCTTATACTTAGGATTGGAGGGAGTGTACGTATGTGTGTGTATGTGTGTTCTTAACTCTCACTTTGGGCCAAATCATGTTATTGATTATTAGATCTTTGCGTCATACAATATTTATCCCACTGACGTTATTGAATAGGATAGGACTTGTTGCTGTGCTTGATATTAATTACTTCTCTCATCTTATTCATCTTATTCTTGTAGGTGCAAAGACATTTCCAAATAGTGTTTTCGGGTTTGTGAATGTGAAAGATGTTGCAAACGCCCATATTCAAGCATTTGAAATTCCTTCAGCTAATGGAAGATATATTTTAGCTGAGAGAGTTGCACACTACTCTGATGTTGTTAAGATTTTACATGACTTGTATCCAACACTGCAACTTCCTCAAAAGTAAGTTCAAATAGTCTTTATAGATTAAATGGATGAGCTAGATAACTAATTTATGAAGACAACAAAAATTATTTAAGTTAGTTATTTGTAAGAAAACACACACAATCATTTTTCTTATGATATCTATTTTAATCATTTTCACAATGGAAATTACCCCATATGAAGACATCTCATTAATATATGTAATCAATAGGATGGTATGAGAATAGATTATAAATCTTAGAAACAAAGTGAATAGTCTTACATATCTAGGACTAAAACATCCTTAATTAGTACATAAATTTAGGATTTTTGTTTTTCTATAATTTTAAAAATGAATGTATAAAACACACACACATTGCTTGGCCGCGTGTATTTTTCTCTAATGGTTTTTGTAAGTTTATGAATGATCCGATCTTTCCTTTGAATATGAAAGATTACATTATCTGTAGTTTTCATGGTATTATAATTGTCTCTACTGGTGGTATGTGGCAGTATATTTCAATCTATCGGTACATAAAATAACATGACTGAACTCAACTTCTATGAATCTTTTTGCTCTGAGATCTGAGAGTGGTGAGAGGTTCTCTATCTAAAAGAAGGGTTTATATATGTCTTTTTTGGTTTTGTTTATTGTATATGAAATGATTTCAAATAAAGAATGGACACAAATAGGGAAATATAAATTTGTCTATTCTGCATTATTCAACATATATTTTCTTTATTATTGTGAAATAGATTCCTATTAATTTTATCACTCACCTGTATAAATCTAGCTATATATATTTATGAAGTTCAAGATTTTTTTAATGATGAACTAATTGCTAATTTTACTCAATAAACTTATCAGGTGTGCAGATGACAAACCGATTGGTGCCAAAGTTTCAAATTTCAAAAGAAAAGGCAAAGATGTTGGGAATTGAGTTTATTCCGCTTGAAGTGAGCCTCAAAGAGATAGTGGAAAGCCTTAAAGAAAAGAAATTCGTTGAATTCTAATTGTGATCTATAATTGGAGTCGAATTATCTTTATTTATAAATACTGATCATTTTGATAATGCTTTTTTATTAATTTTATTGTCTTTGGTTTTATAACAAACTCAATCTCTACTGTAATAATAATGCATGTTTCATAGGATATTATGGTAATATTGCATCAAATATTAGTAAGAAATAAAGGCTCCAGTTCCAAATTAGAGTGTTTATCAACAATAGCTCGAATATTAAAAAAATACTACTTCAATTTCTTAATATAAGATTTTGTTTGTGCTACAATTTTTAATGTGAACAATATCTTATATTAAGGACATGAGGTAGTATATAAAAATGGCCTCTCCTTTTTTTTGATTGCGAATTTAAAGTGATATGATAAATAATCTTGTTGGAAAAAAAATAAAAAAAATTTGTGATAACTAATACTTCCTCTAGTCCTAATTATAGAACAACATTTGGGAGTTGGTTTGGTCCTAATTATAGGACAAAATTTTAATTTTTATCAATGTCTTCCTAAAATACCCCTATTTTATTCTTTCATGTGCATTTGTTTTTTGTGAGTATATTTATGTGGGTTTGTAAACTCTTCCCGTTAGTGAAACTTTTAAATTGTTATATTTTAATTTATTTATCGATCAACTAACATTAATTTACCAATATATATATATATGACACACAGATATGTGTGTGTGTCTATACACAAATATTGTATTTGTGTGTGTATCTGTCAACATGTGTGTGTTTGTGTGTGTCTATATGTGTGTGTGCACACACACACATATATGTATATAGCAAGACCATTATCTTAATTAGAAAACATGATTTTAATTAGGAAACATGAAAAAAAAGTTCTAGGTGGGAGAGATATGTGGCGGGGTTACGTTGTTGATATACTTTACTTATGCCATTTTAAATTTGTATAAGGGCATTTTAGGAAAATTAAAAAATTTTAACTTATCTCCTTAATCTCTCCAAAATCGGTTAAATATGTCCTATAATTAGGACCGGAGGGAGTATATAAAAAGCTATCTCCAATTGATTTCTAATGATATTTCAATTTGACAAGGTAAAACAATATATCAAATAATTATATAAAAATGAAGTAACTCATTCCACTACTAGAAAAAACTAAAATAGCGACGGAATTTGCAACGGAAAAAATCCATCGCAATTGCGACGGCATTTACTGACGAATTATATTTGCAACGGAAAACATATTCCGTCGCAAAATGGCGGCCTTTTTGCGACGGATAGTCCCTCCGTCGCAAGTTTTTGCGACGGACGCCCTATCCGTTGCAAAATGGCGGCCAAAAAGGCCGCCATTTTCCTCACATTCACGACGGACTAACCTGTCCGTCGCAAAATGGCGCCATCCCCTCCCTTTTGCGACGGATAACAAGATCCGTCACAACGGGGTTTGCCTTTTTGCGACGGAACACTGTTCCGTCGCAAAAAGCGAGTTTTGCGACGGACAGCTAGGTCCGTCGCAAAACTCATTAAAGCCCCCACCCCCAGCTGGCTATCGTCATTTCTCCGCGGAATCCCTCAGCTCTCCCCTCAGCTCGCGTCGCCGCCCCCAGCTCCGGTCCCCACCCTCAGCTCCTCCTCCGGTCGGCCCCCCTCAGCTCGCCCTCCCCCGGCTCGGCCTCCCCTCGGCTCCGCCACCCCCGGCTCCCCGCGCCCTACCCGGCTCCCCCCACCCCCTCGGCTCCCCACCCCGCTCCCCCCAGCCCCACCCCGGCTCGCCCTCCCCCTCGGCTCCACCTCCCGCTACCTGCGCCCCTCCGGCTCGGCCCGCCCCTCGGCTCCTCCGGTCGCCTCCCGGCTCCCGGTTGCGGGTTTGTTTTTTTTTTTTTTTAACAACGGCCATCTCCCTTTTTTTTTTTTTTTTCTATTGGACACTACTAAACACATTTATCTCTCATTTTCGGTGGTGTCTCCCTGTGCTCCGTCGAGTGATTTTCCCGGTGTCTCCTCGTCCTCTTCCCTTACTAGTTACCGTCTGCACCTCTATTCCAAGTAAGCTTCCTCTCTTTTTTCTTTTTTTTGTACCACCGTGTGTGGAAAGATTTAATTTTTTTTATTTATTATTTTCTTGAGTATTATTTTTATTTATAATAAAATGATGTCAAAAATATTATTGGTTCTCCTTAGGGAAATTTCTATATAACATATCTTTTTTAATATTTTGTGTTATTTCTTTAATGTTGATTAAATTATTCATTATCGGTTATTAATGTTGATTTGTGAGTATTAGTGAGAATATTAATGTTGTATTATTTTTTTATAGTCTCTTTTGTATAATGAAAAATTGTATGTTAAAATTATGATATTATTCATTATTGGGTATTAATGTTGATTTGTGAGTATTAGTGAGAATATTAATGTTGCATTATTTTTTTTATAGTCTATTTTGTATAATGGAAAAATTGTATGTTAAAATTATGATATTATTCATTTTTGGTTATTAATGTTGATTTGTGAGTATTAGTGAGAATATTAATCTTGCATTATTATTTTTATAGTCTATTTTGTATAATGAAAAAATTATGTTAAAATTATGATTTCTATTAGTAGTTAATGATATATAAGTCTATAAATAAGATGATGTTGAAATGAGAAAAGTGAAGTGTTAAGAAGTGATATTTAGGGATAAGAGAATTAATTAATTAATGTAAAATAGGAGAAATGTGTGACTTTAAGGAATAATGAAATTTTTATGTATTAGACAAATTAATGAAATTAACTAGTTCATTTAAACTATTATAAAAATTATTGTTTAATTTGTTTCAATCTTTGAGTTAAGTGCTCCTTGTATGGATTTAAATACTTTAATTTTGAACTTAATTATGGTTGAGTGAATATTTTACATTCTATCAAAGTGTTGAAATTAGAAAAGTGAAGTGTTGAGAAATGATATTTAGGGATAAGGCAATAATTTTAAAAAAAAAACATTCCATTTCAATTTTTTATTTGAATCTATCTTTAACTTTATACAATAAAGATCGATAATTTAAAAAACAAAATTATAAATACTGTTTATATAAATAGGCAATTATAGATGATTAATTTTTATTTTTCAAATTAATTGTGAGAATAAATTTATTCGGTGAAGGCCACAAGGAAAATTGTTATGGAAAATCCTGTATATATTTGGTGATTGTAAATTATGCGTAGTTTTGTTCGGGTATATAAGCTGTTATTGTGGGCTTTAATTTACAATACTTAGTTCATACAAAATCCAATTTTGTGCTCGGAAGATGATACAAAAGATATAATTGATTTTGCGCATTATATAAATTGATTAAGTCTTAAATAATCTTTATAGGTTAGAAACTCCAAAATACTTTTAGTGTTCTATTCTTTGTTTGCCCTCCACAAGCATGTCCCCATGTTCTCAGTGTGCTATCCTCATTCTCTGGTTGCTTGTCTTTGGGATATGTTCTTTGTTCAATGCATGTGTTTGTTTTTCACTTTCTTCATTAAGTGGCAATTGGTTGGCATAAGTGGCTAGTTGTATTGGCTACTTATATATATTTGTGGCATGTTGAGATGTTAATTAGGTTAGTAACTGAACTAGCTAGGAAGTATGGAAGACAATCATGATAGGAGTTGGATGTACAATCAAGTATTCTTGGCGGGTTTGAAAGAGTTCATCAATTTTGCTTTAGCACATTCACCTCATTCAAGTAGGGCGACCAGTTGTCCGTGTGCCAAATGTAGGTGTTTAAGATTTGAAGATTCGGAGACGGTCAAAATCCATTTGTGTAAAAAGGAATCGTCTGATTGATTTGTGTTAGTTCTTTGTTTATGACGATATATTATACTAGATATATCCTAATTTGTCAATGTGATATTAATTAAATTTCTTAAATTTATAAACATTTTGATATAATGTTTATGAGTGTTCAGAGATGGAGCATACAAGAGGGCGTTCAGGTAGTGGACATAGTGGTGGTCGCTCCCAGCCTCGTCCTATTAGAGGGGGTAGGGCCACGCCATCTGCCCCTTCTGTAGGCAGAGGGCTCGGGGGTTCCCCAGAGTTGCCGCCACTTGATCATCTGTCATCTCCACCGTCGGTTTATTTGTCATCTTCACCATCGGTTCATTTGTCATCGTCACCGTCTACCGCCTCTGATCCACAGCAAGGGCAACAACAAGTTTTACTTTACGATTTCTGATTAATTTACATATGTTTAGTTTTCTTGAACCATCTATGTACAAATATCTTCAATAGTTCACATTCGTTCCTTTAGCCTCTTGGGTCGCCTCGAGCCACGTTGGGGAAGAAGGTAGTTCCTCGATACACCCATCGGGAACGGTAGATCCTACGACAAGGAAGCTTTGGGTGTCACCGGAGGCGAGCACGAGTAAGTCATGTAAAGTTACCAGTAATGTTACGATTTTCTACCTTCAGTTGGTATGCTAATATTTGCATCTCATCCTCTGTCTTCAGATTTTACCCTTATAATGAGGTTGCGGATTGGATCTCGCGTCAAATATTCTGTAATTTCAATCAGCCTTGGGGCAGTTGGACACAGATCCCTAAGGCGAATCGGGATCGTTGGTTCGAAGAGTTCTTGGTAAGTTGTGTGTTTTATCATCAAGCAGTTTTAAAATTTAGAGCACTAATTGTTAATTATTGATTTGTAGAATCAGTATAGCACGTTGCCTAAACATCGTGAAGATCGAAAAAAGCTTATAACTACAAAGGAGGCCGGTGGTTGGCGAGAGGTGTTATAAGTTGAGAAGGCAAAGAGGCAAGCAAAATTGGATTCAACCGAACACTTTGAGAGGAATTAATTCAACAATGGACCAAAGATCCGAAGTTTCTCAACAAAAGTGAGAAAAATAAGCAAAATAGGGCCAAAATGGAAGGACCGTCATATGTTGGCGGATCCATTCCATTTAGTGAGCATCGACGCAAAATTGTGAGTAGACATTATTTTCTATTTAAATATTCAATATTTTGTAGGTCATCATTTGTATTTGCGGGAAGAGTCTCGGGGAAGTTCTGCAAAGTCACTTGATTGGGCTACCTTTGAGCGAACCCACTCCCGAGTCGAAGGGAGTGAGAGGCGCTGGATTAACAACAAGGCGAAGCAAGTAGAGGTGAGACATTTATTGCATATTATTTGTTTCATGCAACACCATATTTATTTCATTTCACATGCCTTATTTCTCCTGTATTTTTGTGCTTATAGGAAACCTTTCGGAAAGGCGTCGCGGGATAGAGACTCGCGAGTGGGGCCGACCCGCATCGTCTCGGTCAGACAACGAGAATCTCTTCTTTTAGGGCTGCGGGAGGATTTGACAAGAAAGGGAGAGTCTTCGGGGTAGGTGCCTCGCTGGCCGACCGAAGCAAACGAAGCGCTCCTTATCGCGCGAAGGTGTTTACGTAGGTAAACGTTATACATTTGCTACTAATTGTTACATTTTCATTCATTTGTCCATTTAAATGATGTTCAAAAAATAAACGTATTTCGTAATATTTTTTGCGAGATGAGATAAAAAAGATGAAGGCATTGGTGGAAGAGCTTAACCCGGACACGACAACAAAATGACTCGAGAACGGAGATGATGATGCGACGAGATGACTTCGGGAGCGAGGAGATGATGAAGTAGCGAGATGACTGGGCGGGAGATGATCAAGCGGCGGATGCTCCAGGAACAAGAGATGATGAGGCGGCAGATGCTCCAGAACGGGAGATGATGATGCGGCGGATGAGTCAACAAACGGAGATGATGAACCATATGCGGCTTCAACTTAAGTCCCTAATGAAAGACAAGGGTGCGGAGCCGGTGGCGATTGTGGTGATGGTGATGACGACGATGATGATGATCTTTACACTTGTTTAGACTATACTTTAGTAGATTTTTGTTTTAAACAATATTTTTTATTTTTATTTTATCTATGTAAACTATTTCGATTGTTATTTTAATCATATACAGTTTTACTATTATATTTTTAAATTTTAAATGCCATTTTTAAATGTTTTTAATTATTTTTCAAAAAAAATATTAAAAACAAAATTTGCGACGGAATTAAAAATCCATCACTAATATAAAAAAACCAAAAATATAAAAAAAATAAAAATAATGATTTGCGACGGAAAGTTATCCGTCGCAAATGTCGAGTTGTGACGGAATACTATTCCGTCGCAAATGGGAAATTTGCGACAGATATATTTCCGTCGCAATTTGCGACGGATAATATTCCGTCGCAATTTGCGACGATAATATCCGTCGCAAATTTGAAATTTGCGACGGAATATTATCCGTCGCAAATTGCGACGGAATGTTGTATCCGTCACAAATTGCGACGGAATTTTGTTTTCCGTCGCAATTGTGATTACATTTTTTGCGACGGATGTTTCCATCGCTAATTCCGTCGCAAATATGTTTTTGCGACGGAAATACCCTTTTTTGCAACGGATTTTTTCCGTCGCAAAAACTGATTTTTTTTGTAGTGTTCCCTCAAGCAACCACTTCACTAACTCTATCAGCTCTCGATCTCTCAGGCTATCAGAGTCAAAACGATCTCAATGCATAGAAAGGAGGAAAATAAAAATAATCCCAAAGAATTGCTTCAGTCTTTAAAACAGACCAAATGAGGAAGTATAAAGTACATTTGTATTTCAAAACCTTCAAGGTTGAGACTGGAACTAAAATTTGGCATGCACTTAGAGGACGTAGAAGAGTTTTATTCGACCAAGGATGGTAATTTGTGGAGCTCTAGAGGATATCTTTGGAATTTTTTATTTAATGGAAAAAGTTGTCTTCTCTAGGTCTGCAATTTCCATATTAGATCTGATAATTTGTCATTTTCAATGAACAAATGGAATCCATTGACTCTGTAACCTTTATAATACATAGTAAATGAGTATAGCCTTCTAGGAAGTCCTAATTTGCTTTATTTGGAGATTTCTAGCTCAATTTATGATTTTTGGAATCATTGGACCTGTTTTACGGGATGTGGGAAAAAAATATTGGAGAGAGAATAAGTCTCATCACTCTTAAGTTAGCTATCTTTGAGCCTAATAAAATGCTCCGGCATCTTTAATGAGCTGGAATAACCTTTGAGCGTGAAAGACCGAGAAGAACAAAGAAATCAAAAGAAGAAAATAATGGTCTTAAAAGTAATAGATGTATTATTTTTATATTCCTCATTTTTTAGACTGATTATAAGAAACATAAGGTTTAAAAAGTTTCATCTTTTAGACTAGTTAAAAATGACAACAAGTCTTAAAAGTAATCGACTTTTTTTTTTAAATCTTTTTAGACTAGTTGTTTCAGAAAAACATCAAAAATTTATTTTTAGACCTTATATTAAAGGAACCAATCTAAAAAATTCTTTATATTTACAAAACTGTCACCGGTCATACTTTTTAGACCTAATCCTCTATATCCGGTTTAAATGTGACGGCCTAAAAACCCTTTTTTTGTACTAGTGACAAATTGAGTTCTTAAGAAAAACATTGACCAACATGTAGCACTTTTACCCCAAAACATGACTTCAAGGAGTGCAGACTTTAGATACACGACTTTTGCTTGGAAATTAGCTATGCGCAACTGATAGCTATAATATTTGCAATAAAAATTCATGACCATATGGTCTATTTAGAAAATTAGAGCCAAATTGACAAGTGTAGTGACTAGTCTCAAACCTTGTATATATATATATACATACATACATACATAGGATAAATAGTTGAAACTCTTGGCACATCATACCAACTATTTGAATTCTAAATTGGAAAAATTGTGTGTATAAATTAACTTTCTCTATGATGCTAAGACATGTTAGATCAAAGCATCCTCAGTCACAAATGTTAATGTTTCTTTCTCTTGTTTTTTTTTCTTTATTTATTTTTTCATGCTCAAAGCACACACAAATAGCCTTACTGCATTACATTGCGAATGGCGCAATCTATGTGTAAGAACAATGACTGAGAATAAAAACATTACTCTATATAATAGCTATGTCAAAGTAAAATTAAATTTGGGTTTATAACATCAGTAAGGAAATCCATACACTAATTTGTTTAATGTAGATTAGTCAAAGTTGAATTATAGAAAATGATCAAGAGCGGAGATTGAAGAAAGAAGAATTTGTCAAATATTATAAGAATATCAATAGTCAAGTTTCTATGAAGAAATGGAAGCAAAAATGACCCAATTCGGAGTTAAAATAAGCAAGTTCACGCTTCACGATGAATAGTGGTTAGTTACAGTGATTTTGCTACAGTTTTCCATTGTACTTGAGTACAGAATTGCAATACTCGAGTATCCAGCGTGTTCCAGCCACTTTGTTCAACTCTATTCTACATTCAACATGAGCAAGGTTCAATAATTCGACCATATCTCTCAAAACAGAAATCTAATTGAGGTGAAACTAGTTTCATATAAAACTAGAATCCCAATGTGTCACATAGACCCAAAACCAATTTGAAAGGATTTCATATGGAGGAGATATGCTATTTCAAAATAGCCACTTTACAATTCACGCCATACGAAAGATAAACTTCTTCGATAATTTGGGTGTATCTCACAAACCACATATCCAAATGAGCTGAAACCAGTGGTATATGAAACTAGACTAAAATATATTTTCAAAAATATCAATATCATAGAAAACAAAGATCAATTAGGAGAGATATGAGTTTTTGAATTTCACAATCAGATCAGGACATTGCAAAATCACTGGTCAAGAACAACCTTTATTAATCTTATCACAACGGTCAGAATACAATGAGTTTGGACCTGATTCTTTTTGCATTGGAAAGAAGACTTAAAGATCTTTCTGGGAATACGTCATTTGCCAAATTTGAAGCTATATCGAAGATGTTACGCTTACTAGAATTTGACCTTCTCGCAGCTAATGTTCTTGCATTTTAGAAGTCACTGCATTGTGGAGATTAATCTTTGCACAAGATCAATCGAGTGAGAGGAAAGGCTTGACACTCTGATGATAGAGGATGATCATGAAGGATACTCAAAGTATAATTCTATGGTACTCAAGTATGGAAGTAAGTTACTCGAGTATGACTACTTGATCATGATGCATTGTGTTGGCATGCTGAGTGATACTCGAGTATAAGATTGTCTTACTTGAGTACAATACTCTAGTTGGGATCCTATTACTTGAGTAGAGATGTTTGTTCATGATGCAGTTGCTGTCTATTTTAAGAATACTCGAGTACGATACTCGAGTAAAGAATCATAACACTCAAGTATGTTCGATTAAACATAAGGCACTGAGTTTGTTTCAAGTTATTACTCGAGTACATAAAAGCTATACTCAAGTACAACTACTTAATTATGAGGATCTGGTACTCAAGTAAGCTCATTTGCTGCACAAATTCTAAGTAACTCTTGCAAAGCTTTCTGGAAAATATTTGAAGATTGCTCAAGTGTCCAAGATAGTACTCGAGCATCTTCGAGCATTGACAGACTTTGCCAAAATCTAATGTGTGAGAGTTTGAAGGCTACTTGAGTATGGTACTCAAGTACACCGAAGAATATTTGAGTATTGTTTCACCTATTCTTGCAACCTTCATCTTCTTAATTTCAAATTCACTAGTTATCATTCTATAACTTCTTATTATTATTCATTATTGTTCTCAATGCTTCTAAACATGTTTATCAGTGAGTTTTAGATGATGATCAGTCAAAAGATTAGATGGAAAACCTCAAAATGCAAGATTTGTGATAGACATTAATTGTCGTAACAAAAAACAAAGCACACAGATGGAAACTCAGTCAGAGCAAGTCAAATGATCATACTCTCAGACACCCATTTTCGGAGAAAGAAAAAGCACTCATCCTTAGTCAATTACTCACCAAAGGGATGTTGTGTAGAGATACATTGCAGTGAAGCAAAAACAACCGAACCTCAAATTCTACCAACAACTCCAATCTGTCTCTAACAGAAAGCTTGAACCTTTACAATGGCCATATTCTAAACGGGAAGAATTGTTCAACTGTCGAATGCTCTTCATCAACTATAAAAGGAGTAGCATTCAAGCTCTGATGTTTATATCACTTACTTTATGTTATCTCAATGATCATATAGTTTAGCATAAAGAGTGAGATTATTTGTAATGTACTTCAGTGTTCATCTTATTCACTTCTGGGAGACAAGATTAATTGTAATCCTTCATCATAAAGGTTGTAGCCTTACGGTGTCTACGAGGGAATATCTCAGTGAGAGATTTGTAAACAGCTTCACAAGTGCCCGGCTAAACTTGTAGGAGAGGCTTCTATTGTGCCCAAATTAAACAAGATAGTGGATTGAAAATCTCAAGTGGAGCTTGGGGACTAGCGTAGGTCAACAAGGATTCAGTTGAACCAATATAAATCACAGTTTGCATATTCTCTTCCCTTATCTCTTATGTTTCAGACACATACGTTTTGAATAACTGATTATGAATTTATAATTTATTACTTTCATATGTATTGCTTTTACCAAGATACAAAAAGATTTTCAAAGTTTCTAAATTTTTATCATATACCCAATTCATGCCCTCTTGGGTGCCAATCGATCCTAACAGTTATGCCTGTAGCCAACTTCCTTCACTATCAAGGCCAAGGGCATCGGCGAGAATGCAACTCCTGAGTTCCAAAACATCAAGCTCATGACCCACTTGACCTACACTTTGGACGAGACCAAAGGACCCTTTGAAGTCTCACTCGACGGCAACGTCAAGATTGAGGAGAAAGACAAAATTGATTACGCCACTGTCACGGTTCAGCTTCCCAGTGGTGAGCGTGAGCCCTTCCTCTTCACCATCAAGCAGCTGGTGGCCTCCTACAAAGCAGATAGCTTTGGCGGAGAATTTCTAGTTCCATCCTATGGATGGTCATCGTGGACCCAAGGGGAAGAGGCGTTTTGTTGGGAAGGCGGAGAATTTTTTTTCCTTTTTTTGGCCAACTTACTTTTAAGACTGGTTGTTTAGGGGGGGAAAAGGTCTTAAAATTCTTAATTTTTAAAACCTCATATTTTAAAAATACAATCTTAAAAGTTCAACTTTTAAGACCTCATATTTTAAAAGTCCAGTCTAAAAAGTATTTTCCAAAAAAATAATAGACTTTTAAGACCAACTGTATTGAGATCAAATCCAAAACCGGTCTAAAAAGATATTTTTACCCGGTCTAAAAAACGATTTTTTTAGTAGTGACCCTTGATTATATTTCCTCTAGCTTTTTAAATCCGCTATATAATGGGTTGACAATAATGTAACATCCCATTTTCAAAAGCAGTATATATATATTTTTTCATCAGAGTAGAGCATCGGAGCGATTGAGTAACGATCTTTATATTCAAAATGCCGTAAGTGCGGGCGATTACGGTAGCGGTATGTTATACCGAGTGTTTTCAAAGTAAATAACAAAAGAAGAAAGTCTTCAGGGCTGAGTCCTTATGTGTGCCGCTTGCCTTTCTCCTCGATTCTCGGTCCTCCCATTCTTGACGCTATGTTAAGAGCTGAGGTTCAATGCCCATTGAACCTCGGGTAATTAACCTCATGCTCAAGTAATACGGTATATGGATGACGAGATATTCATGACATTACAGCGATAATCAATACATAAGCACACAGCAGATGCAAGATTAACATATCAACGTACATAGCACACAAAAGCACATGTAAAGTTACCCACGTTTGCACTAACCGTGCCACGACGGCCATCGTGTCCTCGGCGCTAGGAAAACTCAACGGCATTACCAAGACGTAACCCGTATAAACAAAGCTGAATGTATAAATAGGTGAACTAAGACGAGTCTTAGACACGGTGCATGACCCAAGACAAAGTCCTGTCCATGACTCTATGAAATAGTCTATCACATATAAGCATACAATAAGCATCGAGTTAGTGTTACGATGCGAACGTACCTTTTACCGTGTAATGGCCAACATGTCGACCTTTGAACCCGACCCGGACTTCCCGGATATCCTAACATATCACCATAGTACTTAGAATAATATCCTAAGGGATATTTTCACCTCTATTTACCACTCTACCCTTGGTGGATTTGTTATTTACAATTTTGCCCTTACATTTATTTAAAAACGCAATACTGAATTTTCTGGGCAGATTTTGTATCAACTTTGGAAAATCATAATTAATTCTAGAAAAATCGAAACGAGGATCCGTAAAATTCCCCGGAATCCTTAAGATGTCTATTTTCAAGAAACAATACTTTTATATACCCAGAATTTATGAAAAATTCCCAGTTTTCATCTTTCACAACGTTGCCCAGAATTTCGTCCAGAAAAATAGCCTAACTTCAACTGATTGTATTTCTTTGTATAGGAATCAAAACGCTACATATTATATATATTCGGAAATCCCTACATGTCTACTTTATTTCTGGAAAGTTTCGTGATTTATGGGCTTCATTTTCAACATAAAATATTATCATTTCTTTTGCTGTTTGCCCAGAAATTTTACGAAAATTTCGCGAAATTCGCTACTTTGATCTTCAACTTCCAAGAATTTTGCTTTATCATATTCTCTATCATATTTTCGAAATAAAGACATATTTAACCATAAAAACATGAAATCAAAACTACTTGGAAGTTTTAAAGATCAAACATAAACTAACTATGAATTTAAAACTTAGAACTCAAGAACAAAAAGACTTACCCTTGAAGAACTTCCTCCTCCTTCTTGCTCCCCACTATGATTTTCTCTCTACTCTTGCTTCTCTTAAACTAACCTATTTGGTTGAGTTTGGTGTGAAGAATGAAGTGAACCCAAGCCTCCTATTTATAGGTGGAGATTTAGGACACAAATGGAATTTAATTTGCCCATCTCTCACCCTAGCCATTGGATGCAATCTACTTTACAAGAGTTGATCTCATCCCTTCATGTGATTAGAAAACCCTAACTTAATCAATAAGTTTAGAAAACTTAACCTCTAAGTTTTGCTTCATGAAGACTTTGGGGATGACTCATTAGTGATTCTAGTTAGCTCCTAAATGTCCTTTTGTAACTAGATGCAAATTGATTTAGTTACTCTAGAAGCTTTAGTTTACTTTAATGAAATCTATTTTTTGGTTGCTTGATCAATCACCAACACTTTTAAATTCTATGTATGTATCTTGATTAGCAGTTGAATATCAAGATTTATGTCTAATTAGATTTCCCTGGTTGTGCTAAGCTTATCCTTCAACGTTTGCAAAAATAGCCTTTACTAGGCTTACTTTCGAGTTAAATTATGTGGGTTCAAGATAAGTTCTTATATTTTCTCCAAGGTTCCTACTTCTTCACAACTATTTAGATTTATATAAATTTTCACTTTATTTGTTGTTTTGAGTTTTTACTTGTGTACATCGGATATTTCTTGGATTTCAAACCATTATCCAATTTACTCTAGGATTTCAAACTTTATCAAATTTGCTTTAATTAATTTGTCTCTCTCTTTCTTATACTAGACACACACACATGCACAACAACTCTCCCTCTCTCCTTCATAAATTTCCAATTAATGAATCCATGTGAACCCATGTGCATCCATTAATGCTTGAATTTGCATGTGTGCTAACAAATCATGATATTTCCATACGCACACCCACATACACCTATACACACATTCACCACCTCCCCTTCATCTTTTTTTTTTTTTTTTATGTTCAATATGTGTTTTATTTATCTCAAAATCAAGAAGAAAGTCCTCTCATTGGTTGATAAATTTTCACAAGGATTTCACTTTATGAAATTAAATTAAAGCCTTAGGATTTAACTTTACTAGATTTAATCCAAACTTTTAATTTGTGTTAATCTCTTATTGGTCCAATTAATTTCATGAGGATTAAGAATATTTTCTTGATTTATCATTGGCCAATTCAATTTCACAAGGATTTGGCTTTATGAGGCTTAATTAAGGCCTTTGGATTTAGCTTTATTAAATTTAATCTTAGCCATAAACACTTAATTAAAGGATTTTCCATAATCTACCTTAAATATTCTCTTGTTCGAGGCTTAAACAATTAGCCATTAATTACTTAACTAATCACTTTCTAATTGTTGATAATTTTCTTAATTAGGATTAATCATTTTCTCACAACTATTTCATTGACATTGGTATTTTATGTCCCACATATCATATTAAAAATCATGGGGCAACTTATGCTCCCCAAAATTATATTTAATTTTGCCTCATTATTTTTCAAGGGAAATAATCCCAAAAATTCCTAAAATTAGAGACAACATACTTTCTAATTTTCAATAAATATTTTATTGCCTCTTGGGATTTATCATAATATTTTCGGGCATTTCATGGCCCATAATTGCATTTAGGGATTTTTACACTTTAATCCCTCTAATTTCATTAGAAATTTCCCTAGACAATAGAATAAGTATCCTACAAGATTTTAAAACCACATATTCACCTATTTCCAAATAGGTATTATTTGCTAAAATATAGTATTCCGAGATAGATAATTATCCGGGTATTACAAATAATGTACTTGTATTTTTACCATGATAATAATGTACTTAAAATATTCAACTTGTTTGTTTATCATAATTGTACGTGTATGTTATGTAATAAAATTTTAAAACATGAATTTAACATATGAACATTTCATTACCATGTAACGTCATTAATAAAGGCAGCATGTAGATCTGGGACTAGAGAATGCATGATCCCCGCGGCATGGGCCACTTTTAGAGGCCCGTAACACCAAACAAAAAACATCAGCGTTAAAAAAATGGCCTCTGACGTTAACCAAAAAAAAAAAAAAAAAGCCTTTTGACTAAACCTATATATGCATTTAGTCCCAAAAAAACGTAAATATGCCCATATTCATTATCGTTATTTCTACACAATCATTCATGTGAAAAATATAAATGATTAGATAAATGAGGTCGGATCTCTAAGACTATAATTGGCGGATTAATGATTAGGGAGGCCATTCTAATTAGCTAGCCTTCTATAAATTCAAATCTACCAGATACACCCAAATTGAGGAGTTAAGAATAACTTGTAGTAAATTATACTCCTTGGGCAACCTAATTGGGGAGTTGACATGGTCATATATAAGGCCTATCTCTCATATTTATTAATCTTTTTTTTTTTAAAAAAAATTATTCATATTAATTCTCTTTCAACAATAATCAAGTAAGATAGAAAGAATTATAAAGAAAGCTAAATCTTTTTTAAATAGGAGAGTCACTCTTGTATCCTCGGTCACCGCGTCTATACCTGGGTATGTCATGCAAACTTCACTCCTCCCATCAAGCACCTGTGAGGTCTTAGATCGTTGCAACCGGAGGTTTCTATGGGGAAGCACAGACGATCAACATAAAATCCCTCTTGTAGCATGGGATGCTATTTGTAAGCCTAAGGTACGTGGTGGTTTGGGACTTCGTCATGCTCATCTTCAGAACCGTGCATACCTTATGAAAATTGGATGGAGGCTTACAACCGAAGTGATGATTTGTGGGCTAAAGTTATCCAAAACAAGTATACCTGTGGAACTGATAAGCTCCCAAGGATCGATATGTCCAAGCCCGGATCAAATTTGTGGAGCGGAATTAAAAGAACGTGGGGAAAAGTGGAAGATGGAATTGAAGCTTTGACAACAGGGCAATTACGGTGGAAGTGGACCAAGAGTGGAGACTTCACGATAAAATCAGCCTATGACTCACTTAATAGTGTGGTGCCTCATTCTGATCCTATGTGGGGGAAAATCTGGAAATTGAAAGTTCCGGAAAGGTGTAAGGTGTTTTCCCGGCTTGTCCTCCACAAAAGACTTGCTCACCAATGCATCAAGATATAAAAGAGGGTTGTGTAATAATGCCCGGTGTACCGTATGCGGGGGTCAAGAGGAGACGCTCATTCACTTGCTCGGGGATCGCCCGGTGACCATGAATTTGTGGCAACACGCCGTGACCCAACGCTATTGGCACAAATTTAGATCCATGTCCTTTGACTATTGGTTCCGCTAGAACATTAAGCTTAAATGTCAAAATAAGCACGAGGAAGAGTGGAGTCAGTATTTCATTCTTATTTGTTCGTGGCTTTGGAGGCAGCGTAACACGTCGGTTTTTGAAGGGAAGCAGATCTCGAACGCTTCCTTGCTGATAAACGTTAACGCCACCTTGGGCAGTATTCATGATGCATGCTCCCGGCTTAACATAAAGAACAAGGGGAGCATTCCACGAGAGAACGCGAGGATAAGTGGGAACCACCGCCAGCTGGATGGGTGAAGATTAACTCTAACAGGGCGTTCTCACACACAAGTTCTGGGATGGCGAGTGGTGGAGTGATTCGAGATGAGCACAGTTCATTCCTAAAGGGCTTCATGTTCAAGGGTATGGAAGAGGACAGCTTGTCTGCAGAGCTTTGGGGATGCTTGCATGGGCTAAAATTGGCATGGGACATGGGTTGCACGGAGGATCATTCTTGAGTCCGACGCTGCGAGGCGGTGGAACCGATAAAGCAAGACTCGAATGAGCTCCATTTGGACCGCACACTCATTGCGGAAATTCACTGCTTACTTGAAAGGGATTGGACGGTCGAAGTGAATCACATCCGCCGATGGGCAAATAATGCAGCAGACTATCTAGCAAAAGCCAGCTTATCAGCGATGCCTGGTCTGCATACTCTCTCTTCCGCCGATATGCAGCCGGGACGCCCGCTTCATTTGGATAAGTCTTAGTTTTTCTATATGGTTGTCAAATTGTATCAAAAAAAAAAAAAAAGAGAGAGAATTATAAAGAAGGTGATTATTAATGTGCTTTAGAAAATATATATCATATTAAATAACTTAACTAACTTTCTTAATCTAATCAAATTATATAAACTAGTCTTACATCAAAGGTTGAAGGGAGTAATACAATTATGAAATTTCTCCCAAGCATGATAAAACATCCCTACCATTGATCTCAAGGTAAAAAAAGGGTCCAAATTTATGTAATTGTTATCACTAATCGAAATATACTGTTTTTTTTTTTTTTTGAGAAAATATTTTCTGTCCCAAATGTCAAATAAAAATATAAAGATCAACTAATTGTTGAAAATCAGACAAAAATACCATCTCTAGTTTTAAGATAAGAGCCACTTGACCTTTTTTTTTTTTTAAAAAGAGATTAGTGAAGCTAATAAGTTACATTAAAGTAGTTAATTATTTTTTTTTTTTCAATTAATTAATTTTCCTAACTTATAAATTTATATATAAACTAATGCTATATAATTAAGTAATTTATTTTGCTCCCTTAATCTTTTTTAAAAAAAGTTAATTGTCTCTTATATTAAGGACTCTTGTATGAGGTCATGACATCTTGACACAACCAGCTTTTGTCTGATTCCATTCTCGTATGCTGCCCTCCTTTGCTCTAAATGATGTAGTTAAATGAAGGATAAATTAAATCTGGTCCATTTATTTTTACTATTGCATAGACGGTGATGAGAGACACCTAAGCTAATTGCCATCGTTTCATATATTTCATCTGACTCATCGAGTTTCTCATTCAATCTCATTCGTTCGTGTAACTTGATAAGGAGGGTCAATGGGTGGGTACTGGATAGATATTAAAATTTGGGGTGTAAATTAACAACCTTTTATCAAATAGTCACAATTTTCTTATATGCCGTATTTAGTTTTCACATTTTTTGCTTTTTTATATTGTAATCCTCAAGGTTGATAATACTCCCCCGGTCTTTTATATAAGACCCATTAATTTTAAAAAAATTAAGGAAACTAAATAAATTAATTTAGAGAAAAGTACTAAATATAAATACTTTAAAATAATTTATTTAAAGGTATCATTTTTTTAGCGCAAAAGTACCTGATATTACTTCTTCTTTTTTTGCTGTATATTTAGTACTAAAAAGATACTTCAGCTATAGCATCTTGACCGATATTGAAAAAATACTTCATGATCTTGAAAAAGTATTTCAAGGTATTTGGTTGGTACTAAAAGGATACTTCATGATGCTGAACAATTCTAAAAAAATACTTTATGATCTTGAAAAATATTTTAGGATCTTAAAAAAAGTATCCTAAAATATATTCTTAGTATCAATCAGTACCTAAAATATTTTTTCAAGATCATGAAATATTTTTTCAAGCATTTTCAATAATACCTAAATACTTTTTCAAGATCCTAAAGTAATTTCTCAAGATCATGAAGTATTTCAGCACAAGTCAGTATTTTTCTATTTTTGTATCTTTTTAGTACTTTTTAATGTCCTAAAATAAATAAATAAATAAATAAATATATATATATATATATATATATATGTGTGTGTGTGTGTGTGTGTGTATTAAAAAAACGCACCAGCTCAGTGTTTTGTGCCAAAACGGCACTGTTTTAAGCAAAGGAGGACAACTGATGTTAAGCAGCAAAGGAGATAAGAATCCAAGGAAGGAGTCTTCTTTGGAATTTTTTTTCTTGGTATGGAGAGGGTCTGTGAAATTCACAATGGGCCCTTTTAAAATTAATTCCATCTAACCCAATTGGTGATGGGCCCATACAAAGTATTATACAGGGTCGGAATCGGTTTCCCTGCCTATCTTTGGATAGGCAGGGAGAACCTATCCCATCTAGACTGTCCAAATGGGATTTGGACGGTCTAGATTTAATTTTTTTTACTTTTGATTTTTTTTTTGAAAAAAAATTATTTTAATGGGTAGAGAATCTAAAATAAAGATAATCTCTTAATTAACATTTTTTCAAAAAATAATTTTTTCATTAAAACATAACCAAACTAAAAACATTAAATCACCCCGCCTATCTAAAAGATATAGATGCGGGATAGATAATGGGGGAATCCAGGTTCCATACGGGGTCATTATCTGGGGAAAACTCCACTGGGTATGCGAGCTTCAGCATTATTTACTTGGGTAACTTGGATATGGCTACGCTTAATTTCCGCATTCCCTCCCATTCTTAATTATTGTTGGAAGAATATAAATATGAGTAAATTAATAAATATAAATATATAGAAAAAAATATGTATTATATTTAAGATCAAAATCAATTCCCCTAATTTATTTTATATTAAGGACTGATGGAAGTAACGTGAATGACCAACATACACTACAAAAAAACCTCTCGATTTCCGACGGAATACCGATGGAAAAAATTCCATCGGAAATTACCCACTAATTCCGTGGGTAAAATTACCCACTAATTACCCACGATTACAACTAATCAAATTACCCACGGAATTCCATGGGTAATTCCGTTGGTAAAAATAAATTCCGTCTCAAAATTTCCGTCCGCTAAAAACGCCGTGGTACAGTTACCCATGGCGTTTTTAGCGACGGAAATCTTCCGACGAATTTATTTTTACCCATGGAATTACCCACGGAATTCCGTGGGTAATTTCGCCACCCACGAAATTCTTTAGGTAATTTTTACCCACGGAATTCCGTAGGTAATTTCCGACGGAATTTTTTCCGTCGGAAATCGGAGGTTTTTTTGTAGTGATATTCTTCCATTAATTCCAGTACGATTCTTGCTCTTTCCAAAATCACTGTTATACTTAAGCATTTTTGACATCATCATCTTCTTCTTATTTTCTTCAACCATGAGCAATCTAGTAATTACACAATAAAAGTTATTTACACCAACAATGGGATTTTTAATAACTAAGTTCTTACATGAGATTTTTTTTCATTTCCACTTTATGGGATTTTTAATAACTAAGTTCTTACATGATACTCAACAATGGAATAGAGTCTATTTGTAGAATTAATCATTTCCCTCCAACTTCAACTTCTTCTTCTTCTTAGCCGTTTGTACTCCCATAGGATCTTCAATATGAATTGTTTGTTGGCCACAGCAGTTAAACTGTCCATAATTCAGTGGATCTTCTAACCCCTCAATACTATGAAAATCTTATTGGTGGCAATACCTGAAGATAAGATTCTCAAATTCATGAATTTAAGGAGATTTGTGATAATGACGTAAAAAATCGTATCATAACTCGTAAGAGTATCATTTTATGAATAAGTAGGTATTAGTAGTGAATTGTAAGTTTGTAACAAAATAAAGGTATCAAAGGTATACAATTAAAATAAAAAATAAAATGACAACAATTTAATTTAAATATATTTTAAATTCAAATAATTGAATTTAAATCGATCAACATTCATAATTTATTATACTGAAAAAGGAAATGTTTATAAATTTCATATATAAATCTACTTAATATAATTAAATCGAAAAAGTTAGCACGAGTTTAAGAGTGAGCTAACACGATTTTGTAAGTTATAAACGTAAAAGCAATAAAATATGTGTGTAAACTCGCAAATTTGATTGAACTTACAAAGCATGAGTTTAAGAGTGACTCAATTTGATTTTGTACTCCTATAATTATTCTCATATGATAGATTTATACTCCTATAAGACTTTATACTGTAAGAATAAGGTATTATTGTTATAAAAAAAAGGTTTATTTAACTTAATTTTTATTTGAATATAACTATTTGTTTGAATTAGATCATATCATCTTTTAGGAAAAAAAAATCATGAATCCTAATTCTGTTCCATTATATAATCTTTTAGGGGTCTCTACATGCTCTTTATATATGATTTCTCAATTTTGGATGACTTAAACATATTCTTTAACATCCAAACAGTAAAAATTTTCATCCTTTAAAGCATCAGAACAGGAAACTCCTTTTTAGTTTTAGCTTCATCCTCATCCATGTAAGTAGTGCTTATAAAACACCATTGTTGGAGGGCTGGATCTCTAAGGAGTACAAAAATAAGAGAAGAAAAAGAAAGTAGTGCATAATGTTTTTAAAGTATAGGCAACATTTTCCTTTATGCTTAATTCGCCCTCACCTATACCTAGCTTATGTGATGCAAGTTGGATTGACGGGTGAATTTCTTTTAGGATACAATAAAGACCCTTGAATATGGATTGCATTCCCAATAGTCAAGCAAGAAAATAATTGCTTTTACAAAATGATAATTTGACTTCCTTTTGTAAATGGAGCTATATACCCAAGAGGGGGGGTGAATTGGGTATTTTAAAAACTTTTCTGAAAGTGCTCTGTTTTGAACAAGTAAAAACAGATTATAACGAGGAGGAAGGGAAGGAAAGCTTGCACAAGAGAAATTATCCTGGTTCGGTCTCATCCTTGACCTACATCTAGTCCCTGCCACACTTGGGATTTTCAATCCACTATACTTCACAAACCGATTACAAACTCGTACTCAAGAGTAGTTCTCTCTCTAGAACTCACTCCCCTTACAAGTTGCAATCAATACACCCAACCACCAAGTCCCCGACTTATGGTTATCTCAATCAATAAATGATTTACGATAGAACTCTCTCACAGAAAGCGATAAAATGAACACTGAAGTACAAGTATCGATTGATACAATACGTGAAAGCCGAACACAATAAATGGCAATCAATAAATTTTCGCTCTCAGTAGGTGTATCAGCTTGAGAAGAAGTTAATGCACTCTATTTATAGGTAGAGAATATTAAATGACCGTTGCTTGATGAATTCAACCATTGTAGGTGATTAGCTTAAGGTCTCGTCATCTTCTCTCTCTAAACTCCAACTAATCCAGTGCTAATATGATCGATGTCGAACTCGAGGATTTTTCCGTTGGAGAAGAGTTTACTTGATGAAGAAAGCATTCTTGACCGTTGAGAATGCGTGCTCGGGTGGATTATCCAAAAGAAGGTTGATTTGCGAAAGTGCATTAAATGCACCGTACACTTTTTGCTTTATGGCTTTGACCTTCAATAATCTTCATCTCTCGCTTGAAATTCACTCAACAAACTTGTGAAACATAGTTGGGCTTATAAGTGAATGATTCATGAAAGCAATTAGAACAAACAAGAGTGATTTGCAAATTCGTATAATTCAAAAATTGGTTTCAAATGTTGAGTACTCGAGTAAGTTCATCTTTACTCGAGTAAGTCACTGTGTGAGAGAGTCTTTACTGCAGTATCCAAAAGGATACTCGAGTAAGCAACTTCCAGAGACAAACCTTCGAGACTTGAACTTTTGAAACCAAAGGCTTTACTCGAGTAAGCTATTGGTGTACTCGAGTAAGAAACTATTTGCTTGAAAATTTTAAGTGTAAAATGCCTCTATACTGCAGTATACATTTGTATACTGGAGTAAGCAAATTCATACTGGAGTATGCAAGGACATGAGTCAATTTGAAAATCAGTTTAAGAGCTCATTACTCGAGTATGAAAACCTTTACTCGAGTATGCATGAATTAGAAAAACTTGGGAGCTCTCTGTAAGACCCTTTACTCGAGTATGCAAGTGTCTACTCGAGTATACACTCAAGTTCAAAAGTTCATTTGCTCTCTGTAAGTCCAATACTCGAGTATAGCGATCTATACTGCAGTATTGACTTAACTTGAAAAATTTGGTTGCTCTCTGGATGGCCTGTACTCGAGTATGAAAACCTATACTCGAGTAAGGAACAATTTGAAAAACACATTTGCTCTCTGGATGACCTTTACTCGAGTATATCATTCCTTTACTCGAGTAAGCACCTTCTGTCAAGAACACTATTGCTCTCTGAGACGTCAATACTCGAGTATGACTATCCATACTGCAGTATTGACGTGTAAAATCCAATTGGGCAATCCTTTAACAGTCCTATACTCGAGTAACCATTCCTTTACTCGAGTAAACAACTGATAAATGGTTTTAGACAGATTTTGCAAAAACTTCAACACATGTTTACAATTGTTGTTAATCATCAAAACACATTGAGAACTAACACCTTTTTGTGTGCACTGAAGGTCAAAGGCAATAAGTTTGATCTCTTGTTGTGTGATTTTTGATGTGTTAAAATGATTGATGGCGCTGGGAATTTATAGGCCATGAAGCAGTGCCTCCTTGAAGTGGTATTTCTTGAAGCAACACCTTTTTAATTAATAGTCATAACAATTTGTTAAATTCATGAATTTCATATGTTGATTTATGAATAGACATATGAAGAGTTACACCTTTATATTATGTAAAGGTGCGTTTTGGCCAACCGACTATTAACTCAGGAGCGGTCAACACAAAAAACTTTTAAATGTTGATTTTATACCAATTGACTTTTGAAAACATAAAACCATCACAAAAATCGTCATTTGTCATTAACTCCGTTAGTGGGCATTTTTTTCTCGGAAAATAATTAACCGAAATAATAATTAAATTCCAGAGGTGAAAAAACGTGGGCACAACCCAAAAGAAAACGTGGCTCCAAACCCTAATCTAAAACGTGCGTCGTTCTGGTTCTGAAATACGAAAAGGGGGAGCTTCGTCGAGGCCCGAGGGTGAGCGAAACCACCGATCTCGTGGACGGGATCATCGCAGCTGCTGAAGGAGAAGTCTTCGAGAGTGTCGGACCTGGTTTCTGCAAGCGATTGAGGTTCTGTGCTTGACGAAGCTTGGACGACAAAGGCGGAGTGAAGGAGATAGTCGACATTCTGAGCGAACGCATCATCGTCGACGAGAAAGGAGGTCTTCAATGGCGTCATCTACTTCATCGTCGACGGGAAGACGTAGGCGGAGGGTGGTCCTGCTTTGACAACCAAGTCGTGAGGAGGAGTATGAACCTCCAATGAGGTTCTGTAATCACAGAATGGTGGCTTCGAGATGGACGGCGTGGACTGACGGTAACCCAGGTCGGAGGTTCTACGGCTGTCCATTCTACTACCAGGTAAGCAACCTTAATTACGGTTTAAACTAGTTCGTGACATTTTCCATCTGGTGTGTGGTTGGTGACATTTGAAATTTGACCGTGATCACGGGATGGGGGTGTGGATTCTTTGCTTGGCATGATAATGAGTTCGGGGAGAGGGCAAATACCGTGATTAAGGAGCTGTTAGATGACATTGACAAATTATATGACGAAAATTGCAGTATTCGAAGAGCAGAGCATGGGCAGAGAATGAGTGAAGAGCTTGATGCAATACATGCTGAACTGAGGAAGCTTAGGCGCAGACATGAGCAATATGATGGGGAACTTAGGAAGGAGAAAAAGAAGTTCAAAGTAGCAGTATCATTGTTGTTTGTTACATATGTTTGGTTTTGTGTATTTTATCTAAAGATGTAATTGGGATATGTAACTTCTGTGTTGTTTAAATTAGGTAGTCATGTAGATGTAGTATGCAACAGATATGATATGTATTTGTGTGAATACGAATTTTCTGAACTTCTACCCTTCACCACCCTAAGCATCTTTATTAGCTTCAAGTAATTTTAGTTTATGCCCATATCACTGTACACGACAGTACATACATACTCAAGAAATCAGCAAAATACATGGTTTATGAAGGAATTGGTTGTAATAGTGACTTGGTAATAAAGTTGTAAAGGTGGTTCATGAAAAGGCAGAGTTCTCAGGGCTTGAAATTTAGCTATGGATTTATTGAGAAGAAACAAGGTTTATGCTTTAGTTCTTCATTTTCATATTTATGTTAGTTCATAATTTACTTCAACTCAATTTGAAGTTTTTTCCATGTTAGTTCATAATTTACTCCCAACAATGTGCTTATTTAGCTTCAGTAAACTGTTCTTTATGTACTGATAAACTTTGTTTGGGAATCTGGCGACGAAAATTCAAAAATAGTGAAAGATTATAGCTACCTAGAAGGAGTTCACAAGTTTGTTGCAAAAGGAAGCAAGAAAGTGATAATGTATAAATGTTGGAGATGTAGGAAGTGGAGACTTGAAGCTGAATACAGACAACGATAAATAGCTAATAATTCCAAGGACAAGAACTTAATTTGCGCTATTGTGTGACTTGGTTTCCCAAAATTAAAAAGATAAAAAAATCCAACAGCATGAACGCAGAGGTGCATGGTTGGAGCAATGGGAACGATTGACACTATGCATGTGTAGACATTTATATTTCCCCGTCCTATGCAAAATAATCAAGTATATATACAACACACAGGGAATTTATGTCATATTCCCTCCAAGTTAACAACAACACAGAGGGCTGAGGCAACTTTCCTGTATATTTCATTTCACCTGGCAGGATATAGAAGCAAGTACATCAATTGCAAGTTCCAAAAAAATATATAAAAACAATAGGATCTCCTCCTTTGTTTGCTTGCTAGAGTTAGGCCAAAATATACAACCCATACAAAAGAAATGGTTGTTCCTTCCAGGTTACAGAAAAAATTGGTGATTCCACATATATACCAAAAAATATCACCAAACAAAATACCCTCCTAAACAGTGGTCTACTTCCTATAGTTAGCCATGCTTTTGGTCATAATCTTGTCGGCATGTTGTTGCAGCTGTGATCTTCGTGTTGTCAACATCTGCTGGCTTTGTATACGGAGTTGTGAGCTACTAATACTTGGTTGCCCCTTCCACCGCAATCCAGGTGGGTTCACAGCCAATGGCAAATCGGTGTCGAGTAGGAGCAAACAAAGTTAATCTTTCGGAACCATGTGAGATGGATGATGATGCAACCGATGATCTTCGTATTTCTTTCTCATTTGGGATGGGGAATTTTGTTTGTGGGTTGGCATTATGCATAAACTCAGGGCGTACCTTCCGCAATCACCATTTCACTACTTAATCCCGGCTACAATCAAAAAATTGCATGACCACCTTCTGCATGTCAGACATTATTGTTACAAACATTGTACCTTCTGCATGTCAGACATTATTGTTACATGACCACCTTCACCAAGGTCAAGCGAGGATCTAAGCCATTGTATGAACCAACTCCAATTAACCTGTCTCCTTATCCGTCAAACCAAAAGCTAATGGGAACATACTATCGTTTGCATCTAAACCCACAAAGATCAACAAAATGCCTCTTGCTTTCCCTTTCAAAAAGTTCCATCTAACCCAATAAATGGCCGACAACCTACTTTCCACCCGACCTAATAGTTTAATGACATCATATGTCACCAATAAAATGCAACATGTTCTGGGAATACAAGCAGAAGGTACAGTTTTTAAATATTTCATAGCAGTCACATCTATACATCTTGTTCATTTCGAAATAAATAAATATTAAGTGTTACTTAGTTACAGATTAATCATAAGTGAAGTTAAGTGAGATTAAGATCACAATAATGGGTAGTGCAAATAAACCCCCGTGAGATGCCATGTGAATGAAGTAGAAGAAATTATGGGCCAAACAACACAAATACTTGGAAATACGAAACACAAATAAATATGCAACAAAGGACAAGAAGCAAGTAATCAACAAAATAACCAACCGAGTTTTAATTCTCCAAGTATAACCAGCCCAGGATATAATATAAATGAAACTTTAGGAAGTCCAACAATAAGTAGAGAAGAAGATGCGGAGGTACATAATTTATATTTCACAAAATAAAAAATAAACATAACAGCTACACATTTTGCATGAATAATGAAGAAACAGTCTGATTTCAAAACCATGCAACTCCAAAATAAGTGAACTGAAAATAATAAATAATAATACATACCTTAGATGCATTAAAACACACGTACATTCTTCGAAATGCCCTCCTGCCTTGTTCTAAAGCTTCACGACTTAACTCCACACTAACATCGGATCCCGGATTTGACTGTTTACCATTGCGCAAGCTTCTAATTTGGCAAACTCATCTACAAAACCCCCCTCCATGACCTCCATTATTAGCCTTTTAGCCCTCTTACACTTATATTTGCTCACACATAGTTTTAACTCACGCTCAACCTCCTTTTTCATCTCAGTTACACTGAATTGAGGATTATCTTGGACTTTGTCCTTGAAGTATTCAGCAAGCCACCTAGCACTTGCCCTTTGGTTCTTATAAACCCTAGCACACATATGCTCATGAACCAGTGTTTTCACCATGTACCCAGGACCTACGCTCTCTCTAGCTGCATACAACCTAAATGGGCAGCCCTCTTGACAAGTGGCAATGACTATCTTCTTCTCACTTCTAACTACTTTGACATTCACGCCCTTCTCAATAGCATACTTATCAATAGCTCTCCTCAACTCACCTCTATCCAAGAATGTCATACCCAACGTGAAGGAGGCCATTGTTTTAGAACCATCCAACTCCCTTTGACTAACCCCCGTCTTGTAAAGACCAACTATCATCATTGAGACCCAGATTTCCCTCATCCTCATCACTAGCTCTATCCTCAAAGTCTTCATCTCTTTCATAATCGTCCTCTAAACTCTCTTCACTATCAAAACATTCGACTCTGCTTCCATATAGCAATCATCATCACTATCACAGTCATCATCATCATCCCTACCAACATTACCCAAATCTCCTTCCCCTATCTCTCCAACATTGAAGTTCAACATAAAATCCCCTGTATCATGATGGTTCAACTGAATGTCATCTAGCTGACCTATGTCATCTAAGTCATCTACCTCGCCCAACTCTTCTATATAATCATCGGATCCTGGGATGTTTTTAAATTCACCTAACCTAATTTCTCCCTCACTATCACTATCACTCCCAACAGAAACCACTTGCACACGGTCTTTCTCTTTCCCTTTCCCCGCCATTACACCTATAGGAACTCACGCAAGCAATTGATTATCAAAAATCAATGGTAACAGACAGAAATCACAAATGGAGCACAAATTTTTCCAACAAACAAAGGTTACCTGAACAACAAAAACCCTAGCCGATCGTCAACTATCTCCTTCCCTCGGCCTTTGTCGTCCAAGCTTCCTCAAGCATCAAGCAAGCGATTACATGTTAGACATCAACGGTAACAGACGGAAATTTGAACAAAAAAAGAAGGTTACCTGAACAACAAAAACCCTAGCCGACCGTCAACTATCTCCTTTCCCTCGGCCTTTGTCGTCCAAGCTTCCTCAAGCATCAAGCAAGCGATTAAATGTCAGACATCAACGGTAACAGACGAAAAACCCCAATGGAGCACAAATTTTTCACAAATTCGAAGGTTACCTGAACAACGAAAACCCTAGCCGACCTTCGACTATCTCCTTTCCCTCGGCCTTTGTCGTCCAAGCTTCCTCAAGCATCAAGCAAGCGATTAAATGTCAGACATCAACGGTAACAGACGGAAAACCCCAATGGACCACAAATTTTTCACAAATTCGAAGGTTACCTGAACAACGAAAACCCTAGCCGACCTTCGACTATCTCCTTTCACTCCGCCTTTGTCGTCCAAGCTTCGTCAAGCACAGAACCTCAATCGCTTGCAGAAACCAGGTCCGACACTCTCGAAGACTTCTCCTTCAGCAGCTGCGATGATCCCGTCCACGAGATCGGTGGTTTCGCTCACCCTCGGGCCTCGACGAAGCTCCCCTTTTCGTATTTCGAAACCGAACGACGCACGTTTTAGATTAGGGTTTGGAGCCACGTTTTCTTTTGGGTTGTGCCCACGTTTTTCACCTGAATTTAATTATTATTTCAGTTAATTATTTTCCAGAAAAAAAAAATGCCCACTAACGGAGTTAATGACAAATGACGATTTTTGTGATGGTTTTATGTTTTCAAAAGTCAATTGGTATAAAATCAACATTTAAAAGTTTTTTGTGTTGACCGCTCCTGAGTTAATAGTCGGTTGGCCAAAACGCACCTTCACCCTAAGTTTGATCTCTTGTTGTGTGATTTTTGATGTGTTAAAATGATTGATGGCGCTGGGAATTTATAGGCCATGAAGCAGTGCCTCCTTGAAGTGGTATTTCTTGAAGCAACACCTTTTTAATTAATAGTCATAACAATTTGTTAAATTCATGAATTTCATATGTTGATTTATGAATAGACATATGAAGAGTTACACCCTTATATTATGTAAAGTTTTCTCATAAACAAAATAAAACTTTTGACCAAGTGGTAGGTGCCACATATATGGGTACAACCTTTCACATATGTCTCTAGAAACAAAACATATATAATATTGGTGACTTTTAGTGTTATAACTCCTTATAGAGCTTTTCATATAAATCCTTTAATTTAATGAATATGAGTATACAAGAAATATATCTCCTTTCTAAAATATTCCAACAACCACTTGGAATTCATTAAGGCACTCTCTCCTTTTCTAAAATTTGGACAGCACTTCCTTTAAATTCTTGACTTTTCTTGACTTATGAAAATCCTCTTCTAGGTATATTAAGAGCTTAAACTCAACAAAACTTAATTCTGCCTGTTCTATTTACATAAGCCGAAATAGCATAAAAATATTATTTCGGGGATGCCTGAGATGGAAGAAATATTAGTGGGACAGTGCTTAGGTGTTTCCTTAAGATATTGATGGGTGTGGATTGCTGAAATGGTTTTATTAAAAGGCTGAATTATTGTTTTTATATATTTCCTTAAGCATGGCTCATCCCATAAGCCTTATCTTGCATCATTCTCTTAAAATTGACCCCAATCTTCTTGGGCAGGTGAGGAAAACTTCCTGGGCTTAACCTTGGCCCAAATTCATTTTTGAGTTTGGACCTTTGGGTAGTGATTGGACCATTTTACCCCTAATTTATTGGTCCAAATAAATTCTAGAAATCAATCCTAAATAAATATTGCATGAGGAGTTTCTACCTTAAATAGCTTCCTTATCTTATAAAATAATTTTTCATAAATTTTTAGCTTAATATTTAAGTTCTAACGATTTTTCCATCAGAAAATATGCCCTTTATTCTTAGAAATTATCTTTAAAAAATTTTTTGGCCTCGTTTGGAGAGCTAAATCTCTTCTTATATTTTCCAAATCCCAAAATAACATTTTATGGCATAAATGTCATTAAATCAAACTATTCGCAGGCCTTTAACCCATGGTTATCAGAACCGGATCGGACCGGTCGGTTCTGACCGAGAACCGTCGAACCAATCCGATCCAGCTCAAAAACCAGGGTTAGCTTCTTTTTTTTTTTTTTCCTTTTACATTGATTGAAGCTCCCCTATTCGCTAGTTTCGACATGGAAGAAGAAAGAGATGAACATAGAGAGAGATGGACAGAATAGAGGAGCAGCAAAGTATAAAGGTCACCGGAATCGGAGGAACCGCTACTTCTTTCCCCTCAGAAACCACAGGAGATCGACGAGGAGGAAGGCCACAGGATATCGATGATGGTAGATGCGTTGATCAACGGTGAACATTCGATGAGACAGAGGGAGCGAGACCAACGGAAAAGCCATGGTTGAAGTGTTGAACGCTGAAATGAACACGAAGGACAGAGAGAAAACACAAAGCTATATAGAAAAGAGATAAACATGAGAGAATAGAGAGGAGCTGATTGAAAATCTGAATATTTTATCAAAGAAGGATATCACGTGACTGCAACTACAACTTGTAAGAGAAGTGACAAGACAATTCCCTAATGACCCCTTTTGTTCAATGGATATTATCAGATATATTTTTAACCAGAAGATAATAGCCATTAAAGGAAGTTAATTTTGTTATAATTTTATATTAATAATCTAAAATCTTTATTTTCTCACTGGTTTGGTCCCGGTTTGACTCCGGTATGACCCACTAACCCTTAACCCAAGACTTAACTTAGGTCCAATGACCGGTCCGGTTTTAATAATCTTGCTTTAACCTCATCATTTTACATTTTTTTTTAAAAATAATGATTGAATATGTTCTTTTCATTTTTTTTATTTTAAAAAATTATTCTACAAAAATTGTTATAAAAACATAAAAATAAAGGATAATATCAAAGAAGCTGGTCAAACTGCAAACCTTCCCCAATCACCATCTCAAAGGATGGACCACATAAAGCAAAGCATGTGAATGATCAAGAAGTACAAGATGAAACGAAACTACTAATTTGGAAAGGAAGGAAATAACAACGTAGTAGAGTACCTAGAAAAGGAAACAAAAGAATATTAATAAAGTAAAACGAAAGAGACATGAAGTTATTTTGGAGATTAAAACATGAAAAGCCCCCGGGATTCATGTAGTAATTAAGAATTTTGTCTTCATCTACCCACACTTTCTCGCATTACAAATGATTAGGGAGCAAATTCTAATCAGGCTTGCTAAATTTAAATTTACCATACACACTCAAATTGACGAGTTGAGCATTCTTGTTGCTTTATTAATACTACATTTACATAAGAAAAGAATAAAAAAAAAATCTGAAATGTTAGGGTTTGACTTTGACTTCAGAAATATTCATTAATAATAATAATCAATGCCACAAATAATAATCAAAGTTAAGTTTTAAGAAACCAAAAACGCCAATGGAGCATGCATGATTCGGTCATTGTTTCATCATTTCCACATATTCATGTCATAAACCTAGATACATATATAATAGTCAACAAACTACTAAGGAAAAATTGACAATAATGAAAGAAATAGGAATAAATATTTTTCAAGCAAATACTAAGTTCCACTCAAACATTTAGAGTGGGTAAAAGAATCAAATAATTAAATAACATAATCGGAAGCAAAAGAGAAAAAATACAATGAAGCAACTAATCTTGGACATTCAAGCAAATAATTAGTAACAATATGTTCACTAAAAATCATCATCCTCAGATTCTGATTCTGATTCTTGCATCTTCCAAAAAAATTCCCAAACACACGATCAAAAAATTCCCAGAAATTTCAAGAAAAAAAGAAGTCATTTTTCAAGTAAATAAATTTGATGTGCAAATTTTTCTTTTTTCTTTTTTTAAAAAAGTGCCATCATCTAGTATACTAGAGGCTCCACCTAAAAAGCTTTATTTTGAATTTTGAGCACCTTAACAGGAGATTGTATAAACATAGAACTTTGTAGATGTTATATATAGCATCGAGATGGCTTATTCCTTTGGCTATATACAATATGTAGAAAGTACCATGTCTAGTTCTACACGTAATGCACATAATTGGAAAATCGAAGGCCGTACGCCATTCGAGGAATAATATAGAATTGAAGAGTCAAAGTTTTAAGAATGGTAAATGGATGAGAATGTCTTTGTTGAGGATCAACAATAGATATAGATGTCGTATTGTAACTGCCCAGACTATAACTAGAACCTTAGAATTTGTAATCATCATTAGTTATTTTTTTGTCTTATATATACAATTCTATAAGACAAAAAGAATAAAAATACTTTAAGCTATTTTAATTAGTTTCTTTAATCTCTCTAAAAAAATAGTCAACTAGATCCTATAATTAGGATCGGAGTCCGGAGAGAGTACTACATTTACAAAAGAAAAGAATACAAAGGCTGAAATGTTAGGGTTGTACCTCAGAAATATTCATTAATAATAATCAATGCCACAAATAATAATCAAATTTAAGTTTTAGGAAACCACAAATTGCAATGGAAAATGCAGGATGAGGTCATCGTCTCATCATTTCCACGTATTCATACAGCATATGTTATATGCTATCATGTTTGTTGATATAATGTGAGAAGAAAATTTAGTAATAATTTACAATGTGAATTCATTAATTATGTAAGCTTTTGAATGCGGTGATTATACATATAGTGGGTCACATCATTGATAAAGGCAATATGCATATGCAGAATGAGTGAATAATTAATTGACCAAGTACTAATGTGCCATTTTTAGGATTTAGGTTTCCAATAATTGTTTTCCCATTGCTTTAGCTAATCTCTCATAAGAGTAATGAAAGTAGCCTTTAACTTAAACCTATATATGCACATCCCTTATTATGATTATTACACACAATCATTAATTGAAGAAAAATAAATGAAATGGGTGAGGCGGAATATAACGAGTTTGGGGGATTATTTAATGATTAGGGCGACCATTCTAATTAGCCTTGCTAAATTTGAATTAGCAAACACACTCCAATTATGGAGTTGAGGATAACTTTTACTAAATTATAACATAATTATGAACTTGCTATAAAGCCTATTAAAACATCCCTTTCATTGATCTCAAGAAAAAAGGTTCACTTTTATATAATTATTATCAGAAAAATACTGTTTTTTATGTGAAAAATCTTTTTTATCTGAAAATTTAATTAAACAAAAGTATATAGATCAAATAATTGTTACGAATCAAACAAAAATATGTAATAAGAATCTTCTACGAGGTCATTACATCTTGATCTTGTTTCAGGTTGATTATATTATTATATGTATACATTACTACAAAATAGGATATTACTACTCTAAACAACGTTCATATTAAAAAAATTGAAATAAAAAGTGAACACGATGACATTTTTGTAATTATAAGCTTAAAAAGTTTAGGCCTCCTAAAATATTTTTGAGACACCTAAAAATAATAATTTAAAACATTTTAAGAAATTTTTAAATAGAATATTTTACGACGCCAAAAGCAAACTTTTTACTTTTGGGTCCATTCGCTATTCTCTTGTCTCGGATCCGTGAGCTCATTGTCTCATTTCATCATCCATCGATCTCTCAGCCTTCAATTCCTCTCTTCTCCATTGATCTCTCATCCGCTCCTCCTCCTGCAGCCGCGGTCGCCTCCCCTGCTCACCTCGATTAGCACTCGCCGCTCCGCCAGACCCAGACCCTCACGTTTGAAGACTGTCTCGCCGGATCGATTCCTTAGTCTTGGTTTGATTTTCTCTAGATATTCCTGAGTCTTGTCTCTGCCTCCATGCAAAAGTACGGTTCTTATTTTTTTTTTTTTTTGGGATTGCCTTCGTTTGTTGAGTGGGTTACTTTAGGGTTTTCTGATCCTCGAGTGTTTAGATTCTTTTGGGGTTTGATTTCTCCATAAATTTTCCAACAATTCCTTGTTTATCTCAATCTGTCAGGACAGCTTTCTTCACGGATGGGTAATTCTTTCCTGATTTCTATGTCTAGGTTTGTTCATGTTTCTAGGAATGTCGAATTTCAGAAACACCTACCCTGTTCTTCATACCCAGAGTTCATCAATCGGTTTGATTAAAAGACATATTGAAAAGTTTCAAGTGTTTTGAAGTCTAGTTTTTTATGCTGTCCTCGTACAGGGAAGAATTGGAAAGTATTGAAGCTTTTTCTGCTGGATTATCTACTGAGAATTGGATCTGCTGTAAGCTCCAGATGCAAAACCGACCATCATCTCCATCGATTCTCCCTCTCCTTGCCGGTATGCCAGTTATCTGCCTCCTTTTGGTTTCTTTAATAACCTTGCTTTCAAGATTATTTGATTCTTTAATTTCTTCTTGGTTTCCTCTGCTTGTTCCAAGAGCGTGTCCGTCAAGAATAATTAAACTGGTTTTCTCTACTGGTTGATAATATTTAGTCAGCGAAGCCTTGAGAGACAGACAAAAAAAGAAAATTCATTTTTGGCATTTTGTGGTTGTTCTGACTGTAGTTTGATTAAAAGCACAATTTTTCTGTTGGAATAATTCAGCAGAGAGACGAACGGATCAGTTATGGAGAAATGATCAATGTTTTGTCACAGGGACTTGTCCAGAAGTAACCATTCTTGTATTGTAGTTCATCTAGATACCCTGGAGGATTTCTGGGTAGTTTGCCTACTCTTTTTTTTTGGGCCACTGATTGGTGAGTTGTTAGTTAGACAGTTACTAGTTCATGATTTCTGATTTTGTTCGCAAAACATATGGTTAGGTTTTCTTTTTGGTGTCAATTCATTGTTTATATTTTTTATTTGAGCATCTTTTATGGTCATAATTTTCATAATATTTTAATTTTTTTTTCCATTGTGGCTCTGAATTGTATGATCTGACACTATTTACAATTCATGATTGAAAAATAGACTTTGTTTCACCATTTGAATTGTGATTTGATAAGTATTATTTTAATGATCATTTACATGTCACTCTATTCATTCAGGACAGAGTGAAAGTATGGAGTCTTCAGCAAATTAGACGCTTGTTCATTTGTTGTTAATGTCTATAAGGACGGGAACATCTTAAGTATTGCAACAGACTGCTCCCCCCATGGTTGTTTCTGGTATAGCAACTGCATTCCAACTGAAGGTACTGAAATATAATCTCATTCACATAGTGCTAATCTTGAATGAACAATATACCTTTTGATAAATGATACTATTGTTAGGAGTCCTTGTTGAATGGAGTTGCACCTGGAGCACAATTTATATCTTGTAAAATCGGGGACTCTTGCCTTGGTTCAATGGAAACAGGAACTGGTTTGACACGGGCAATAATAGCTGCTGTAGAGGTGTTTCAAAATGCCTTACTCTTTCTATGAGTGCATTGTTGTCCTGGATATTCCAACAATTTCATCTTGGGCTCTAAGCATTTTCTATATTTACTATTGCAGCATAAATGTGATCTAATTAACATGAGTTATGGTGAACCAACATTACTTCCTGACTATGGACGCTTTGTTGACCTCGTGAATGAAGTATGTTCTAGACCCTGCTTTACCATCTTGGCTATTCACATGTTTTCTTTGTTAGTTTCCTTTTTCTAAAAATGCCATGGATGTTTTGATGATTTTATATTCAGGCTGTAAACAAGCATCGTCTTATATTCGTAAGCAGTGCTGGAAATAGTGGCCCAGCACTGAACACTGTTGGTGCTCCTGGTGGGACATCTTCAAGCATAATTGATGTTGGTGCATATGTCTCTCCTGCTATGGCAGCTGGTGCACATTGCGTAGTAGAACCTACATCTGATGGGCTGGAATACACTTGGTATGCTTGCTTTTTCTGTGGATGCTTTCTTGTTGGATGACTTTCTTCTTATACTCTACTATCTTTGATTTTGTTAGCTGGATTCGCCTAGTATCATCTATTGAATAAGCACATACTGGTTTGGTTTTTTTTTTTTTTTTTTATATTAAAATAATGATTGAATACGTTCTTTTAATTTTTTTTTTTTATTCTACAAAATTGTTCTAAAAATATAAAAATAAATAATAATATCAAAGAAGCTGGTCAAACTGCAAACCTTCCCGAATCACCGTCTCAAAGGATGGACCACATAAAGCAAAGCATGTGAATGATCAAGAAGTACAAAATGAAATGAAACCACTAATTTGGAAAGGAAGGAAATAAAAACATAGTAGAGTAGCTAGAAAAGGAAACAAAAGAATATTAATAAAGTAAAACGAAGGGGATGTGAAGTTATTTTGGGGATTAAAACATGAAAAGCCCCCGAGATTCAAGCAAATACTAAGTTCCACTCAAACATTTAGAGTGGTTAAAAGAATTAAATAACATAATCCGAAGCAAAAGAGAAAAATGCAACGAAACGACTAATCATGGACATTCAAGCAAATAATAATATTTTTTATTTTTTATTTTTTTTGTTAAAAATTTTTTAGGAAAGGGGTTAGGCTCACTCACGGTTAGGGCGGGCGCTTAGAGCCCAATCCGCCGAGAATACTTGCGCTCTTTTACCTGCCCAGCGTTACTATGGTTTCATAGATTCCTAGGACGCCTCCCCCAGCGCCTTGACCGACTCCAGGATCGAACCCTTTCCCTTTAGGTGAAGAAGTCTAACCCCTTCGCCAGTTAAATCCAAGGACGAGGGGTCATTTAAGCAAATAATTAGCTACAATATATTCACTAAAAATCATCATCCTCTGATTCTGATTCTTGCATCTTCCAAAAAAATTCCTATACACACGGTTAAAAAATTCCTAGAAATAAAAAAAAGTCATTTTCAAAGTAAATAAATTTTATATGCACGATTAAAAAAAAAAAAAAAAAAAAAAAAAAAAACATCATCTAGTATACTAGAGGCTCCACCTAAAAAGGTTTATTTTGAATTTTGAGCACCTTAATAATAGATTGTATAAACATAGAACTTTGTAGATGCTATATATGGTATCAAGATGGCTGATTCATTTGACTATGTACAATATGTAGAAAGTACCATGTCTAGTTTACACGTAATGCATAGAATTGGAAAATCGAAGGCCGTCATTTGAGGAATAATAGAGAATTGAAGAGTTAAGGTATTAAGAAAGGTAACTAGATGTAGTATTGTGACCGCCTAGACGACAACTAGAAACTTAGAATTTGTAATTATTATTAGTTATTTTTTTGGTCTTATATATACAATTATAAATAGTACACTCTATTATTGGACTATTGCAATTACTACTTTTTTAAATTCATATTGTTTTCTCTCAATTATCTCTGTCTTTATACAAAAGGAAAAAAAAATTGTGTAAATTAAATATAAGATAAGAACCGTGGAATAATAAAATGGGTGAGAATATCTTTATACCATCAATGACAACCATTGAAAAGATGAGTTACAAAACTTAGAAAACTCAGTTATAAAACCTCTATAAGTGCTCTTTAAGTCTAAAGGCATGCCTTAGCCCTCGGGTAAGCCCTGGGACCCAACTCATAAATTCTTAATTATATCAAAAAATTAAAAATTTTGTTGCAAAACAATTGTAATTTTGGAAGGTTTATAAATCTATAAAGCAATTAAAAGGTGAAAATCATGGTTGTAATTGATGATTTTCTTGAAATTAATTATGGATTCAATTCAAGCAATTAAGAAGCTAAGTTATTTAATTACCTAATATTTTAGTTTTTACTAACCAGAAGCAAGAAACTTGCCTCTTAAGGTTTATAGGTTGAGTATACACACATGGAAGATAACGAGAGCGTTCTTGTCGCTTTCACTTTCCTTTCCTATAATTAACATTTACAAAAGAAAAGAATTAAAAATCTGAAATGTTAGGGTTATACCTCGAAAATATTCATCAATAATAATCAATGCCACAAATAATAATCAAAATTAAGCTTTAGGAAACCAAAAATGCCAATGGAATATGCAAGTTGAGGTCATCGTCTCATCATTTCCACGTATTCATACAACATGTTATATGCTATCATGTTTGTTAATATAATGTGAGAAGAAAATGTAGTAATAACTTATATGTTAGTATGTATTACAATGTCAATTCATTATATAGGCATTTGAATGTGGTGATTATACATACAGTGGGTCACATTGTGGATAAAGGCAATAAGCAGATCCAGAACGAGTGAATAATTAATTGTCCAATTAAGTACTAATGTGCTATTTTTAGGATTTAGGGTTTCCAATAATTGTTTTCCACTGCTTTAGCTAATCTCCCATCAGAGTAATGAAAGTAGACTTTAACTTATACCTATATATGCACATCGCTTATTGTTATTACTACACACAATCATTTATTCAAGAAAAATAAATGATTAGGGAGGTCATTCTAATTAGCAGCATATTAAAACATCCCCATCTTTGATCTCAAGAAAATTACTTTTTTTTTTTTTATTTATGTGAAAAATCTTTTTTGTCCGAAAAGTTGATGAAACAAAAATATATAGATCAAATAATTGTTAAGAACCAACAAAAATGTAGCAAGAATCTATATATTTTTGTTTAATAAACTATTCGGACAATTTTTTTTTTCCACATTAAAAAAGAAGAAGTAATTTTCTTGAGATTAAAGATGGGGATGTTTTAATATGCTTGGTAGCAAGTTCATAATTGTGTTACAATTAAGTAAAAGTCGCCTCAACTCCACAATTTTAGTGTGTTTGCTAATTTAAATTTAGCAAGGCTAATTAGAATGACCTCCCTAATCATTTATTTTTCTTGAATAAATGATTGTGTATAGTAATAACAATAAGGGATGTGCATATATAGGTATAAGTTAAAGGCTACTTTCATTACTCTGATGAGAGATTAGCTAAAGCAGTGGGAAAACAATTATTGGAAACCCTAAATCCTAAAAATGGCACATTAGTACTTGGACAATTAATTATTCACTCGTTCTGGATCTGCATATTGCCTTTATCCACAATGTGATCCACTGTATGTATAATCACCGCATTCAAATGCCTATATAATGAATTGACATTGTAATACATACTAACATATAAGTTATTACTAAATTTTCTTCTCGTATTATATTAAAAAACATGATAACATATAACATATGCTGTATGAATACTTGGAAATGATGAGATGATGACCTCATCCCGCATGTTCCATTGGCATTTTTGGTTTCCTAAAAATTAATTTTCATTATTATTTGTGGCATTCATTATTATTATTGAATATTTCGAGGTAAAACCCTAACATTTCATATTTTTTAATGCTTTTCTTTTGTAAATGTAGTATTAATGAAAGGAAAGTGAAAGTGACAAGAATGCTCTCGTTGTTTTCCATGTGCGTATACTCAACCTATAAACCTTAAGAGGCAAGGTTCTTGCTTCCGGTTAGTAAAAACTAAAATATTTGGTAACTAAATAACTTAGCTTCTTAATTGCTTGAATTGGATCCATAATTAATTTCAAGAACATCATCAATTACAACCATGATTTTCACCTTTTAATTGCTTTATAGATTTATAAACCTTCCAAAATTACAATTGTTTTGCAACAAAATTTTTAATTTTTTGATATAATTAAAAATTTATATGAGTTGGGTCTCGACTTTAAAAAGAGCACTTATAGAGTTTTTTATAACTGAGTTTCTAAGTTTTGTAACTCATCTTTTCAATGGTTGTCATTGATGATATAAAGATATTCTCACCCATTTTGTTATTCCACGGTTCTTATCTATATTTAATTTATACAATTTTTTTTTTCCTTTTGTATAAAGATAGATAATTGAGAGAAAACAATATAAATTTAAAAAAAGTAGTAATTGCACTAGTCCAATAATAGAGTGTACTATTTATAATTGTATATATAAGACCAAAAAAAAAAAAAAACTAATGATAATTACAAATTCTAAGTTTCTAGTTGTCGTCTAGGCTGTCACAATACTACATCTAGTTACCTTTCTTACTACCCTAACTATTCAATTCTCTATTATTCCTCAAATGACGGCCTTCGATTTTCCAATTCTGAGCATTACGTGTAAACTAGACATGGTACTTTCTACATATTGTACATAGTCAAATGAATCAGCCATCTTGATACTATATATAACATCTACAAAGTTCTATGTTTATACAATCTATTATTAAGGTGCTCAAAATTCAAAATAAAGATTTTTAGGTGGAGCCTCTAATATACTAGATGAAGTTTTTGTTTTTGTTTTTTGTTTTTTAATCGTGCATATAAAATTTATTTACTTTAGAAATTGGTGATAGGCCCACAAAAGTATTATAGCATTTAGGGAGGGGCTCATCATTATCTGAGGGGAACTCCACTATGCATAATGGCTTTTGACATGGTGTAGGGAAAGCAACAGGGCTAAATTAAGAAAATTTTGACATATAAGAAAAGTATGTCTTATATTTAGGACTAAAATCAAATCATCCAATATGTTATATTAAGGACCTAGGAGTATGGTTAATGATGACCCAAGCACTATGTTGTAATCTTGTTTTTCAAGATGAAACAAGAATGCACTTTTGTCCCCCAATTGATGCACCTCCACCGTTGTTAGAGTTGGGAATCACGGCCCTTGAAGGACCAAGGCCTAACAGGGTTGGCTTTGTAGGGCCAGCCCTATAGGGTTTGGGGGTAAGAAAAACATCTGTTTTTCAAAGTCCAAATGAAAGTACTAAGGCCGGGGCACGAAAGTTACTATTGCAAATTTTAACTATTTTTCCTCCGTTTTTTTTTTCAAAGAAATATAATTAGTAAATTACAACAATTAAAGTTCTAATTTACCAAATAAATGTTGTCAACATTAATATCAAAACAACACGAATATCCAACAAATAAACACATACACTAATTCGTAATCAAAAGCAAACTATTGTTCACAAATAACTGCATAAAACATAAGAAGCATGTCACGCCATGAAAACTAAGAGGTGACCTGCACTAAATATGAGTGGACTCACATTCCTTAAGCCTTAAACTAATAAATTAGACTTCCCAAAAATTCTACAATGATCCAAATTTTTATTACGGTTCGCTTCGCTCCATATAGCATAAACATATACATATATTCCAAATTACAAGGGAAAATAGGGATCCTGCCTAAAGATTATGTGGAGCTCCTAGAATGGAATTTTCAAGACATAATGCCAAAGCTTGAGTTTACATCACCATAGAGACTGATCAACACAATTCTTCAACTTCAATTAGGCCGAGGTAATGAGTCAGCTACACTATCTGAGACCAAAAAATATTTTTCCGGTGAATAACGTCCCATCGATAGAAATAAATATAATACTGAAAGAAATTATTTAGATAGACTTAACCTTGAATTATAAAATCATGATAATAAATTTTCAACTTCTAAACGGAGGCATAAATTGAAACCGTGAAAGTTTATAATAGAGGTAAAGGTTAATTTCAACTCCCAACTATGAAATCATAAACATAAATCTATATAAAAATTTATTAATAAGCATAATTAAAGATGTATAAAAGATTATTAAATAAATAATACCAAGTATATGATAAAACGTTTTTTTTTTCCCTTTCAAAATCAGTTTATAAATAAGTCACAAGTTCTAACTTCTCATGGGACTTCAACAGAACGGACAACAAGTATGGACAAACAGTCCACGAGGGTAAATAACTAAGCACAACATGAAGCCACGAGAACAAGCGTGGATACACAGTCTACGAGGGTAAGTAACCAAGCGTGGATCGAAGCCACGAAACAAGTGCAGGTACAAAACCCACGAATAACAAGCGTGAGAACGAATCCCATGAATATCAAGCATGAGTATTGTACTCACGAATGTCAAGCGAGCTCGAGTTAACCATAGCGCGCCAAGGACTAACAATACTGCTGTTAGTAACCAGCGTTCTGTATTAAGTCCTTTTAAAAAAATGTTTTCAAGCATGCATGGGATCAATTTACTATTTAGAAACGAGAAATAACTTCTCATAGTGGAACTAACAACAAATAATTCATAACAAGGATCCCCACATGGAAGTTTAGAAATAACATCTCAAAAACCATTTCCAAGCACACACAAAATTTACAATGATCAAGTACCTCACTAGATTATAAGTTCAACACAATTGAAAATCGGCTATTGGATAAGTTTAACTTCCTTTTAAAACATCAAGCAAATGATATAATTTAGTCAAACTAACTTTGATGAATTTATACTAAGAAATTAGGTAAATAAATTTAGAACTATGAAAGGTAGCAAAAACATCATTTATAAATTAGAATGGGACGTTATTCACTCACCTGGTACACTTCCAATATACAACTTACTCCTACTAATCAGCTTCCGAACAATATTTAATTCTTAACCCCTAATATCCAAAACAAAATCATCATTATTCTAAATATAATTTTATCGGTTAAACTTATGTTATTTAACCCATTTATTAATATCCTACGACAGTTTAGGAAGGATAATCAATCACCACATAGGTATTCGAAAGATTAACATAAGAATACACAAACTTAATAGAATTTCCATTCTTTTCAATTTAATTTTCAACCACATTTCAATTATAACTATGATTGGCTCTTATCTAATATTCCACGTCATCACCAACAAATTCTGTTTTCAATTCCATAAACGTTCCTTCTCAAGCATTTGATCAAACACTTTAGATACATTTACAAAATTAACTCATAAATTTGAACAACTTTAATTTAACCAAATTCCTCTTTTAGACAATTCCACAAACACCTTGTATGCCATATAAAAATCAAGTCACAAAACAAGGGTCACTATCTCATAACCTTGTTAAATAACAAAACCACCTAAATTAGATTTCTTAACAACTATATAGCTCTCAAGCATCAAGATAGTTTCACAAATGTCTTATTCATTTGTTTTTATTTAAATTTTCATTCAACATTTTATCAAACACCTAATGGGCAGTTACTTTGACAAGCTTCAAAAATATTCCTCTTAAAATCAAATCCCCCAAACTTCATATATTACAGCTAAAGCTCAACTCTAATTAATCATCAAATGTTGATACAAGAACAATTAGACACCAATTAGAGGAAAACCATCAAGTTCTCAATACATATATACATTCGGGAAAAAATAGAAACAATGTTGCAGAAAATGAGGGAGAAGAAGAATGGGAAACCTGTTCCTATCATGGCAGTGCCGGATAAGGAAGCACCACCGGTGGACATAGATGATGGTGACATAGCCGAATAGAGAAGAAGAATGGCGAAGTCTCCAGAAATTTTTTCCCTCCGTCGCTGAACGAATGAATCGACAATAAGGAGGAAGAGAAATATATAATTAGGGCTTTAATGGAAGAAGACTAAAATGCCCTTGTTGCAACAGAGAATCAATAAATTTATATGGCATTTTGGTAATTTGAAATTGGCTGAAACAAAATAAGGGTATTTATTTTTTTTTTTATTATTATTATTATTATTGATAGTAGTCAAAATAATGGAAAGAATTAAAGGCAGCAAATCAAGCTGAAAGATAATCCTAATATCTTCATTCAAATATTTAAATATTTTAATCAAGGTATCTTATGATACTAAATAATTTAAGATACTCTAATAAATATTATTTAAGATGTTCCTAAATCTACCCCATTAATCCACAACTAATATTATGGAAGTAACTATCAAAAATAAATAAATAAATGAAATTATTAATTTTAATTTACAAGTATCCTAGCTTACTGATCCTAAACTTGAGGATCACTCAACAAATCAAAAAGATTACCTAAATAAAATTGAAAGTATTTAAAATGACAAATAAATATTTATTCCTAATCATTCATTATCCCATTATTCTATCAATTATTTTCTGGATTGTTACAAAGCATACCACTAAGCGACATTAGTACAATGACTATCATTGTCATCTTCTTCGTCACAAGTATCAATTTCAAAGACATTTTGATTGTGCTTCACTTTGAGTAGTAGGCTCTACTTCAAGACTAAGAATACTATGAATTTCTTCTCCCGCATCATGAACACATCCATAATCTTTTTCTTCAACAAATAATAAACCAATTAAATCATAAAATCAGAGTATAATTATTATGTATTTGTACTTAAATGGATAAATAACTCTATAACAAATACAAATTATATATAAATTAGTAAATGACCATCGTATGTGAATTTATGTATCCAAAAAAATAATAATAAAATTAAAAGGGCCAGCAAGGCCGGCCCTTTTAAACCCGAGGTCCTATAGGGCCGGCCCTACAGAGCCAATTTTGTTTTTTGTTTAACTTCTCTAATTTTTCAAGTCTAGCCCTTAAAGGATCGGAGCTTAAAAGGGTCGCCTCGACGGGTTCAGTCCTATTTCTCGGGTCTAACCGCTGTATCAAACCCCATCCTTTTTAAATCATGGACGTGACCGCATTGGTATTCGGCTTTTAAGTTTCCTTGATTGTGCTGTTGATAAATTGCCAAATGCCAACGCACAATACTAATGTTATATATATCTGCATACAGTTTCTGAGAATAACACATTACAGAGTAAAAGAATAAAAAAAATTTGATACCAATTTTCTTCAAATAAATTTCTTTACAATTTAGAATTTCTGTTTATAAATGACTCAGCTTCAAGAAAATCAATAAGTATTTTCATTTTACTTAGTGACCCTGATTCAATTGATGCACTATCAAGGAAACTTAAAAAAACCAAACACATGCTTGTTAAAATCCGACAAGAGGAGCAGGGAATCATTGTAATTGTATTAATATTTTTCCAAGTAATTAAGTTGAGGTTTGTTCTCTGTTAGTGAATACATTTTTTTAATATAATGGAATTAATAGAATACTTCAACCCTTTTTCTTAAAAATAAGATAATTACAGAATGACCAATACAAGCACTGAAACATACAAATCATATAGGATAAATAACTAAAGAAAGCTATATAATCTGATCATTGAACAAGAATACAAAACATAGTCTCTGCATGTTAACTAATGAAAGTTCTAACTGGATACAAACACTCCAACCCGCAAATAAAATTAGCTCCAATTAAAGTCCATGGTGCGGAAAACAAAATGATAAGAGTTTAATAAAACAATAAACCCAACAATAAATCTCTAAACATGGTCATTTAATGAGACGTTACAAGAAATCCAATATCAAATAAATAAAGGTTAAAGTGCAACTTTACCTTGAAAGTAGCCCGAAGAACAAGTTTGCCATTAATTTTTTAATAGTTGATGTTATTTTTTAAATAGCTAGAGTGAATTTGCTCATTTTTTAACATTTTCTCTGTTGATACTTCCGACATAAAGTTGCACCTTAAGCAATAAAAAAAACTTTTTTTTTTTTTTTTTTTTTTTTTTTTTTTTTTTTCATAACTTGAACGTGCGTACAAACCATTTATGAATCGTATTCACCATACATAAATCATTACAGGACTTCTGAAAGGAAGAACCATCACTAAAACTTGAAAACACAGTGTGAGGTACTGATCAAAGATTCAAAACAACTTGGTTTATAGAATTGAATTGACAAAATCAAAGCTGACCCCGACGCAGACACGGCTGATTGATGAAATTCGAAAACACAGGGAGAAAAGTTAATTACTAATTAACCATCAACAACCATCTGAAGCAGCCTCATATGTATTTGGAGATTGAATTGAATAAAAAAGAAAATATATTTGGAAGAACCCATTAACAGTCGATGGAGACGAAGAAAAAGAAGGCTTGCTAGGTCTGAGCTTGTCTAAGATTAAGCCGGGGAGGAGTGAGAAGACAATAGAAGATGTAGAAGAGCGAAATATGGGTTATGTGGAGGATACCTTCGCCCTTCATCATCATCATCTTCTTCCTTTCTTCAATCATGAGCAATCTAGTAATTACAAAATAAAAGTTGTTTACACCAAAGTCCAATGGAACAGCGTAATATATATATATATATATATATATATATATATATATTCATTTTATGGGATTTTTAATAATTAAGTCCTTACACGAGACTCAACAGTGGCATAGAGTCAATTGGAGGGTTGAGCATGTCAGGTAGAATTAATCATTTCCCTCCAATTGTTTTTGGGTGCATCTTTTTGTTGATTATTTTATCACGCGTGGAATTGTAATCAATATGTTAGAGAAATTAGATAATTGTCATGAGGTAATATTAAGAAATAGCCATTTCAGTTTTAGACTATTTTTTTCCTCATTAATGAGGATCACCAAATATGCAATTAAATTTAGGGTTAAGGTGTAGATTTGCCAACGAACTATTACCCGAGGAGCGTTTGGCACAAAAAACAATTGAAGTGACCAAATTGGCCAACAAACTATTAAAAAGTGAAAAAAAAAAACCAAATAAGTATTAAAAAAGATAAGGATCTTAAATGTCATATTTTCACTCATGAACACTAAGGTACGGAAGTTTTTTTGGACAAAAAATGCCACGGAAGTTTTTATTTGAGGAGCAATTTTGCCGGAAGTTTTCACTAAGGAGCAATTTTACCCGGAAGTTTTCACTAAGGAGCAATTTTGCCCTTACGTCCCCAAATATTAAATTTGACTATTAAATCGAGTCAAAGACCACACATGTTATGCCTTGAAAAGGTCAAATTTGGAGCCAGAAGGAGATCCTTGAGATGTTGAGCTCAAGGCGGCCGGAATTTGTGAAGCGAATTGGTCAAAGGGACCGAAAGGTCGACCATTGTCACAAAACCCAAAGGAAGCATCACTTATGATCTAAGCAAATGATCGTCTATACAAACGTAAATATTATCACTATTGATTTGTTTCTTGAACCAATTTTTGGAACAATTCATTTCTCGTTTTGCGTTTCATTTGCGTTTTGTAGAGGACCTTTTAGACCCTTTGACCGGATTCCCGGTTTCACAAATTCGCGCCTTGATTTCAACATCTGAAAGGATCTCCTTCTCTGAATCTAAGTTCGACCTTTCAAAGGTATGACATGTGTGGTCTTTGACTGATTTAATAGTGAAATTTAATATTTGGGGACAGAAGGGAAAAATTGCTATGTTTTGTAAACTTCCGAGGTAAAATTGCTCCTTAGTGTAAACTTTCGGGGCAAAATTGTTCGTCAGCGAAAACTTCCGTGATAAAATTGCTCTTCAGCGAAAACTTTCGTGGCAAAAATGATACTTCCGGGGCAAAATTGCTCAACTTCCGTGGCATTTTTGGTCCAAAAAAAAACTTCCGTCTTATCGGTGCTCTGAGCGAAAACTTCTATGGCATTTAAGACCCTTATCCCTTAAAAACAACTATCAATATTACGTTAAAATATGAGGCACTGGTATAGGATGGTGGCGGAGACGCTGGAGAAAAGAGTGGTTAGGCCTTTTTGTTGGATAAGGCAAACACCAACAGAGATGGGACCCATGCGAGCAGGCGCTGTGGCAGCGGTGGTTGCTGCTTGTGGCATCGGAGGGACGCAACCAGGGTGCAAGGCGCGTGCCGGTCAAAAGCTGTGGACTGCTGGATGAGTTCAAGAGGTTGAGTGGAACACTCAGCAACAATGGAAGCTTTGGAGACACCGACGTCGCTGACATTGTGATAGTCAATGGAAGACGGAGACACCAAGATAGTGACGGGGTAATAGTTCGTTGGCGAATCTGCTCAAAATTTTGTGTGTGTGTGTGTGTGTGTGTGTTTTTTTTTCCTCTTTTTAATAGTCCGTTGGCCAATTTGGTCCCTTCAATTGTTTTTTTGTGCTTGCGTGTAATAGTTCGTTGACAAATTGTTTTTTTTATTGTGCCAAATATTAAATATGGAATCAATCATTTCAGTATTTGTTTTGGTCTCAATCATTTCAACATTGAGGTGCACTAAATTCATGATCAATAAAAGTTTAAGGAGCACCCAACACAATTGGTCAAATAAACTTTTATCTGCATCTTAACCCTTAAATTTATTGAAGATGTTACCATTGCAGGAATATTAAATATGGAATCAATCATTTCAGTATTTGTTTTGGTCAAATCAATCATTTCAACATTGAGGTGCACTAAATTCATGATCAAATGTGAAAAGTACTCCCATAAAACAACAAAATATAATAGAACTCATCAGGCAAATGTCTCAGAGAAGAAAGAGAGGAGCTTGAAAGTTCAAAAGCAGTGTGTTCTGCATATTTGATTGAAGCAACATATATAGCCTCGTGTTCTGCATATTTATTGAAGCAACATATTTAGCCTCATATATTTTCCAATGTTGGGCAGACTCTTTATTGCCATAAATTGCCGGTTATGAACGTTGGTATGCATAAAGCATATTAATGTATTTGGTTTCATACATTGGAAATTTGAAGACACTTAAAGGCCATAAACCATAGTGTTTTGAAAGCATTTTAAAATGATTTAAGAAATCAATTCATATATTTAAAACACCCGAACCTCAATGTAGTTTTAGATATCCACAACGTCTAGATTTCAAGAATAAAGGCGGGCAATTATGAGGTTAAATATTACCATTTTATAAAATATATTAAGATTCTATATTTCACAATTGTGAGTTTAAATAGTGCTGCGGTGGTGATCCACCACTGTGTTTCCTACTTTGGGGAAACCGCAGATATGTTAAGTGACTCACTTGGTTAGCTCTGTAATATCTAAATTTTGAACCCTGAGAATTGAGAATAAGTTTAAGTTAGGCAGATTACTAAGCTCGGTTCAGGAAGTGTGATATTTCCTGAATGAGATAAGGATCCTTTGCGTTTTAGAGGAAAATAGGAATAGAAGGAGACATTGGAGGGTCATATGTCAAAAAGCAAGAGTCGATGTAATGATTACATTGGGACGCGTGTCACTTCAGGGGTAAAAGAAGAAAAACAATGGCAAAATAGTCAATTCCTTGTCCTTTTAACATTGAACGTCCCCCATGAGAGAAAAGAGAAAACAAGATGACTTTAATCATATGTGGGCCCAAACACAAAATACGGGTCCCACTAGTGAGTAACCGGTGGAAAAGGGACTGATAGGGACCAGTTAAGGGGTTTCATTTGGACTAAACGGGACAAGTGTGGGCCACTTTGGGAAGTTAAGCAGGCTCCACATATGAATGCCTATTCAGGGGAGAATATCTGAAAAAGTTGAAGAAAAGTTCAAAGGGAAGCACCCTATTGACCAGCGGGACCCACGTGGACTGGAAGAAGGAGATCGAAAAGGATAAAGTAAAAAGTCATTCGAAAGTTAGAGGGCAGATTTGGTGGACCCAAAGTGCCACCACCTAGCCCCCATAATGATGAAAAAACATGCTTGAAGAAAAAGGAAGAGAAAAGTCAGTGCAAAAGTCAAAGTGTGCGGGACCCACATGTTGGAAAAAGGGGGATAAATCAGGGAAATTGTACAAAAAATAATTGGAGCAGATTTGAGGCCCCTAAATGGTGCCACATATGTAATTTTGGGCTGTCAAAAGTACATGAGAAAAGTCAAGAATAATTAATGAGTTTCGGCCACAATTGTCATTTATAAAAGTTTCAGGCCAAAACAGGTAATTTACTCCAAGGGAAGAAAATATCTAGATATTTTGAAGGGAATTTTGCCACTTGTCAACACCCTTGAGACCCCTGGAATATTCTGGATTTTCTTGGAGAAAAAGTCAATAAAGCCAGATGAACTCCATTAATTATAGGACAGGATTTTACCACAATTATTCAGGACTGATTAGCCATCTTTTCACCTTTATTAAAGGATATTTTCTCTCTCTCCTAGTGAAGGAGCATGAAATTTTCAGAGGAAGAAGAGGGAGAGATCAGCCAACTTCCATAGCCCAAGAGCAAGTCCTAAGCTAGCAAGTTCGTCAATCAAACTTCCGAATTAGGTATACACCGAAACCCGCACCTTTGGAACTTAAACTTGTGATTTTCGTCCAACTGGTTGGGGCTTGGTGTTGGGGTCTGATTTTAGAGTTTTTGATAGTCCCAAAGTGTTTAAAACGTGATTTTGTATGGGGTTAAGTTGTAGTTTAAGTTTCCGAACTCAAAAACACCGAAAAACACTAGAGACAAGCTTGTTCGGCAATTCTGGAAATTCTGGCAGCGAATCTTCAAATGAGTTTTAAAAATAGTAAATGAACTTGGTTTAATCTGAGATTTTACAGGGAGAAATTAGACATCTTAGGGTTCACCACGATTTATGATTTTGTGTTATTTGGATTCTTCTACTAAGAGATAAAAATTGTTAAAGTTGAACCAGGGAGCAACTGTGCGAATCTGGACCAAAGAGTGAAAAATTGGCTACATGCCAAAATAAGTGTACTTTTGGCTTCTAGAAACATTTTCCTGAAAAATAGACATTTCAATGGTTCAAATGGCTCTGGGTTCATGTACAAATGAATTTTGTGGAATTTATTAAAAATCCTTGAACTTGGGCCAGAAACACTGGATTTTCTGGAAAAATAAGTAAAGGGCTCGGTTTTGAGAAATAATGCAAGGGTATTTTCGTCAATACAAAAAATAAGGTATTTTGATGTTATTTAGGTCAGGGGCATATTTGGAAAAGTGATCAGGCACGATACAATATTAAGACGGTACATATCCTACCGGGTATTAACCACTTTACTCCGGTACTTTTATGTGTTTGATGAATGTGTTGCTTGCCATATGTATTGTTTTGCCAAATATGCATACAGAACAAGTTTTTGATGTGTCCCTAGCACTTGGGGTGCCTATCGGGGTCTGCTTATGTGGCGACTCAACGGAAATAGGTGGTGCCTGCCGGGGTCTGCTTGTGGGGCGACTTAATGGAAACAGTGCTTCTTGGGCCTGTCTTGGTAAGATGGCCCAACGGAGCAGAGACATATTTTTGTGTGTGTTATTGTTTTTATATTGTGGTATTTGACATATTTATCTACGTTTACATACTTATATGGTTGCATGCATACACATTTCACATTAAGTGCATGAGTATTTATGGTTACTCTGGGGGCCGTTTTTGAACTCTAGACATTTCTGTAGACACAAGGGGACGTGCCTGAGATAGAAGGACCTTTTTGGAAAGGTAAGGCCTAGCGGTGCAGTGAAGAATAGGGAATGCCCTATTATTTTGTATTTTACTTTTGGGTGACTGTATTTATTATTTTGGTATTAATGTTGGATAACTGTACCCTTAATCCTTTGTGGACTTTATTTTCTGTTTATTTTAATTTTACCAGTACAATAGGTTGTCCAAATCGGTCAAATGCTATCTTTGTGATAACTCTGATATTTATTAAATGGACTTAATAATAAAGGAAAGGTAACAAGTAAAAAGAATCTCTCTAACCTGCCACTCGAAAGGGCGAGGCCGGTAAGGGTGTACCAGTTTTGGTATCAGAGCACGATTTGGATGGTACTGGTAAACGGTATATGGTTAAGGGTACTAATATTATGTTAAACAAATGGAGCAGAAAGGATATATATATATATATATATTAAGGAAGATGGTTAAGCTCTGAGAAGTTAAAGCTTCACAAATGGATGAGATATCACGAAATATGGATTATGTTATAGGTTATGAATCATAATGATCATAGCATGTTTATTGGGTATAGTGACTGAATGTTATAGGTTATGAATCATAATGATCATAGCATGTTTATTGGGTATGTTTGAGGTTTTAAAATTAGGTTGATGAATCTAATGATCTAACTTGATAATGAGATATTCTTTAGGTGTTTGATTAATCTGAATGCATTGAGGCACTAGAGTATAGTACCCATATGCATGAGGTATTTAGAGGATACTAGTTGCTAGGGAATGATTTTAATCTCATGATATTCCCCTAGAAAGAATGATTGAGAGTAGAGCCCTTAATAATATTGACTGATATTGTCTTATTTGAGGTATGTTTGAGGATAGTACCTATATGATATGGGGTATTTTGAGGTTATTAGTTGCTGTATCAGCATAGGGAAAGATCTTGAATAAAGAATATTCCCTGAGAGTGTATGACTGAGAATTAGTGCCTCAATGGAACCGAATAATAGTTAGAACCCCGATAGCCACAAGTTTTGATCTCATGATTAGGATCGATAGTTGTAGATATGGGAGTGGCTAGTTGGTTTCCGGAAAGATGTGGATTAAATACCTGTTAGGGGAAGTTGAATATGCGGCTATGTCTGGAGTAGGATCGTTTGATATCGAGGTACTGCTATGGGGTGCTCCAGTGTTATATGTATTATTGGAAGAAACTATTATACAAAAATACAATGGGCAATAAGACTTACTAAAATGGTATGATTCCAGGTCGTTGAATTGGATATGTGATCAATGAGAGACCCTAAGTCCTATGTGACCGGTATGATCATAGACTAGAAGAAGCCCACAACTATTAGACCTTGAATAAAGAAATTCTTGTTATATCCTATAGAGTTTGGCAAAGTGCCAAAAAGGTTGTAAGCCTAAGAGATACATTTTGGAGGCATTATTTGAATATGAGTAGCTAAACCTTTCATTCTAGGGTTCTTCTTACCCTTTGAATGGCTTGACAAAGGAAAATGGAATGGATTGAGTGTCTTATGAATGACTTGAGTAGCCAAGGATAGAGTCGAGATGTAATTGGAATTGATGACCCTCTATGTCAGTTGTCTGGTTCCTCGAATATGTGAAAATTGAGCTTTGAATTTACCAATGCACCTACTATGTATATGAAATTTTGAAGTTGAATTTTTCTGAACTAAATTTCCAAATGAAATGTTTTTCAAAATTTGAGAACAATTTGAAATGAGTGTACTTGAACTATGTTGTCTCATAAGTAGGGTCCTGATGGAGCACAGATTTGAAATTGAATTTTGAACTATGTTATAGTGGAAGCAGTACGGAACTGGAAGAGGTTAGAATCTGTTGTAGATGTACTCAGTTTACTGGATCTTGCTAGATGTTTTTGAAAATATTTTAAAATCGCTAGCCATTATTGAAAAATTCTTTTGAGGGGTTTTGTTTTGTAGAGCTGATACTTGCACTAGCAATGTGTGTTCCCAATCCGAGTAGTTTCGCCTTGTGAGGGCGTGTGTTTTGCCTTGTCTGGCCGGCACCCACGCAGGCGTTTGGAGCAGGGCTCCATGGACGATGGTCCTTTGTTTCGGTATGGGATTCCGGTGGGTAGCCTATTATTGTATGTGCCAGTGCGGACACAGGGTCCTAGGAAGGGACAGAAACTCTCCCACATTGGCCGACAAGTGCAGTAATTTGAATATGAAAGTATTGGGATGTATCGCTGTACTTAAAGATTGAAGTGGTGGCGAGATCTTTTGAATGTCGAATTTGTGAAATGAATAATCCCGCTCAATAACGTATGCCGGCAGTGAATGTTTTCTGAAAATAGTCCGATAGTAAATTGTTTTCATGAAAATTTGAGCTGGCAGCAATCGAAGTTGAAAAGGTGAAAATATTGTTTTGTATGATTATGAAAATGTACTGCGACCATAGATATTTTCAAATATGTGAAAACTTGAAATATTAAATATGAGACAACATAGTAAGCGGTGACAAGACTATCATCATTGTTTAATTGAAACGAAAAGCAGTGCAGGTGGTGATTACATATATACAGGAACAAAAACTGATAGAATGGTCTGGAAGTCTGAACTGTCTAAGTCAGATAGGATTTCCCAGCAACAGTGTTAAGCGAAAGGAAAGTGATTTGAGAGCTCAAAATTAAGTAAGCTCGAATAAAATCAATGAGTAGAGGCTCGAGGCAGTAAGACCCGATGTGCAAGTTTTCACTGGGCGGTGTCCCTGGGCTATAAGACCTGTGATTGCTTAGCACGGTATGGAATACTAATCGGTATGGTAACTTTAGACCAGTGTGTCTAGAGTACATCTTAAGGCGGGTAAAATATTTGAACTGTACCAGGTGATAAATGAGATGCCTAAGACCTTAGGGTAATTCCCTTGGCGATAAAACCTAGCGATGTGGCAACAGAATAAGCCAGAGGGCTAGAATATGATAAGCCAAGTGATAAAATGAATTCGGCAGTAAGATTTACGTAATCAAATGCTATGAAGATGGACAATTGGTCCTGTGTAATCAAGTACTACACTTGGGTACAAGATAAAAGAGAATGGTATACAAATAGATCCCTATGAGGCTTTATACGGGAGAAAATGAAGATCACCTATCTGCTAGCCAAAAATTGTCTAAGAGGAAACGGTGCAGACCAGAGATGGTTGATGAGACTTCAGAATAGATTAATTTGATCCGACAGAGACTCCTCGTAGCAAAAAATAGACAAAAGAGTTATGTTGATAAAATAAGGAGGCCTCTAAAATTTAATATAAGAGAATGTGTTGTTCATAAGTTATCTCCTGTTATTGAATCAAAAGAGCAATAAAGCGGAGAAAATTAAGACCCTGGTATATCGAACCTTTCGAGATACTAGCTAAGCGAGGACCGGTGGCATATCAATTGGCAATACCACCAAACAATAGCAGGTTACATGACATCTTCCGTATTGAAAAAGTATTCCTTATGTTAAGCAGTCTGGAAGGGAATATCCTCCCGGGAAGCGACGTGGGAAACAGTTAAAGACATAAAGAACTGCTACACTAATTTTATGTCCCGAAATATGATTAGCGTATAACCGAAATTTCGAGGACGAGATTTATTTTACGGGGGGATAAATGTAATATCCTGAATTTTGAACCCTGAGAATTGAGAATAAGCTTAAGTTAGGCAGACTACTAAGCCCGGTTCAGGAAGTGTGACATTTCCCGGACAGTTAAGGATCCTCTGCGTTTTAGAGGAAAATAGGAAGAGAAGGAGACATTGGAGGGTCATATGTCAAAAAGCAAGAGTCGATGTAATGATTACATTGGGGCGTGTGTCACTTCAGGGGTAAAAGAAGAAAAGCAAGGGCAAAATAGTCAATTCCTTCTCCTTTTAACATTGAATTTCGTCCCCCATGAGAGAAAAGAGAAAACCAAATGACTTTAATCATACGTGGCCCAAACACAAAATGCGGGTCCCATAGGTGAGTAACTGATGGAAAAGGGACTGATAGGGACCAATTAAGGGGTTTCGTTTGGACTGAATGGGACAAGTGTGGGGCCACTTTGGGAAGTTAATCAGGTGCCACATATGAATGCCCATTCAGGGGAGAATATCTGAAAAAGTTGAAGAAAAGTTCAAAGGGAAGCACCCTGTTGAGCAGCGAGACCCATGTGGACTGGAAGAAGGAGATCGTACCGGATAAAGTGAAAAGTCAGTGGAAAAGTTAGAGGGCAGATTTGGTGGGCCCAAAGTGGCGCCACCTAGCCCCCATAATGATGAAAAAACGTGCTTGAAGAAAAAGGAAGAGAAAAGTCAGTGCAAAAGTTAAAGCGTGGGACACACATGCTGGAAAAAGGGGGATAAATCCGGGAAATTGTACAGAAAATAATTGGAGCAGATTTGAGAGCCCTAAATGGTGCCACATATGTACTTTTGGGCTGTCAAAAGTACATGAGAAAATTCAAGAATAATTAATGAGTTCCAGGCCACAATTCTAATTTATAAAAGTTTCGAGCCAAAACAGATAATTTACTCCAAGGAAAGAAAATATCTAGATATTTTGAAGGGAATTTCGCCACATGTCAGCACCCTAGAGACCCCTGGAATATTCTGGATTTTCTTGGAGAAAAAGTCAATAAAGTGAGATGAACTCCATTAATTACAGGACAGGATTTTACCATAGTTATTCAAGACTGATTAGCCATCTTTTAACCTTTATTAAAGGATATTTTCTATCTCTCCTAGTGAAGGAGCAGGAAATTTTTAGAGGAAGAAGAGGGAGAGATCAGCCAACTTCCATAGCCAAGAGAAAGTCCTAAGCCACCAAGTTCATCAATCAAACTTCCGAATAAGGTATACACCGAAAACCCGCACCTTTGGAATGTAAACTTGTGATTTTCGTCCAACTGGTTGGGGCTTGGTGTTGGGGTCTGATTTTGGAGTTTTTGATGGTCCTAAAGTGTTAAAACTTGATTTTTTATGGGTTTAAAAAACACCGAAAAACACTGGAGACAAGCTTGTTCGACAATTCTGGAAATTATGAGAGCAAACCTTCAAATGAGTTTTAAAAATAGTAAATGAACTTGGTTTAATCTGTGATTTTACATGGAGAAAGTAGACATCTTATGGTAGACCATGATGTATGGTTTTGTGTTATTTGGATTCTTCTACTAAGAGATAAAAATTATTAAATTTGAACCAGGGAGAAACTGTGCGAATCTGGACCACAGAGTGAAAAATTGGCTACACTCCAAAATAAGTGTACTTTTGGCTTCTATAAATTTTTTTCCTGAAATGTAGACATTTCAATGGTTCAAATGGCACTAGTTTCATGTACAAATGAGTTTTTTGGGATTTATTAAAAATCCTTGAATTTGGGCCAGAAACACTGGATTTTCTGGAAAAATAAGTAAAGGGCTCGGTTTTGAGAAATAATGCAAGGGTATTTTCCTCAATACTAAAAATAAGGTATTTTTGTGTTATTTAGGTCAGGGTATATTTGGAAAAGTTATCAGGCACGATAAAATATTAAGACGGTACATATCTTACCAGGTTGTAACCACTTTACTCCGGCACTTTTATGTGTTTGATGTATGTGTTGCTTGCCATATGTATTGTTTTGTCAAATATGCATACAGAAAAAGTTTGTGATGTGTCCCTAGCACTGAGCTGAGGGTGCCTGCCGGGGTCTGCTTATGTGGCAACTCAACGAAAACAGGCTTGTGCTTCCGGGGCCTGTCTTGGTAAGACGGCCCAACGGAGCAGAGATGTATTTCTGTGTGTGTTACTGTTTGCATATTGTGGTATTTGGCATATTTATCTGTGTTTACATACTTATATGGTTGCATGCATACGCATTTCACATTAAGTGCATGAGTATTAATGGTTACTCTAGGGGCCGTTTTCAGACTCCAGACATTTTTGTAGACACAAGGGGACGTGCCTGAGATATAAGGACCTTTTTGGAAAGGTAAGGCCCAGCGGTGCAGTGAAGAATAGGGAACTATCATTTTGTATTTTACTTTTGGGTGACTGTATTTATTATTTCGGTATTAATGTTAGATAACTCTACCCTTAACCCTCCAGGGACTGATATTTCTGTTTATTTTACTTTTACCAGTACAGTAGGTTGTCCAAACCGATCAAATGCTCTGCTGTGATAACTCTGAAATTTATTAAATGGTCTTAATAATAAAGGAAAGGTAACAAGTAAAAGGAATCCCTCTAACCCGCCACCCGAAAGGGTGAGGCCGGTAGGGGTGTAACAAGCTCCAACGATATAGCGGCCGGTAAAGGCGGCGATTTCAAGTTGGCGATTGACTTGGCCTTGACTTCCCAGACTACATGTACGGATGAGTTCATGGAGGAATCAGAAGGTTCGGTGAAAAGAAGGTAATGGATCCGTGACGGTGGCGAAGAAGTTCACAGGCATTGTCATGTCGTTTGTGAAAGTGGAGCTAAATCACCAAGAGAGGGGGTGAATTGGGGATTTTAAAATCTTTTTCGAAATGCTCTGTTTTGATCGATGAAAATAGAGGTGAACAGAGAGTATAGAGAAGAAGAGCAAGACACAAAGATTTATACTGGTTCAGTTCAATCTCTCGACCTACGTCCAGTCCCCAGACTCTCTAGATTTTCCACTATCACAATTGATTACACACTCTGTACTCAAGAGTAATTCTCTCACTAGAACTTACTCCCCCTTACAAGTTGCAATCAATGAACCCAATCTCCAAGTCTCATGACTTGAGATTCTTACAATGAATGATTTACAATAAAAATAACTCTCTCTAATAGTGGATAATGATAAACACTGAAGCTTAATGTATCAGAAGATACTTTACAAGTGAAAACTGAAAGTAGTTGAAGAACTTTGAATGCAATTCGTTTTCAGCAGATGTGTTAGTTGAGAAGAATTGAATGTAGCTCTATTTATACCAAGAGAGCATTAAATGACCGTTGTAATCTTCAATATAACCGTTGCCTTCATTAGACAAGGATTAGGTTAAGCTTTGATCTTCTTCTCTCTCTAATGTTCACTTAATCTAGTTGTGCAGAAGTTTAGAGTTGACTTCCAGCAAATTAATCCGTTGGAGTAGCAGCTACTGGATGTGGAAAACATTCTTTAATTCTTTGTAGACGTGTGCAGAAGGATTACCCAAAAGTATGCAACATTCTGGGTTTTGCATTTAATGTGTTGATGTCACTTTTTGCTTTTCCTTTAAACCTTCATTTAATATCCTCATAAACATCTGAAACTCACTAACAAAGTGGTTAAACATAACTAGGAATATAAATGAATGATAATGAGAAGCATTAAGATCGAACAAGAAGATTTTTCAAATTCGTCAGATTTGAATTTCAGAACATTCAATGCAAACTCGAGTTTGTTCTCCTAAACTCGAGTTTTCAACTGTGCACTTAAGCAAAACTCGAGTTTCCATATTCAAACTCGAGTTTTCTCTTTCCAAAGAGGAAAGTCTTGATTCAAGCTTTGAAACATATTTTTGAATGGAACTCAACTCGAGTTCCAAAACCAAACTCGAGTTTTGGACTTTTAATATGAAACATGAGTTTTAGTTCAAAACATAAAAACTGGAGTCAATGCTCTTGGGTTGGCCAAAACTCGAGTTTCCATATCAAAACTCGAGTTTCCATTTAAGTATGAAAACATTGAGAAATCTGAGCCAAGTCAAAACTTGAGTTTTCATTGAAGACTCGAGTTTTCAAAACTAAGTAAGAACTTGAAAACTCTCTCATCACGGGAAAATTTGAGTTTCCAAAACCAAAACTCGAGTTTTCCCATAACTTTGAGAAAACTTAGAAAACTCATGGCCAAGTGAAATGCTGGAGTTTAGAGTCAAAACTGAGTTTGCACATGTTCAAAATGTTAGAGACTCCTTGTAAGACCAAAATTCAAGTTTCCATATCAAGACTCGAGTTTTGTCTTTATTACAAAACAATGAGAAGTCTCAGTATAACTCAAAACTCGAGTGTGTCTTGAAGTGAAAAACTGAGTGCTCTCTGTAAGCCAAAAACTTGAGTTTCCCTTTGGAAACTTGAGTTTTGCTTTGATCATTGAAAATGAGCACCTCTCTATCAAAGCCAAAACTCGAGTTTTGAAACCAAAACTAGAGTTTGCCTTTGACAGTAAGTTTTTCAACTTACCAAAGACAAACATCATTTGTGTTTACAATTGTCAGTTATCATCAAAACACATAGAGAACTAACAGTTTGTGTATTATTATGCTAACAAAGGTTTTCCCTAAGACATTGGATCATGAATTGATTCTTGAAACTTGTATTTACTTTCGTGGAAAATTACTCTTTTGATTTTTCTCTTTTCATATTCAATAAAATTACTCCCAGATAAGGTTTTATTGTTATAAAAAAGGTGTTATTTAATTCAATTTTTATTTGAATCTAACTTTTTGTTTGAATTAGATTATGTCATCATTTAGAAAACAATCATGAATTCTAATTCTATTCCATTATATAATCTTTTAGGGGTCTCTACATGTTCTTTATATATGATTTCTCAATTTAGGATGACTTCAACATATTCTTTATCATCCAAACAATAAACATTTTCATCCTTTAAGTAACAAAAATCCTTTAAAGCATCAGAACAGGAAACTCCTTTAAGTAGTGCTTATACATGCAACATCACTATTGGAGGGCTGGATCTCTTAGTAGTACAAGAATAAGAGATGAGGAAAAAATAGTGCACAATGTCTTCAAGACGTGTGCAACACTTTCCTTTAGGCTTAATTCTCCTTACCTATACCTATTTTATAGGGTGCAAGTTGGATTGACAGGCAAATTTCCTGAAGGATACAACAAAGACCTTGAGTATAGATTGCACTCCTAATGCTCAAGCAAGACGATAATGACTTTTACAAAAGGATAATTTGAATTTACCTTTGTGTGCATCCAAGGGCAAAACAATGAGTTTAATCTCTTGTTGTGTGATTTTTGGTGTGTTAGAATGATGGATGGTGCTGGGTATTTACAGGCCATGACGTGGTGCCTCCTACAAGTGGTACTTCTTGAAACAACATCTCTTCAATTAAAAGTTATGATGGTTTTTAAATTCATGAATCTCATATGCTGATATATGAACAGACATATGAAGATTTATACCTTTATATTATGTAGAGTTTTGTCATAAACATAACACAACCTTTTAAAAAGTGGTGGCTGCCACATCTCTAGTTATAACCTTTCACACGTGTATCTAGAAACGAAACATATATAACCTTGATGACTTTTAGTGTTATAACTCCTTATACAACTCTACATATAAAACCCTTTATTTAATGAATATGACTTTTAAAAAAAGACATCTCTTCATTTTAATATATTCCATACCCCACCATTTTAAAATGATCACAAACTCTCAACACTTCGAAAATCTCATGTTGTCAGTAAAGGTATCTTGAGGATTTGAACTTTTACCTAAGCAAGGCATGTTTCACCTATTTGAAATAATTTGGTAGACTAAGCTTTGAACCAATTATCACATACAAATAGGTGTGCATGAATTACACATGGGATCTCAGGCCATTGTATGCCACTTTAATGACACTTTTATTCGTGGCATTTGTTCGTATCCTTTTCATGAGAACTTTTCAGAGTCAAGCCCTTGGATTCTTAGAAGCGGCCTCACTTCATTTTCATATAGGTTGACCCCATCAAGAACATCACCTTGATAAATGCTCCATTAAATATATGCTTACAAGTCCATTACGAGTGAATATGACGCTCAACCTAGTCTCTTCTAGTCTCATGATTACTAGTTACTTTCCAACTAGGGATGTATTAAAAGTCAGTGCAATCACTTTGGTAGCTTACTTTCACAATTGAACTCAAGACTTGATATGATGGTCAATTGTGAGTTGAGTTTTGATAAAAGTTTATAGGGCTTTATTCTCATCCCTTTTGATGTTTTTAACACCAAATCCTTTGTTAAACATTTAGTGAAAGGATCTGCAAGATTTAATTCAAATCTTATATAACCAATGGAAATTACTCCATTCAAATCAAATCTTTCATATAACTATGTTTTAGGCCAATATGTCGTGACTATCCGTTATAAAGTTGGCCACAAGCCCCTCGCAAGAATATATTGACTATCACAATGAATAAATATTGGTGCCAAATTCATACTAGAGTCAAGCAATAAAGAACCATAACAATAATCAAAATTATTAACATGTGAACAACAAAACATGACTCATTTGTCATTATTAAAATTACCATAGGCAAACATATAGTTAGAATTTATAATTATATCATTCCCTCTTTTTTCTTTGAGGTCTTACAAGTGAAAACTCGAGTTTCCAAGTGAAAGCTTGAGTTTACAGCGTTGATCAAGACCTCTTGATCGCTACTATGTTTCATGTTCAGCACGGGCGACGTCTGATAATTCGATGATATCTCCTAAACCAGAAATCGGATTGAGGTGAAATCAGTGGCATATGAAACTAGACTCCCAATGCGTCATTTTGATATAAAAATCAAGCCCAAATAAGTTCAGATGAAGGAGCTATAAATTTTTTAATTTGACAGTGAAATCCACACCACAAAGCAAACCAAGCTTCAATTTTTTGAGTGTATCTCACAAAATACAAATCCGATTGAGCTAAAATCAGTGGAATATGAAAATAGACTCAAAGGGATTTCCATCAAGAGTTGAACGGACCAAAAAGGAGTTCAGATCAAGGAGATATGGCCTTCGAAAGTTGACAGTCAATTCAAAAAGGCTCAACAAAGTCAAAACTCGAGTTTATTAGTTGGAAACTCGAGTTTCCATCGACAGAGCAACGAACTCAGCATCTTCAAAACTCGAGTTTATTAGTTGGAAACTCGAGTTTCCATCAGCAAAGAGCAATGAACTTCAGAGCATCTTCCAAACTCGAGTTTGTGAGACCAAAACTCGAGTTTTCATCTCAGCTTCAGAAAATCACCGTTTCGAAAATCCCGATTCTTCTAATAAACATCCAGATGATTACCCAAATAATTTATAACACTTTTTAACATCATTTATATCACTTATGTACATGTTTCAGATGATCAAAGATTGTTAAATTGAAGATCAAGAGTAAAGTAAATGCTGATGTCATAGCTAGAACAGAAAACGAAGTTTTAACGGCTAGTTCCATCTGAGTCTAACGGCTATATTTCTTTATCCAACAGTCATTGAATCTTCTCAACGGTCATATATTGATTTCTACCTATAAAAGAAGAAGCATTCAAGTTTGATAGGTGAGAGCTTGCACTGTCAAGATGCCAACATTCTGAATCCAACATTTATCTCACACACACTCTGTTTTCAATGTTTATATAGTTTACACTAGAGAGTGAAATGATTTGATTGTACTTCAATGTTTATTCATCTTCTCTTCTAGAGAGAACATTTCTGATTATTAAATCATTGTAAGAATCTCAAGTCGTGGGACTTGGAGATTGGGTTATCGGTTTACAACTTATATAGTTTACAACTTGTAAATGGGAGTGTATCCTAGTGAGAGGATAACTTGAGAGGATAACGAGTACAAAGTGTGTAACTGATTGAAAGGTGTATCTCGGTGAGAGATTCGGCTTCACAAGTGCCTGGGTGAACTTGTGCATTTGTATAGGCTTCACTTGTGCTCGGATAAACAAGAGGATAGTGGATTGAAAATCTCAAGTGGAGCTTGACGACTGGACATAGGTCAAGGATTGGGCCGAACTAGTATAAATTAGTTTGCATATTCTCTTCCCTTATCTCTTATATTTCTAGCATATATATTTGAATGTGCATATATATTTGAATGATTGATTATCACTTTATAAATTACTTCTGTCATTTAAACTGCTTTTAGTAAGTTGCGAAAAGTTACTCAAAGTAACTAAAGTTTTATTAAACACCCAATTCACCCCCCTCTTGGGTGATAGCCAGGTTTTTCAGTAAGAATATATGCAACATTCAATGTTGTCAAGATAAACTTCATCTTCTTTTGCCATCTTAAGAAGTCACCGCTATCAAATCTTTCTAACTTGACAAAGTTTGTAGTCAACCCCCTCAAAGAGGCCATTTGGATTCACGAAATTAAGCCTAAATATTGTTGGAGGGGCTAGATCTATGAGGAGTACAAGAATAAGAGATGAAGAAGAAAGTAGTATACAATGTCTTCAAGGCGTGTGCAACACTTTCCTTTAGGCTGAATTTGCCCCCTCCTATACCTATCTTATAGGGTACAATTGCTTTTACAAAATGATAATTTGACTTTATCTTTGTGTGAACTCAAGGACAAGGCAACGAGTTTGATCTCTATTTGTGTGATTTTTGATGTGTTAGAATGATTGATGGTGTTGGGTATTTTTAGACCATGATGCCTCCTTGAAGTTGCACCTCTTCAAATAAAACTCATAACTATTTGTTAAATTCATGAATCTCATATGCTAATTTATGAACAAATATATGAAGAGTTATACCTTTATATTAAGTAAAGTTTTTTCATAAACACAATATAACCTTTCACCAAGTGGTGATTGCCACATCTCGAGTTATAACATTTGACATATGTCTCTATAAACACAACAGATATAAGCTTGGTGACTTTTAGTGGCATAACTCCTTACAAAATTCTTCATATAAATCCCCTAATTTAATGAACATGACTTTAAAAAAAACACATATCTTAACTTTAAAATATTCCAACAACCACTTGGATTTTATTAGGGAACTCTATCATTTTCTAAAATTTGGACATCACTTCTTTTAAATTCTTAACTTTTCCTGACTTATGAAAATCCTCTTCTAGATATATTAAGAGCTTAAACTCAACAAAACTTAATTGTGCCTGTTCTATTTCATAGGATGAAAGACAGGGAAAAATAATTAAGCTTGGTTTTATTATATCACGTCATCCATACATCACATAGAAACATGAATAAAAATAGTGAGGGAAACGTTCAGCCTTCAACCTCGAAAATTCAGCTTCATCATGGGCCTCATATGAAGCCAACCAACTAACATTTATTTACTCCTCCATTGCACTGCAAATTTTGTTCTTTAATTAGGACTGGAGGTAGTAAAATTTAATATTTCTTACGTTTTTTGGGATGAATTTGAGGCTTATTAAAGAAGCCCCTGAGTCATTCTTTCCATATTAATTACATGCCCATGTGTCCCTACAATTCATAATGCAAGGAGTTATATCTTGTTGTTTTAGCATTTTGGCTTGTCATAAATATTTAATTCGTATAAACTTGATAGAGATTTGTTGTGGTCTCCCAAAATAACCAGATTAGAAAAAGATTTGCAGTATAATGTAACTTGGGTCGTTTCCTAACGAATTCACAATCGGTTCAATTCGAACAAAGAATAAAACAAAACAATGAAAGTGGGGGTTTTTGATTCAAAATAGATTAAAAATGAAAATATGCAGAAACAATGAAATATGCAGAAACATATTAACAACAATCAACCCAACATTCAGATTCCAGAGACTTCCATCATTGGATGAAATATGAACGAACTCGCGTTTGGTTCTGGATGAGCCAAAATCTCTGCGTTCATCCAGAAAATCCCTCGACTAGACGATCGCCTAGAATATGTCCGAACAGTGGCGTCCCACTATGCAATTACACAGCAAAACTTTAAACCTAATTCGAACTCAGTCCTTGGGATGAACCAAACCGAATATTAAATATAATATTCGAACTATTTTTAGAAATCGAATCCGATAAGATGAAAACAGAAATGAATAACGTTACCGATTAAGCACGAGCTCTCAAGACGAATCATGGAATCCTCATCGTTGGGTTAATCACAAAAATTTAGCCGAACATAATTGGGAAAAACGAAGAATGACGAAGAACACGAAGAACGCGAAGAACATTTGAGAGAATTTGAAAACTCCTATTTTGATCCACCAAAATCTAAAAACATGAATGAATGAATGTTTGTGGCTGCCATGTAACTTAAAGTTAACCTAAAATGGAAATGGGTTCTAATGGTTCAGCCCAAAACGAAAATAAAATAAAAGTGGGCTTTAGTTACAAAATTCAAGCCCAAATAAAATCCAGAAATATTCATCTGACTTCGGCTCCAAAATCGATCGACCTCTTGTCTGAATTTGCCCTTCATGTCTTCATAACAATTGTAACTCTCTGAATCATCTGAAATATGAAACAAAAATGAGGCAAATCCGATGTCTGGTTCAAGAGTTATGGTAAAAATAGTGAAGCAATATAAAACTGGAATTTTATTATTAAAAAAGGCTAAAACATAATAAAAGGCCCAAAGCCCAAATATGTATAAAAGCCACTATTTATTAACTAAAAAGTCCTAAATTATTAATCAAGAGATAAAAAGAAGTGTATGAAATATTAAATTATCAAAACTCCCTTTCTCATCTTGTTGTACGAATAGGGGAACAAGATTGGAGCTTTATAAAGACTCCTTATCATATGTCAATTTATTAAGATTCATTCTCTTCCCTTGTCTCTTATTATTGACTAAAAATTACAAAGCGTTGAGGAAAATTACACTTGACTCATATTGACCCCTTTTCCTTATCTCTTGTCTTGTTTTCACACATCTTTTCCTTTGTCCCTTGGTTGGTAGAATTCATGGCTGTTAAGGGAGAACATGTGGCCTCATTTAAATCCTTAATTTTCATGCTTAAGAGTCCTCTTCAAGACATATTATTACCCCACCAAGACATGTGGCAATATGGGGTTAATTATGTTGACTCTTAACTTGAAGCATATGAGAAAATTTCAACATCATTTAATTCTCTCCTCATCCTCTCTTATCCGAAATTAGGATCCTTTCAAGAGGCTTTTAATTCCCTTCATGACATGAAGACACATGTATACATAATTTGGTACAAAGCCAACTCATTTCCCAAGCATGGCATGTGGCAAATTCTTAATTGAGAATCCATTCGATCTTTTCCTCCTTCTTGTTGAGCAAGTATATGAGTCATTGTCTTGCATTAACTATACATGTTTAAGTGTCTACCAAACAAGACATGTAGCCATATGTAACTAACTGTGTTGACTTTGTGGCATGCTTTTAATATGAGATCAATTATCCTTATTCCCTTCTTCATTTCGAACATGAAGGGTGTTTGGGGTCTCTTAATTGCTCTTCAATTTGTGTCAAAATATCTTGGTTCCATAGTCTTACACTTGGCAAAAATCTAGGCATGCATAAAAAAGCTTGTAAATTCACCCTTCTTGACTTGATGAAACATGCTCTCTCTCTCTCTCTCTCTCTCTCTCTCTATTTTTGCAATTAAATATTTCATTCTCCCTTGTTCTTGTCTCCTTGGCCGAAATATGGCCTTACTTTGGAGCCTCCAATGTTGCATTTTAGTAACCATTGATATATGTCCAATTAATAATTAAATGCTATCTCTTTTAACCAAGTTCACATGTGTCAACATGTTTTACAGTTCCCTTACCCTAACTGAGCTTAGTTGTCGACGTGCTACTGGGTTGATACTTTGAATCTTTACTTAAAATGTTAATCGGCTTTTTTGTTTGTCATAATCGTACGTGTGTGTTATGTATTAAAATATGAATTATATATATATATATATATATATATATATATATATATATATAAACATTTGAATACCATATAACGTCATTAATGTTATATTTAAATCCACCCGTAATGCGCCATTTTTAGGATTTAGAGTCCCATGAGTCCCTCCACAAGAGAAAAAAAAAAAAAAAAAAAAAAAAAAAAACAAAGACCTGTTTTAACCAATCTTTCATCTTCAGTGTAACGAAATTAGCCTTTGACTTGAACCTATATGGCTATATATGCACATATCCATTATTGTTTTTTCTAGCTACACACAACATTTATTCAATAAATTAAATAAATGAAAAGGGGTGAGATGGCTATAATAATATAGTGGCCGGGGGATCAAGAATTATAATTGGTGGATTGATGATTAGGGAGGCCATTCTAATTATCCTTCCTATAAATTCAAATTTACGGAATACGCCTAAATTGAGGAGATAAGAATAATTTGAAGTCAACCATAATACAATTGTGAAATTTTTTCCAAGCATATTAAGACATCCCTATCGTTGATCTCAAGAAAAGAGGTCCAGTTTTATGTAATTGTTATCACTAATTGAAATATATTGATATTTTTGTCTGTAAAAATCTTTTCTGTTCCAAATGTTAAATAATAATATATAGATTATGTCATTGTCGAAAGTTAAACAAAAATATATAGAAACAATCTTCCATGAGGTCATGACATCGTGATGCGACTACCATCTCCCCAATTCCATTCTCTTGCTGGGCTCTTTTTTTTATATAAGCGATGTAGTTTAACAAAAGAAATGAAATCTGGGCCATTTGTTTGTTACAATGGCATGAACGGTGGTGATGAGAAACAGCTATTTCTGTTTTTTTTTTTTTTTTGGACTTGAAATGAGAGACAACTAATTCAAACCATGTCGTTTCAAATATTTCATCTGATCCATCAAATTTCAGTTTCTCATTCGATCTCATTAGTTACTCGTTCATGTAATTACTTACTACTATTAATTTATTAATTTATCATTTTTTCCTCCTCTTTTTTTGCGCGTCTCCTGTTCTTCTTCATCCAACAACATAGGTAAATATAAGAGCTGGTTGAAAAAGATTTTACACTCCATTTTGATGAGGAGAAAAGTCTGGAGGAAAGAAAATGAAGAGAAAATATTATTACCCCTATTTGGATGGACAAGAGCATATAAGGAGGAAAGAAAATTGGCAAACATTTAAATGACTAAAATACCCATATCAAAATATATCAGGTTTAAGATCAAATCAAATTATATATTTCAATAAAAAAATATATTGACCAACATCATCAAATGCTTTCAAATCAAATTATTTGGTTCAAACATATTTTCATATTACTATATTTTATAAAAGAAATATAGTAAATAAAAAGTGAATATATCTGTAAAATTACATATAATAAGAGAAAATAAATAAATAATATATCTTTTCAACTTCTTTCCTCATCTGCGCTCCTTCCCTCTCCAAACGCTCTATATGGCTATTGAACCGCAAATTGATGGGAAGGGGGTGTCTGCTGCCTCTCCCTTATGTGCCCCCATTTTGCCCTCATTTTTATCCCACTTTTTAAATGTTTTTTTTTTCCTTGTTTCTTTGAATCATTAGATTCTACTTGAAGTAAGTGATATTTTGAAACTTATAGGCAACAAATGGTTATTTTTCAATTTCCTACGATTTTTTGAAATTTAATACTTCAAATTTAAAAGAAACTACACAAGTTTTTATGTAAATATTTGTGAAATTGTAAAAAAAAAATTGAAAACAAACCATTTTTGCTCATAAGATATTAAAATGTCACCCATTTCAAATAGAATATGATAATCCAAAGAAACAAGGAAAAAACATTTGGGTAGTGGGGTAAAAATGAAAGGCAACAAGGGGCACATCAAGGAGGGGCAGCAGACAACCCTTTACTCAGATTGATGACCCATCAAATACTTTCTTGGAAATAATGGGTTGACCATTAAGTTTTAATATATTTATACGCTGGACAGTACATATGAACATCATCGCTGGGACCACAATAAAACAAAACTTGATGGAATTGGCGACAATGACGAAACTTAAAGGAAGATGGACACGGCTGTAAGACTATGGAACCAAGATATTTTTGACACAAATTGAAGAGCAATTAAGAGGCCCCAAACACCCTTCATGTTCATCCCAAATGAAGAAGGGAACAAGGATAATTGTTCTCATGTTTAAAGCATGCCATAAAGTCAACACACTTAATTACATATGGTTACATGTCTTGTTGGTAGACACTTAAGCATGTATAGTTAAGACAAGATAATGACTCATATACTAGCTTAACAAGTCATGAATTTCGGTTATCAAGAAGGTTGAAAAGATCAAATGGATTCCCGATTAAGAACATACCACATGACAAGATTAGAGTCAAAGTAAGTACTCCTTTTGCTAGAAATTGCCACATGCCATGCTTGGGAGATGAGTTAGGTTTGTTATAAATTTTGTATGTGTCTTCATGTCATGAAGGGAATTAATAGCCTCTTTTAATGACCCTAATTTCGGATAAGAGAGGAGGAGGAGAAAATTAAATGACGTTGAAATTTTGTCATATGCTTCAAGTTAAGAGTGAACATAATTAACCCCATATTGCCACATGTCTTGGTGGGGGTAATAAGATGACTTGAAGAGGACTCCTAAGCATGAAAATTAAGGATTTAAATGAGGCCATAAATTTCACCAACCAAGGGACAAGGGTAAAGAAGTGTGAAAACAAGACAAGAGATAAGGAAAAAGGGATCAATATGAGTCAAGTATAATTCTCCTTAACACTTTGTAAGTTTCGGAAACACAAGTAGGGGAAGGGAGAGTATGAATTTAATGAGATTGAAAAATGAAAGGAGTATCATAAGCCACCAAATTCGTCCAAAACACAAGGCCAAGGAAAGAAGAGTGTGAACATAAATCAATAGTCAAAAAGTGTCAATTATAAACTTCCTCTTCTATGCTATTTTCGGCCAAAAGAGGAACCTGGAGAGAGAATGGATTTTCTTCATATTTTGACCTATGTGAGATCATTTAAGAAGCCCACACACACAAAAACGTATTTCGTCCAAATCAAGAAGCACATGTTTTATGATCACATGTGAAGCAAAATGAAATGAAATAATAAAGAAAGAATGTAAGAATATTTTGGACAATTATAGAGGGAACCCTAGGTGACTTTCGCTGTTTTCCATATGCGTATACTCAACCTATAAACCTTATGAGGCAAGTTTCTTGCTTCTGATTAGTCATAAAAAACTAAACAATTAGGTTGTAGAAACTAAAATATTAGGTAATTAAATAACTTCTTAAATCTTAAAAGCTTGAATTGAATCCTTAATTATTTCCAATAAAATCATCAATTACAACAATGATTCTGACCTTTTTAATTGCTTTAAAGATTTGTAAACCTTCCACAAATTACAATTGTTTTTCAACAAAATTTTTAATTTTTTTTTTGATATAATTAAAAGTTTAAATGAGTTGGATCTCATGGCTCACCAAAAGCTAGGACATGTCTTTAGGCTTAAAGAATACTTTTATAAGTTTTATAAGTGAATTTTCTTAGTTTTGTAACTCATCTTTTCTATGGTTTTCATTGATGGTATAAAGACATTCTCACTCATTTTCTTATTCCACAGTTCTTATCCATATACATATTTTTTGTCTTTTTGTATAAAGACAGATAAATTGAGAGAAAACAGTATGAATTTTAAAAAGTAGTAATTGTACTAGTTCAATAATAGACTGCTATTTATAATTGTATATATGAGACAAAAAATTAACTAATGATATTACAAATTCTAAGTTTCTAGTTCTAGTTTGGGCAGTCATAATACTATATCTATAGGATTTTTTGGACGAGCAGTCCTTTGGAGGCGAGGCTCTGGAGATCTAGACATTTAGATTTCTTTTTTTTTTTTTTCAAGATTTTCTTTAGAACTAATCAGTATCATGAAGTATTTTTTTTTTAATACCAGTTAGAACCCTTAAGTATTTATTAAAGATCCTAAAATAATTTTTCAACATCATTAAGCATTTTTTTGTAACATTTAGTACACTAAAGTATCTTTTTAGTACTAGTTGGTACCCAGAAATATTTTTTAGGATCTTGAAAAAATATTTCAGGATATTGAATGATATTAAAAAGATACTTTACGGTATTGAAATTTTTTATGATCTTAAAAAATTATTTCAATGTACTTGGCTGGTACTAAAAAAACAATTAAAGATACTAACCGAAACTAAAAAAAAAAAAAAAAAACAATAATCTTATAAAAAAACAAATATGGACGGTCTAGATCTCATTTGGAGATCTGAAAGGTCCAGATCTCCAGAGAAACGCCAACCATCTCTATATATATTATGATCCTCAAGTTCTCCATTATTACTCAAACTAGCGATTTCAAGCCCATCGCAACTAAGATCCTCTCCTGTTTAGACGATCCAAACAATGGCTTTCAAGCCTGTTAGTTTTGCACGCTCCCTTTTCCTTCTGCTTTCATTCTTCGCATTGTCATCGCTAGCAGATAACCCTGCGGCCTCCCTCATTTTCCCTCCAGACACACTTTGTGACTCCAACAGATACCCTGCCCTTTGCAAAACTGTTATCGGTAGTCAAAACGGCACCATTTTTGACTTTGGCCGCATATTGCTTCGAAGGTCCTTATCCCAGTCTCAGATTTTCTTGAACCAGGTGGATTCCTGTCTGCAATCTTCGTCCTCTCTGTCTCAGCCCACCATTGGAGCTCTAAAGGATTGTAGCTTCCTCGCTGGCCTAAACATCGAGTTCTTATCAGACACCCTGAACTCTCTGCAAAATCTCAATGAGTTCCTGTCTTCCTCTCAAGCCCAATACCTTGAAACCCTGTTTAGTGCCGTCCTCACCAACCAAACAACATGTCAGGATGGCCTACAAACCACTGCTTCTGATCAAAGAGTAAAGGACGATCTGTCTTCCTCGCTCTCTATCGACTCCATGCTTCACAGCGTGTCTCTTGCTCTCTTCAACAAAGGTTGGGTGCCCCACAAGAATACCATAACATGGCCAAACAATCGAATACTTTTGGATTTCAGCTATGGTCATTTGCCATTGGAAATGTCGTCCCGAGTAGAGGCCATTTTCGACTCCGCAAGAAGCCACGACAGAAAACTACTGCAGTCCGTCAACCGAAGTGTGGTGGCCACTGGCTCCGTGGTTGTCAGTCAGGATGGAAGCGGAAACTTCGCTACCATCAACGACGCCATCAACGCTGCCCCTAACAACACAGCTTCCGATGCCAATTACTTTTTGATATTCATCACTGCTGGCGTGTACCAAGAATACGTATCCATACCCAAATACAAACAGTACTTGATGCTAGTGGGAGATGGCATCAACCACACCATCATCACAGGCGACCACAACGTCGTCGATGGTTATACAACGTTGAACTACTCCGCGACATTTGGTAATTACTCCCCGTCCTAATTATAGGAACATATTTTGAGTTAGTTTTGGTCTTAATTATAAGAACAAGTTTTAAATTTTGTCAATTTTTTCCTATTATACCTTTATTTATACTTTCTTAATAATAATTTAATAATACACTTATATATTCTATAAAGTAAATATATAATGTTTGCAACTTATTAATGTCATATACACCTTAATTATATATATTTTTTGTAAAATAATTTTGAGCAATTTTTGTCATATTTTTCCCATATCACCCCTAGTAATACTTCCTCTACAATAATTAATTTAATAACAGACTTATATTTTATCAAGTAAGAGATTCTACTTTATTTATTATTTTTAAATAAAATAATTTTAATATTCCTTTAAAAATATTTTTGATACGAATAGGACTCTTTAATTGACGGGATGTAATGATGCTTTAAAATAGTAAATAATACTTAAAAAAAACTTGTGTTTTATTTTGAATCTTTTCCTTATCATTTTGCCATGCTAGTCTCATTTGCCAGTCTAGTGAATGACAAGATTGAGAATTTCTTTCTTTTTCTTTTTTGGTCAAAGACCAGATTGAGAATTTGAGATAGATATTACGAAAAGCGCAGTGCTAATAATTAATAGCTTAGGAAATAATTGATGCAAAAGAAAATTTAATAGCTTAAAGTTATATTCGATTCAATATGAAAAATGATTCAATGATGTACGTAGGGCGCGGCAGCAACACGTAGGGTAGTTTTTTTACCTTTAATTTCCATCATTCCATTAAGAAAATAAAATATTCTTAGCATCATTACTTTGTCATATTGCCTTGATGTAATTTTCAATTTTAAGTAGGGGTATTTTTGGAAAATAATTATAATTAACTAATTTAACTTCTTTCCTTAATCTCTCCAAATTCTGGTAAATAGTTCCTATAATTAGGACCAGGGGAGTAATAATTTAGTCATGCAAGACTTCAAATTTTGATTGCATTTCAAGTTATGTTTTAAATGGGGCGATTTCTTAGACTTGAATGTTATTTGCAGCCGTGGTGGCACAAGGATTCGTGGCGGTGAACATTACCTTCCGTAACACAGTGGAGGCGATCGAGAACCAAGCCGTTGCCATGAGGAGCGAGGCATACAAGTCCGTATTCTACCTCTGTAGCTTCGAAGGGTACCAGGACACTCTAGAGTGTCTTGGTAAGCAATAGTAAGGAACCCCAGTTGGAGGCAACCAAACATCCCCCATCAAGAAGTTAGCCACCGTGAAATTAATCGCATCCATGGCATTGATGACATGGTAACCCGGCCACGTCATCCTGTTGCTCCTGTCAGCACCGGGTCCACTGTTGTTATACTTTGCGTAATACAGTGTGCTCAAACCAAAGGTGCCGTTCCACACATGCCACCCAGCATGATCCATGAGATTGTTCATCCATGACTCCATAAACACCGTCCTTGAGTACTCCTTCCTTGAATACTCCTTCCACGGCCTCCCCACTGTCCCAACCCTTGGAGCCAAATCATAGGCCGCCTTTATAGTCGCATTCTCAATAGAGGTACCTGTGTTCTGATTGGGGTCCGTTCGAACCTACGCCGTGATCGTGTTGAACTGACCTCTCAATGGAAGCTAGGGATACAGGTTGCAGTTTTGCAAAACCACGGCTGCATTCCCGAATATGAAGTCCATGGTTCCATATACGTCACATTCTACGATTTGGCTCCATGGGTTGGGACGGTGGGGAGGCCGTGCAAGGAGTACTCAAGGACAGTGTTTATGGAGTCATGGATGAACAGTCTCATCGATCATGCTGGGTGGCATGTGTGGAATGGCACCTTTGGTTTGAGCACGCTGTATTACGCAGAGTATAACAACAGTGGACCCGGTGCTGACAGGAGCAACAGGGCGATGTGGCCGGGTTACCACATCATCAATGCCATGGATGCGATTAATTTCACGGTGGCTAACTTCTTGATGGGGGATGTTTGGTTGCCTCCAACTGGGGTTCCTTACTATTCCGGATTTGCCTCCTAATCGCCTCTCTCGCCTCTGCTATATATACTCAATAAAAGTACTATAGTTTTAATCTACCGTATTCCAAATGCATTTTGAATATCTAATCTAAGGACTTATCAATAATTGGATTTATTTTTAATTATCTTTTAATCCAACAACATAATCAACTATCGACAAGAGAATGTACCGTTGTACCTGAGACCCTAGTTTGAAAGCTTTTGTGATAGAACCTTTCAGAACAAACTATTCTGAAGCTCATATGTTAGCCAAACACAGTAAAATTAGTTGATGAATAATTTTTTAAAATTAATTTCTCTATGTAACATCCTAAATTTTGGGCACCGAAACTTGAGAATAAAGCTAAATTAACCGGACGTCTAAGCCCGGTTCAGGAGGAGTGACATTCCTAAATATGACCATAACTTCGGCCAAGGGACAAAAAGGGAAACTTACCAAATAATATTTCAAAGATATAGAATTATTATGATGGAATTATTTATGGAAAATTTGGCCTTAATTACTTCGTAAAAAGCCGCTTATTGGAATTTAAGGCATATTTTCCCATAAATTAAGGACAAATGATTAGAAAATAATTTTTGGGATAAATATTTTAGAGATAATATTTTAAGGCCAAAAGAAATTTAATTGAGAAAGAAAATCCTTAAATGAAATTAAGGATTTAATTTTATGACTTTTCCAATATTTGCAATGAATTGAGCTAAGTACCTAATTGCAAATAAAGATTTAGAAGAGGATCAAATAGGTATTAAAATGGGTCTCATAGCACAACATTCACCATAAGCCCATTATCTCCATTACTCCCTCACCAAACACGTAAAAGCGGCATAGACCATACTTCTTGAGCTCAGTGCACTCCCCCACTTCCTCATTATCTCAGCAGCACCCAAGAAACAAAAAGGAAATGAGAGATAGAAAACTTAAGTCTGAAACGTGAGAGAGTGAGAAGGAGAGATAAAGCCATGGCTGGAGAAAAAGGTCCAGCACTGGATACACCATCTTGGACTCTGATACCAACACATTATCTTGGACACACTATCTTCCTCATTATACCCCATCCCTATTATCGACACACTATCTTGGACTCTGATACCAACACACTATCTCAGACTCTGATACCCCATCGCTGATACCAACGCACAATCTCAGACTCTGATACCCCATCCCTGATATCGACACAGTATCTCAGACTCTGATATCAACACGCTACCTCAGACTCTGATATCCACACTACCTCGAACTCGGATACCCCCTCCCTAATACCGACACACTATCTCAGATTCTGATACCGACACACTACCTCAAACTCTAATACCAACACCCTATCGGGGACTCTGATACCTCATCTCTGATACCCACACTATCTCAGACTCTGATACCGACCACTATCCCAGACTTTGATACCCCATCCCTGATACCAATATACTATCTCGGACTCTGATACCCCATCTCTGATTTTGACACACTATCTCGGACTTTGATATCTCATCCCTGATACCGACACACTACCTCGGACTCTGATGCCAACACGCTATCTCGGACTCTGATACCTAATCCCTGATACCTACACACTACCTCAGACTCTGATACCCGTTATCTGATACCAACACACTATCTCGGACTCTGATACCCCATCCCCGATACTGACACACTACCTTAGACTCTGATACCAACACACTATCTCGAATTCAATTTTAAAACCCAAGGCATGACTATATTTTTGTTGAAAATGTTTATTGTATTTCATTATCCACACGGTGCTGGAGTGTTTTCTTTTGAAAATAAAGGGGCAAAAACAAAATTAATCAAACTAAAGGAATATAAATTGTCTTTAGGAAAAGAAAGAAAATAAATTATCTAGACATCATATCTTGTATAGAACTCCTTGATTGGCTTTGTGCGGAGTGGTAGTCCATTTCTTCCTTGTCTGTTACCAAACATCAATTCTTCGTTTGTGAGCATCATTGTTGATTATGTCTCCATTTTGAATCCGGCCAATAGGACCACCGTCCTCTAAACATTATTCCACTTCTGTCATTCATCGCTAAGGACCTTTTTTACAGAATATTTTAACAGTTGATACTTTCTTAAGTTAAAGATACTTTATTAAGTCAAAAAAATAAACATGCCTTGCATTGAAATATGGTTTGAAGATTGTCATTCAACTCTGAGTAGTTAACCACCCCGAGGCATTTGAGTTTACTGCCTGAATGTTAAAATCATAGACAATTTTATTATTATGTTTGACTTATGCTATATATGTTTTATTATTATGAATGGTAAAAATGAGTAAAGGTTTATAAATTATCATAGGATAGAGACCAAATAAAATGCTTATGAAAACTAAGAAAGGTCTGTGAAGAACCAACATTAATATAGTAGTTGGAGAAAGCCTGTAAATATGAGGAAGGTATGAGTTGTAAATCCAAAATAAAGAGGCACAAAAACATTTATTAGGGAAGATGTGACCAGATTTAGAATTACTCTTCCACAAGAACAACTTCAATAACTCGTTCAATAAATCCCTGAAGCACATATATGGCAATGGTGCCCCAATTCTTAAAATTGTGGTTGAGAAGCATAAGGTGCTGTTATTACTAAAGATAAGAAATACATAAAGGTGGACATTTTTTTCATGAGATCAATGATATGGATGTTTTAATAGGCTAGAGAGCAAGTTCATAATTGTGATATAATTTGGTAAAAGTCATCCTCAACTTGTCAATTTGAGTGTGTTTGCTAATTTAAATTCAGCAAGGCTAATTAGAATGGCCTTCCTAACCATTATTAAATCCCTCCAAACTCTTTATATTCCATGTCACCCATTTTATTTATTTGTCTTAAATAAATGATTTTCTGTGGAAATAACAATAAAAATGTGCATATATAGCTTCATGTCAAAGGTTAATTTCGTTACTCTGATTAGGGGTTAGCTAAAGCAGTGGGAAAACAATTATTTGAAACCCTAAATTCTAAAAGTGGCACATTACAAATGGGTACTTCCTCTAGTGCTTATTATAAGGCACCAACTAACTATTCTCACAAACCAATAAAAACAGTTAAAGTCAATAAAGTTGTCCTAGAATTTAAGTAATTTCCAATATTACCCCTACTAATTCCACTAAACTCTAATATCATATTATTTATTACTCTCACCGACTACCCTTATTAATTATGGGCATACATGGAAAAAAGTAATTAATGTTCCTTGGAAACAAACAAATGCCTTATAAAAAGGACCAAACAAATTTGTTAGTTGGTGCTTTATAATAAGAACCAGAAGGAGTAGATGAAGACAATATTCTTATTTACTACGTGAATCCCGGGGGGTTTAATTTTCAAAGTAACTTCACGTGTCTTTCTTTTTTGCCAACAACTTAAATGTCTCTTTCGTTTTACTTTATTAACATTCTGTTTTATCCTTTTATACTGGACTATGTCGTTATTTCCTTCATTTCCAAATTAGTGGTTTCGTTTCATTTTATACTTTTTGATCTGATCATTCTCATGCTTTGCTTTATGTTGTCGATCCATTGAGATGGTGAAGAGGGAAGGTTTGCAGTTTCAGCTTCTTTATTATTCTTTATTTTATTGTTTTAGAACAATTCTGTAGAATATTTTTTAAAAATTAGTTTTAGAATAAAAAATTAAAAAATCATATTCCATCATTATTTTAAAAAACATATATAAAATGGTGTGGTAAAATGCCAACGAATAGTTTGATTTAATGACACTAATGAAAGAATCCGAAAGATGAAAAAAAAATGAAGATTTGTTTGATTTTCAATTTACCTGTTTTAAAATGTGTTTTCTATTAATTACATGTTTTGAAAAATAAAAAAGTTATTTAAAAAAACCACACATCTTTTGATATTTTGTTACTTTATGCTTTACAAAATTAAAGAGGAGACCAAGAATGTTATATTTTTATCAATGTGAGAGTATTTCTCTTCTCTCTAATAACAACATAACGGAGGTCCAGAGTAGCTGTCTCGGAGAGGAGTTGAATGCTGAGAGCGTTCTTTGCAAGGAAATAAAATTTACTTTTCACTAAAGTACATATATACTCTCCACTTTTTTTCATTTTTAGTTATTCATATTTTTAACTAGTTTAATGAAATGAGTGTAATTTTTGTTTCTTTCGTTAGTTCTCTTCTTGGTAAACGAGTAACGGGTGAAATCCCAGTCGAGCTCACGAAGATCACTACTCTGCAAAGTTTGAGTTTTTGGATATCCACATGTTTTAAGAATTAGCAATTTATTTGATTTTCCATTTGTTTCTCACACCATTATTTCTTTTCCATCTTGGATTTCTTATATTTTTCTGTCTTATAGTTTTCTGGGTAGAAGGGTTAAATGACAATGCTCATTATTGATGTTATAGTTCATAATAATTCCTTCTATTCATAATTTCTGGTTGCTTTAGGCTTTTACCTCCAACAACTTCACTGGAGAAGTACCTCATCAAATTTTCACAAAAGCTTACTAGTTTGAAGGATATGTAATTAAGCTTCCTTTTTAAAAAAAAGAAATGCATTTTCTTTGTATTATGTTGACGTATATTTTTTGATTACCCCTCTTCTGGTTTAAAGGTATTTGGATGCTCTTGATTTCTTAAGGAATTGAGACTTTTAATTCCTTAAAAATTATTTGTCCAAAAAAAATTCCTTAAAAATTAAGAATATCCAAATATGGTCTGAAGCACAACACAATATAATCTTCATCTGCAAAGTATAACCAGCTTGAATCATCATCTGATCTACTGTGTCCAACTGAATCCTCGTTAGCTTATCTTTTTCTCTTTGCTTCTTTGTCTCTCTTTTTGCTAGGTCATCATAAACATGGCCGAATCTATTGTCATTTTTCTCCTCCTACTCTTTACTTCAGTAGAAATAGTTTCTATCGAATCTCTCTCTTGAACCATTGTACTCGGTGTTTATGGAGTCATGGACAGTCTCATCGATCAAGAATTACTTACACTTTAGATAATGCTACAGTTGAATTGATTTTCCTGTTTACATTCACATTAGTGCATTTGGTATATTAAAATTGTATTTTCTTTGAGTAATACTTGGCCTTGTGAGTTCCTTCTGCATTTTTGAACCTCTGTAACATATATAGATGTAACATGGAGGGAAGTTTTGGAGTATTTTCTGAATAAAGTATACCTGATGTAACATTTCCATGCATTGCTTTGGTTTGGTGACTCTTTTATATTGTTTTTAGAGTGTTTTACATGTTTTTGTATGGTCCCCAGCCCCAAACGTTTGTGCATTTACTTGGAAATTGGTGAATTCTTCCGTTTGAACTGAATTGGTACAGCTAGAATTTGGGTGGAATTTTCTAAAATTTCCTTAAAACATGTCTCTCGAATTTATCATCACTTTTAAGCAAATACAATAGTTCTGGCTAAAATTTTGGTAATGTTGTAAATGTATGAATTCAATATGTTGAGCTATAGAAGTTTTCCTTTCAGCTTTAAGAAGAAGTGAATTTTTCTTTTGAATTAGATGTTGATAGATAGATGTTATTTTTGTATGTAGAAATGGTTGCCATGCTTTTGATTTTATCAAAAGTTGTTCTTGTTAACATAAAAGATTAAGTTTTTCTTTAAGCATAAAGATATCTCTAATTGAGTTGTTTGATTACAAAACTAGTACTTATATTAATTGACTTTTTTAACAAAAAGGTTTTCATTCTTCATTCTTTACCTCTAAAGCTTGGGATTTACCACTGCACATATCAATTTTGTTTAAGATTCAAAAGGGGCCACATAACTATAAACATTGGTGAATTCCTAACAACACTTGATTGTAATAAGTTTAAAAATATATATATATATATATATATATATATATATATATGGACTCCCACTTTGTTGTTGTTGTTTTTTTTTTTTTTTGAGATATTTAATTTTTTAATATTACTATGTAAATTCATGTATTTTGTTTTGAAATGAGGATGTGATAGGCTTTATTTTTGTTAGAGTTAATGAAGTAGCGATCTTTAAGTAGAAAATTCATGGAAGACTTAGCACTATATTTTTTAAATCTCGATAAAAGAAATTAAACTCGATATAAGGAATAAATTCTTTCTTGATGGTTGCACATATATGAATATTAAGAAAAATACTTGTCACTAGTTTTTTTTTTTTTTCCTAATGTTGTGTAGAGACTTATACGCCTAGTCTTTTAATTTTTAGTTGAAGAGTCAAGGCATGTAAAAGATATTTTTAGGAAAGGTCTACAGGTTAGATTATTGGGCATATTTATTTTACTTTTGGTGAGTGGAATATATATGTGTAAGCCCTTATTCAACACAGTGTGATTTGGGCTAGATTTCTTGTTTTTAACTTAATCCTTACCATTGCTAAATTCTTACACACACATGAGAAGAGAGAAAAGTTCATGGAAATTTACAATTGTCCTTTCAAGAAAGTGAATTTGCCAAGTGTGATGATTTAAAATAAATTATTTTCTTTCTCTCAAAAATTTATAGTTAATGTTCTTATATATTTAGAAGTAGTTCTTGCAAATTAAACTATCAATAGTGTCATACATTAATTGCTAGAAAACTTCTCAAGTGTGAGAGCTTGGTGGCCATTGTTTAAAATTAGTGGTGAATGCTTATTTAATGTGTGAAGTTGAGAATATATTGATCTCATTTCATTACTCTCATAAAGTCATTTAACGTCCATATTGCGTGGTGATCTTAGTGTTTTGTTTGTGGGGTGATATTCACACATTTAAATTCGGAGGACCGAATTTCTTTAAGGGGGAGGAATGTAATGACCGTAAAATTTGAGAATTTCTAAAATCTGCATTAATTAATTAACAATTAATTAATCTAGTATGTTAAAAAATAAACATAAAGGAAGAAGGAATTTTGATGGTCCTGATTGAAATAATTTTTTCACTTTTCGTCAATATTTAAGTATTTGTATTATTTAAACTGTTTCAAAAGTAAATGGTGGATTAGTAGAATTTGTGTTGTTGCTTATCTTTATTACTTAGATCTGATCTGAATCCTCTCTATTTCATAAAAGGTTATTTTTATTATTATTTTTTATACTCTGAAATTACCATAAAATCCTACTTTGAAATTATAATAATAATTGCAAATAGATAAAGGGGACCATTAGAATTCTATATATTCCTCTGCTTTTTCCTTATTGTGGTGGAGAGAAAAACTGAGGAAAAAGAGAAGCTTCGAGACCCTGAATCTTGAAGTCCCATCTTTGTTGCTTCTCCCATCCTCCCTCATCCATGTTGTTGCCAGTGGTTTTGCGTCATCCGTTCGTCTATCATCGCCTTCCTCCTTGTTCAGATTTCAATTTCTTGTTCCTTCTTGCTCTGTTCGGCACTCAGATTCTCCATTTTTCTTAGCTGGCTCGTAGTAGGTGTAAGCTTTAGTTTCCTTTAGATTTGTTTCTTCGATTATGTTATTATTTCTTCTTTTCATGGGTTATGGGTGTGCTGTAATGAATTGTCTTTTCTCCTCCTCCATTATTGACCGGTGCTGAAGTGAGTGAATTATTATTTTTTTCCCTTCCTTATTTGCATAGGCGTGCTTCAATTAGTCAATGGGGATAATATATATACATGGATATTAATATCTGTGTGGGTGCGTGTGTGTACATGTAAGTCAGAAAAGGGGAAAAAACGAGCAGCAACTTGTTTAGTTTATTTCTATGTTTATGTATGATAGATGTTTGATAAAATGTGAGGATCTAAAGTTAAAACGAACAACTAGATAGGGTTAAAGTGTCATATACTAATTTCTGGATTGAGATAAACTTGAGTGCCCATTAGGTGTTTGATGGAATGTCTGAAAGAAAAGAGACTTATTTAAAGGCATGCTCCTAAAGTATCTTGATGGTTGACAAAAATTATATAAGACATTGTTTATGACTATGATTCAAATATTGTTTAGCAATAAAACTTGAATGGATTAAGATGATGTTTGGGAGTTTATGGTTGCTGGTTAGCGAATGTAGATGCACCTTCATGACTTAGTTGGATTCCTATAAAGTGTTCAATGAATTATGTGGTGTTTGGGAATTAGTTACTATAATGTGTTAATTAATTATTTGAATGTTGATTCATATAAACTGTTGGTTAACGAGTGGAAATGGGTTTGCTTACTTGAACTCCTATGTATATCAATTAGAGTTGATAAATAATGTCCCTTTTCATTTAATGGAGTGGTAGCTACAGTGTTGGGAATATTATTGTGGTGGCTAAGTTTTGGGTATTAAATTTAATTCTTGGAGACATCTAAGGAAGGGAAAAAAAATGGAAAATTTGTTCCTCCAAGCTTGAAGCTTAACATTTTGGTAAGGACTGAAAAAAAAAAAAAAGATTACAATGAATAATTTTGTTGAATGAGATATTGTAGAAACTTCATATAAAGTTATAATTGGATAATGATGTTTTGTTTTGGGACAGTAGGGGAGTAGGAATTAACAGATCGAAGCGGCTAAATAGGAGAAGGAGATTTAAGTAGGCTCTCCAGGTGAGTGAATAGCATCCCATTATAATTTTTATAAATGATATTTTACTATATGCCATACTTTTAGGTTAATTACCTTATTTATAAGTATGATTTCACGAATGAAAATTTATCCGATTTTTTTTTTTCATTTTCCTATTATTGATTATTCTATTCATTGCTATTTATTCTTTTCTAATTGCTTCATAGTATAATTTATGATTAGGAAACTCTGAAGATATCTTTTAAAAGTGTCATGCTGAAATAGTCTTGCAATTTGAAATGTTCATACGCGAGTTCTTGATATTTGAAAAAGATTTTGCTAACAAAAATGGAGTTTATAGGAAAGTATCTGGGATTATTTTTGTGAACCTTCATGCTGGGGAATTCTATTATGAAGTATTAGATATTAGCTTTTATTATTTTGAAAGAAGAATTTTTATTGCTTTGATAAATTGGCTCCAACCATGCTTGAAAACGTTTTTGGGAAGACCAAACACAGAATGATGGTTACTAGCTAATAGCAGTACTGTTAGTTCTTGGTACACCATGGTTAACCTCGAGCTTGCTTGATATTCGTTCTCACGCTTGTTATTCGTGGGTCTTGTACATGCGCTTGCTTCGTAGCCTTGTACTGTGCTTGTTTCGTGGCTTCGTGCTGCGCTTGATTGGTTACTTACCCTTATGGACTGTGTGTCTATGCTAGTTTTCATGGCCTTGAGCTGCGCTTGGTTAGTTACCCTCGTGGACTGTGTGTTCACACTTGTTTCTCGTTATGTTTAAGTCCTCATTCTGAATGAGTTTTTCATATCAGTTGGTACTTAATTTCATTGATGAGTTATTTGTTTACCGAGTATTTTCTTATTAATAACCTTTTATCTAATGGCATATATGTTTATCATTTCGTACTTGGAAGTTGAAATTTGTAACATCCCATTTTCAAAAGCAGTATATATTTTTTTTTTCATCAGAGTAGAGCATCGGAGCGATTGAATAACTGATATTTATATTCAAAATGCCGTAAGTCCGGGCCGACATGCGAGCGTACGTTATACCGAGTGTTTTCAAAGTAAATAACAAAAGAAGAAAGTCTTCACTGAGTCCCTATGCGTGCCGCTTGCATTTTCCTCGATCCTCGGTCCTCTTGACCCTGACGCTATGTTAAGAGCTGAGGTTCAATGCCCATTGAACCTCAAGTAATTGCTAACCTCATGCTTATGTGTGACAAAATATGTATGACATTCATAACATTACAACATTAACCAATACATAGCACACATCAGATGTAAGGTTACAACAATACATAAGCACACAACAGATGTAAAGTCAATCACAACAACAGTACATAGCACACAACACATGTAAAGTCATCCACGTTTGCACTAACCGGTGAGTTTTTCTAGGAAAACTCAACGGCATTACCAAGACCGTAACCCATATAAACAAAGCTGAATGTATAAACAAGTGAACTAAGACAGAGTCTTAGACATTGCATGACCCAAGACAAAGTCCTCGTCCATGACTCTATGAAATAGTCTATCACATATGAGCATACAATAAGCATCGAGTTAGTGTTACAAGACGCGAACGTACCTTCGTTGATCGGAAAAACGATACTTCTTGACGGATAATGGCGTGATTACATATATCCTATAAGGATAATATCATATTATCAAGGCCCAACATCATAATAGGCATTTTAGGTACAAATTACCATTTTGCCCCTAACTCTCCTAATTGGCGGAATTTCGCAACTTCGTTACTTTAACTCTAATCTTCCAAAATTTTGACATATCTCCATCTCCAATATATTTTTGAAATAAATATCATATTTATCCCTAAAACATGATATCTAAACTAACTTGGAAGATTAAAGATTAATCTAGCATTTCTACTATAACTACCGGAAGGAACTACCAAAGCTTAAGACTAGGACCAAGAACTTACCCTAACTTGCTATTTTCTCCATCCTTCTTCTCTCTAAAACCTCTCTAAGTGGCTCTAGGAATTGTGAAGAATGAAGTGAAAGGGAAGGCCTATTTATAGGCAAAAAGTATGACACTATTCATACTTTTTCATATCGGATTTCTATCGTCGGATCTTGACTTTACACATGGCTTCATCTCCACCATCCAATCCACCTCCTTACCTCATTCTTCAAGACCATGATGTCATCAAGATGATGTCACTCCCTTACTTTATGCATTTACCGATAAAATCCCTGATCGGTGTTCTAATCGCGTAATCTTAGAAAATCTCAAAATTAAGGGAACACAAATTGAAGTTCTATTCTTCCTCTTTGGAAATATCTGAGTTAACTAAATTTTTGATCCCATTAAGGGTATTCCATTGTCCGTTGAACATTTTCGCATTACGACGGCACCGATTATAGAAATTACTTCGGGTAAGGCCAAATTCAAGACAAAAATCCACTGATTCATAATATGTCCATTGTTTTCTACTTAGTTCAAGGATTTCAAGTTATGATTTATTTTCCATTGGTTCTCACTTTTCTTATCCGCCCTTTGTTTACAAAATATCTTTTCATCTGATCCCTTATTCGCCCGCTTCACGGAAATGACTTCCGCTAACACCGACTTCCGACAAAAATTCACTTGTTTGTAATATGTCCCGACCTAAGAAACTTAGTTCATGGTTTTCTAGATAGGATTTAATTTCTATCCGCTTACTCATTTATCCAACCTGGTTCTTCCACAAATATCTTAATTATATTATTATTTAATTAACAAAATATCATGATATTATTTTTGAAAAACCCACAACCCTTTTCACACTCAAATTTCGGTTTTCTTTCCCTTTGTTATTATTATTATTTTTTATTTATCTAAATTAGCTAGAAGCTTAATTAGAGCCTTAATCCCATGATTAGCAATCTTTTAGGATCTAGGGTTTTCATGTTCTTAATCTCACCAATTTTTCTTAATCTTTTCTAATTGATTAGCAAGACACTTTATGCTAATATTAGCCATAAACACTTAATTAAAGGATTTTCCATAATCTACCTTAAATATTCTCTTGTTCAGCTTAAACAATTAGCCATTAATTACTTAACTAATCACTTTCTAATTGTTGATAATTTTCTTAATTAGGATTAATTATTTTCTCACAACTATTTCATTGACATTGGTATTTTATGTCCCACATATCATATTAAAAATCATGGGGCAACTTATGCTCCCCAAAATTATATTTAATTTTGCCTCATTATTTTTCAAGGGAAATAATCCCAAAAATTCCTAAAATTAGAGACAACATACTTTCTAATTTTCAATAAATATTTTATTGCCTCTTGAGATTTACCATAATATTTTCAGGGCATTTCATGGCCCATAATTGCATTTAGGGATTTTGACACTTTAATCCCTCTAATTTCATTAGAAATTTCCCTAGACAATATAATAAGTATCCTACAAGGTTTTAAAACCACATATTCACCTATTTCCAAATAGGTATTATTTGCTAAAATATAGTATTCCAGATAGATAATTATCCGGGTATTACAAAATTAATGGTCATCTATTTATTATATATTTTCATCCTATCAAGTTATTTATTTAGGTGTTTTAGTCATTTTCATTAATGGGACATTATTCAGCGGAGAATATTTTGGTCTCAGATGATGGCTGAGCTTGTACTCTTGCTCATCATTGAGGGTCTTATATGTTGAATCGAAGTAGAAGCGTGATCTTGGACTATCCTCATTTCAATGTCAAATTTAAATTATGTATTATATTTTGTAAAGTTTATTCTAGGTGCTCCATGTAAACTATAGTTGGGGTCCTTTTCTTCATTGTATGTTGCATATATGTTAGAATGGAGCATAGCTATTATTCTTTTGCAATTGTTGAATATTGTTGAAATGCAAATATTTCTATTATGTAGAATTTACATGAGATCTTATTTGTAGGGAGACTTTGTTGAAATTTTTACACAGATATGATTTTTGCTAGGTGAAGTTTATCAAACAACTTTATATTTTGAATTTTATTATGGTTCATATATGAATCATGAGTTTTCATTATTAGAGGTTTAAGGGATGTGGGTCTTAACCCATATTCTAGGCTGGTCAAACCCTAACTTTTGGGGTGTGACAAAGATTCTAGATTTACTTGGAAAACAAGCCAAGGAATCATGTAATAACCTCAAGCACTCTTTGGACCATTGGACAATAGCAAGACTTGGATAATTGCCCTAACCCATGGAGTTTATTTAAGAACCCTTTCTGCCCATTTTCTTGCTGCCTTATGATATGTTCAAGGAGAAGAAAGGGAGTGTCCAGCTGAGTCCTTTGTCTAGGAAGAAGAAGAAAGCATACGTAACCGAAGATTAGAGGTAAGTGCTCGACTTGTAACTGGGTGGTAACTTTGAGTTTTATGTCCAGTGGTGATATCGTGGTGTGGTTGTAGGATATTGGTGTTTTTAAGGTTTCCATTGAGTCCAAAATGATATTTTGTGTTAGGATAAGTTAAGGTTATTAATTCCGAACCCGAAAAACCCTAAGTCGCAAGAACAAGCAAATCTACCAATAACAGTGTTTTCTGGGCAGCGATGTTTAATTGGATAATTTAACATAGTAAATGAAGTCTATTTTCTTTGAAATTTTACAGGGTTAAATTAGACATCCTAAAGTTCATTTTGATATAAGATTTTGTGTCTTTTTGGTTTTTCTACTAGGAGATATTTATTTTTGAAAATAGCCCAAAAACCTGGAGTTTTCCTTGAACCAGCGGCTAGGGTTTGGGTATAAGGGAAGGATACGAACTCAGATGACCTTGGAAAATATTTTTTGTAAACTAGACATCCTAAGGGTTTAATGACCACTGATTTCATGTCAAAAATATTTTTTTGGAATTAATTAAAAATATTTGAAATGGAAACATCATTTCTGGAATTTTGGAGAAAAGGTGCGAAATTCATAATTTTGAATAGGAAATCTATATAAATGTTAAAATGAGGTGTGTTTTCTGTAACTAGGCCCAAAACATGTGCAAGACTTTCCTTAAACATCGGGAGAGGTTTACTGAATTCAAGAAGGCACTAGGTAGTAACTGTTAACTCACATATTCTATGTTGCTGTTGTATGTTTGTTTTCCATGATTGAGGATGTAGGGCTGTAGGTTCTAGTGGGCTGTGTGTCCTTAGGTCGCTACCAAGCCTGAGATGCACTCAGGGTAGTTAGGGTTAAAGCCCCTGGCTACTGTGTTGATCCTAGTGCTGAGGATACCGGGGTTTGCCTTTTTAGGCGGCTCAACAATGATAGGAATCCGAGGCCTATCTTGTGAGACGGCTCAACGGTATGCAAGCATCCGGGGCTTGCCTCGGTAAGGCAGCTCAACGATATGTTGTGGTGATTGTGATATGTTTCTGAATGCATTTGTGGTATGTGTGCCATTGTGATCTGTTTTCCTGATTGTGGTTACTTGCATGCATTGTACACATATTATACTTGAGTTTAACAATTACTCTGGGGTTCAACTTTGAACTCTAGATCATTTTGAAGATATAGGTATTAGTTGCTGAGTTGTTCAGGAACAAGGATGTAAGGGCATGGTGTGGAAGACTAAAGAAATAGGGGATGCCCTATCATGTTTTGTATATCTATTTATGGGATGACTGTATGATTTATACTTACTGTTTAGTATTTATTTTGGATGATTGTACTCTTAACCCTACGGGGACTACTTTATGTTTTTATTTGTACCTTTACCAGTACGTTGTAGTTTTCCAAACTAGGTACGATGCTCTACTACGTTCACTCTGATAAATGATAAATGAAGAAAGTAATAAAGGAAAGGTAAATAAATAAAAAGGATCCCTCTAACCCACCACCCGAATAGGCGAGATCGTTAGGGGTGTAACAAAAATGAAATGGATATTGAAATGGAGGGGGCTATTAGATCGAAAGTAAAGTGTAAGACAAGCTTGAAATTTTCCTACTTTATTGATCAATTGAATATAACCATATGACCATTTGCAACTCCAACTTATTCTCAAAGAAGCATGTGGCGGCAAGAGCAAGTGGGATGAAGGGTATTAATTGACAATTTTACTTTACTTAATTTCAGGTATATCCACTAATAGAAATTTCCATTTGGTCACTTTTTTTTTATTTCTTTATTTCTCTTGTCTCTTATTATTGACCGAAAATTACAAAGTGTTGAGTAGAATTACAATTGACTCATATTGACCCCTTTTTCCTTATCTCTTGTCTTGTTTTCGCATTCCTTTTCCCTTGTCCATTGGTTGGTAGAATTTATGGCTGCTAAGGGAGAATATATGGCCTCATTAAAATCCTTAATTTTCATGCTTAGGAGTCTTCTTCAAGTCATCTTATTACCCCTGACAAAATTTCAACATCATTTAATTATTTTCTCCTTCTCTCTTATCCGAAATTAGGATCCTTACAAGAGGCTTTTAATTCCCTTCATGACATGAAGACACATGTATACATAATTTGTTATAAAGCCATCTCAGTTCTCAAGCATGGCATGTGGCATATTCTTAATTGAGAATCCATTTTATCTTTTCCTCCTTCTTGATGACCAAAATTCATGACTTGTTGAGCAAGTATATGAGTCATTATCTTGTCTTAACTATACATCTTTTAGGTGTCTACCAAACAAGACATGTAGCCAAATGTAAGTATTGTGTTGACTGTGGCATGCTTTAAATATGAGATCAATTATCCTTATTCCCTTTGTAATACCTGATTTTCGATTTACCAAAAAGCTTATATTTTGGAATGTTACCATATTAAATTGGCTGACATATGTGACATAAAGTCACATAAAATAATGGCTATTTAAGTTCAAATTAGCCATGGAAAGATTAAAAAAACACTTAATTAAATTAAGTGACAATTTAGCAAATTGGCAAATAAGCTGGCACTAATTGGAATTAGTGGCATAATTCTTCTACTTAATTATAAACAAATTAAAAGCATCAAAATAGGGCTAATTATATTTCAAAATAATTAAGCCAAAGAGAATGAAATAATACTTGTCTAATTAAGCACTCATTACCATGGTTAAGCTAACAAACCAATGTACAATGAAACATGTAATTAGTGGGCATATAAACACTTGATTAGGGAGATAATTAAGCTTCCTAATCAGCCCCAAAATTCTAAAAAAAAAATGTACAGTTGATTGGGAAGTAAGAAAGGATATGATAACATTGTTAGTTAGCTTTGAAAAGTCAATAAAACCAACCAGCCAATGAGAACACTTAAATTATGGATAAATGACATATATAAAAAACATATTAAATGGCTAAATAAGGAGGCATGTTGAAAGCATCTTGGAAGGTGAGGATTGAAACTCATAAAGTAATAATTAATCTAATGGATAGGAAGAAAGAAGGAAAATTGAATCACCTTATTAATTACCATTTGAACCTTGACATTTTTCTTATAAATAGAGGCTTCCCCTCTTCATTTTCTTCACATCAACATCACAAACTCAGGTGATCCTAGGGAGAGGAAGAGCTAATTGCATGAAAAGAAGAAGGAGTTCAAGAACTTAAGGTGAGTTCTTGAACTAGTTCTTAGTAAAATTGTGGTTTAATCTAGAAAATTAGGGAATAAATTCCTATACTTGTTTTTAGGTCTCCATTGCATTTAAAATTCTGAATGAGGTAAAAACATGTTGGGAAAATAATCTTAGATATTAATGGAACAAGATTGTGAAAATTGTAGAATTTCTAGTTTTAAATCCTGTGCTGGCAGCGAATATTGAAGCTATTATTTTATGTATCAAATAAAATCATAAAATCATGAAATTTTTCATGAATAACGGAGACATCTAGGGATTTCTAAATGTATAAAATATGTAACATTTTGAGCTTTAGATAAAGAGATATGAATTTTTGAAGTTAAGTCTTGTTTACTGAATTTAAATCTGAATAGCGGTGAAACAATTTTAAACTGTGAATGATTTTTGATTTTATAGCTTCTGGGAATATTTTGAATTTGAAATAGACATGTCAAGGGGCATGAGGAATTTTGAATCACTCAAAAATGATTTTTTTAAAAATTAATTATGATTTTTCAAAGTTGCTGAAAAATCTGCCCAAAAAATCCAGCATTGCGTTTTTAAGGAAATGTAAGGTTAGAAATGGAAATAATAAATCCACCGAGGGTAGAAAGGTAAATCAAAACTTTAGGATATTATTCTAAGAAATATGATATTTATCACAATATCATATAATAATCCGACGATAATAGGATATCCGGGAAGTCCGGAGTCTGATTCAAAAGTCGGGCATGTTGGTAACTACGTGATGAAAGGTATATTCGCATACTAGTAACTTTAATCTCCTATGTCTCGTATGATTATATATAATTGAATGATTCATGAAGTGATGGACAAGACTAGATCTTGGGTCATGCACCGTGAGTAAGTTATGGGCCTTAGGTCACATGTTTATATATATTCAGCTTTGTGCGGGTTATAGTCATGATAATGCGGGTTGTTTGTTTTCCTAGTGCTGAGGACACAAGGAGTCATGACACTGGTGAGTGCAAATGTTATTAACATTACATGTGATGTGTGCTATGTATTGTTGTAACCTTACATCTGCTGTGTGATATGTTTGGTTGATGTTGAAATGTAATGAATATCTGTCATATATTGTTATATCTACTATAGAAGTTAACTGTTACCTGAGATTCAATTCGATTGAATCTCAGCCTTGACTAAAGGTTTAGGAAAGAAACCGGGATTTGAGAATGCAGTGTGTAAGGAGTCGTGAAGAGGCATTGATGGACGGAGCCGAAAAGAGGCACCGATGGATGGAGCATGTGAAGAGGCGCTAGTCAGAGCGGATACCGGAAGAGGTTTGTCCGAGTGTAATTTTTGGCATGAATTCAATAAAGTTAGTTCATACTATTGGTGCTTAAACTAAGAAGGGTTTGGTCACTGTGGTTTCAATAATTAGTCACCGTGAAAGATGGGGAGACTCCCACCAGATTAACACTGGCCTGGCCAATAGGTATGATCAATTGTATTGGGTTTTGAGCCACAAGTCTAGTATAGGCTTGATTTAAGATTGTATAATTACTATGTCAAGAGTTTTAATTGTACAAGTTCTGTAATATTGTATCACAGGAATATTCCTTTGGGAAATATTTAATTTACTAGCTTAAATAACATTGTTCAAAATGTTAGTTAAAAGCTTGTCAAATTTGTACTATTATTTCCAATTATACCCTTAATTATAAAGAGAGTACATGAGAGATCATTGGTGAAAATTTATTGCAGAGAGATAATAAGTGGCTTATATTTAATGGGGATAAAAATGGAATAACAATTTTAAAATCTCATAAAAAAGGAATTTGTTACTTATATTAAGGACTACCCCTATGAGGAAGAATATTACTTATAAAAAGGACCAGAAGGAGTAGCGTGCTTTTATCTATACAACTTCTTTTTGCCTTCAAACCTTAGACTTTTTGTAACAATAGAACACTCTTAACATATTTTAACAATAGCACCTCCCCAAGACTTCAAACTTCAAAATTTTCGAATAGTATCATCCAACAACATGCAACAACAACAATCACACCACTAGAAACTAAATTACTAATATTCCTAGCCTTATTCCATGCCTAGATTGGTTTTCTCAGGTTTACCACTCTTGCTCTTCATTTTCCCTTTCTAGCTTCACACTTTCAAGAGTCATAAGCTTGCTAAATATTTAAGCAAATGAGAAAAAAAGGTAGGACTATTATTTAGGTACCCTTACCTAGAAGTGTGATTGCATGTGACGTTGAGCTTGGATCACCTTCTTTACTTCTTCCTTTCTGTCTTCAACTCTCCCTTTCTCACTTATTTCTGGTTCAGTTCGAAAATGAAGGAGAGAAGCTGATGGGGATGTTTTATTTAATTGGAAAAATGGATTACTTTATTTCCCTTGATCCTCACGTAACAATAAGCTTATCTTGTAAGCTTAAACTTTGTTGCATTTGCTTGAGCCAAAGTCTTCAAAACTGAACCTCATCCCCTTAATCTAACAAAGCACGTTTTGGGCTCCAAGAATTGGCCTTAGGTATGACCAATTTTATTTTTGGCATTCAATCAGTGAAATTACCTTTTGCTCTTCGTTAACTATACTGAACTTACTAAATAAATCTCATAAATTAATCCTTAATACTCATGATCATATTTATAGAATAGAGAGAGAAGAATATTTTTTATCCTATTTATAAGAAACCTCATTAAATTTTTATATGAATGTATAATTTTACCTTTCATTTATTATTGTATTGACTTTGCTTTCAAAAGGTAATCCCTCCGGTCATAAATTTGTACTACAACTTCTTTAATATGAATGTATATTTTTGGCATGAATACTTTGCTACCAAATTTGTAGTACAATTTGCACTACAAACTTTATCATATATTTAGGGACAGAGGTAGTAGAATATACATGTCACACCCTAAAAATTTTGGGGTGACCGACACGAAATACGAAACAACTCACATTCCTAAATCCTTAAACCACATGTAGAAAAATGTCTCACCTAATAATTACAATAATATCAAATATGAATACATTACTTTTAGCTCATATATAACATATTTCTTGTAATCAAAATATTAAGTAATTTTTAGAGATTTCGAAAGAGTCTCTTCGAACTTTCTGAAGTTTCTACCATAACATATAAGTTTAGTATAGTATATGGAGCTCCGCTCCACTACAACATATATAGATACATACAACTTAGACAAACAAAGATGGTGGAGATCCTGCCTATAGACGATGTGGAACATCTAAACAAGATTTACCAATATATACAAAAGAGTTTAAGCTTTTACATTGAACCAGGGACATGATCAGCTGCACTATCTAATGCCAAAAACATTTTCCAGTGAATGACGTCTCATTAATAGAAGTAAATAAAATACTGAAGGAATCAATTAAACAAGTAACATTTCATAATAATGAGATTAAAATTTTATCCAATGTCCAAGTAAAAAATTATAAGTGTAGGTAAAATTATATAAAAGTTTATTAATAAGAAAATACCATGTAAACAAACAGTGGCTATTGATGAAATTAAGTACCAACTGATATGAAAAACCCATTATCAATGAGGACTTAAAAAGAACGAGCAACTCATAGTCCACGAGGATAACTAATCAAGCGCAGCTCAAGGGCACGAAAACAAGCGTGGACACACCGTCCACAAGGGGTAAGTAACCAAGCTTTGCTTGTGGCCATGAAAAAAGTGCCAATACAAAACCCACAAATTAACAAGCGTGAGACAAATCCCACAAATATTAAATGTGAGTACTATGCCCACGAATTTCAAGCAAGCTCGAGGTTAACCATAGTACACCAAGGACTAACAGTGCTGCTGTTAGTAACCAGCGTTCTATATTCAGTCCTCTCAATTTTTTTTCAAGCATGCATGTGGTCAAAAGCAATGAAAAGTTCATTTTCGTCAACATAACGATAGCTCGTATCAAATACTCCATAATAAAAAAGCCCATCATGAAGTTTCAATAACAATATCTCAAGTTTTCCTTCTTATTCAATATGACAACAAAGTCCTTTTCAAATAATAAATCCTAACGTATGAACTTTCCAAAATGTAAGACCATTTCAATATGAAATTTATGAAAAATATCTCAAAAGTCTCCTTATTGCTTAAGTGCATAATCTAGAATTATACTTTGAAGCAATTAGAATAACATACATAATAATGAATGAAATCATCACTCTTTACTCATGTAATATCAATAAGAAAATGAAACAAATATGATAAACTTTCATCCACAAAATCATGCTTATAAATATGGTAATTAACATAAGATAGAAAAACTAGTAAAAATATCATTGATAAAAATTATAATGGGACGCTATTCACTCATCCCTTATGCTTCTAAAATATCATTCACTCATCCAAAGGCTTCCCAAGTTCTTGACCCTCATTGTCGCTTAAATACCATCTCATCACTTCAATATTATTATTATGTTTTTATACTCTCAAGAATAAAAATCCTTTTCAACTCAATATAATTTCATTGATTGTTTTCTGTACTACATTTGATAGCTACACACTCATACTTTTAACCCCCCACCCCACCTCGGGGGGGGGCGGGCAAAAACTCTCTTCCACTAACTTTATGTTGTACTTAATAAACCAACATCATGATAACTCACCCGGGGGGGCGACAACAACTCTCTTCCACTAACTTTATGTTGTACTTAATAAACCCAACATCATGATAACTCATATTTATATAGGGAAAAACACTTCTCATGTCACACACACATGAAATGATGGGACCCACATATATATAAAATGCTCATTGTATATATATATGTGGGTCCCACCATTTCATATGTGTGTAGGAATCTTCTTTTTCTCATGCAACATGAGAAGTTTAAACCCCATATATATAATACCTAAAATTGTTTTCCAAGTTACAAACACCTTTAACTGACTTATATACTATATAATTCATTCAATACCATTCTACCATATTTATCAGCTCTCAAACAATTAATCTAGCACATCATATGCACCCTAAGTATTCACATAAAAAAAAAAAAATTTAATCATTGAAATTTCACATCAATCTCGGTTTTTTCTTTTTCAACATCATTAGAATGTTCTGAAGCTTCTTGTAATACCCCAAAATTCATATGCCTCTTGAATATTATAATCGGCCAAATAATACCTATTTAAAATAGGAAAGTATGTTGTCTCTAATTTTAGTAATTTATTTGTTTATTTTCCTTGGAATTTAAAGAGGTAAAAATCTTTAGGGGTCATAAATTGCCCTATAATTATTAAATTAATACATGGTGCATAAATTGTAATACCCTAAAATTCTCACTTATTATAAATGTCATATTTTGATAAATAAAACATATTAGGGATAGGTGAATATGTGGTCTCAAACTTTAGAAGCTTATTGACTATTATTTTAAGTGATTTCTTCTTGAAATCAAATAAGCTAAAGACCAAATATTCTAAGGATCATAAAACACCATAAAATTATCATCACTAAGCATAGTCTTAATTTAATCATGAGAGACAATTAAAATGACATGGAAATAATTATTCCGATTAAAGAAAATTATCAAACAACTAATGGGCAATTAAATTCGCAAACATTAAAATATTTATGTTAATTTTCGTAATTAATTAATAATTAAATTAAAAAGGCATAATTAAGAAATGTATAAGATTAATTAGTGATCAAAGGCTAATAAAAACCCAAGATTAGCCTAAAGATAATTCCTAATGATAATAATTAATATAGTAACCTATCAATTGAGCCTTATAACATCTAAAAACACTATCTTAGAGATTTTAGCCAAGATTAATTAAATCTTCCCTATTTTAAATATGTGGCGAAAATTCTCTTTTAAAGAGGCAAGATAATTACATTTATTTTAAATCCTAAGAGCACATAATATATGAACAAAGATCATCAAAAGTAGTAGAATTTCCCCAACACAAAATAAAGGCTTGGATTAAATATAATAAAGTTAAATCCTAAGGCCCTAATTAAGTATCATAAAGTGTAATCCTTGTGAAGTAAAAATTAACCAATGAGAGAATTCTTTCTAGATGAGTATGAAGTAATTAAAACACAAAATTTGAAGAGAAAAAAGGGAAGTGCACAGTTTTTACACCAAAAAACTGAATAAAGAAATTGAAGTAATCAATTAAAAGAATTACTCAAGATAGTTGAGCACATGCAAGTCATAAATTATGGAAGAGGATAATGTACTTTTAATTAAGAGACTTAATGACCATGGAAGAGGATAAATGGGAAAGAGAAAGAGTGTTGTGAGTGCTAATGTTGTGAGCCTAGTAGGAAAAGTCAAGGAATCATCCAATGAGAAAATTGTACATGAATTAATTAGATTAATCAATAGGATTAATTCAAGACTTAATCAAAGAGGAATCTATACAAAATAAATTGTATCTTGAGATCCATTGATCATAAATCAAATGTAAGAAGAGATTATTGACAAGCATAATTCAAGCTTGAAATTGACTATAACCAAAGCTATTTCCTCAACTTTTGAGGATTGTGTCCAATTGAGAAAATGAGAGATTATGGTCTCTAATTAAAGCTAAAAATCTCAGGAGTTCAAAAGCAATGAGAGAATTTTAATAAGACTTCATCAAGATCATCAAATGAATTTTGTCTAGTGAAAAACAAAGAAAATAGTTGGCTTGGGAAAAAGCTAGAACACATGGGATATTTTGCAAAAAGTTTTTGGAAGAGGATATGGTACTTTAGGATAGAAAATGGAAGAGGATCAAGGAGAGAGAGGGGGGTCATATTTGAGGGTTCTAAGGGCTAGGATTTGTGTAAAACCCTAAAATCTCTACTTATAAAGAAAGCCATATTTTGACAAATACCACATGTTTAACAAAGGAGAGTATGTTGTCTCTAAATTGTGTAAATTTGTTACCTATATTTTAGGCAAATTTCTCTTGGGAATTTATAACAACCAAAGGCAAATATTTAGGCTACATTTAAGGATCCTAAAATACAAATAATTATTATATTAAATTATGGTTCTTGAATAAAAAAAAAAAAAGAGCAAAATAATGTGATGTAAATACTTAGGAAATTTTTAAGGATTGATAAGCAATTAAGTCCTCACTTAATAATGGTGTAAACTTTCATGATGAATTATGGTGCATAAAGCTTGTGTGAATTAAACACTAAGTCTCCATGGTTAGCTAATAAATACCAATTAGGAGTTAATTAAGCTTTGCTAATGACACTTAAGCCTTTATGATGTCATCAAAGTGACATCACAAGGATGACATCACAAGAGCTCATGCTTAATGGTGTAGGGCCAAGATTTAATGAAATCACCACAAAATCCAATCTAATGGATAGGGTTCAAGATGAGAGGATAATATATTATTTAACAAAATTAAATAAAGGCATAATTAAATATAGCACATGGGCTCATAAATGTAAAAGTGGAAGAGGATAAATAGGAGAAATTATAATAATACTAAAAATAGGATAAAAACACTTGCACATGGGACCACAAGCAAAGAAAATGCAAGAAGGCAAGAGAGAGGGGGGAGGGAGCACGGATGAGGGGGAGAGAAAAGAGAGGAAAAAGAGAGAAAAGAGAAAAAGGAAAAGAGAAAAGAGGGAGAGAAAAAGAGAGAGAGAGAGAGGAAGAGAGAGAGTGATTAAAATATGATTTTTATTAGAACACATGTTGAATTTAATTTTAGAAATTAAGATAATTAGCTAAATCCAATGTAATTATTTCTAACCAATAGGAATCATTTGCTCACAAATTGTATCATCCTAGAAGCACGAAGTGATATTAGCCATTGATAAGAAAAATTGATCCTAGGGATAGAATTCTTGAGCTCTTTCTATAAATAGAGGCCTTGCCTCTCCTCATTCTTCACACCAAATCAACCACCAAGTGGTGATTTCTAAGAAGGAGGAAGGAGTTCAAGAGCTTCAAGAGGTAAGCTTGTCTTTAGTTTTTAGTTTCTAGTCTTTAGCTTTTAGTTTCTAGTTTTTAGTTTTTAAAATTCTTAGATAGAAGTAGTTTAGATCTTAAATATTCTAGAATAATTTTATTTACATGTTTTTATGGTCAAAATTGGCTTAGTTTTGAAAAAATGATGAGAGGGGTTATATAGCAAAATTTTTGGAAGAGAATCATTAAAGTAACGAAGTTCGCGAAATTTCATCGGTTTTGAAAATTATGGAATCAATGATGAACATGCCAAAGCTTCATATTGAAAATACAGTCACGAAATTCTGGAAACATTCATGGATAAAGTAGACATATAGGGATTTTTAAATATGTCAAGAACGTGTTAAAATGATTTCTGTACAGTGAGATAAAAATTCTCAAAGTTAAGCTACGTTTTTCTGGAAAAATTCTGGGCAGTGGTTGAAGATCATTAAACTGGGAATGAATCAAGAATTCTGGGTGAAAACCAATATTTTTCTCAAAAATATACATCCTAAGGATTCCAAGGAATTTTACGGATCCTCGTTTCGATTTCTCTAGAATTAATTATGATTTTTCAAAGTTAGATAAAAATCTGTCCAGAGTTCTGGACTAGCGTTTTTAAAGAATTAAAAGTGATAAGTTGAGAGATAATCCTACCAAGGGTAAAAAGGTCATTAGTGACTAGGATATCTCCTAGAAAGTCATTGTGAAATAATAAATATGACATTACCATTATAGGTCAAACGCGATCACAGTCCGAAGTCAACGTACCAACATCACGACAAAGGTACGGACGCGTACTGTAACACTAACTCTGATGTTTACTGTATACCTATATGTGATAGATATGTTCATAGACTGTGACGCTATTTTTTTTAAAAGAATTGTTCATACACATACAACCTTATACGGGTTATAGTCATGATAACGCCGTTGAGTTTTCCTAGCGCTGAGGACACGGATGTACACCGTGGCACTGGTGAATAGTGCAGACTATAATAACATTCATATGCAGTGGCTGTGCTTTGTTATTATTTTTCAATGTGAACATTGTTGTTTTGTCATGAATATCTGTCATACATAACTGTTACATAAGCATGAGATTAACCGTTACCTGAGGTTCAATGGGAATTGAACCTCGGCTCTTACCATAGCCTCGGGTTCGGGAGGAGCGGGACCGTGGACAAGGGTAAGCTGCCCGCATGAGGTCCCGACGGAGAATGTCCTTTTTGATTTTTGTGTATAAACATACCTATGACTATTCGGATGACTGTAATAGCAACTAAACACACCAGCTATGAATGTTTATCAGTGACTCGTTTGTTTTAAACTAATCCGATGCTCTACTCTGATCAAACCATTTCAAACTCTGATTAAAACATTCCGAAAATGCTTCAGAAAATTGGGGTGTTCCAATTTGTGCTTTTAATTTACCTAGATCCAATGGCCATAATGCAAGATGAGGGGTTGTGAATAGTGCCATGGACTTTTACTATAAATAGGGGGTTGGGGTCTTCATAATTCCTCACCAATTCACAAAGAAACATCTGAAATATAGAGAGAAAGTGAGAGTGAGAGCCTTGAAGAAAGGAGGAGCAAAGTTCTTGGTAAGTTCTTTAGCTCTAGCTTTAAGTTCTTTGAGTTTTAGTTCTTAAATTCTTAGATAGAAGTAGCTTAGATCCTAAATATGCTAGGATAATTTTATTTACATGTTTTTATAGTCAAAATTGTCTTTATTTCAAAAAATTGATGGAGAAGAAGTTATGGCAAAATTTCTGGAAGGAAATCATCAAAGTAACAAAGTTCGCGAAATTTCATCGGTTTCGAATTTCTGGAGTCAGTGATGAAAATGCCAGAATTTCATATTGAAAATATGGTCACAAAATTCTGAGAAAATTCATGGTTAAAATAGACTTATAGGGAGTTTTAAATATGTCAAGAACATGTAAAAATGATTTTTCTACAGGGAGATAAAAATCCTTAAGGTTAGGCTATGAATTTCTGGAAAAATTCTGGGCAGAGGCTCAAAACTTTAAACCTGGGAGTGATTCATGTAATCTGGGAAATATTGATTATTTTTAGTTGAAAATAGACATCCTAAGTATTCCAAGTAATTTTACGGATCCTCGTTTCAATTTTTGTAGAATTAATTATGATTTTTCAAAGTTAGACAAAATGCTGCCCAGATTTGTACCAGCGTTGTTCTACAAATTTTGAGGAAACAAAGTGGAAAATAAATGTTGCAAGGGCAAAATAGTCATTAGTGGCCAGGATATCCCTTAGGATATTATTTGTAAATTAATAAATACGATATTACCATTATAAGATACGCGTGATCACCGCCCGACCAGTCAACGTCGACAACACCGACGAAGGTACGGACGCGCATCGTTTGTAACACTAACTCGATGTTTACTTGTATACCTATATGTGATGGTTGTTTTCATAGATTGAGAATCTGTTTTAAAAAGTTATTGAGTATACATATACAACTGTACACGGGTTATGGTATTGATAACGCCGTTGAGTTTTCCTAGCGGGACACGATAGGCCATCGTGGCACCGTGAATAGTATGATCGTAATAACGTTCATATGCAGCTGGCGTGTTCTCGTTATTATCTTTTATATGTGAATATTGCTGTGAAACCATGAGATAACTGTCATACATAACTGTACATGAACATGAGGTTAACCGCACACGAGGTTCAATGGGCATTGAACCTCGCTCTTACCATAGCTTCGTGGATCCTAGAGTAAACAGGATCGAAGACAAGGGTAAGCCGCGATGTAGAACTGGCCGGAGAAAGTACTATTGACATGTACTGTACGATATCGACATTTGAAAAAAAATGTAACGCTGTTAAAACAGGATTAGCTTCGAATAACGCATAATAGAGTTAAAGGAAACTTGATAGATAAACTGATTTTGACTATTAAAACAACACTTGATTGAATGTTGTGGCATGCATTACATTAAAACCCCGTCTTGAAAAACATTGTACTTTTGATCCATTGAAATTAAGATTTCTTATCACTTTATCATAATGACATAACCATGCATTATATATCCTTGTTTCATTTTGAAAATTTGATAAACGCCTTTAAGTTAACATGAACTATTTAACTCGCAAATTTGAATTTATCTCGTAGTAAGAACAAAACCATAAAGATTAGATTCCTGGATTTTAGAGACATAAAGCCCTAAATATAAAATTTTGAGTGTACACTCGGTAAAATCTGGATGAATTAAGAGTTAGTATTGTTGTTATTGATACTCCTAAAACCCTACTTTAGTACACCACCGTACTAATATGATTGTGTTCCTGTCCAAACCATTAGATTTCAGAACATAAACTGGAATGTGTAGGTCACTGTAGTAACTGAAGTTGAATTTTTGTCTTCTTGTTATTTGCACCTATTGATAAATATTGGGCATGAAATTTGTAGTAGCATGTGGAATTCATGGAAACTAAATGGAACTTAAAAAGTTGTTCAGGATTTCGTTGAAACTATTCTTCGGTTACTTTGTATGTTGACTTCACCTCACTCCTGATAAAAATATGGGATATGAAATCCTCATTTTATGTTAGGAATTTAGCGTAGTAATTACCTTAGCAAAGAAAAGATTTGCCGTTGTAATCAATAATTCTTGTATAGAAACTAGTATCAAGCTTCTAATATAGTCTAAGAGTTAGACTTGGGAGAGGTTTAGATAAAATAGACGAGCAGATGCTCGAAATCTAGGTGTACGAATGTACACGGGGCAGTGTCCCTAGGCCTTAAGACAGTAGTACTTATCACTATATGAAACGCGAATTGTTATAGTGACCTTAAACTAGTATGTCTATGAGTACGCCTTGAGTCCGGCAAAACATTTACTGTACCAGGTAGTAGTTGAAATACCTAAAGCCTGAGAATAATCTCCTAGGTATTAAGGCTGAGATCCCTAGTGCAGTGGTAATGGATTGAGCCAGAAGGCCAATATGTGTTAAGCCGAGAGGCTGAATGGGTCAGGCGGTAAGGCCTGTGTAACTAAGCACGATGAGGATAAGGTCCTGAGTTTGAATACTATACCTGGGTACAAAAATGAATAAAATTATTATTCAAATATTAGAGTGCGTGCTAAGTAAGCATAGTACGGGAATAGACTAGATGTCTAGAGTTTTCCGAGTTTATACGATCAGATGACAAGGGCGTACGTGTCAGTCACCCTTATCTGAGCAGGTATTGCTTGGGCCACATCTGATTGACTAGCCCTCTGAACAAATCGTTTTATTCAAAAGACAACTTCTAGCAGCACAAAATGGACAAAAGAGCTACGACGACAAAAGGGAGAAGGCTTCAGAGGCAAAAATTTAGTCCACGTTACGTAAGACCATTCGAAAATTTTAGTTAAACGTGAACCAGTCACTTACCAGATAACCTTACCCCCGAACCCGATTAATCTCCATAACATTTCCTGTGTTTCTCAATTATACCAATCAGATCACAATCGTGACATAGAGTATGAGGTGTCTTAAGTGGCCACCGTGTGTAGGCGCCACGGAAACATTTTTGGTATGTCAAGGTACGACATGACCATATCTTCGTAATTAAGCTGGAGCAAATTCTCGATCACCGAAAGAAGTGGCGTAGAAATAAAAACATTTCGTTAAAGTACATTTCCATGATTTATGGTTCAAAGTCCAGTTAGTATAGAGCAAATTTCAAGGACGAAATTTTATTTAACGGGGGGAGAAATGTAATACCCTAAAATTCTCACTTATTATAAATGTCATATTTTGATAAATAAAACATATTAGGGATAGGTGAATATGTGGTCTCAAACTTTAGAAGCTTATTGACTATTATTTTAAGTGATTTCTTCTTGAAATCAAATAAGCTAAAGACCAAATATTCTAAGGATCATAAAACACCATAAAATTATCATCACTAAGCATAGTCTTAATTTAATCATGAGAGACAATTAAAATGACATGGAAATAATTATTCCGATTAAAGAAAATTATCAAACAACTAATGGGCAATTAAATTCGCAAACATTAAAATATTTATGTTAATTTTCGTAATTAATTAATAATTAAATTAAAAAGGCATAATTAAGAAATGTATAAGATTAATTAGTGATCAAAGGCTAATAAAAACCCAAGATTAGCCTAAAGATAATTCCTAATGATCATAATTAATATAGTAACCTATCAATTGAGCCTTATAACATCTAAAAACACTATCTTAGAGATTTTAGCCAAGATTAATTAAATCTTCCCTATTTTAAATATGTGGCGAAAATTCTCTTTTAAAGAGGCAAGATAATTACATTTATTTTAAATCCTAAGAGCACATAATATATGAACAAAGATCATCAAAAGTAGTAGAATTTCCCCAACACAAAATAAAGGCTTGGATTAAATATAATAAAGTTAAATCCTAAGGCCCTAATTAAGTATCATAAAGTGTAATCCTTGTGAAGTAAAAATTAACCAATGAGAGAATTTTTTCTAGATGAGTATGAAGTAATTAAAACACAAAATTTGAAGAGAAAAAAAGGGAAGTGCACAGTTTTTACACCAAAAAACTGAATAAAGAAATTGAAGTAATCAATTAAAAGAATTACTCGAGATAGTTGAGCACATGCAAGTCATAAATTATGGAAAAGGATAATGTACTTTTAATTAAGAGACTTAATGACCATGGAAGAGGATAAATGGTAAAGAGAAAGAGTGTTGTGAGTGCTAATGTTGTGAGCCTAGTAGGAAATGTCACATCCCAATTTTCGAAAACGTTTTCACAGTATCTTGATCAGAGTTGAGCATCGGAAGTAAATAGTATTGAAAAGTATCTGATAAATATCCACTGTAATGTATGTGCTTTTAACAGCGTTACAATTTTTTTTTCAAATGTTGATATCGTAAAATACATGTCAATAGGACTTTCTCCAGCCGGTTCCTACATCTGTTGCTTACCCTTGTCTTCGATCCTGTTTACTCCGGATCCTGAAGCTATGGTAAGAGCTGAGGTTCAATGCCCATTGAACCTCAGGTAACGATTAACCTCATGTTCATGTACAGTTATGTATGACAGTTATCTCATGGTTTCACAACAATATTCACATATAAAAGATAATAACAGAACACAGCCACTTCATATGAACGTTATTATAGTCTGCACTATTCACCAGTGCCACGATGGCCTATCGTGTCCTCAGCGCTAGGAAAACTCAACGGCGTTATCAATACCATAACCCGTGTACAGCTGTATATGTATACTCAATAACTTTTTAAAATAGAATCTCAGACTATGAATACAACCATCACATATAGGTATACAATAAACATCAGAGTTAGTGTTACAAAGACGCGTCCGTACCTTCGTCGGTGTTGTCGGTACGTTGACGGTCGGGCGGTGATCACGCGTATCCTATAATGGTAATATCGTATTTATTAATTTACAAATAATATCCTAAGGAATATCCTGGCCACTAATGACTATTTTGCCCTTGCAACATTTATTTTCCACTTTGTTTCCTCAAAATTCGTAGAACAACGCTGGTACAAATCTGGGCAGCATTTTGTCTAACTTTGAAAAATCATAATTAATTCTACAAAAATCGAAACGAGGATCCGTAAAATTACTTGGAATCCTTAGGATGTCTATTTTCAATTAAAAATAATCACCTTTTCCTAGATTACACGAAGAACTCTCAGGTTTTAAGTTTTGAACCTCTGCCCAGCATTTTTCCAGAAATTCGTAGCCTAACTTTGAGGATTTTTATCTCCCTGTACAGAAATCATTTTGACATGTTCTTGACAGATTAAAAATCCCTATATGTCTATTTTAATCATGAATTTTCTCAGAATTTTGTGACCATATTTTCAATATGAAATTCTGGCGTTTTCATCACTGCCTCCAGAAATTCCGAAACCGATGAAATTTCGCGAACTTCGTTACTTTGATGATTTTCTTCCAGAAATTTTGCTATATGACCTCCCTCATATTTTTTTGAAATAAAGCCAATTTTGACCATAAAAACATGTAAATAAAATATCCTAGCATATTTAGGATCTAAGCTACTTCTATCTAAGAATTTAAGAACTAAAACTCAAAGAACTTAAAGCTAGAGCTAGAGAACTTACCAAGAACTTTGCTCCTCCTTTCTTCAAGGCTCTCACTCTCACTTTCTCTCTATATTTCAGATGTTGCTTTGTGAATTGGTGAGGAATAATGAAGACCCCAACCCCCTATTTATAGTAAAAGTCCATGGCACTATTCACAACCCCTCATCTTGCATTATGGCCATTGGATCTAGGTAAATTAAAAGCACAAATCCTAGCCCTTAGAACCCTCAAATCTGACCCCCCTCTCTCTCCTTAATCCTCTTCCATTTCCATTAATTGTTCTATCCCAAAGTACCATATCCTCTTCCAAACACTTTTGCAAAATATCCTACTACTTCTTGGCTTTCTCTAGAATTTCCTACCACTTCTATTGCTAGAATCACTAGATAAAAATTCATTTGGGGACCTTAATGAAGTTTGATTCAAATTCCCTTTTTGGTTTTGAACTCTTGAGATTTTTGGCTTTAATTAGAGACCATAATCTCTCATTTTCTCAATTGGACATAATCCTCAAAAGTTGAGGAAATGACTTTGATTATAGTCAATCTCAAGCTTGAATTTTTCTTGTTAATAATCACTTCTTACATTTGATTTTTGATCAATGGATCTCAAGATACAATTTATTTTGTATAGATTTCCCTTTGATTAAGTCTTGATTTAATCCTATTGATTAATCTAATTATCTTATGTGTAATTTTCTCATTGGATATCAATTTGACTTTCTTTCTTGATTTTTCTCCCACCAATTTATCCTCTTCCATGGTCATTAAGTCTCTTAATTAAAAGTACATTATCCTCTTCCATTATTTATGACTTGCATGTGCTCAACTATCTTGAGTAATTCTTTTAATTGATTACTTCAATTTCTTTATTCATTTTTTTGTGTGTAAAAACTGTGCACTTCCCTCTTTTCTCTTCAAATTTTGTGTTTTAATTACTTTATACTCATCTAGAAAGAATTCTCTCATTGGTTAATTTTTACTTCACAAGGATTACACTTTATGATACTTAATTAGGGCCTTAGGATTTATCTTTATGCTAGTCTTGGGTTTTTATTAGCCTTTGATCACTAATTAATCTCATACATTTCTTAATTATGCCTTTTTAATTTAATTATTAATTAATTACGAAAATTAGCATAAATATTTTAATGTTTGCAAATTTAATTGCAAATAACTACCTAAATATTCTTCTAGTGTAATTTTAATTGCCCACTAATTATTGGTAATTGCCTCTTAATTGTCCAAGTGTTTTGATAATTCTTTATGGTCTTTCATGAATTAAATATGAACTAGGTATTAATTATAAGTTATTAGAGAATTTAGTCTCTTAACAAATTATGAAAATTGGTGCTTTGATCAATTATAAAGGTTTGTTCAATTATTTAATTTAGTGAAGATTTAGTTGGTCATAAGTGTTATTGATTTCTCCAAATTTATTTAAGGATTTTCATGACACTTTCTTGCTTTTTTTTTTTTTTTTTTTTTTTTTTTTTTAGATTCCACATGAATCATAGTTTAATAGGGCATTTATTGTATTTTATGATGCCTATTAAAATTCAGAAAGTTAAATCATTGGTCACCTTAATTCTAAAGAAAATTTACCTAGAAAATAGAATAAACACATCTCAAAATTTGAGACCACATATTCACCTATTTTAATAGGTTTTATTTATCAAAATATAGCGGTTATGCTAAATGTGATTTTTAGGGTATTACAGGAAAAGTCAAGGAATCATCCAATGAGAAAATTGTACATGAATTAATTAGATTAATCAATAGGATTAATTCAAGACTTAATCAAAGAGGAATCTATACAAAATAAATTGTATCTTGAGATCCATTGATCATAAATCAAATGTAAGAAGAGATTATTGACAAGCATAATTCAAGCTTGAAATTGACTATAACCAAAGCTATTTCCTCAACTTTTGAGGATTGTGTCCAATTGAGAAAATGAGAGATTATGGTCTCTAATTAAAGCTAAAAATCTCAAGAGTTCAAAAGCAATGAGAGAATTTTAATAAGACTTCATCAAGATCCTCAAATGAATTTTTTCTAGTGAAAAACAAAGAAAATAGTTGGCTTGGGAAAAAGCTAGAACACATGGGATATTTTGCAAAAAGTTTTTGGAAGAGGATATGGTACTTTAGGATAGAAAATGGAAGAGGATCAAGGAGAGAGAGGGGGGGGGTCAGATTTGAGGGTTCTAAGGGCTAGGATTTGTGCTTTTAATTTACCTAGATCCAATGGCCATAATGCAAGATGAGGGGTTGTGAATAGTGCCATGGACTTTTACTATAAATAGGGGGTTGGGGTCTTCATAATTCCTCACCAATTCACAAAGAAACATCTGAAATATAGAGAGAAAGTGAGAGTGAGAGCCTTGAAGAAAGGAGGAGCAAAGTTCTTGGTAAGTTCTCTAGCTCTAGCTTTAAGTTCTTTGAGTTTTAGTTCTTAAATTCTTAGATAGAAGTAGCTTAGATCCTAAATATGCTAGGATAATTTTATTGACATGTTTTTATAGTCAAAATTGTCTTTATTTCGAAAAATTAATGGAGAAGAAGTTATGGAAAAATTTCTGAAGGAAATCATCAAAGTAACAAAGTTCTCGAAATTTCATCGGTTTCGAATTTCGAGTCAAGATGATGAAAAACGCCGAATTTCATATTGAAACTATGGTCACAAAATTCTGAGAAACTTCATGGTTAAAATAGACATATAGGGATTTTTAAATATGTCAAGAAAATGTAAAAATGATTTTTGTACAGGGGAGATAAAAATCCTTAAGTTTAGGCTACGAATTTCTGAAAAATTCTGGGCGCGTAGGCTCAAAACTTTAAACCTGGGAGTGATTCGTGTAATCTGGGAAAGATTTATTATTTTTAATTGAAAATAGACATCATTCCAAGTAATTTTACGGATCCTCGTTTCGATTTTTGTAGAATTAATTATGATTTTTCAAAGTTAGACAAAATGTCGCCCGATTTGTACCAAATATTGTTCTACGAATTTTGAGGAAACAAAGTGGAAAATAAATGTTGCAAGGGAAAAATAGTCATTAGTGGCCGGGATATCCCTTAGGATATTATTTGTAAATTAATAAATACGATATTACCATTATAGGATACGTGTGATCACCGCCCGACCGTCAACGTACCGACAACACCGACGAAAGTACGGACGCGTACTGTAACACTAACTCTGATGTTTATTGTATACCTATATGTGATGGTTGTTTTCATAGATTGAGAATCTGTTTTAAAAAGTTATTGAGTATACATATACAGCTGTACACGGGTTATGGTATTGATAACGCCGTTGAGTTTTCCTAGCGCTGAGGACACGATAGGCCATCGTGGCACTGGTGAATAGTGCAGACTATAATATCATTCATATGCAGTGGCTGTGTTCTGTTATTATCTTTTATCTGTGAATATTGCTGTGAAACCATGAGATAATTGTCATACATAACTGTACATGAACATGAGGTTAACCGTTACCTGAGGTTCAATGGGCATTGAACCTCGCTCTTACCATAGCTTCGTGGATCCGGAGTAAAACAGGGATCGAAGACAAGGGTAAGGTGCGAGATGTAGGAACCGGTTGGAGAAAGTCCTATTGACATGTATCGCATGATATCGACATTTGAAAAAAAAAATGTAACGCTGTTAAAAGCACATACATGACAAAGGATATTTATCGATTACTTTTCAATACTATTTACTTCCGATGCTCAACTCTGATCAAGATACCGTGAAAACGCTTTCGAAAATTGGGATGTTACATAAATGGCCATGAAAATCTAAAAAGTTGTGAAAAAATAATTAAACCAATTAAAGAAAATTGCCAACAATTAGTGGATAATTCAATCTATGTTAATTGAATTATTTTCATAAACATTCACAATTAATTTAGTGGCATCTGTTAAAGGCATAATTAAGGATGTATTACCTTAATTAAGAACCAATGGCTAATAAAGGACTAAGATTAGCATATAAGTAGTTTCTAATGATCATAATTAATCTTAGTACCAATCATATTTTAACAATTACACTTAACTACTTTATTAGGGATGCTAATTAAGATTAGATATGGAGGGCTAAGATTAAATTTAAATCCAAAGGCCTTAATTAAGCCTCATAAAGCCAAATCCTTGTGAAATTGAATTGGCCAATGATAAATCAATAAAATATTCTTAATCCTCATGAAATTAATTGGACCAATAAGAGATTAACACAAATTAAAGGGTTGGATTAAATCTAGTAAAGTTAAATCCTAAGGCTTTAATTTAATTTCATAAAGTGAAATCCTTGTGAAAATTTTATCAACCAATGAGAGGACTTTCTTCTTGATTTTGTGAGATAAAAAAAACACATATTGAATATTAAAAAAAAAAAAGATGAAGGGGAGGTGGTGAATGTGTGTGTGTATACGTGTATGTGTGTGTGTAGGGAAATTCTAACTTGATAAAAATATACAATAATAAGTAGGATTTTTCTACACAAATGAAGAGCCAAGATTTAATCCCATAAAGCTAAATCCAAAGGCCTAAATCAATTACATGTTTAAATCCTTAATCCATGGGAAAATGAATTAACCAATAAGAGGCCTTGAAAATAGGATATTTTGAGCTATGTGGGAAACACAATTCAAGAGTGATTGAAGGAGAAGGGGGCCACGGTTATACATGCTTGTGGAAAAAGAAGAGTGAATTGATTAACATAAACTTGCACACACATGGGATAATATCACTTAATAAGATGGAAGAAGCAATTAAAGGAATCACATGGGTTCATTAATGAAACTTGGAAGAGGATAAAATAAATTAAAGAAAGCACATGCAAATGGAAGAGGATAAGATGAGGGAGAGAAAAATGGCAATTAAACACTTGTTTTAACATTTTAAAATAGCTTCATGAAAATAAAAAATAAAAATCCTAGCATTTCGTTCGATAGAAAGGATGAGAATCAAAGGTGATGAAATAAAGCCATTATATATTGAAGTTGAAATTGTTGACCACGTCTTGTGAGAAGTCTGGATAAAATTTAGTATTAAATAATAATGGCATATTCAATTAATAAGAGAGCACATTAGATGCTTATTAAATGGATGTGTATGTCGACCAAAGAGCTGAAGGGGTAGGATTAAATATGATAAAGTGCATTTTGATCCAAAGGTGGGGAAGAAAGAAGAGCTTATTTTATTTAAATCAAAAATAAATAATAAATTGAATTTCAAAAAGCAAAACTTAGAGATTAAGTTAGGGTTTTCTAATCACATGAAGGATGAGATCAACTCTTGTAAAGTAAATTGCATCCAATGGCTAGGGTGAGAGATGGGCAAATTAAATTCCAATTGTGTCCTAGATCTTCACCTATAAATAGGAGGCTTGGGTTCACTTCATTCTTCACACTAAACTCAACCAAATAGGTGAGTTCTTAGAGAGCAAGAGTAGAGAAAAGAGAGTAGGAATCATGAAAGAGGAGGAAGTTCTTCAAGGGTAAGCTTCCTTGTTCTTGAGTTTTAAGTTTGGTGTTCTTATAATTCTTAGATTAAATGTTAGTTTGGTCTTTAATCTTCCATTATAATTTTGATTTCATGTTTTTTATGGTTAAATATGTCTTTATTTCGAAAATATGATGAAAAATATTGTGGAGCAAAATTCTTGGAAGTTGAAGATCAAAGTAGCGAAGTTCTGACGAAATTTTTGGTAAAATTTCTGGGCAAACAGCAACAGAAATGATAATATTTTATGTTGAAAATGAAGCCCATAAATCACAAAACTTTCCAGAAATAAATTAGACATGTAGGGCTTTCCAAATATATATAATATGTAGCGTTTTGATTCCTATACAAAGAAATACAATCAGTTGAAGTTAGGCTATTTTTCTGGACGAAATTCTGGGCAATGTTGTGAAAGATGAAAACTGGGAATTGTTCATAAATTCTGGGTATATAAAAGTATTTTTTCTTGAAAATATACATCTTAAGGATTCTGGAAAATTTTACGGATTCTCGTTTCGATTTTTCTAGAATTAATTATGATTTTCCAAAGTTGATACAAAATCTGCCCAGAAAATTCAGTATTGCGTTTTTAAATAAATGTAAGGGCAAAATTGTAAATAACAAATCCACCAAGGGTAGAGAGGTAAATAGAGGCGAAAATATCCCTTAGGATATTATTCTAAGTACTATGGTGATATGTTAGGATATCCGGGAAGTCCGGGTCAGATCAAAGAGTCGGACATATTGCTAACTACACGGTGAAAGGTACGTTCGCGTACTGTAACACTAACTCTGATGCTTATTGTATGCTTATATGTGATAGACTATTTCATAGAGTCATGGATAGGACTTTGTCTTGGGTCATGCACCGTGTCTAAGACTCTGTCTTAGTTCACTGTTTATACATTCAGCTTTATTCATACGGGTTACAGTCTTGGTAATGCCGTTGAGTTTTCCTAACGCTGAGGACATGAGGAGCTGTCGTGACACTGGTTAGTGCAAACATGGTTGATCATGTGCTTTGTGTGCTATGTACTGTTGTTGTGATTGACATTACATCTACTGTGTGCTTATGTATTGTTATAACCTTACATCTGCTGTGTGCTATGTATTGGTTAATGCTGTAATGTTATGAATATCTGTCATACATATTTATCATACATAAGGATGAGGTTAACTGTTACCTAAGGTTCAATGTGTATTGAACCTCAGCTCTTACTATAGCTTCAGGATCCGGAGTGAACGGGATCGAGGACAAGGGTAAGCAACAGGCATAGGGACTGGCAGGAGAAAGTTCTTTTGATATGTACTTAACGTTGTAGTCATTTGAAATTTTTGTATCACTATGGAAGCAAACATATACAATACAGTGGATGTTTATCAGTTACTCTTCAATTTAAATACTTCCGATACTCTACTCTGATCAAATATTTCCAAAAAAAAAACGCTTCCGAAAATTGGGATGTTACACTTCTAAATTTCATCTCATGACAATGTTTAAGTTAGGGAGCCAAGCAATCATCCAAACACTTCTACCTCCCTTTCATTCACTACCTCAAACCAATCATCCTCTTACCTAACACAACAATCAAATTCAATTTACTTTTCCAACTCTTTTCAAACATACTAAATTCCATTTATAATTCTTTATCTGTGATTCTCTTAAGTTATGAAGAAAGAACCTGCCTCCCTATAATATGACATGAAAATTAATTAAATGCATACACTATAATTACCTCACATCACTTTAGTCCCAACTAACAACTGACATGGTTATAATTTCCTCTCAAGCCTTTTAACGAACACCTCATGTGCAACAATTACCACATGCTTTCATCATACTTCTTCATACAATCAAAACCTCTTTGCCCAACAATTTTCAAACATAAAAACATAATTTACGATGATTCATAGCTTACTTTTTCATCCAAATCAATCTAGACCAGAGGAAAATCAACACCAAATCTGTATTGTGCCTCTTGTAACATCAAATAAAAAAAATTATGAAAAATACCTATTCAAAAGTCTCTCCGTCTTCAATGCTTGAACTACATAAACCCCCAAATTTCTCCCACTTTGAACTATCAGTAGCAGCAAAGAAGGAAAAAAAAAAAAAAAAAAAAAAAAAAAAAAAGGAACTCCAATCGTCACCTATCCACTTAATAAATCATATGAGAGGTGTTCTGCACCCACAAACAAAGCACGACCTAAATATGGGAATAAGAATGGAAGAACGCAGAAATGACCTCGCGCTTAGCCATGACAGATTCAAACACACACCAGAAACAAGGAAGGAGAAAACAATGCCAACCTGAAACGAAGATTCAAATAAAACCAGCAATAAAGAGGAACAATGAAGATTCAGTGCCAAAACTTCCTCAATAATGGCGGAAATATAGGGAGGAACGAAGGGTGTGAAGTCCGGCAATGGAAGAAGGAAAAGAAGTCTGATTGGTGGCTGCCTAAACTCACAGCAACCAAAATTTGCACCACACAGACGATGAAGAAGGAAAAAAACGTAAGGGAAGATAAATTTTCAGAATTATCTCGAGACTTCTTCGCTTTCTTCAAGTTTAAATCGTTGAGAGAGAGAGAGAGAGAGAGAGAGAATCTGATAGGTGGCATTTTTTTGGCTACAAGGGTATTAGAGTAATTTCATAATGGCAAAACAAAATAAAATGCCTCCCTTGATTCTTGACACACAAATGGACTCAGACTCAATACCTAACAATAGGCAATAAGCAAGATTCCACTAGATGATCAATTTACTTATGTGAAAAATCTACAACAATTAATTAAAATATTAATGTTCTAATTTCAAGGCCATTACAATCTAAACATTATTAATCTTTAAACTAATCTAACCAAATCATAATATATCATATCTATACTTCTAAGAAAGATAGAAAATGAGAAAATATTGATATAAGATATAATATCAATATCTAATAATAAGTTATAACCAAGGTTGTCAAACTTGTGAGTTTAAGCAAACTCATTGATGAATGATATAAACTCATATCATGAACTTCAATCGTAAACTTATAAGAGTTTAGTTTTATTATTAAATAGGTATTATTAGTGTATAGTTAAATAATTAAAATATAAAAATGACAACAATTTTATTTAAATATATTTTAAATCTAAATAATTAAGATTAAAAATCCATCAACATTCATCATTTATCATATTTAACAAAGAAATTTCTATATAAAGCTATAAGTATTATCAAATCGAAAAAGTTAACACGAATTTAAGAATAAATTAACATGATTTTGTAAGCTAGAAAGTAAAAATGGTAAACTCGTGGTATAAACTCGTGAGTTTTACCGAGTTGAGTTGTAAGCTAGAAACGTAACAACAATAAATTTGGAGAGTCACTTTCATGAATTTGACAATAATGGTTATAACAAAATATTAAATATAAATATAATATTCATATTTAATCCTAACATACAATAATACTAAATAGTAAACATGGAACCTAATAATATTAATTAATTAATTAATATTTTAATACTAAACTTGTTGCTCTCAATGAATATTTAATTATTACCAAAACCAATACAACCTCACTCCTCACATTAATATTATATTTCAACATTACTAACATAATTTAATTCACTTATTAAATTTCAGTGTCTTAACTATTAACAATATCCTATCCCATATATTAAATAGGTGTAAAGTTAAAAAGTTGTTGAATTTTATGACATAGTTAATAAAATTTAATGTTGTTTTAAATAGGACCAGAGTAGTACTTTATATGGATTTTCTGCCTTGATTAGCTGCATTCCCTTATAAAATAATTTCCCTCAATTTTTCAGGTCAAAGATGACCTCTACATTCCCTTATAAATTCTTGAAAATAACTTTAAAATTATTTAGACCACTTTTCGGAAACCAAACCCCTTCATAAGTTTCCAAATTCGCGCTCCAAAATAGGCTTTTGGGCCAATAATTCGTTTTTGAGGCATTTAAATTTTAAATAATATCCTTAAACGCCAAATATGCCTTAGAAATGTCTTTTCTACCTTGTCAGCCTTCTCTCCATTTTCTGGACATTTTACTATAATTATACTTTGGTTTAATATTTCCTTTTATTTGTATTTTTTTTGTCCCTGAACACCTCATAGTTTGAACCTTTAATTTGGACCAGCCTAAGTTAATCAGTATTCAAAATTCTCTAGGTTTCCATTAACATCAATAAACACATATCATGTTTCTCTTAAATTTTAAAAGATCAACTATGAAAAAAGCTATGACGGTGAAGATTACAAAAATAATGTAAAGCATCTAATTCAAACAAAATGCAGTTATAATCAAAGCAAAATTAAATTTTGGTTAACAAAACAAAAATTCAATAAAACCTATTGTAAAACCATCAGAATAATGGATTCCAAATATTAATACATTGGATTTTTTAGCTGTTATTTTATTCAATCGGAAAAGAGAAATGCCAAAACTGTAATTTTCCAGGAAATTCAGGATCCAACGTCTTAATTAGGGCGAAGCTTTCTTAGAGTAGTAATCAACAAACGCTGTGGCAATGCCTGTGAAGGTCTCTGCCTCTGTCAAGAGATCCAATGCCTTCTTTTTCACCGGACCATCTGGTTCTTCCAAGAAGTCGTCCATACACGTATCCTGGTTCGTCATCGCAGCAGCCATCTCCGTCAGGACTTTGTCCATCACGAAATTGAAATCACCGCCTTTGCCGGCCGCTATTTGTCGGATCTAGTGAGTCACTTGTTTGATTTATGGCGACCCCAAGGCAGAAATTGCAGGTGCTGGAGAATCTGCCCTTGAGACCGGAGACATAGGTGGCTACACGGCGGGCCTCTGACTGAGCCAAAGTAAGGCCAACGCAACACAGTGTATTGACGTTTTGGTTGATGACATTGGCGTAGGGAGAGATGGAGGAGTAGCAGACGTCTGCGTCATCTTCAGTGACTTTGCAAACTGACCGGATGAAATCGGCTGGGGAGGGGGCTTCAGTCATGATGGCGGCGGCTGACGACAGAGAGAAAAAGGGGAATGCCGCTATGACGAGGAGGAGGAGGGAGAGGAGCTGCGGGCTCAGGGCTTTCATGCTTGGTTACTTGGCTTTGTTTACTTTTTATTATTATTACACAACTCAATAGATAGATGAATCGGTCTGGTTGGGTTTAAATAGAATTTGATTTGGTGTGGAAATCCTGCGTGCCCACATATAATTACAAAACTCCACCCAGTCTCATTTTTTATTCGCCCCTAGAAAAACTGAACTTCACCAGGGAAAAAAATAACCTCAATTGGAAAATAGATCAATAACCGCTGATAATTAGAACCACGCGTACGTTCTTTTTTTAATGTGAACTGAAATCCATTAACACAAATCTGGGCGTGAACATGACCGAACCTGGCTTCTCTCCTTTTGTTTTTCCCGTTCACTGTGGTTCTTTTCCCCTATTTATGACTATTGCATCAAAATCTAATAATCTATGCTTAATATTTTATAAAAATATTATTACAAAAAAAAAAAAAAAAAAAAAAAAAGGATGAGAAAGAAATGGACAAAATGATGAGAACAGCAAGATCCTTTTGTTTTTTCCCGTTCACTGTGGTTCTTTGATTCAATGATCATAAAGGGGGAACAGGATGGCAGTGGACGAAAAAAAAAAAGGAGAACAGCAAGATTCGAACCTTGATTTGTGAATCTGCCCCTTTGACATAATATTGAAATTATTGATTCCATATTAATTTATAATTTCTGTATTTGCATCACCTTAAATAAATTTAATTGCATAGTTAGTGCTCCTCATTAATGAGGATAAATATTTGTGGCGTTACCCCATTGACCTAATATTCAAATTTTGATTCCATATTTATTATTCCTGCGTTTTGCATGACCTTAAATAAATTTAATTGCATAGTTAGTAGTTTCCGAAACTGAAATGACTATTTCTTAATATTACTTCATGAGAAATATCTAATTTTGATGTACTATGACTTTAGTCTTTTAAAAAAATCAATTTGAAGTCTTGAAGAAAAAATGTAATCAATCAAACAAAATATCATGAAAAGACAAAATAACTCAAAAATTTGTAAAGACTCTTATATTATTCCATTTCTCAATACAATGGCATATCCTATTTATAGGCTGTAATAACTCAAAAATTTGTTAAAAAAAACTAATAATAACAATCAAATAATTAATTGAATTTGTAATGACCCCAGAATTTTAGAATTTTAAGATCAGCAATAATTAATCAATTAATCGAGTAAGTTAAGATGAGAGAAAGGAGAAAAAAGTTTTATGGTCATGAAATTAGAATTAAGTTATTATTTCATTCTAAATTAATATTGTAATTATTTGTTTTAAATATGTTCCAAATTTGAATGGTAGTCAAATGAAATTTGTTTTACTCCTCGTCATTGTGTTTTGTATTCAAGTCCTCTTTCTATTATAAATGGTAATTTTATTTTATTTATTTTATTTTTTTTACGTTGTAAGATTATCATAAAACCCATGGTTATTAAACCCGGACCGGACCGGCCGGTTCGGACCGGAAACCGGCGAACCGGCCGTGATACCGGTCCGGAAAACCATAGAAACCGGAGTCACGGCCAACCCAGTATTAAAAAAAAAAAAAAGGGAGGGGAAGACGAAGAGGAATGACAGATCTGGATCTGTGCAAAGCTTCAGGCCGGTGTCGCGATCTGGTTTGGAGGAAGGATTGGAGTTTCTCGTCGAAGATCGGACTCAGTTCTCACTCTTTCTCCCTCCCCGCTCTCTCTCTTTCTCTGGTATGAAGAACGTCCGGAGAACGAAGATGAGCAAAGAGAATTTCAAAGAGTTATATTTTATTCTCTTTACACGCATCTGACCTTTGGGCAATTGGGGGTGCCATGTCTTGTCACAGTACACACGCTTACTGATCACCTACACGCACATAGTTTCTCTTCTCTTGTACTGTAATACTTTTTATAATTTTTTAATATTGTAAATTCTAAATTTTAAAATCATTTTAGCATGAATTCCAAGAAAACTGATCAGTTGGGGAGAAGCATTGGCCCACTAAATTGACCTTTGGGGGATACGTCTTGTCCATCATCAGTTTCAAGTTGAGTATGCATTTCCTTATTTGAAATTTGAACTGCATTCTTTCATTTTAAAAAAATATATATTTTATAATTTCATATGAATAATTATAAAATTTTCTCTTTCTCACCGGTCTGACCCCGGTTTAGTTCCGGTTTGACTCGGTCGACCCATCGACCCTTAACCCAAGACTCGACCGGTTCAATGACCGGTCCGGTTTAATAACCTTGATAAAACCCTTCTTTAAAATAACAATAATAACCATAATAGTAAAATTTAAAAAAAAAAGAAAGAAAAAAGAAAAACCCTTAATAGATATTTCTATGCACCCTCCCTTCTTATTATTTCTGCCGTGAATGAGACCAGAGGAAGCTTCAAGAAACTTCGACAAATCGAAAATCCCATGGCTGTTCTTCTGTCTTTCTCATGTGCTCGACCATCATCTTCATCAACTGTTCTCCTTCTTCCTCTGCTCAACAACGCTGGACCTTGCTTCCTCTCTGTTTTTTCCCCTCATTTCCAATCAACATATTTGCAGCGGAAACAAGGAGGGAGAATTTTAGGACTATTCGGCTTTCTCCTTCACCTTTCTTGGTATTGATACTCGGTTCTTTCATAGCTGTTAGTTGCGCTTCTTCTTTCTCTGTTCTATGGCGTTGCTGTGTGAGGGTGGGGACTGTTTGCTTCTTCACTTCTTTCCTTTGCTTGTGCGTTTAATATACATGGCATGTATGAACAACTTCTCTTTTGATTTCCATGATGCTTGAATTTATGATTGAGTATAGGATATCGCTTTCCCTTCTTCAAATTGTACTTTCGTCTATTGTTTGGAAAGGATGTTTATTTCTCCAATTGGTAATTGGTTTGAGTTGTCTAATGTAATACCCGAAAAATCATTATTTATCTTAAATACAATATTTTGGTAAATAATATCTATTAAAATAGGAGAGTATGTTGTCTCTAATTTTTTAATTTATTTTCTATGATTTTTGGCAATTTTCCTTGATATGAAACAAACCAAATGTTATGTTTGAAATTAAATTTTAAGGTTTTAAATTAGGGATCATAAAACATCATAAAATTATCATAATTAAGCATAGTCTTAATTTATTCATAAGAGACAATTAAATGGCATAAAAATACTTATACCCATTTGGAGAGAAAGTTGCCAACAACTAATGGGAAATTAAATTTGCAATAATTAGAGTGTTATATTAACTTTTTCATAATCTAGTAAAAGACTAATTTTTCTAATAAATAATGGAGGGTCAAGATTTAATCTAATAAAGCTAAATCCTAGTGATAATTAATGGACCAATAAGAGGCTATGGTGGTGAATTCTAAAACACAAATAAAACACACATTGAATCAAAAAGGAAGGGGGGGGGGGGGGGACGGATATGTTGCTTGGAGAAGGAGGAGGAAAATTGTTTAATATTAATCTAAGCTAGCACATGGGATAAAAGGATTAATTGCATGGAAGAGGATATGGTACTTGTGATAAGGACTTAATGACCTTTGGAAGAGGATAAAGAGAGAGAGAGAGAGAAGGGGGAGTTGTGAGTGTGTGTGTGTGTAGTGTGTATGTGTATAAGAGTTGTGAGTGTTGTGAGCCTAGTGAAAGAGAGAGAAAAGTGTGTAATTAATTGAGCTATGAGTTAAAAACCATTGGGATTAATTCAAGACACAGTAAATGAGAATCTATACAAAATAAATTGTATCTTGAGATACGTTAATCATAGATCAAATATAAGGATTTATTATGAACCAACATATTTTAAGCTTGGAATAGGTTATCTCCAAAATCTTTTCCTCAATTTTTGGAATTAATCTTAAAATAAGTAAAAGGTTGGTTAAGACCTCTAATGAAGCCAAAATTTTGAGATTAATGAATTGAAGAAGAAAAACTTGAATAAACTTCAAATTAAACCCTAAAAGCACTTTTGCTTAGTTGATAACCAACTACCAATTTCATCTAGTTACAAACACACTTAGAGTAACTAGGAATTAAAGCACAAAATTGGAGAAAAGATGATGAGAGGTGGCTTTTTTTTGGCTTGAAGAAGGAGGCAAGACTTGTTTATATTAAACTTATAAACACATGCAACTAAACATTGATGAGGGGATGAAATTAAATCATTATTTATTAGTGTAGAAAAATCCACTAAGTGGCGCATGCATGGAGGATTTTGAATGAAATTCATTATTAAAATATCATGGTATATTAAATCAACATTGAATAAATAAAGTAATTAGTTAATAAAAACTACAATAAATGGCTATGGGGGGAGTGGGATGTCGGTACACACATATTGGAAGAGGTTGAAGTCTCAATAAAGCATAAAGCATAAAGTATGAGTGAGAAATCAATTATTTCAAACTCTCCAATTTGAGAATTGGACTATATATTAAATTGAAACATTCATTAATTAGCTAATTAGCTGGGTATGTCGACCAAAAGCATGAGGGGCCAAGATGAAGTTTCATAAAGCTCTTTTAATCCAAGGGTTCATACACAAGATGAATTAGGTTTGAAAGATTCACCAAAATGCCATGACAAATTGCTATAAATAGGGGGCTTTAGCCTTCACAAAATTCACACCAAAACAAGCAAGAAGCATCTGAAAATAGAGTGAAAGTGAGAGTTAGTGGAAAGCAAGAAGGAGTAGCAAGGTTCTCCAAGGGTAAGTTCTCTAGTTCTTAAGCTTTAACTTTTAGTTTATAGCTTAAATGTTGTTTTGATCTTTAATCTTCCAATATATTCTTGTTATCATGTTTTTATGGATAAAAGTGGTTTTAATTCGAAAATTGATGAAGATGGTGTTATAGAAAATTTTTTGGAAGATTATGATCAAAATAGCGAAGCTCTGGCGAAATCTTATCGGTTAAAAGTTTCTGAAATCAGTGATAAAAACACCAATATTTTATGTTGAAAATGAAGTTAAAAAATTCTGGGAAAATTCATGGTTAAAGTAGACATATATTGGTTTTGAAATATGCTAAGAACATGTTAAATTGAGCTCTGTACAGTCAGATAAAAATTCTCAAAGTTAGGCTACGAATTTCTGGAAAAATTCTGGGCAGAGGCTCAAAACTTTAAAACTGGGAATGACTCAAGTAATCTGGGAAAGAATGAGTATTTGGTTTTTGAAAATAGACATCCTAAGGATTCCGAAGAATTTTACAGATCCCGTTTCGATTTTTTAGAATTAATTATGATTTTTCAAAGTTAAGCGAAAAAACTGCCGAAATGCTGAAATCAGCGTTTTTCTACGAAAATTAAGAAATAAATAGAGAAATCAATCCACCAGGGCTAAAATGGTCATTAGTGGCCAAAATATATTTTAGGATATTAATTACGGATTAATAAATGCGGTATTACTACTATAGGCTGTCCGAGAACGCATACCGACCGACGAACGTACCGCTTTCACCGACTAAGGTATGGACGTGTACTGTAACACTAACTCTGATGCTTATTGTATACTTATATGTGATAGATGTATTCATAGATTAAGACTCTGTCTTAAAGTTTTTCATATACATTCAGCTATACACGGGTTATGGTTCTGATAATACCGTTGAGTTTTTCTAGCGCTGAGGACACGAATGTACATCGTGGCACTGGTGAATAGTGCAGACCATAATAACATTCATAGGTAGTGGTTGTGTTCTGTTATTATCTTTCATATGTGATTACTGTTGCGATGTCACGAATATCTGTCATACATAAACTGTTACATAAGCATGAGGTTAACCGTTACCTGAGATTCAATGGTCATTGAATCTCAGCCCTCACTATAGCTTCAGGATCCGGAGGAACCAGGACCGAGGACAAGGGTAAACAGCATGCGTGAGGACACAGGCGGAGAATTTTATTTTGAATTTGTATTATCGTACTATATTCGAATATTTGTACCGCTATATAAGTAACCAGATACAACAACAGTGAATGTTTATCATATACTCGCTCTTTTAAATTATTCCGATGCTCTGCTCTGATCAAACTATTTTGAAAACGCTTTAGAAAATTGGGGTGTTACATCTAAGAGTTTGGTAATTACTTAAGATTGGATTTGTAGTTTTTTCATTTGAAATGAGGGATAGCAATTTTAAAAAGATTATTTTTTATGCTTGTAAAATGGAGCGCACATAGGGTGTTTGATAAAATGCTTTAGAGTAGTACCAGTAATGCTGAAAATGTTATTAACTAAATGATGAATGTAATATCCTGAATTTTGGGCTTAGATCCTTGATGACAAGCTTGTATCATGAAGACAATTAAGCTGTTACACCCTTACCAGCCTCGTCTTCACGAGTGGTGCATAGTGTAATCTTTTCCTTATTATCAGTTATATTCATGTATCAGAGTGATTACGCAGCAGAGCGTGTAAGTAATTTGGACAATAAATACTGGTAAAATGAATAAAATAAATAAAGATGAAATCCCTGAAGAGTTATTATACAAATATCTCAAAATAAATACTCATAAAACAAATAAATTATATACAGTCTCCTATATAGGAATACCAAGTCTTCATCAACATCCTTCTTGAAATCCATATGTTTGCTCCAAATTCTTACTTTTAAATTCTTGATAAGCTCTGGTAGTACTACCTGTATCCTTAGAATAACCTAGGATTCAAAATTGAATCCCAGAGTAACCGTTAATCTCATATTCAAAGTATATACAGAGTTTGTAAGAAAACCATAAACACAAACCATAAGCATTCAGTAGGTCGCACATAGTGAGGCACAAAGCCTAATTCGGAACAAGCAGTCTTTACAACACATACGACGGACTGCTAAAGCTAGGCACACATCAATGCCTAGGTCGCACACAGTGGGTTCCGGTACCAAAGCGCTTGGAAACACAATAACACCGAATGCATACACAATCATGATAAAACATACATACAAAGTTATACAAAGCATATGAGATTAATGTTACTTACATGCAAACAACTGATTAGTCGAATAACCAATCCCCAACAATTTAGTAGGAATTATAGACCTAAAGTAATACAATATAAATGGTGTCATCAACAATATAACCTTCTCCCTTTTAAAACATGTAACTACAAACTTGTATGAAGGATTATTTCACCATTTGGAATTTATTAATTTTCTTTATTAATGAGTATCCCTTCATTGGTTTCTTATCTTCTATTTTTGCCTATACCCAAAAATTTCCAGAAATTTTAACCAACTTCAAAAATTCATAACTAATTTTAGAAAAGTCCGATTGAGGTGTTCCAAATATCTACATGACCCTTGACATGTCTATTTTTGACTAAAAATACTTGCCAAGGCCAGGGACACACATATCATTCCCAGTTTATGAAAATACCCCTGCTGGTTTTTCAGCTTCTCAAGTTGTGCTTCTTCATATCTTAACCCTAATACTTCCAAAATCATGCTCTATACTCTTCCTTATACAAAATTCCATTTTAAACACTTTAAAACCATCAAAATTACCATAATAAAATCATATCAGCATGTTCCAAATTATTGACCAAAATTTCTTTCACAAACACAAGAGATTAGGAAGATGACTTACTTGTTCAAGGTCCTTACTTCTTTCTCCACCTCTTCTTGAATTCCTTTGTAAGGATGGCTAGGGCTTCAATAATATCATACAAGGATGTTAACTAAGACCTCAAGCATATCTACATGAATTTTAAAGAAGTAGAATAAATTTCATAACTTCCTTACCTTGATTCAATCTTCCTTACACTTGTTTCTTGCTTTATCTCCTAAGCTCACTACTCTCTTCTTCTTTTCAATGTGTGTGTGTGGTGCCTTCATGTTGCCAAATGAGGGGTGAAGCTCTCTTTATATAGAGGTCTTGGCAGGAAAATATCTCCTTGGAATTTTACCAATTTACCCCTTATAATTATCCATGGAAATCTAGGGTTTTCTTTCTTTTTCTAGAGAAATCTTGATTTCTCTTGCTTCTCCTCCTTGATAATGCCATGTATCATCCTAGGTCACAAAAATATCTTCAATTATATGCCTCCTTTGTGGTTGAAATCCCTTGCTTAAGAAAAAATATAATTAGGTGTCAATTAACCTTAATCATAAATGTCCAAGTGTCCTTATCATAATCCTCTCTAAATATTATAATGACACTTGGCATCTTAGGTGTCCTGCTCTTTAATCCTTATTATGTGTCTTTGTATTTTTCCTCTCTTGGTCAAAATACTCATGCAAAAAGGAAGTGCAAAGTGTCTTAAATATGTCAAGAATGCACTTAAAAATCTCCTAAATTAAATGACCAAAGTGCGCTTACAAAATATCTTCTTAACTTGGCTTATTTTTCAAGTTTCTTTGACTTTTCTTCCATTATTTATATTTGGACGAAGTTTTAATTTGGGCATCCAAATTTCCTTGGACATTTGGCAATTTCTCATGGCTTATGCTCTCTCCTTATCTCTTAAGAAATATCAAGATATTTCCAAGAGCTTGTACCTAATTCTTCTAGATTTTTGTTGACTTATCTCTTTGACTTGTTGGACAAGAAGTTGAGTCATCAATATGCCATAAATGGTCAAGCTTAGGTGTCTTTGATCAAGTCAAACATCTTTCCCAAAGTAACACATGGCATTTTGGATGAGAACACATTAATTGTATGAAGGCTTAGGTGTCTTGATGACTCACCATCCTTCATTATTACATGAGCTTATGTGTCCATTGACTAGTCAACTTGTCACCGTAGGAAGATAAATGGCACAATAGGATAAACTTTGTTGACTTTTCCTTTTATCATGTGCCAAAATATCTCAAGTTGATCTTACCCTCTTCCTTTCTTTCAAAAATGTAGGGTACATATGTCTGTCCAGGAAATGTCATATTTACACTTATACCGACACATTTTGCTCGACCAATCATGTCATACATTATAACATAACTAGGTGGCATCTCCCTACCAACCCGATGACACCATATAAGCGTTTTGTGCACTTCTGCACCGCTACTTAAATTCTACAACCTATGCATAATCGACCTTTTGCCCAGTATGGTCGTACATCATAGTTTTGAGAGACTTTCTATTTCTCAACATTCTTAGGATCCTTCCCAAGCTGGGCTTAGTCGTTCGCCAAATTTAGACTTATTCTTTAGTTTCAATGCCTAAAATTCAAGATATTACATAAGCTCAGTCCATGAAGTGTGATATTAAATCTTAGAAATATTTTATGGGATTTTACCATGAAGAATTTGGCCTAAATAGTTTTAAAACTATTATTTGGCATTTAAGGCATTAATTTGCCGAATGTTCAAGGGGAAATAATTAGAGAATAAATATTGGCCTATAATTTTGCAGTCGATATTTTATTGATTATAGAAGCTAATTGGAAAAAAAAAGAATGGGGTCAAATGGAGAACTCCTATTGGTGGGTTGCAAGTATAAATAAATATAGGAAAATTGTCAAATTGTCATCATCCATATCTTTGCCTCTTCTTTCGCCATATGTAATACTTGGGCAACAAGATGGGATAAGTAATTATCATAGAACATGGGGAAGCAAGTCAAGAAGAGGAATTAATAGGCTTCCTTTATAAGCCTTACAATCGTCCAAGCAAGGCCAATAGAATTGTCAAGAGAATTGATGAAGAGACACATATGGAATTGCAATTGGTGGTGTAAATGTAAATTGTAACATCCCAAATTCCATACTTCAAAATGTGTCGGTTGACACTTAGTTTTAGAAAACTTAACAGAGTTTGAGGTGCTACCACTCAAAGTAATGCGGAAACGGAGAGCATGCGGTATATTTTGGATAGATGAGTGATCGATACAAAATGCCCAGGCATATGCTTGATATATTATATTAAAAATTTCCCGAAGGAATATCCGTGTGATACAACATTACAAAGCTTTGTATAATTACAAATCTTTATGGTAACCATACAATCTTCAACCAAGTCGTAGCTAGACTTGGGGCAATGAACCTAACTCGGTTAATCAAACAATTTGGCCAGGCCAGTGTCTAGTGGAAGTCTCCTTGAATTCACGGTGACTCACTGACTGAACCACATAGACGAACCCTTTCTAGACACCAAATGGTTTGAAGTAACCTTATTAGATTCATGCTAGAAGGTAGGCTCTGTTAAACTTCTTCCGGCATTTGCCTTGACCGGTGCCTCTTATCGGCTCCTCCTTTCGGTGCCTTTTCACAGCTCCATCTACTGGTGCCTCCTCTGCTCCTGGTTCCTTTCTAGACAAATCTCCAATACCCATCCCTCGAACCTTTAACCTCATATGAAAAGTATAAGATATGTATGACAATGTTCATGAATTAAATAACTAAGCACACAGCATATGTAAGGTTACAAGATTACATAAGCACACAGCAGATTGTTAACACAACAACAATACATAGCACATAGCACATGTAAAGTTATACACGTTTGCACTAACTAGTGCCACGATGGCCCGTCGTGTCCTTTGGAAAACAATCTCAATCATCAAGAATCAATGGCCAATCATATCAAAGCCATGCATGACCCAAGAGCAAGTCTTGTCCATGACCTTACGAAATCATCTATCACATATAAGCATACAAGACACATCAGAGTTAAAGTTACTAGTACGCGAACATATCTTTCACCGCATCATTGTCAAAACGCCCGACCCTTGAACCTGATTCCGGACTTCCCGGATATCCTATACATTATTGTCGGATTATTATATGATATTTGATAAATATCATATTGCTTAGAATAATATCCTAAAGGTTTAATTTACCTTTCTACCCTCGGTGGATTTGTTATTACCATTTTGCCATTACACTTTATTAAAAACGCTAAGTGCTGGATTTTCTGGGCAAATTTTTGGTTAACTTTGAAAAATCATAATTAATTATAGAAAAATTGAAACAGGATCAGTAAAATTTCCTAGAATCCTTAGGATGTCTAGTTTTGATGAAAAATACTTGTTTTTATCCAGAATTTGTGAATCATTCCCAGTTTTCATGTTTCCAACCTCTGCCCAGAATTTTTCCAGAAAATAGCCTTTATTGAAGAATTTTATCTCTTTGTACAAAACTCAAAATGACACACTCTAGGTATTTTTGAAATCTCTATATGTCTACTTTAACCATGAAAAATCTCAAATTTTAATAACTTCATCTTTTACATAAAATCATAGCATTTTTATCGCTGTTTGCCCAAACTTCCAATCGAAAATTTCGCCAAATTTCGCTACTTTGATCTTCAACTTTCAAAAACTTTGCTTCCATTTTCCATCAAATTTTTGAAATAAAGATATTTTTAACCATAAAAACAAGAAAAACAAAATTGCTCTTGAAGATTAAAGATCAAACTAAAAATTATACTAAAAACTACAAAAGCTTAAAGACTAAAGCTTAAAACTCAAGAACCAAAGATCTTACCCTTGAAGAACCTTGCTCATCCTTCTTGCTTCCCACTAGCTTCTATCACTCTCTTTCTCTTTAGAAAATCATTTGAGTTGATTTTGGTGTGAAGAATGAAGAGACCCAAGGCCTCTATTTATAGTAAAAATTCATGATTCTAAACCACTAGATCACTTTACTTAATCAATGGCTCATGCTTCTTGTTCTTCTTCAAGACACAAAATATGAAGAAGAATGCTCTCATTGGCTCTTTTTATTTACATAGGATTTAGATCATTTTTCTTGATTTTTCTCATTGGTTGATTTAATTAATATTTACATTAAATCAAATAATGTCTCTTACACACACACACAAAAGCTCAAAACCGTGGCTTCCTCCCCTCCTCTTATCCTCATCAATTTTGCATTAAATGAGCCCATGTGAACAATTATCTTAATCTTATCTTCTTCCAACTTTTTATCCCATGTGTTTAATAAATTAATATCTAGATTTTTTATAAACTCAATAATGACATTAGTTAACTCTAAACTATCCTTTGAACTAGATGCAAATGGATGGTTGGTTATCAATTAAACAAAATACATTTAGGTGTTAATTATAAATTTTATCTAAGTCTCCCATTTAGCTCTTAACTTTCGAAAATTATAGCTTTCATTAGATGTCTCTAATTGCTCTTTACTATCTTGAGATTAAATGTATAAGTATGGATAAAAATCAAGGTGATACTTAACCCAAGCTTGATATGTATGTTTGTTCAAGATTAATTCTCACCATTAATCTATGGTTTAAATCTTTCATTTGGCCTAATTTAATTAACTATGGAACTAGATTATTTATTTAATTTATCATATATTCCTCCATGCATAAATGAACCCATGTGATAAATAATCATCACAAATTTTATCCTATGTGCTTAGCTAAAACAATATCTAGATTTTAATACAATTATTCTTTTCTTCAACTCTTCCCTTGCAAACCGTGACCCCTCTTTATTTAGGCTCAAAAAGTGTGTTTCACTTGACTCATGTAATTAAAGATTCAAGCTTCCTATTGGTCCTCCAAATTTTACTTGGATTAAGATTAATTACAAGATTTAATTAAGGCCATTAGATTCAGCTTTATGAGGTTTAATCTTGGCCTTCCATATTTATGTAGAAATATCTTTATATTATTGAAGATCTTTGTTTATTAACCCATGTGCTCCTATCTACATAATATCTTGATTTAATATGGTACATTCTCTTTCTTGAATTTAATAAGATTCCAATCTTGCATGTGCTCTCATTAATGACAATTAAACAATTTTCTCTCATCTCTCCTCTATGTGAATTTCGCCCCTTACCATGATTTTAGGAGATGGAGATTAAATCTTAATTCTCATCCCTAAGTGTAGTGTTTTAGATGTTATTAAGTTTAATTGCTCAAGTGTGATTGGTCCTTTAATGGGTTATGATCTTTAATGCTTTATCTTATGCTAATATTGAACCCTTTTGGGCTCTCTTTGATTAATTAGGAACTATGTTGTAAAATGAGACTTATAGGGTATTTTATGATCCTTAAATGAATTTAGAAAATTTAACATTGATCTATTAAACTTCAAGGAAAACTTGCCCAAAAATTAATATAAATAAATCTCTAAATTAGAGACAACATATTCTCCTTTATTTATCATGTATGACTTATCAAAATATAAAATTTATGATAAATAGGGATTTTAGGGTATTACATAAATAGGTAAAGTATATTGTAAACTGATACTCTTTCTCCTCCTTGCCGTCATAAGTTTCTTGGCCAACAAGAGGGAATGAAAAATTGTCATTTCATTGGTCAATAAAGTAGAAAATTCTAAGCTTCATTCACACTACTCCATTACCCTTGTTCATGCTGTCACCTACTTTGACAACAAGTTGAAATTTTCGAATTACCATGTGATCATGTTTCATTAGTCAGCTTGTAATTTTGTTAATAAAAGGCAACAAGTCTGTGTCATATGGATTTCTACCGTTGGTCAATAAAATTCAACAATTGAAACTCTCAAAGAGCGACCATATTTCGCCCAAGCAAGGAGAGAGGAAGAAAGGATAATTAATGGCCATCTTTTTGTTTTTGTTGTTGCCATGGTCCATTTAGAAACTTGAAGCAAAATTAACATGTGAGTGAGTCCTAGCTTTAAGTGTAAGGATGAGAGAGTGAAGTTTTCAAAATGTTGAAACTGAGTCATTATTATAACCACAACTAGTTTCACGTTCAAACAAGATCAATAAGACATATCTCTATACTTGCAATAGGAATTATGCATTTACAATAGAATAAAGTCACATAATAATACCACAATAAAGTAAAGCCCATGCATTCATAAGGAGAATTTGCTATAATCATTTCATATTCAAAAATTAGTATTTTGTATAAACACAACAAAAATGGAAAAAGGAAAACAATTCCATTAAATAGAAATCAAGATTAAATAACTACTTTCTTTGGTCGAAGTATAACTAGAATATTTAAAACATTAAATTTTTTTTTTTTTTTTTGGGAAAGCATGGCAAGATAAATTAGCACAATTAATTATATTTAGAATCAAGAGATGACATTCAAAATAGTAAAGCCAGCCAACAGCAAAGCCATCAAGATCACATTCTCAATCCAAAACTTCAAAGACACCTCCAAGTATTCTAATACGTCTAACCTCTTTACAAAGAAGTAAACTTCTGAACCAAAGGAAACTCCAAGAGATGATGCAAATGATGGAAGTAGAGGATAAAACTCAATGAATCCAATGGCACAAACTGTTCTTTTTGATTAAAACATCCAGAACTTGGGAAAAAAATGTAGAGGGAGTATGTGTTTCCACATATTACAGAATTCCAACAAATATTCAGGATCAATGTTAAATGCAAACTAAGTAACAAAAATTCCACCGAGAGGGCTACTATGGGTAAATGAAAATCACATCAAAATCCTTCAGTGCTAATTACTAAAACAAGAACAATTTCGGTAGAACACACATTGAGCCAAACCAAGAAATGATGAAAACATTCACAAAATTGTTTTTAGTTGAATTTGGACAAAGGTTTCAAACTTCTAGAAATGTTGACTCAAGGCACCAGCTTTGTCCGACTGAAATTCCAATGGAAACGTTAAGGGTTAAAGGTACAAAAATACACATGTGTTTTACCCTGAGGAGCATCCAACACCATGTATTTTTTTAGGTGCAAAAATGCACATGAACTTTCAAAATGAGGGCAAAAATACCATGGCTGTTAATTTCACTGACGTTGACCGTTAGTTTGACCAAAACCCTGACCTAGAACGCTGACATGGCATCCACACCGTCACCATCCAGTTAATTTCAGTGACTTGACACGCATCCTGTTACCACCTGCTTTCCTCTTAAGTGGGCACCCCTCACATGAGATCCTCCACCTAGCTGCTTCTTCCTCCTTCCCATTCCACTCTCCCCACTCCTCTCTCCACCACGTTCCTCCCTTCCCTTTTATTTTATTCTTCCTCTCTTCATTCAGAGTTGATCCCTTTTAAGCATACCAAGACATCAAATGAAAATAATGTTCTCCTATTAATCATTTTTTCTGTTTTTCAAATCACATATTAATTATCGCTTCCCCCTCCATAAACTTGGGCACGTAAGTCACGTGTGCACGCCAACAAAAACCTTATGAAATCAAATCACGGGAAGGTGGGTGGAGATGGCGGTGACGGACGACAGGGAAATCAATAGGCTGTCTTACTCTACTATTCCAATCAAAGACCGAACAAGCAGTAACAATCGATCACCATCCAATCATAACACTTGAGCCGTTGAGCAATAACTCAAGAACAACACACTTACACAACTGAAAGGGAGCAGAATTATTCAGTTAGATGACACTAAGGATTGAGTCACTGGGGAGTAAATCACGGTTCGTGAGCCTAGGCAGTAAAGCAAAATCAAGATTAAGATTAAAATAATAATAAGCCGTCGACTCGAGTGACAGGGGGAGCAAAATCGACAAATCTGGCACTGTGCATTTGTATGAGTATCAGTGTGTGACTGACAGATAGAGGGAGACAGGGATTGGGATGAGGAGGAGAGGGTAACCCTTTACCTGGTGTGCCGTCGTAGACAAAGGAGCGATGACGAGTAGAGTTGCCGAAAGACGGAAGTGCTTGTTGCACTCGGCTGTCGGCTCGCGTGATTGAGATTTGAGGCACTTAGTTGAGTACCAAAGAATGAGGCGGCTGAGGAGAGAATTTAACGCTCCATTTGGATGGAAAGGAAAGGGGAGGATTGAATATTACTCCTACTCTTTGCTACTGCTGAAAATATAGCAGAATATATAACTAATGGTGACGGTGTGGGTGCCATGTCAACGTTCCAAGTCAATGTTTTGGTCAAACTAATGGTCAACGTCAGTGAAATTAACGGCCATGGTATTTTTGCCCTTATTTTGAAATTTCAAGTGTATTTTTGCACCTAAAAAAAGCACATGGTGTTGGACGCTCCTCAGGGTAAAACACATGTGTATTTTTGCACCTTTACCCAAATATTAAGGGTCAAAAGTTGAACCCCAAACATTTCCTCAAAATGTGTAACCAACAAATCACAGCACAAGGATTCAATCACCTACCACAGATAGTGCAATCTAAAAAAAAAAAAAAAAACACACACAGTTAATGACCAAAAATTCAGTATGAGTGCCACTATATAAAACCAAGGGACTTTAGTATTTGTTCAAGTTTGAAGAAAACATCCAAAATTTTGTTCCCAATCAGACATGTATGTCCTTGTGAAAAATGACAGCAAGCAACAATAGGCTGAAGTTGAAAAGCCTGACAAAAGTTGAAAGGTGCAAAAAAAAAAAAAAAAAAAAAAAAAAATTCAGTGGTGTAGGTTTACACAAAAAGCTCAAATAGTGAGTAACAGATTATAATTAAAACTTATGCAAAACCAAATCAGTAACTAGCTAAACGTACGTAACAATTGGAAAAAGCACACCAGCTATTCTAATTCAGCAACAGTAACAGAGGAAGAACATAATTCAAGAAAATGATTTCAAATTCGGATATATTTCTGGCAGGCAACAAACCTCAATATTGCTTAAAGTGAAATTTTGCCAAAAAGCAATAACAGTTCAGTAATTGAAATTATGCAAAAGAAAAATTGGATCAATAACCACCAAAATGAATTAGTTCCAGCAAATTATTTTGGTCCAAATGCAAATTTGTCTGAAATTCCTGTCAAATGCAAATTTGTCTGAAATTCCTGTCAGCTGTAACCTAATAAACAGGATCCAAATAAGTTTAACCATACGAACAACAATTTGCTTCAGTGTATAACCAAATCCCATAGAGGAAAAATAAAAATCAAACATTTAAGAGTTTGGTTTTTACATGCATATTTCCTTTTAAAATAGAAATATAAGACAAGACAAACTAATGGTGTGCCTGTGCGCCCACTAGAGGACTTGTAAGTAGACCTGCCTCTATAATGATAATTTAATTTGCCTTGTAGAAGCTTATGAGACTTAGGCTGAATCCATAACATAATCAACGAACACGTATATATGTCAAAGATATTTTTACTGAACATGTCTATTTATTATTATTATTATTATTATTATTATTCTTCTTCTTCTTCTCTTTGCATTATCTGAGATTCTATGTATGTATGAATGATGGCAAGATTAATTAGTGTCTCATGAGAGTCATAGATGAGCTTAAAATTACTAAAGAAATAAATTTTTACGGAGATGTTTCCCAAAATACAGTGGAATGGCCTATTTGCCAAAATATGTATTGGTTATTTACACACTAAATTCAAGTTCAAGAATAGAGCACACAAGCTTTTGCCATATGTTAGATTTTGGACTCTCTAGGCGCATTAATGGTGCACCTGTACAGTAAAGAATATGATTTATCAATCATATGGTGCGTGAAAATTCAAGAAAGCAAGCTAATCTGCAAACCACTTTTCAATCCTGAACAACAGCAACAGAGCAAGGTCAAGGGGGTGTATTTTATTTTTTTCAGGTTGATGCAAAAATCTCCAATGTATAAGCTCATATTCCCAACCTCACTTCAAATCAACTTAGACAGCTAAATGCTCTTTACAGCCGCTATGCAACAGGAATTTAAACTAAGCAATGCACCAATATATCATGACAATGTCCCATTAGCTAACTATGGCACAAAATAGTGTTGCAAAATATGATGCAAATAGAGTGTATAACGCAAGCAAGGAGGAACACCAGCAAGTGCTGAATCCAAATTCGGGAGCCAAGGTTTGCTTAGCAAACTAAATTTTTAGAAATGCTGGATACTTTCTCTACTTGGTCCATAAGTATTAGCCTCATGCAAAGAATATAATATTTCCATTGATCACAATTTGTAAAGTTATTCCTGAATATGCTGAATATGAATTTGGCAGCTATTCCTATATTTCTTCATAAAAATCACAAATATTCTATAAGACCTAAATGACAAAACTCCATAGAATTTGTTACTGGATTTCTGGCCAACGTGCCAGAACTTTTTAGTTTTTAGACATTTCCTTCCCTACTTTAGCTTTAATGAGAGTTATTTTTTTTACCGTTTTCTTTATTATTCTCTGAAGCAACTCTACACTAGACACCATCAATAAAATCAGAACAATGGGCACTTCCAATAATATTCATTAACAGTTTTTCTTTGTATTTCATCACAATCATTTCATATAAATCTGTGGGACATGTTGCAGCATCTTGAAAGGATCACAGCAACAACAAAAAATAAAAGAAAGAAAAAAGAGAGAGGATATCTAGTTTATTTTTATTTTTCCTGCTCATGACACTGCATAATTTTATTTGATCATTGAAAGTTTTGGCAAAGGGAGGCAGAAGCATTAAGGCATCAACTACAGACCCTATGCTTCAAGCCTTTTCCGTTATTTATCCAGCAAAATATGTGAAATTCTTGTTGAGCAATTAAAATTCATATGATCCTGGAAACTCTATATTTCAGTGTCTGACATGGAAGTATTGTCATACTCTGTACTAAAGTAATGTGTTGTGACATGCTACTTTCAAAATGATAAAATGTCCATTGTATATTATCATTTCCATCATGATTACTCCTACTTTCAGCTGCTTTGACTTCCCACGAACTGTGGGAATTGATACAGAGGTATATCAGACAGCACTACTATTTTTTTAGGGGCTGAAGAGACATTACTGTGACATATATGCCAGGGTGTGAGCCACAAATATGATAAGTAATACTTAATTTGATATCCATCTATGCCTCTCAACTAAAAATTAGAAAGCCTAACATATATCATTATATAAGTAGAATTGTTTTTAAGAAATAATAAGATGAAAAGAAAGGCATTCCTTTTGCAACATAGTATTCTGACAATGAGAAGAAAGATACGATAGACTTTCTATAAGGCCTTCAATGATGCCTCAATTATGACTATGCCCGGTTCATAATGATAATTGAGAACCCAATGAAGATGAAGGAACAAGGAAGACTGAAGAGGCTGGGTTTCAAGAAGCTTCAAATCCCTCCGTTCAAATGATGAAATAGTGCCATTAAAAAAAAAAAAAAAAAAATTCTGATGTTCCCTCTCTCTCTCTCTCTCTTTTTCCAACACAAATAAGGGAATATTGGTAATTTCTACTGAGGCTAACGCAAAAATAAACATCACACCTTGCCTTAATGAATATTTGAACCTAGAACCCAAGAGACTTTTGACCATCCCCAATACCATCAAGCTACAAACTTCACTCTGACACCCAACTACAATAAATAGTAGATATATAATTAGCTATAATATTATAATTTTTTTTTTTAATTCTCAAATGTCTATAATATAATGGAAAGAGAGAGATTGAAGTGTCCATTTGGAGTTGTGTGCAATTAAATATGAATTTTTTAAGTTATTGGATTTTCCGGCCAGGTAAGGGATTAATCCATAAATAATACATTAAAGGCCAGAAGTAATATATTTTTGCAAAAGGGTTTTTAAGTAATTTCATATATAAAGAGAACTCTTTTAACCTCCCTGAATATCGTGAATGATAATAAAGTACATGGTATTATTATAGGAATTTCCAGGAGCGCACACACAAGGAAGGAATTGACGTTGTTGGAGCAACTACATGGATAGGTGATAACTTTATTCCTCTATGATTTGTGTATGTTTATATATGTTAATTACCATGATTGTGGAGCCTTGTCTTGTACACAGGCTGTTTACATACAATGTTTATGTTATTTGGCCAATAGCATATGTCTTCCTATGTGCTGAGGACTCAGAACCAATAAGGTTATGCGTTTATTGTTTTCCTATGTGCTGAGGAAAGACCCACAAGGTCATGTGTTTACTTTTCCTAGCACTATGGAATTTGGGACTCGTAGGGTCCTGCGTTTAATTTTCCTAGCACTGTGGAATTCGGGACTTGTTTGGTGCTGTGTTTATTTGGACTTGTAAGGTTCATTCGCAGTTAACTTCATATGTATAACATATTGTTTATGGTGACTGTGCGTTGATGCTGATTGTTAAACTAGTTTTCTGAATTGTGATTATTTGTTATCATAATTTGTATATATATTATATAGAGATTAACCTGTTACCTTGGGATTCAATTTTGAATCCCAAACACTAATAAAGCTTCAGGTAGCAACCCGGGAAGGAAGGCAAAGATTGTGCTATAAGGTGGTTGGGATAAGGTGGAACTCAGGAGGAGTTCTTTTATTTTGTATATATTTTATTATCTTTTGGGTGTTGCATAAAGGAGAACTTAAGTTTTAAATATATGGGATGATTGTAATTAAATATCCCGATGAAGATTAAGTTTTAATTCAAAGCCAAGTTTATATTTACTTATATTATTAGTTACTCATTCGTCTAAGCCAGATTCACATGCTCTATTGTGTAGCAACTCTAATATAGGACAATCATAACAAGGGAGTGTTACAATTGTGGTATCAAAGTGTGGTTTGGACAAACTTATTATTTTTGAAATTGAGTACTGATATAATTTGGTTTTGTGGTAATAGGAAAATGAACGGTGAAAATGGAGGAAATTCCCCAATTAACCCTAACCAAGCTGGCCTTGAGAATGTTGGGAATCAAGGTGGACAAAGGGTAAGAAAACTACTAAGATGAGCATACTTAGGCCTTTCACTAAAGTTTTCCGTTACATGGGAGGACGTGGCAGGGCGAGGATAAGGCAAACCGCTAGAAAAAGTGTAGTACCTAGATCCAACCAAGCCTCTACATCTGCTGTCCCTCAACCTAATGCCCCAATCCCTATGGAAGCTGAAAGGGCCATATATTCCCAGTAAGGAACGTAAGCCAGCCTAAAGTACCACCAAACCCCTAAACTCAAGAGGATCTGATGAGGTTGAATCCTTGTTATAGCTGCATCTTTCTGAGATTTTTTAGACTGATTTATAGGATTATTTATGTGATTTGCATACATAGGCATGCTTAGAGATAGCCCTAGAGGTTGAACGATATAAGCATTTCCTGAATGAGGCTAGCAATTTGCATGCAAATAGACGGTGGTATGGAATGGAGTACAATACGGAGATACGGGCACGAGGAACCCTAAGCCTTTTCCCCAAATACCTGCTTGGATTGAAATGATGAATGAGCTCCTTGATAGTAATGTTATAGATGATTATGACATTTTTATAGATTACATGAGCTCATTGGTTCATGCCTATATGTAAGATAGCCCTAACCTTAATAGGTTGAGAAGTAACCTAGTGCTTTATGTTCTGGTTGTAAGCTACGGAATTATTATTATGTTTAGAGTGTATGAACAATATATGGCCATTGTTATGTTAGATGAACTTTATGATTAGTGAAATTTGGTTTATGTTTTAAGAACATAAGATATTAACGATAACCATCTTACCTCTGTTTATTGAATTACTTTCCTTCTTGGTGTATTGTAGTGTATATTAAAAGAAAATGGTTGACACCAGAAGGATAAGTGCTAATAGTTCTAGGTAGCCTGTGCCAGAACCCCAACTAGAACAAGTGCCAGAGGCTAATAACCAGCATGGATAAGATCCCCTAAAGCAAATTTTTGGGTTGTTAAATGAGCACCGGGGTATTATTAACGACCTTCAACCTGAGGTCCAACAGTTAAAGGCTCGGAGAAACGAGGAAAGGACGCAGACTGAGACTGCCGGGGGATTAGATATAAGAGTCTACACATAATGAGGAATAACAACAAGAAGTTCCACCCCACGAACCTTGACATAATAGGGACGTAGAGACTACCCAGTTTTGGATCACCAAATTCTGTAAGCACCAGGCTCTAGTGTTTATTGGTAAATATGATCCTCAAGTTGCTGAAAAATTGGATGCTAGAGGATGATGTGGATAGATGGTGGAGGAATATCGCCATTACCATGTAGAGGAAGTTTATTACAATCACCTAGGAAGTTTTCTAGGAGGAATTCAACAAGAAATACTTTCCTCCATCAGTCCAAGCAGAGAAGGAGATGGAATTCTTGACTATTCGATGGGCACAATTTTTGAGAAAGTATCATATATGTTAATTTTTTATATTCATGGTCTTAGTTTTCACGTTTAGGTTTTTTGTTTGGGTTTTGTTGTTGCCTCGATTTGTGTGTTTGGTTTTTGTTGTTGTTGTTACCTCGACTTGCATGATTGGATTTTGCTGTTGATTTTGTTGTCTCGATTCATGCATTATTGTTTCTAAATTTATCCAATACGATAAATGTTCAATAAATAATAATATCACAATAGATATTGAATCTTGGCATTTTATTGAATATTTCCTAATATACAGGGTTTCTGGTAAAGCATAAACTAGGATATTGCATGTTACACCCCTACCGGCCTCACCCTTTTAGGTGGCGGGTTAGAGGGATCCCTTCTACTTATTACCTTTCCTTAGTTAATTATCCCATATTAACATGCATCAGAGCATACAGTAGAGCACATGATCGATTTGGTCGAATATGTAATATTGGTAAAAGTGCAAGAATCAAAAGTAAATAGTCCCCGTAGGGTTAGGGTACAATAATCCAAGTAAACTCTGAACATAAAGTGAAATATATACAGTCATCCAAAAATATAAAATACACAAGACGATAAGGCATTTCTTATTTCTTCAACCCTACCTCAGATCTCCAGTTTAACTTAGCTAGATCCACCTGTGTCCCTAACATGGTCTAGAGTTAAAAGTTTGAACCCTAGAGTAACTGTTAAACTCATATATAATATGTATGCAATGCATGTATGCAATCCTCAATTAGTAAATCACAACATCAATAATGGTAAACATACCACATGCATTTAGAACACACAATCACGCCGGCCAGCCTATAAATGTAGACCCCGGTTCCTCAACACTAGGAAAACAACAGTAGCCAAGGCCTCAAACCCTAACTACATTGAATGCATCACAGGCTCGATAGCGACCCAAGGACACAGTCCACTAGGCCCTATAGTAGAGACCAAATGACACATAGTCCACTTGGCCCTATAGCCCAAATGCACTTCCTACTCACTAGACATGTTTGTCAATCATGGCACAACAAACATACAAAGTAACATATAGTGTGCGAGTAAACAGTTATTACCTGGCAATTTTATCGGAAATCAATAAATTTTCCCGGTGCCTGGAATGTTACCACGAACACACGTTGACCCTAAATAAATCAAATAAACCTCATTTTATTCACTTATGCAAACTCTTCTCTTAATTTCATGAAATTTTCCAATTTTTCCAAAAATTCCAAAAAATATGCCTTAATTTAAAAATTCATATTTAATTATAGGAACATCCTTTTGGCATGATTCCAATGGCCATTTAACCTCTGACATGTATATTTTTTATTAAAAATACTTCCGAAAGCCACAAAAATTCTTAGGAGTTTTCTGTGTAAAAACTTTTCTCACTGGTAGAGGCAAAGTCCAAGTTTTTGGGTTATTTTAAAAAATTCATTTCTGCTAGTAAAAACTTCAAAAAATTACAAAATTATATACCACAGTGAATCCCCAGATGTTTACTTTAAAACTATAAATTTTCATGGTGATTTGAGTTCATTTTCTATTTTAAAACCATTTTCAAGTACAATCGCCCAAAATTCACTGAAGCTGGAAGATTCAGTTTTACTTGCAATTTTAGGGTTTTTGAGTCCTAAAATTATGTTTACCACTTGGACCCATAAAAAATTTTGTTTTAAACACTTCGGGAAAATAAAAAATATCAAGATCTCATCATACCTTCACATATGCTTTGCTAGACGAAAATCCCAAATTTTGAACAATAACCATAACTTTCATTTAAGCCTCATATTCCTTCTTTACTTTGCTTAATCTTTATTTTAACACCTTAAACGTGACCTTAATCATTTGATAACCTCTTTTCATAGCTAGGCAAAGCCTCTTCTTAGCAAAACATTATTCTTTTAATCAACCCTTTTTATGGAAATTACTCAAAATCTCAGAACACAAGTCACAACAAACTATGCTAGTGACTTACTCTTCTTGTGTCTTGGTTCCACTTGGACTTCTTCTTCTTTGAGCCACTGAATAGGGTCAGCCTTTACCATAAAAGAGTCATAAAAGTATTAGATGAAGGATTGAAGAAGGTAGAAGGCTCACTTAACCAAAACTTACACCTAACTTACCTTGTTCTTCAATGTATGTGCCTTCTTCCTCTTGTATGTGAACTCACTCTTATACTCTATTTTCTTTCTTTGGCACGGTTTGGGTCAACCAAATAAGGGCTGATGGGTCCTTTAATAAACTTCATTAGCCATGTGTAATATCTAAGCAAACTAATGTCCAATGGTCCATAGCATATCCTAGGGTTTTGACTTGCTTTCCCTTGCTTTTCCTCCAAGTTTTTTTGGCTTTTCCTTGGTTCATTTATGGTCAGCGAAATCTGATCCATTTTTGGGCAGGAAATTAATTCATTTCATGTGTCCTTTGGTTTGATTATTAGTACAAATTAGTTGGCTTTCAACTCATAGTTTTTAATTTCAACCTCCTATCATAATAGCTTGTCTTTTCTTCATCTTCTTTCCCTAAAGCTGGCGCATATTTATGGCTGAGAATGGGTTCAGATTTTGTCTCAAATGGCTTCAAAAAGAAGCCACCATTTGATCCTTGTTGGTTCCCTCCCATTGGCTAATTTTTTTCCTAGGCTTTTGTGTCATGCCCTGAAACCTAAAGGGGGGCCGTACGAATATGAGTGGACTCACATTCCTTAAGCCTTATACTTATAAACCTGTGTTCCAAAATACATGGATCCTACCTATAAATTACATGGAGCATCTAACATTAAATAATAATACAAAAGCCTAGGGCTATGATTACATAAACTACTAGCGCCTCAAATGAGTCGGCGAACTTTAGACCATTAAGGAGACCCTTCACTGCTCAGCAAGAGATCCATGATCAGCAATATTGTCTGAACCAAAACAAAATTTTACGGTGAACAACGTCCCATTCTTATAATTTAATAAAATACAAGAGTAAATAATTGAAACATCTTTATCTTTTTAAAAATAACAATATAGCAATAAATTTCAATATCTAAAGCATACGATCATGAATAAAATAGAACACTATATAAATATTGTTTATTCAAATAATTTCATATACAAAATAAAACATTTGATTTGATATAATCAATTTAATTAAAACATAATTATCAAACCTCATCTTTCTATAGAACTTCTTACGGAACAGATGACAAGCGTGGCCACACAAATCCACGAGGTAACTAACCAAGCATGACTCAAGGCCATGAAACAAGCATGGACACACAGTCCATGAGGGTAACTAACCAAGCAAGGCTTGAAGCCATGAAACAAGCATGGACACACAATCCATGAAACAAGCATGAGAACGAATCCCATGAATATCAAGCGAGCTCGAGGTTAACCATGGTGCACCAAGGACTAACAAGATCACAGCTGTTAGTAACCAACGCTCAGATTCGGTCCTTTCAAAAACATTTTCAAGCATGCTTGGGGTCAATTTATCAAAGGAATAAAAATTCTTCCTTCAAGATAATAATAACTCTATCTCATATTTCATAATCAAATTCCCTAGCATGAAGTTTCACAAACAATATTTCAAAACCTTCCTTCAAATTCAATCACGATAAAATCCTTTTAAGACTTCAAGAACTCACGTCAAAACAATCCATTTCATATAATAAATTCTAGCTTATAAAGCTTCTAAAATCCAAGATCATTTCAATATAAAATTTATGAAAAATATATCAAAAGTCTCATTTTCATTTAAATGCATAAGCATGAATTATGCCTTGAAACAATTGCAAGAAAATACATAATAATGAATAAAATCACCATTCTTTACTCATATACTGTCAACAAATATTCCTTCACAAAATCATACTTTTAGATATGAAAATAAACATAAAATTTCAACAATAAAAATATCATTTATAAAAATTAGGGACGTTATACACTCACCTGGTACTCCTTCTGAAATTATACATTTACCAAAATCCTTTGGGTTCACTTTTTTTTTTTCTTGAGTTCAAGCAATTGTCAATTCCTATAAATTTTGAAATTTATAGAGATAGGTCATCATTGGTAATCCTCTCCCTTATATATTATATAATCTCTAAGACATATTTAAACGCCTATTATACTACCCAAAACTCTCAATTATTTCCGAAATGTAATACCCTAAAAATCTCACTTATTATAAATGTCATATTTTGACAAATAATACCTATTAAAAATAGGTGAATTTGTGGTCTCAAATTTTGAGATGTGTTTATTCTATTTTCTAGGTAATTTTTCCTTAGGATTAGAATACCCAATGATTTAATAAGCATCATAAAATACCATAAAATATAAATAAACACCATATTGAGCTATGGTTCATATGGAATTTAAAAGGGCAAGAAAGTATTATAAAAATACCTAAATAAATTTAGTGAAATCAATGATAATTAAATCAACTAAGTCTTCATGAAAGTAAATAAATTTCACAAGGCTTCATGATTAATCAAAGGACCTTAAACACCAATTATTATAATTTATTAAGAGACTAAATTTTCTAGTACCCTATATTTAATACCTAACTCATATTTAAATCATAAAAGGTCATGAAGAATTATCAAAACACTTGAAACAATTAAGTGGCAATTACTAACAATTAAAGAGAAATTGAAATTACACTAATGGAATATTTAGGTAATTCTTTAATATTAATGTTAATAGTCACCAATTAAAGATATATTAGGATAATTAAAGGTCAAGGACCAATAAGGGGTAAGCAAAAATTTATATTTCTCTTGAATATTGTATTTTGGCAAATTAATACCTATTTAAATAGGAGAATATGTTGTCTCTAATTTTAGTAATTTATTTGAGTATTTTCCTTGGAAATTAAAGAAGCAAAAATCCAATACTATATTAGGGACCATGGGTTGCCCTATGATTATTAAAAAAAATGCATGGAACATAAATGGCTATAGAAAATCAAAAATTTGTGAGAAAATAATTAAAGAAAATTGCCAACAATTAGTAGATAATTAAATCTACATTAATTAAATTAATAAAACTTTCATAATTAATTTAATAAAATGTTTCAAGAGGCAACCAAGGCTTAGGTGTGGATGATTGTGGACCATAGGAGAGTAAAGCAAAAAAATGAATGAAGGAGGAGAGGCCACCATGCAAGCTTGGAGAGTGCATGAAGGAGGAAGAGCCACCAAAGACTCTTGGGGCCAAAAGCTTTACACATGGGGACAATTTTGACACCAAGGCAAGAGGCTTTGGTGAAAAATCAAAGGAGGAAGGTTGGGGGGAGGTAGGCCACGTTTTTTGGCTCAGCTGGAAGGAGAATTCAGATTCAAACCCATGGCCAAAAATGAAAGATGTGTAAGTTAGAGAATTACAAGATTGCAATAGCTTTTTCCTATAAATAGAGCACCAACCTCTTCACAAATTTCACACCAAAGCAAGCTTAGTAAATCTGATATAGAGAGTGAAAGTGAGAGTGAGGGGTCTTGAAGAAGGAGGAGCAAAGTTCTTGGTAAGTTCTCCACTCTAGCTTTAAGTTCTTTAAGTTCTAGTTCTTAAATTCTTAGATAGAGGTAGCTTAGATCTTAAATATGCTAGAATAATTTTATTTACATGTTTTTATGGTCAAAATTAGCTTTATTTCGAAAAAATGATGGGGGAAGTTATATAGAAAAATTTCTGGAAGAAAATCATCAAAGTAACAAAGTTCTGGCGAAATTTCATCGGTTTCGGAATTTCTGGAGTCAGTGATGAAAACGCCAGAATTGCATATTGGAAATATGGTCACAAAATTTGGGGAAAATTCATGGTTAAATTAAACATATAGGGGTTTCTAAATATGTCAAGAACATGTCAAAATGATTTCTGTAAAGAGAGATAAAAATCCTCAAAGTTAGGCTACGAATTTCGGAAAAATTCTGGGCAGAGGTTTAAAACTTAAAACCTGGGAGTGATTCGTGTAATCTGGGAAAAGGTGATTATTTTTACTTGAAAATAAACATCCTAAGGATTCCAAGGAATTTTACGGATCCTCGTTTTTATTTTTCTAGAATTAATTATGATTTTTCAAAGTTAGACGAAATGCTGCCCAGATTTGTACCAGCGTTGTTCTACGAATTTTGAGGGAATAAAGTGAAAAATAAATGTTCCAAGGGAAAAATAGTCATTAGTGGCCAAAATATCTCTTAGGATATTATTTGTAGATTAATGATTGTGATATTACCATTATAGGATAAACGCAACCACAGTCTGAACGTCAACGTACCAACATCACCGACGAAGGCACGGACGCGTACTGTAACACTAACTCTGATGTTTATTGTATGCCTATATGTGATGGTTGTATTCCTAGACTGAGACTCTGTTTTCAAAAGTTATTGATTGTGCACATACAACTATACACGAGTTATGGTATTGATAACGCCGTTGAGTTTTCCTAGCGCTGAGGACACGACCGTACATCGTGGCACTGATGAATAGTGCGACTATAATAACGTTCATATGCAAAGGGTTGTGTTCGGTTATTATCTTTCATATGTGAATATTGCTATGATATCATGAATAAACTGTCATACATACTTGTTACATGAACATGAGGTTAACCATTACCTGAGGTTCAAATGGGCATTGAACCTCAGCTCTTACCATAGCTTCAGGATCTGGAGTAAACAGGACCGGAGACAAGGGTAAACAGCAGATATAGGAGCCGACTGGAGGAAGCCCTTTTGTTTTGTACTTTATGTTAGCATTGGAAATTTTTGTACACGCTGTTAAGGCTAACACATACATTGCAGTGGATGTTATCAGTTACTTTTGTTTTAATACTATTTACTTCTGATGCTCTACTCTGATCAAATACTTCAAAAAAAAATGCTTCCGAAAATTGGGATGTTGCATTTTTGGTATCAGAGCAGACATCCTGGCACGAGTTTAACTATGCTACTCCAAACAGTCACGGGTGTCTAGAAAGGGTTTTGTGGTTGTCAATCGATCATGTTAACCTCGGCGAGGCTTCCACAAATACACACTGCTTGGCGGATTGTTTGAGTAATGGAGTTAGGTTCGGAGTTTTTCAACTAAGTGCATTTTACCCGGCATGAACCCGACTCGGTTATAACAAACCATTGGTGCCGAAGGTAGGGCTAGTCTATGTGGATCAGTCATTCGATCGCCAGTAAAGTCTCGGTGAGACTCCCATGATAGACACCTACCTGGCCAATCGGTTGATTAACTAAGTGAGGCTCTAAGTCATTACCTTAAAGAATATTTTTGAAAATGAGTACCGATAAACCCCGATGTTGTTGTAGTAATGAACGTAGACGAGTTTCCCTACGTAGGTTATTATAGGAGGAGGAGACGTGTAGCACGTCGGTTAGTAGTCCCTGGAAACGTAAGAATCAGACTAAACTCAGAACTAAGAAATCCACCCCTATGTTTATGCTCGAACCAGATTTCCCCACCCCGAAAAACCATTTAGACCCGGAGTATATACCAAACTACCCCGATGACGAACCAGAGCTAGAATACCACCCGGAACCTGAATACTTACCTCTTGACCCTCTACCTATGTTTGAACCATTCCATCCTGCTCCCCACACTATTCCCCAGCATCAGAAGAAGAGATAAAACCCAAGTACCCCAAGTACCATTTCAAACCAGAGTATTTTGACAAACCCATATACAACCCTAGACCGATGTATCATTTCGAACTAGTATATTAATCTAAACCAGTACCACCTTGAGTCAGTAGATCACTAAAACCCTGAAAGACCCCTTGTGCCCATTCATAACCATAAACCCTCAGAAGTATACCATCCTAAGCTAGTGTACAATCCTAAACCTGTACTTCAACCTGATCAGTTATACCCCACTCTAGAACTTAACCTTGAGCTAATACATCTTTCTTCTCCTGAATATGATATTGCTCCGATAATTAACCCCGAACCTGAATACCACCCCGACCCGGAATATCCTTACGTAACCATATATGGTCAAAGACCTTTTCATTCGCATCCCGAACGTAGTGTACCCAGAACTAATGGCTAGTATACCCTCTAAGTCAGAAAAGACCTATAGGATCAAATCATTCATCCGTTGATGCTAACCGTGAATATTTCCAGCTATTAAGCTACCAAGATGGTTCGGAAAGTGAACCTTTTTATAGACCCAATACCCTGCGACGTGTCTTGAGTACACACAAAGAGCTGAAATCCCAGTTGAGCTAACGAAGATCACACTACTCTCCAAAGTTTGAGGTTTTGGATATCCACATGTTTTAGTCAACCTCCCGTGGACTTTGAGTTTATCAGTTGCCTAAATGTTAATATGCTAGACAGTTTTATTATTTTGTTTGACTTATACTCTAGATGGTCCTCATTTTCACTTTGAACGTCCCACTCACTTTTCATGTTTGATTCTTTTATAACATCGAATGCTCTATCCTCTCTGAAGCACAACACAATATAATCCTTATCTGCAAAGTATAACCAGCTTGAATCATCATCCGATCTACTGTGTATCCAACTAAATCTTCCTTATCTTTCTTCTCTTTGCTTCTTTTCTGTCTCCTTTTTGCTAGGTCATCATAAACATGGTTGACTCTATTGTCATTTTTCTCCTCCTGCTCTTTACTTCAGTAGAAATAGTTTCTATTGAATCTCTCTCTCTTGAACCGTCATACTCGACTTTTCACCCTCCCCATGTGGCATCTGTGATGGTCAGTAAAGATGGACGAGGCAACTTCAACACCATCAATGAAGCCCTTTCTGCAGTTCCTGAGAGAACTTCATCTTCAAAAGGATACTTCTTAATCTATGTCTTGGCCGGAGTATATGAAGAATACATCTCCATCGATGACGGAAAGACCTACTTGATGATGATCAGAGATGGTATAAACAAGACGATCATCACAGGAAGTCACAACAGTGAAGATGGGTGGGATACCTTCAAATCTGCAACATTCGGTAATATATTCTTTTTTTTTTTTAGTGAACATTTAGTAATATATTCAAACACATCCATATGATGCCAAAAGTGATATATTCTTCCTTAATGTGTGTGAGTATTGTGAATGTATGCAGCTGTGGACGGGGAGGGATTTGTGGCAGTGAATATTACATTTCGCAACACAGCTGGACCGGCGAAATACCAGGCTGTGGCAATTCTAAACACAGCAAGCATGTCTGTGTTTTACAGCTGCAGCTTGGAGGGATATCAAGACATGCTCTATGCACATTCGAACAAACAATTTTATAGAGAATGCAATATATACGGCACAATCGATTTCATATTTGGAAATGTAGCGGCAGTGTTCCAAAATTGAAATATTTATGTTCGTAAGCCCATGAGAGGACAATTCAATGCTATTATAGCACAAGGTAGAAAGAGAGACTTTGATCAAACTGGCTTCTCAATGCATAACTGCACAATCAGAGTGGTAGAGGATCTAGCGGGGGTGGCGACGTACCTGGGAAGGCCGTGGAATCCAGTGTCAAGGACAGTTTATACGGAGAGCTTCATGGATAGCATCATACATGAGGCGGGTTGGCACGTGTGGATAGTGATAAGGAGAAGGACTTGGACACTTTGTATTTTGCTGAGTACAAGAATTATGGGCTGGGCTCCAACACCTCCCATCGGGTCACTTGGAACGGTTATCATGTCATTGACTCTTCCATTGCTTCACAATTCACTGTCTCCAAGTTCTTGTCTGGGGATTCTTGGTTACCCTTCACTGGCGTCCCCTACATTGGTCACTTGATTAACTCATGATTATATTTCCTCTAGCTTCTTAAAGCCACCATACCAACTGGTTGATACTTTGAATCATTTACTTAAAATATCAGTCGGCTTGTTTGTTTGTCATAATGGTACGTGTGTGTTATGTATTAAAATATGTATGTATGTATGTATGTATATAAAAACATTTGAATACCTTGTAACTTCATTAACGTTACATTTAAATTCACGCATAATGAGCCATTTTTAGGATTTAGAGTCCCATTAGTCCCCCCAACCAAAAAAAAAAAAAAGGTCATGCTTTAACCAAACTTTCATCTTCAGTGTAACGAAATTAGCCTTTGACATGAACCTATATATGCATATATCCATTGTTGTTTTTCCTAGCTACATCCAACATTTATTCAATAAATTAAATAAATGAAAAGGGGTGAGATGGCTATAATAATATAGTGGCCGGGGGATTAAGAATTATAATTGGTGGATTAATGATTAGGGAGGCCATTCTAATTATCCTTCCTATAAATTCAAATTTACCGAACACACCTAAATTGAGATAAGAATAATTTGAAGTCAACCATAATACAATTATGAAACCTGGGCCATTTGATTGTTACAATGGCATGAATGGTGGTGATGAGAGACAGCTTTTTTTTTTTTTTTTTTTTTTTTTTTTTTTGGGACCTGAAATGGGAGACAACTAATTCAAACCACGTCGTTTCAAATATTTCATTTTATCCATCAAATTTCTGATTCGATCTCAGTAGTTACTTGTTCATGTAATTACTTACTACTATTGATTTATTTATTTTATCTCTTTTTCCTCCTCTTCTTTTGCGCGTCTCCGATTCTTCTTCATCCAACAACATAGGTAAATAAGAGGAGCTGGTTGAAAAAGATTTTACACTCCATTTTGATGAGGAGAAAAGTCCGGAGGAAATAAAATGGACAGAAAATATTATTACCCCTGTTTGTATGGACGAGAGCAAATAAAGAGGAAAGAAAATTGGCAAACATTTAAATTACTAAAATATCCTTACCAAAATATATCAAGTCTAAGATCAAATCAAATTATATATTTCAATAAAAAAAATATATGACCAACATAATCAAATCAAATTATTTGATTTAAATATATTTCATATTATTATATCTTATAAAAGAAATTATTTAATAAAAATATTATTTTAAGATAAAGATAAAAAGTGAATATATCCGTAAAATTACATATAATAAGAGAAAATAAATAAATTATATCTCTTTTCAACTTCTCTCCTCATCTGTGCTTTTTCTTTCTCCAACCCCTCTATATGGCTATTGAACCGCAGATTGATGGGAAGGGGGGGTGTCTGCTGCCTCCCCCTGATGTGCCCCCAGTTTGCCCTCATTTTTATCCAACTTTCTAAATGTTTCTTTTTCTTGTTTCTTTGAATCATTAGATTCTACTTAAAATAAGTGATATTTTGAATCTTATAGGCAACACATGGTTATTTTTCAAATTCTTACGATTATAAAAAATTTAAGACTTTAAATTTAAAAGAAACTACATACGTTTTCACGTAAATCTTTGTAAAATTGTAAGAAAATTGAAAACAAACTTTTTTATTCATACGATATTAAAATGTCACCCATTTCATATAGAATCTGATGATCCAAAGAAAAAAGGAAAAAAAAAAAAAAAAAAAAAGCCATTTGGGTAGTGGGGTAAAAATGAAGGGCAACAAGAAGCACATTAGGGAGGGGTAGCAGACAACCCTCTACTCAGATTGATGGCCCATCAAATACTTTCTTGGTAATAATGGGTTCACCATTAAGTTTTGATATATTTAGATGCTGGACAGTACATATGACCATCAATCACTGGGGCCACAATAAAACAAAACTGGATGGAATTGGTAACAGTGACGAAACGTAAAGGAAAATGGCGACACGAGAACTGGACAGAATATGACCATTTAATTTTGTTGTTTAAATCATATGGTAGGAACCTTAAGGTATGTCGTAGGTGGTATTCAATAGTTTAAGGAACTTGTTGCTTATTTTCGAATCTTAAAACAGTAGAGAATTCCCATCCTTACAGTCACCAAGTTCAAATTCAACAAAGCCTTTATCCACATATATATGTATACATTACACCTATACATGATAATTAACCTCTCCCTCATTTAGAGCTTTAAGAAATTCTTTTCTAAGCACATTAAAAACTTCAATTCAACCCTAGCATACTCAAACAGTCTTAGCCAAGGCATAGATAGAATTATACATCTTACATAATACCCCCTCCAGTCCTTTCTATAAGTAACAAATACTTAAATCATATTGTTCAAAATGTTAGTTAAAAGCAACAACTTTGTCAAATTTGTACTATTATTTCCAATTCTACCCTTTGTTAGCTCCTAATGGTTTGATGATAATAACGATTTAAAAGATTGAAAGATTTTGAATCAATGTTAACTCACTCTGCACAGAGACTATTTCTCGAGAACGCTCAAATGGTTCTCGAGAATGATTCTCGAGAATAGGTAAAAAGCTCTCAAGAATGCCTAGACAGAATCACATCTTAGATACATGAGCTGACATGATTCTCGAGAATTTGAAACCCATTCTCGAGAATGGTTCTGGAGAATCAGAACGATGATTCTCGAGAATGATTGTGGATCTCATCTGAGTCTCCACTGAAGAAAGCATACACATGAAGCTCTCAAAATTGTAAAGCAATTCTTGAGAATGGTTCTCGAGAATCAGTTTGTGATTCTCGAGAATGAGCGTAAGCATTTTACAATCTTAGATTTCTTGTACAAATCAAAACAGGATTCTCGAGAGCAAACACAGTGATTCTCGAGAATGGTTCTCGAGAATGAATCAGATGACTCTCGAGAATAGACGATGGGGATTTTACAATACTGGTTTTCTTTCTTATCTAAAACCCGATTCTCGAGTACCTTGTCAACAACTCTCGAGTATCAGCGAGACTTACCTTTTGGATTTAACATTGCTCATAATGATTCTCAGAATGTGATGAACAATTCTCGAGAATGATCTTCAGCCTTTTTGAATCTTCGTTCTCATAAACTGCAAATCACTGACTATGTTTTAGGTGTTTCATGTTATTGAATTATACTACTTCTAACCAAGTTTATTTAGTTTGCTAGTGCTTTTTAAACCAGATTAACATGTTTTAATCGTCAAAATTCCATAAAGCAAAAATGTGTCAGAAGCATTAAATGTCAAAATAGAGACGAAGCACGAAAGAGGAAACTAAGCTTCTGAACAACCGTAAAGCATTCCGACTATTTCCGATTAACTTTTTGAACTGAGTCTCAACGGACAATTCGAACAAAGAATGTCAATGGAGCATTTTGACCGACGACAGAATATTAAGAAGAGACAGAGCAATGGATACATCTATCAATCTCAACGGCTATTCTTCAAGCATCACCAACGGGCATTTAATGCAACATCTATAAATAGGAGAAGCATTGAATTCACCACCTACCCGAAACGCTGTGCATTCAATTAGAACTTATTACAATTTACTATTTCAACTATTTTATTATTATCTTCGGATAAACGCACTTCAGTGATTAAACTTATCCACTCGTGAGGAGTTACTTAAACACTTATTTCATTTTTGGTTTGAATCTTAAGGTTGTGGAACCTTAAGAGTGGGTGTACAATTACAGCTTGTAAGGGGGAGTAAGTCCTAGTGAGAGGATCATCCGAGTACAATGTAATTGTCTTTGAAAGATAGTGAAATCTCAGGTGTTCTGAGGACTGGACGTAGGTCAAAGCTTTTGGACCGAACCAGTATAAATTGCCTTGTGTTCATTTTCACTTCTCTATTTCATTTCTTTGTTTTCTGTTTTACTTGCTCTCGTGTGAGTTTTGCAAAAAGAATTTGAGATCACCTATTCACCCCCTCTAGGTGATATTCCATCTTCACCCTTCATTATAAAGAGAGTGTGACATTCTAAATTTTGGATTTAGGATATCTGAAGTATTATAAGGAATTAACTATGGGAAATTTAGCCTGGATAATTTTTAATACTAATATTTGGAAATATAGGCTTATTTTCCCAAAAATTAAGGATAATTAGTTAGTGGTTAAATTTGGCCTAAATATTTTAGAGATAATATTTAAGGGCCTAAATAAATTATTTAAGGAAGAAAAATCCTTATTTAGGATTAAGGATTATTTTTTAATATAATTATTGTCTACCACATACAACCACTCCTAATTATCCATACCATTGGGCCAATTTATTCATTTATCCACTTTGGACCCAACCCAACACACATTTATCCAATGATCCAATACAACTAGCACCTCTATTCTTTCCATTTCTCAGTCACGCCTAAAGCTTCATTCCACATTCAAATTTTCTCTCTGGCCCACTATGCAGCCCAGCCCAAGTACTCCCCTAATATTCATACTTTCTCCTTCTATTCACCTTATTCGGAAACAGAGCGGGAGATGGAGTGGAGAAACTAAGAACCTGAGAGACCGAAGAGAGAAAGGGAGAGACGCGAGAGACCAAAGCAGAGACAAACAAGATCGGAGCTGAGAGGTCGACGGAGAGCTAAAAGCCAGACGAGACAGTGACAGACCGAGAGCTGAGATCACAGAGAGAGAGACTATCGGAGGTCATTGGAAAAAGGGAGAAGGAGAAGCAAAACTTGCATGCAATCCTAAAATCGGTGATAGGTAAATCTCTTAAGTCTCTTGAACAAGTCTCATTTGTTTCTAGGATTTACAGAAGCTTTGGGGAAACTTTTGTGATTGAAAATCATGGTTTTAAAGAGAGAGAGTGGGTTCATGAAAGTGTTTGTGCATGAATGTCGATTCTTAGTTATTCTTTGTGTTCCTTTAGATTTGGAATCAAACTCTAAGGACATGCATGTCTGTTATATGCGCATAGAGTCTGATTTATGAGCATTTGAAACATACAGTGTCAGTCATGATAGCGGCAGCTGACACATACAGTATCAGTCATGATGGCGGCAGCTGACGACAGAGGGTAAAGGGGGAATACGGTTGCGAGGAGGAGGAGGAGGGAGAGGAGCTCAGGGCTTAAGGCTTTCATGCTTAGTTACTTGGCTTTGTTTACTTTTGATTATTATTACACCACTCAATAGATGGAAGGAGGTCTTCTCCTTATCTTGTTTCTAATTTTTTCTCATTGGCTTCATCTGGGCCCTTGATTGGGAAAGTGAGAGAAAAGTTAAAGTTGTATTGTATTGATTGGATGAATGTGATTTAGAGATTATGATGGATGATGAGAAAAATATAATGAGAGAAACCAACCCCTCAATATATACATGAATCGGTCTGGTTGGGTTTAAATAGGATTTGATTTGGTGTGGAAATCCAGTGTGCCGTATACAATAACTCCACCCATTCTCGGTTTTTATTTGCCCCTAGAAAAACCGAACTTCATAAGGGAAAAAAAATAACCTCAATTGCAAAATAGATTGATAACCGTTGATATTTTTTTATTTTTTGGGTATAAAAAAGTTTATACTTTTTTATTTTTTGGGTATGAAAAAGTTTAGGTGGGGTAGACACCGGTAACCCACCAAGGCTAGGGCATGCCTCGAGGCTTAAAGAGCGCTTACAGAGGTACTTATAGATCGCCTACCAACAAGGCCCTCACATCAACCCGTAGGTATCGAACCTCCTCCCTTTTAGGGTAAAAGTCGACGCCTTAGCCAACTATGCCACTCCTCATTGGCCGTTGATAATTAGAACCATGCGTACGTTCTTTTCTTAATGTGGGCTTGACCATGACCGAATGTGGTTTCTCTCCTTTTCTTTTCCCTGTTCACTGCCATTATTTTCTCTCTTCATGACTATTGGATCAAAATATAATAGTCCACATTTAATGTTTAAAAAATATTATTACAATGAAAAGAATGATGCGATGGAAATGGAAAAAATGATGGAAAGAAATATTAAATATGGACTATTAGTTTTCATCCCAAGGTCATTAAGGGGGAAATGATGGTAGTGGACAGGAAAAGAAAAGGAGAGAAGCAAGATCCGAACCGAACTTCGTTCAACCTTTATTTGTGGCTTTGCCCCCTTGACTCAATATTCAAATTATTGATTCCATATTTATTATTCATGCATTTGCATCACCTTAAATAAATTTAATTGCATAGTGTAATATCCTAAATTTTGGACCTAGCAATTTGAGAATTAGCTTGTGACTGGATTTTCATTGGAATATATGGAATTTTCATTAAATTCATGGAAAATAATATTTGTTTCAATATGATTGGCTAAATTAAACATTAACTAGAAGAAAATAGATTTTAACATATGGTGATAAGAAGACATCTAGAAAAAGGCCACATATGTTCATATAAATTAAAGATTAATTAGATGGGACACATGTATACCCTTATCTAATAAGGATTAAAGGATAAGATGACTCTTCCAAGAAAGTCAAAAATGGTGGCTAGGTGAAGACAAAAGGAGAAAATGCCAAATACACATGGAATGCTAGGAATCAAAGGAGGAGACATGTAATACCCTAAAAATCCTATTTATCATAAATACTATATTTTGATAAATAATACATATTAAATAAAGGTAAATATGTGTCTCAAAATTTTGTAATTTGTTAATTATAATTTTGGGCAATTTTTCCTTGGAATTAATTAAAAGACCAATTTTAAAACTACCTATAAGGATTGTAAAATATGATATAATTATCATATTAAATCATGGTTCTTATAACTAGAAGGAGCAATAAAATGTGGCATAATTAACACATTGAATAATAGTTAATTTATGATCAAAAGAAGCAAGAAATATGATGAAAACACTTATGTAGGTTAATGGAAATTAGCAAAATAAATGATCAATTTAAATTGCACTAATTGAGATTAGTTACATAATCCTTCAAGATGATTAAAGGCAAATTAGGATCATCAAATGGGGGCTAATTATATTTGAAAATAATTAAGCACTAATTTTCATGATTAGTTGATAAATCAATTAACTAATAGCAAATGCAATTGAGGATGAAGATTGGATTTAAACAAACACAAATGGAATCCAATGGTTCTAATTGAACCTATAATTAACCTTAATCCTTGTGTAATTGAATTGGTCAATGATAAATCAAGAAAATGATCTTAATCCTCATGAAATTGAATGGACCAATAGGAGAATTAAGCCATGGATTAATGGTAAGGATTTATCTTAAACTAACACAAAATTGATCCAATGGTGAGGGATCAAGATGAGAGGATAAAAGAGTATTTAATAAATCAAGATATTATAATTAAAAGCAAACTAAGAGCACATGGGATAATCAATGAGATAGAAAAGGATAAGATAATTAGAAAATGGAAGAAGGAGAGAGAGGAGGGAGACCACGGTTTGAAGAAGCAAAGGAGAGAAAAAAAAAAAGAATATCCAAAAATTTGTCATAAATGCAAGCACATGGAAGAGAGATAGTTTATTATATTTAATTAATAAGAGCACATGTTTTATTTAGAAAAATGAGCTTAATCCTATGTAAATTAAATCAACCAATGAGAACCTTCTCTTCATAAATTAAGTCTTCATGAAAAACCAAATGATGTGAACCATTGATAAGGGAAAAGGATCCAAAGGTTGATATCCTTGGATTTTCCCTATAAATAAAGAAGCTCCTCTTCACAATTGTTCACACCAAACTCATACCAAATTGGTGAGTTTAAGAGAAGAGTGAAGCAAGAAGGAGGAAGAGTAGCAAGATTCTTCAAGAGGTATGCTCTAGCTTTTAGTCTTCTAGTCTTTAGTTTTTGTAGTTCTTAGTATAAATGGTAGTTTAATCTAGGAAATCGTTAGAAATGTTCCTTTTCATGTTTGTAAGTCTCCATTGCTTTTAAAACAAAAAATGGATTGGAAAACATGTTAGGGAATAATTTTTAGAATCGGTAGATCATTATGATAAAAGTTTGAAAAACTGCCGATGTAAATCATGTTCTGACAACAAATATTGTGTCTATTATTTTATGTAGTAAATGAAGTCATTAAATTATGAAATTTTATAGGAATAAAGTAGACATGTAGGTATTTCTAAATATATAAAATATGTAATGTTTTGATCTCTGGACAAGGAGATATGAATTTTCTAATTTAAGCCTTATTTATGGAGTTATAAACTGGGCAGCGTTGATAAAATATTAAAATGAGAATGATTCTTGATGTTATAGCTTCTGGGAATATTTTTCCTTGAAAATAGACATATCAAGGGTCATGAGGAATTTTTAAGCACCTCATTTTGAATTTTTTAGAATTAATTATAATGTTTCAAAGTTGCTACAAAATTTGCCCAGGAAATCCAGCATTGCGTTTTTAAATAAATTAAAGGGCAAAATTGGGATAATAAATCTACCAAGGGTAGAAAGGTAAAATAAACCTTTAGGATATTATTCTAAGCAATATTATATTTATCACGATATCATATAATAATCCGACGATAATGTGTAGGATATCCGGGAAGTTCGGAGTCGGATTCAAAGGTCAGACATGTTGGCCATTACACGGCGAAAGATACGTTTGCGTATTGTAACTTTAACTCTCTTTTTTATACACATAGTAGTTCACATGGGGGAGGAGCCAAGCTCCCATGCTTTAACTTTAACTCTGATGTGTCTTGTATGCTTATATGTGATAGATGATTTCATTAAGTCATGAACAAGACTTGGTCTTGGGTCATGCACTGTGGTTAAGACTCTTTCTTAAGTCACTGTTTATATATTTAGCTATATACGGGTTATAATCTTGATAATCTCGTGAGATTGTTTTCCTAGCACTGAGAACACGACGGGCCATCATGGCACTGGTTAGTGCAAACGTGGATAACTTTACATGTGCTGTGTTCTATGTACTGTTGTTGTGTTAACATTACATCTGCTGTGTGCTTATGTACTGTTGTAACCTTACATCTGCGGTGTGCTATGTATTGGTTAATGCTGTAATGTAATGAGTATCTATCACACATATATTGTCTATACTTTTCATATGAGGTTAACTGTTACCTGAGGTCCGATGGGTATTGTACCTCATATTTGTCTAAGGTTTAGGAAAGGAACTTGGAACAGGAGAGGCACCGGTAGATGGAGTCGTGGAAGGGCACCGAAGGATGGATCCGAAAAGAGGCATCCTTAGATGGAGCGTGAAGAGTTCCCGGTCAAAGCGAATGCCGGAAGGAGTTTAACAAGGACTAGTTCTGGCCTGAATCCGATAAAGTTATCTCAAACCATTTGGAGCTTAAAACCAAGAAAGGGTCGTCTACGTGGTTCAGTCATAAGTCACCGTGAAAGATGGGGAGACTTCCACTAGACTTTACTCGACCTAGCCAAATGGGTTTGATTAACTGTATTGGGTTCTAAGCCACAAGTCTAGTTAAGGCTTGGTTTAAGAATGTATAGTTAATATGTAAGAGTTGTAATTATATACAGAATGTAATATTCCTTTCGTTTTTAATATACCGTGCCTGGGTATTTTATATCAATTACTCAGTTGTAAGCGCATGCTCTCCGTTCCTGTCCATGCATTATGGTAGCACCTCAAACTCTATTGATTTTTCTAAAACAAAGTGTCAATCGACACGATTTCAAGTATGGAATTTGGGGTGTTACAAGGCACCTAAAATACCAAGTGTTTGCATAATATTTAAAGAATATTAGATAAGAATATTCTTTATATGTGACACCTAATCTTCTTCTTCATTAAGCAAAACATTTTTCAGAATTAACATTTTTGAAAGATATTTTGTGCCCAAAGATGACATGTGGCATAACAAAGAGGAGGAGGAAGAGAAATCAAAATACTACGATTTCTCATTTTATATCAATTACTCATTGTCCAAATGTAAGCGCATGCTCTCCGTTCCGCATTACTCTGAGTGGTAGCACCTCAAACTCTATTGATTTTTCTAAAACAAAGTGTCAATCGACACGATTTCAAGTATGGAATTTGGGGTGTTACAAGGCACCTAAAATACCAAATGTTTGCATAATATTTAAAGAATATTAGATAAGGACACATGTACATACTTGATTAATTATATGTGACACCTAATCTTCTTCTTCATTAAGCAAAGAATTACAACCACAAGAGGCATATATTTGAAAGATATTTTGTGCCCAAAGATGACATGTGGCATGACAAAGAGGAGGAGGAAGAGAAATCAAGATTTCTCTAGAAAAAGGAAGAGAAGCCTAGAGATTTCAAGAGATAATTACTAAGGGTAAAATGGTAAAATTGCAAGGAGATATTTTTGGTGCCAGCCTCTGTATATACTCTAGATATGATATTAACGGTTACTCTGAGATCCTTCGAGATTCCAGCCTCTGTTGCTACTTGTATGTTGTATAGTTAATTGGATATAGCTCCTAGGTGGATATTAGCAGATAAAGGTGTTGGACCAGTTCCAGAATATTTGGAGAATTGTTGTAGAGATTTTTATGAAATTATATTTTATAACCAAGGTTGTAATTTATTATTAGTATACAACGCCCAAACTATTTTACCACTACGTTGCGTTATATTTCTCTATCTATGATATTATTACAAAAGTGTGACGGTTGGATTTAATAAATAAGAGGTATCACACTACCCGCCACCTGTGAAGGCGAGGCCGGTAGGGGTGTAACAGTTAGTGCACCTAATTAACATGGATAAATATTTGTGGCGTTGTCCATTGACTTAATATTGAAATTTTATTCCATATTTATTATCCCTGCATTTGCATCACCTCAAATAAATTTAAAGGCATAGTTAGTGTGACATCCCAAATTGGAATTTGAGAATTTAAAATATGATATGCGATTAATTAAGGAAAATTTGGCCTTAATTATTTTAAAGTTAATATTTGGAATTCAGGGTATATTTTCCCCTAAAATAAGGAAAATAGTTATGGGATAATTTTTGGTCCAAATATTTTAGAGATGATATTTTATGGCCTAAAGAAATTACTTGAAGAAGAAAAATCCTTAAATGGAATTAAGGATTAATTTTGATTACGTAGTTAATGTTCACAATTTAATTAGTAAGTGATTATATTGCAAACAAGAGCCTAGTAAGGAGTCAAAAGGGGTATTTTCTTTAAATGAGACACCTCATCTCGCTCCTCTCCCAAACAACATGTATACATACCGACAGATTCACGAAACACACAATTACTCTCTTCCTCTTGTTCTCATCTGGATACACACATATATACAACACACACACACAACCGAAACACACACACATACTCTCTTTCTTTTGCATGCAAGCCACGTGCACACACACCCCTACCAATTGATTAAATCAACCATTACTTCATCTCATTCTCTCAACCAGCCATACACAAACATGACACCTATACACCCACACACTCTTTCAATATCCTTTACCCACTTCAGCCACACACACACATATACGCCACACACACACCTCACCTCTTATTCCTTCACTCATTCTCTCCAATAGGCCAACACCAACATTTTCTCCATTTCCATTTCCTTCAGCCACAGATTGAGAGAGAGTGAACATGATAGCAAGAGAGATAGAGAGAGAGAGAGCTGAAGATCATCACGAAGAAGACAAAGAGATCATCAAAGCTCTCGCACAAAACCATTTTTGGTATAGGCGAGTCTTCTAAACTCATTCCCCTCTAGTTTTTTGCATTTGTGGAAGTTTTATGAGTTCTTGATGATTAAAACTCAAGGGTTAGTGAGAGAAAGCTCATGATAGTGAGTATTGATGCATGCATGTTGGTTTTGATCTAGTTTTTGATCTCCTATGGTTCTATATGATAAAAATCAAACTCAATTTTGTGTTTCTTCCATTTAATTCACCGTTAGAATTAATATGATGGGAGCAATTAGATGTCAAACAAATGGATATTTTGAAAGCTGTCAAACCTAGGCTCAATGCAAGGATGAGTTGTCAAATGAATATAAACTAGAAGCATGCGTTGTCAATTTGCATGAGAAGCAAAGCAATTTGTTGAAAAGTCAACAAAAGAGGCTGTGCAGAATTAAAAGCTATGAAGAAGCAAAGTATAAAATAATCAACAATTACAATTAGAAGTCGGCACTGTACGAGGCGGCAAAAAATAGCCTATATATATTTGTGTGTTTCAATGTTGTAGTGTATGTGTATGTATCCAAAAAGAAATAGAGAACAGAGAGATTTGAGAGAAGCTAGATAGAGATAAGTGCTGAAGCAATTTTAGAGAAAAATAAGGGAATTATTTTGTGAGTGTGTGAGAGAGAAACAGTTGTGTATTTTTATTTTGAAATCATCTTTTAATTAAAGTATCATTTTTCATCTGTCTATACCTCCAATTTCCAACAAGTAGTATCAAAGCTACAGTCGATAAAGATGGCGGAGATGGTACAACCACAAATTCCAAAATTGTCAAAAGGCAATTATGGAAATTGGAGCATTCAAATGAAGACGTTACTAAGTTCCCAAGATATATGGGACCTTGTTGAGGATGGATACACGGAGCTTGTTAATGCAGCTGCTGAAACAGGTTTATCAGATGCTCAGAGAAAGACGCTTAAGGAGTCTCGGAAGAAGGACAAGAAGGCTCTATTCTTGATCTTTGAAGGTGTTGATGAATCAACCTTTGAAAAAATATCAGATGCAAAAACTTCCAAAAATGCATGGGAGATTTTACAAAAATCTTGTGAAGAGTAGACAAAGCCAAGAGGGTACGACTGCAATCACTCAGAGCTGAATTTGAGAATCTAAAAATGCAGAATATAGATCCAGTTACAGATTATGTCTCATGAGTGCAAAAGGTGGCTAAAGAAATTAGAAGAAATGGAGAGACTCCAGATGATGTCAGAGTAATAGAGAGGATTCTACGGTCATTGACAAGAAAGTTTGATTACATTGTTACTGCCATAGAAGAAGCCAAAGACTTGTCAGTTATGACCATTGATGAGCTTGTGGGTTCTCTTCAAGCTCACGAGCAAAGAATGAATATAAATGAAGGCTCTAGCAATTTGGAGCAAGCTCTGCAAAGAAAATTATCTTTAAATGAAAATCAAGCCGGCAGCAGTAGCTAGGCACGTGGTAGAGGAAATCGTGGTGGATATAGAGGTGGATATAACACCCGAGGTGGTTTCAATGCTCAACGTGGTCGTGGTGGACGCAGTGGATATGGTCGATCAAATGGAAGATTTGAAACTTACACAACAGAATACGGACATGGTCAAGGATCATATAATCGAGGTCGTGGCCAAAGTCGCGGTCGAGGATTTTTGTCCAGAGGAGGAGGCAGATATCAACAAAGAAGTGATAAATCCCAATTGTAATGTTATAATTGTAATCGATTTGGTCATCTAAGTTATGAGTGCAGAGATGCTGCTAAAGTTGAGGGGAGAAGTCATTATACAGCAAATGTAGTAAACCTTGATGAACCGGTCGTCTTCTTCACTTACAATGGTGAAAAAGATAATGGAAAAAATGTATGGTACCTTGATACTGGGGCAAGCAATCATATGTGTGGCAAAAAGGAGTTATTCACAGAGTTGAATGAATAAATTCAAGGAGAAGTCACATTCGGCGATCTAGTTAAAGGGAAAGGTAACGTTATGATACTTACAAAGAATGGAGATAGAAGATACATTACAAACGTCTACTATATACCATCTTTGAAGAGAAATCTCCTCAGTCTTGGTCAACTATTGGAGAAGGGATATGACATACATTTAAAAGATGGCTCTCTCACCATGAGAATTCAGAAAGGAGAATTGATAGGGAAAGTTGAAATGACAAGCAATCGTCTATTCAAGTTGAATATATAGAAAGATGGAACCAAATGCATGAAGTCTATTGTTGAAGATAGTTCGTGGTTGTGGCATCTCAGATTTGGTCATCTCGGATTCACTGGCCTAAAGTTGTTATCAAAAGCGAAGATGGTGAATGCGTTGCCAACAATAAATCATCCGGATCAACTATGTGAAGGGTGCATGCGAGGAAAGCAACATAGACAAAGATTTGAAGTTGGCAAGTCATGGAGAGCAAAAAGACCACTGCAACTAGTTCATTCAGATATAGCTGATCCATTTGACATTCTTTCACTTGGAGGAAACAAGTACTATATCACATTCATTGATGATTTCAGCAGAAAAGCTTGGGTGTATATCTTCAAAGAAAAGTCTGAAGCTCTTGATAAATTCAAGGAGTTTAAGGCAATGATAGAAAAGCAAAGTGGTCAGTATTTAAAAGTGCTTAGAACAGATATGGGAGGAGAATATACTTATAGACTATTTGAAGCATTTTGCTCGGAACATGGAATAATTCATCAGCTGACAGCTACCTACACCCCACAACAAAATGGAATTGCAGAAAGAAAGAATTGCACAATTCTTGATATGGCAAGGAGCATGATTAAAGAAAAACATATGCCGAGAACATTTTGGGCCAAAGTTGTTCAGTGTGCTGCCTATCTTTTAACGTTGTCCAACAAAAATTGTTAAGTTCAAAACTTTAGATGAAACATGGAGTGGTAGGAAGATGGAAGTTAGCCATCTAAGAATCTTTGGTTGCATAGTTTATGCTCATATTCCAGATCAAAAGAGGAAGAAGTTAGATGACAAAGGAGAAAAATGCATCTTCGTTGGCTACGAGCATCAGTGTAAAGCCTACAGATTATATAATCCTCCAACAAAGAAAGTAGTCATCTCAAGAGACGTAGAGTTTGATGAAGCAGAACTATTGGAAATGGAGTAATGATGGAAAAAGAGTAGAAGGTTTATTCTTTAAAGATAACATTGAATCAAAAGACCAAACAGTTGAAGCAGACAATGATCAGTCTCCTCTACCAAGTCTTAATACAACAACTCTTGCATCTACACCATCAAAAACAAGAAGCAGTAGCAGTAGCAGCAATTCAGGGGGAGTAACAACGAAAATGAGAAGCTTAAATGATATCTACGATGCTACAAATCCAATACTAACCACACTTGATTATTCATTATTTTGTTTGGTGGCTGAATGTGATCCAGTGACATATCAAGATGCAACAAAAGATGAAACGTGGAAGAAAGCTATGAACGATGAAGTCACCGCAATTAAAAGGAATGACACGTGGGAGCTCACAACTATGCCTAAGGAGCATAAGCCCATTGAAGTTAAATGGGTATACAAAACAAAGACCAACGAAGAAGGAAAGGTGGAGAAGCACAGGCGAGATTAATGGCTAAAGGCTACAAGCGAAAATATGGAATTGATTATGAAGAGGTTTTTGCACCAGTTGCAAGGATTGACACTATTAGACTTCTTACAAGCAATTTCAGACAAATCAAATGGAATGTATATCGATGGATGTAAAGTCGGCTTTCCTTAATGGCTACTTAGAAGAAGAAGTCCACATTGAACATCCACCATGATACGTAATAAAAGGAGAAGAGGACAACGTTTACCGGTTGAAGAAGGCACTATATAGATTGAAGCAAGCTCCAAGAGCATGGAACACGAGAATAGATCAATACTTTCAGAAGAATGGATTTGTGAAAAGTCCTTACAAGCATGCTTTATACACAAAAAGGAATGAAGATGGAGATATAATGATCATATGTTATATGTAGATGATATGATCTTCACGTGAAATAATCCAGGTATGTTTGTTGAGTTTCAGAAAGCTATGACTAGAGAGTTTGAAATGACAGATATTGGAGAAATGTCTTATTTTCTTGGAGTCGAAGTCGAACAAATGGAGGAAGGAACATTTATGTCATAAAAGAAATATGCACAGGAGATATTGAGCAGGTTCAGAATGAAAGATTGCAAGCCTATTTCAACACCGATAGAAAAAGGAAGGAAGTTGACAGCTCATTCAACAAGAAAACCTATAAACTCAACACTATACAAGAGCTTGGTCGGAAGCTTGAGGTACTTAACTTTCACTAGACCAGATATTATGTATGCAATTGGTTTAATTAGATACATGGAGTAGCCAAAGCAAGATCATTTTCGTGCAGCAAAGAGAATTTTGAGATACATCAAAGGAACTATCAATCATGGACTGTTCTATACGCATTCCAAAGATTCACAGTTAATTGGCTATTCAGATAGTGATTACGATGGAGATATAGATGATCATAAGAGTACTTCGGGATATGCATTTCATATTGGCTCAACAATATTTTCATGGTCGTCAAAGAAACAACACAGTTGCTCTTTCATCATGTGAAGTCAATACATAGCCGTTGTAGCATGTACATGTCAAGCAATATGGCTAAAGAATATTTTGAATGAGTTACGTTACGTGTAAGAAGGTTCAATCACCATACATGTGGACAACAAGTCAGCAATTTCAGTAGCAAAGAATCTAGTCTCACACAATCAGAGCAAACATTTTGATACCAAATATCATTTTATTCGGGAGCAAGTCAAGAATAAAGTTGTGGAGTTAATCTATTGCAGAACCGAAGAACAACTAGTAGATATTTTTATGAAGCCATTGAAGGTGGATACATTCAACAAGTTCAAACATATGATTGGTATGAAAAATTGAGTTTGAGGGGGAGTGATAAAAATCAAACTCAATTTTGTGTTACTCCCATTTAATTCACTTTGTCAAAATTAATATGACGGGAGCAATTAGCTGTCAAACAAATGGATATTTTGAAAGGCGTCAAACCGAGGCTCAATGCAAAGATGAGTTGTCAAATGAATATAAACTGGAAGCATGCGTTGTCAATTTGCATGAGAAGCAAAACAATTTGTTGAAAGTTCAACCAAAGAGGCTGTGAAGAATTAAAGGCTATGAAGAAGCAAAGTACAAAATAATCAACAATTACAATTAGAAGTCGGCACTGTACGAGGCGGCAAAAAAAAAGAGCCTATATATATGTGTGTGTGTGTGTGTGTGTGTGTGTTGCAGTGTATATGTGTGTATCCAAAAATAAATAGAGAACAGAGAGATTTGAGAGAAAGTAGAGATAAGTGCCGAAGCACTTTGAGAGAAAAATAAGAGAATTATTTGAGTGTGTGAGAGAGGAACAATTGTGTATTTTTATTTTGAAATAATATTTTAATTAAAGTATCATTTTTCATCTGTTTATACCTCCAATTTCCAACACTATAATCAAGTATTTAAACTGTGCATGTCCTATCTAGGAGCATGGAGTCTGATTTCTAGAAGATATAAGTCATAAAATGAGCTTCCATGTATCTTATTCACCTCTGTATATTAGTTCGAAAGCAGAGCATGTATTTCATGTCATTTTCATGGGTTAGAGGTTGAGTTTAGCTATGAAATTTTTTTCAAGTGAAAGTTCACTCCTTAGGCTTTAAAAAGAGCTTTGGATTACCTTAAACGAAGGTCTGGAACTCGAGATATGATTTTTGAAAGTTAGGTCAAAAATCTGGAGAGTCTGAACCTGATAGATGGAGTGGTAATCTTTGAGTGAGTAAAAAACTAAGAAAATGGCCTCCTTTGACCCTGAAAATTTGTGAACACGTAGTACACTCCTTAAACTTTTATATGAGTCAAAGAACACATTATTTATAAAATCATAGTAATAAGGATATGAAAGGACAAGTATGTGGGGTGGGTCTAGAGGAGATATAATCTTAATTATGTTATTAAGATTACATTGAATAATGAATCATTTTTATATAAATGTTAATTATAGGACTCGATAATTGCCAAGCTTGAAGAACAAGCAGAGTTATAAGAACCTTGTGGAAGATACATTGTTGGAAAGATCAACAAGTAGTAACTCTGATATCACATTCCTTATATAATTGTATATATATGTTTATTTATAGCATATTTGCATGTCCCGCTTGTATGAGGCCAACACCACTCTTGAGTCGCTTGGCTGGAAGGGCCGACCATGGGGCTAGCATCCCGGTGGCTAAGCAGGGCCTAGTACATTCAGTTTATGTTGGGTTTCTAATTTACCCAATGTATTTTCCTAGCACTATGGTAATGGATCTTATGTTGATTTTTGTATTACATGCTACTTATGAATTGTAATACATGTTGTGTGATCCCTAAATGCTTCATATGTTTTGTGAACTGCTCTGTTGTGGTTGATTTACATTTATTGTTTATGCTTGGTCTGCGAGATTAACCTATTATTGAGGATTGAGATGGAATTAGAACCTCGTGAATAGTGTTGATGTTACTCGAATGTTTTGATGATTATAGTAGGAATTGTGAAGCCCGATTCTAGTATGCATGATGGGTATTATTGAGGAAATGTGATTTCTTAATCTAGTTAATGTTGAGGTTTTAAGAGTCGAATTGTAAATTCGACAATTGTTGTTGCTTTGGGAATCTTTGAGGATAGTGCCTTACATTGTGAGGATATAATAGAAGCTATGAATTACGATGATTCTAGTTCCAAGGCTGCTCTGTATCTCCTACTGATGATCTGTCAGAATCACTCCCCGTACCTAGTTCCAAAGCAACTACAGGACGTCTTCTAAATACCGCTCTTAAGGCCCTCCTATGGTTGTCACCCATCTTTTTTCCCCTAATCCATACAACCAAACTTATTATATCAGTTCCACACCTTTCTATTTTAAATTAATACCAGTACTGTCCAAACCGAACTCTGATACCACAAATGTAACACCCCTACCGGCCTCGCCCTTTCGGGTGGCAGTTAGAGGGATTCTCTTTTATAATTACCATATATCATCTAATTACTAATTATTAGCATGCATCAGAGTTTACCGCGGTAGAGCATTTCCCAGTTAGATTTTAGACAATACTGATATAATTAAATGTAAGCAACAAAATATAATCCCCAAAGGGTTAAATATACAGTCATCCACCAGTGCCCAAAAAGGCCAAAATAATATACAGTTATCCATTCACAAAATAAATAACAAAATAATCTTTCTCTGCCACCACCAACTCCAACTACTCCTGCTCAGCAGTCTTACTCATTTCTCCAGATACAGCCCATGTAGTACTTCCTAAAGCTTTACAAAAATCTGGCCCATTAATCTCATATGTAATGCATAAACAGTGTATGTATGTAACCATAAGTAGGAAAACACCAAATAATAGCATTCAGTAACAAACGCGCAGTAACACAAACACTACATACCAAGTATACTGTGTTAACTGCGGAAGGACTACATGTCCTAGAAACAAACGCAAGACTGCTCAACAAAGCAAGCCTAAGATCCATGCGCTAGGAAAAACACAATAGTCGGGCTCCGAACCTAGACCACACTGAATGTACATGTCCTTTTTAGGAGACACGGGTCCACAATCATGGAATACAAGCATACAAAGCAACACAAGACACATGAGGATTAAGGTTACTGCCTGGTAGCTGACTACAACTATCAGTAAAATTTTTCTCTGGTGCACAAAATCAAAGTGATGCTAAAATAACCAAAATATAATTATAAGTAACTCTTCTAAAATATTTATTTGATGACCAAAAAAAAATAAACCTCCCTCAATCATACATAAATCTTTAAGTCCCTGTACTAAAATTTTGTTTTGAATACATGGAAGGCATTACACTATGACAATGAATCAGCTTCCTCACGTCCTTGTAGCTGGCCAAACTCATGCAACAATTTTTCATTTGCATTCAATCATCTTTTTCTTACATCATAATAGTGTTTTTTTTCCTTTTTCCTACCCGCACCTTACATCATAAGTGGATTTTTCATTCAATCATTTTGATTCATTAATCAAACCCCCATCTCGCATAATACTACCATTTCCAACTTATCAACCGTGAATTTAAAGGTAGTTAAAACTATGACTTATTTGATCTTTGTCTTTCCCAGACTTAAAACTTTGATCCTTTAGCATTTCTTCTTTCCCCCTTTTCGGCATTCACCTTCGTAGAACAAGGAAGGAGTTTTCTTTTAGAATTTTAACTTCTAAAACGAAAGTAGAAGAAGGTGGAATAAGTATTCAAAATCATTACCCTCCTGCTGGGACCTGTTGTTTGGCTCATCTTATGTCTTCTTCTTAATCTTTGATTACTTTCTTCTCTTCTTCTCAATGCTTCCGACCGCCACAAAAAAATAAAAGAAAAAAAAAAAAGAAAGAAAGGAGTTGAGTCCCTTAAATATATGTCTAAGCTTGGTTCTGGACCTTTCTTCACCATTATAGAGAAATCTAGCCTTTATATATATATATATATATATTGCTTTTGATCTCTTTCTCTCTCGGTCGGCATTGTGAGGAAGACTTGGAGTATTTTTTTTAAAAAATTATTATTTCTCTTGCTCCTCCTCACGTTCGACACCCGGAAGAAATATTGAAGAAAGAGTTTTTTTTTTGCCCTTTTTTCCTTTTGATCTTTCCCTCACACGTCCAACACTTGGGTAGATATTGGAGAATTTGTGTGTTTTTCTCCTGCTTCAATCCACGAGCACACTCCCCTCACTCCTTCTTTAATTTTGTTTTGTCCCATCCGTCCTTTCACTTAGCTCAACAAGTACACCTAGCTAGGCTAAATCACCCTTCCCTATTCTTCTTTAATTGCTGATGAGGGAGCAATTTCATTTAATAATCCCATCTCAAGTACCATTCCCCTTCTCTTTTCTGGCAGTCTTAAGGGGGTATTAAATACACCTTTTTTTTCTTTTATCCGTACAACGTGCACCCTTCCCTCCTTACTTCATTCATTGTATAATGTCTCATCCTTCATTTCTTTCTTCTCTCACATCAGAGTAGAGCCGGGAAATCGGGCCGAGCCCGTCGGTCGGCCCGTTTAAGCCCTGGTCCTGAAGGGCTCAGGTTTAAAAAATCAGTCAGAATTTTGAATTTGGCCTTGTAGGGCCAGCCCTGCAGGGCCTGAGGCCCTGTAGGGCTGGCCCTGCAAGGCTTCGGGCTGGCCCGTTAGGCCCGTTTCACTGTAGCATTTTTATTTTTATTTTTTTAATTAATTACTTAGCCTTTATCTATGTATTTTATATGTTATAGAGTTATTTATCTATTTAAGCACAACTACATAAATACATAATAACTATACTCCGAAGGTGACAATTGACAACAATAGTTGTATGCTTCTTATATTTTATGTGAGTCATCTAATCTTGTTTAGTTTAATGCTTCTTATGTTTTATGTGAGTCGATTGTAGACAATGATTAGTTTTTTGTTATGAATTAATGAATGTTTTTATTTGTTGGATGATTTGTATTGTTTAGATATTAATGTTGATAATATTTATTTGATGAACTTTAATGGCTGCAATTTACTAATTATATTTCTGTGGAAAAAACCGGAAAAAAATAATAATTAAAATTTGGAATAGTAATTTTCAGGCCCTGTAGGGCCGGCCCTGGCCCTGGTACTATCAGGCCGGGCTTTGAAAAACACATTTCCGTTCTCCCAGGCCCTGTAGGGCCGGGCCGACCCTGATTCCCAGCTCTACATCAGAGGCAATGAAGTATTGGAGAAGATATATATATATATATATATATATATATCTTTTTAATTATTATTCACATTTGCTTCTTTCTCCCGTTGGGAATTAATGAATACAGATTTGGTTTGCTTCTTTCCTTGTTCGTACGACGTGATGGGAAGAGTGATTTTATGTCATATAAGTCCCATCCAATATCTACATTTCTAAGGCAAATTAGACTTATATTGGAACTCCACTAATTTTTTCTCAGAATTTTCCCCTCCTTTTGTTGAGAATTATAGAAATAATGGGGGGGGGGGGGGGGGGGGGAATATATTTTTGCTTTCTTTGACATTACCATTTCAATTTTATTTGTAACCAAATTTATTAACCACATTTTTAATTAATTGCACCTTATTTCCCCATAATTAATATATCCTGTCAGGAAAAAAAAATACCATTGACTACTACTACTTGGTGAAAAATTCTTATATTTCATTAATTAATTTATATAAAAATTGGGGATCTTACAAGGGATGTTTGTATTCTACCTCTGTAGCTTCGAAGGGTACCAAGACACTCTTACACACATTCTATGAGGCAATTCTACAAAGAATGTGACGTATACGGAACCGTGGACTTCATATTCGGGAACGCAGCTGTGGTTCTGCAGAACTGCGTTGGATGGAGTATTCGACGACCGTGTTTATGGAGTCATGGATGGACAGTCTCATCGACCCTGCTGGGTGGCATGTGTGGGATGGCACCCTTACTTTGAGCACGCTGTACTACGCAGAATATAACAACAGTGGGCCCGGTGCTGACAGGAGCAACAGGGTGACGTGGCCAGGTTACCACGTCATCAATGCCATGGATGCGGTTAATTTCACGATGGCTAACTTCTTCAACGGAGATGTTTGGTTGCCTCCAACCGGGGTTCCTTACTATTCCGGATTTGCCTCCTAATCGCCTCTCTCGCCTCTGCCATGTATACTCAATAGAAGTACTATTCTTTTAATCTACCGTATTCCAAGTGCATTTTGAATATCTAATCTAAGGACTTATCAATAATTGCATTTATTTTTAATTATCTTTGAATCCAACAACATAATCAACTATTGGCAAGAGAATGTACCTGAGACCCTGGCAAGTTTTTGAGACAGAACCTTTCAGAACAAATTATCCTGAAGCTAAAATGTTAGCCAAACACAGTAAAATTAGTTGGTGAATAATTTTTTTATTAATTTCTCTATTGGCCTCTAAAAATGATCGATTTCTACTCATCTGTCACATCCCCGGGATGCAGATTCCACGTTTTTTTTTGTACTGGAAATAGAGAGAATTCAAGTTTAAAACCCAGGGCATGACTATATTTTTGCCGAAAATGTTTATTGCATTTCCTTATCCACACGGCAGGATTGTTTACTTTGGAAACTAAAGGGGGAACGAAAATATTAATCAAAAGGAAAATTATATGAATTGTCTTCAGTAAAAGAAAGAAAATAAATTATCTAGATATCATACCTTGTACAGAACTCCTTGATGGGCTTTGTACGGAGGGGTAGTTCATTTCTTCCTCATCTGTTACTAAAACATCAATTCTTCGTTTCTCAGCATCAATGTTATTATGTCCCCATTTTGAATCAGGCCAATAGGATCACCCTCGTGTAAAAATTATTGCACTTCTGTCATTTATCGCTAAGGACCTTTCTTACAGAAAATTTTCAGAGTTGATACTTTCTTAAGTTAAAGATACTTTATTTAGTCATAAAAATAAACATGCCTTGCATTGAAATATGGCCTGAAGATTGTCATTCAACTCTGAGTAGTTAACCACACAGTGGCGTTTGAGTTTATCAGTTGTCTGAATGGTAAAATGATAGAAAGTTTTATTATTTTGTTTGACTTATGCTATATATATCATTAAGAATGGTAAAAATGAGTCAAGGTTTATAAATTATAATAGGATAGAGACCAAATAAAATGCTAATGAAAACTAAGAAAGGACTGTAATGAACCAACATTAATATAGTAGTTGGAGAAAGCCTGTAAGTATAAGGAACGTTTGAGTTGTAAATCCAAAATAAAGAGACACGAAAACTTTTATTAAGGAAGATGTGACCAGACTCAAAATTACTCTTCCACAAGAACTCCTTAAATGAAAAACTTCACAATTATTTTCGTCTCTCTCTATAAGTAGAAATTATAGGAATATAAAAGAAAACATCACCTTTCTCTTTCTTTCTCTCTATAAAAAACAAAAACTAATGCTATTCTCGTTTTGTTCTTAACAATAATTTGATCATATATTTTTCTTTAATCAACGTATCGCACAAAAAAGAGTTTTCAAGAAAAAGCAGTATTTTTTGATTATTGTAATAATTACATATAATTAGTCCTTTTTTTTCTTCTTCAAATCAATGATTAGAGATGTTTTAAAAGGCTTGGGAGCAAGTACATAATTATATTATAATTTACTAAAAGTTATCCTCGACTCCCCAATTTGAGTGTATTTGGTAAATTTAAATACAGCAAGGCTAATTAGAATGGCCTCCCTAATCATTAATAAATCCCCAAACTTTTTATATTTCACCTCACCCATTTCATTTATTTTTCTTAAATAAATGATTGTCTGTAGAAATAACATTAAAGAGGTGCATATATAGGTTTAAGTCAAAGGTTAATGTGGTTAATCTGATTAGCGATTAGCTAAAACAGTGGGAAAACAATTATTGGAAGCCCTAAAACCTAAAAGTGGGACATTAAACTTGGGTAGATGAAGACAATATTCTTAATTTCAACATGAATCCCAGGGGGTTTAGTTTTCAAAATAACTTCATGTCTCTTTTGTTTTACTTTATTAATATTCTTTTTTGTCATTTTCTACTCTACTATGTTGTTATTTCTTTCATTTCCAAATTAGTAGTTTCGTTTAATTTTGTACTTCTTGATCTGATTATGTTCATGTTTGTTTTATGTGGTCGATCCTTTGAGATGGTGACCTGGGAAGGTTTGCAGTTTGAGCTTATTTGATATCATTCTTTATTTTATGGTTTTAGAACAATTTTCTAGAATAATCTTTTAAAATTAGTTTTAAAATAAAAAATTAAAAGAATATATTCCATCATTATTTTAAAAAGCATATCTAAAATGGTTTGTTAAAGCGCCAACGAATAGTTTGATTTAATGACATTTATGAAAGAATGCGAAAGATGAAAAGAAATAAAGACTTGTTAATTTTTCAATGTACCTATTTAAAAATGTGTTTTCTATTAATTAAATGTTTTGAAAAATAAAAAAAGTTGTTTAATGTGTCTTCTTGTTAACTGACTAACGGATGAAATCCCAGTGGAGCTAAGACGATCCTTACTCTGCAAAGTCTGTAAGCTTTTGGATATCCACATGTTTTAAGAATTAGCAATTTATTTGACTTTGCATTAATTTCTCACACCATTATTACTTTTATTCTTTTGTCTTATGGTTTTTCTGGTTAGAAGGGTTAAATGATAATGCTCATTATTGATCTTATAGTTCACAATAATTCCTTATATTCATAATTTCTGGTTGCTTTAGGCATTTACGTCCATCAATTTCACTGGAGAAATACCACAAATTTTTGCACAGCTTACTAGTTTGACGTTTATTTTTCGGAGTAACTTTTAGATTAATGCACTTTATTATTCAAATCCAGCTTTCCCTCTTATCGTTTAAAGGAATTTAGATCCTCTTAATTTCTTAAGGAATTGAGACTTTTAATTCCTTAAAAATTATTTGTCAAAAAAAAATTCCTTAAAAATTAAGAATATCCAAATATGGTATGAAGATTGACTACAAAAAAATCATTCCATTAGAGACAAAAATTACTGAAGGAATTGTGTCGCTAATTTAATTAGAGACGGAAATTAAAAACAGATGTCCGTCGGTAATACATTTCCGACGAAACAAATTCCGCATCAGAAAATACCGTGATAAAGGAATTTCCCGACTGAATCATATTCCGTCGGAAATTAGGGACGGAATCAGTGAAGGAAGAGTCCGTGGGTAAATTTCCCATGGAATTTCTTGAATTGTGGCTAATTTCCTTCTGTTTTTTAAGCTTTCTTTGACAATTTGACGTGTTTAAATGAGAAAATTAACTTGTTCATTGAACTAGAAAATGTAATACGTTCAAAACAACTAAAATACTGAAGGCAAAATGTCACAAGTTCAAAGTCACTAGAACACCAACATTTTATAATAAATAACCATGGCCGTTAGTAGATACTTGTTGTACAGGCTGAGAGAAACTCCTCTAAAACATGGAGTCTAGATATTGATTACCCTGTTTCTTGTTGAACTCTAACAAGCTTCCATAAGTATGATTAGCTATCCAAACGGATAGAGCCTCCAAGTCTAGGCTGAAGGAAATACCAGCGACATGAAAATAGAAAATCTCCAAACAATAGAGTATTCAAGTAGTCACAGCTCCCTGTTCTTTCATCTTTCTTCTCTCTAGGAATATCCAAGGAATGAATAGGCAAAGTGCACTACAAGACCAGAGACGGACCTTCTTAAACCGAAAAAAAAAAAGATGGTTCAGAATTTTTTTTATAAATTTAATATAATGTAAAATTGTATGTTACATTAGAATTTTTAAAATACTTTTATTATAAATTTGGCCCCCCAAATATTTTTATTTATTTAGTTACTAAGTACACATTTGACCCCTCATATTTATTCCAAGGTCTATCACTGTACAGGACAATCCAGAATTATTGTCACAGGAATTAATTTTCTGTATATTCAACTTGAAAAAGTTAAGTTTCTAACAACACATAATAGTAACACATACCTGCAGCAATAACGTAATATATATGGCTATGCATACATAACCAAATAAAAAAAGACAACAACAAACATATAATATAATATATATATATATGCACACACACATAAGTGGGGTTAAAATAAGGGGCAGCAGGGGACACATAAGATACTAGACAACTCACCGTTTAGTTTTGATATATTTAGATGCTAGACAGTACATTCGCTGGGACCGCGATAAAAACAAAACTGGATGGAATTGGCGACGGTGACGAAACTTAAAGGAAGATGGCGACGGTAGAACTGGACAAAATATGACCATTTAATTTTGTCGTTTAAATCGTATGGTAGGAAACTTAAGGTATTCGTAGGTGTTATTCAAAAGTTTAAGGCACTCGTTGTTTATTTTTTAATCTTAAAACAGTAGAGAATTTCCATCCTTACTCCCTTGCAGTACTCTTCAAGTTCAAATTCAAAAAGCCTTTATACGCACATGCATACATAACACCTATACATGAATACATGATAACTTCGCCCTTATTTGAATACTTATCTTCTTCTAAGGTTTCAAACAACACCCTCCTTGCATTTTTTTTTTTTTTTTGATTCATAGTTTTAGAAATTATCTTCTAAGCACATTAGATGTTGGTGAAAATACTTTCAAGATAGAAATATCACAAAGATAAGAATCTGTGTAATTAATATGCATAATCTATAAATATACAATACTTTTGCACATAAAGAAAACCAGTAAAAACTCACAAGACTACCGAAATATGATAATAAACTTTGATGAAATCCGAGCCCAACATATGTTGTCTCCTTAAGACAATTTGTTGCCTCTATTCGGATGCCCAAGGATAATGAACAATTGTCTCCTAGCACAAAGCGGATTTTTCGTCTTCAGAATGATGGCACTATCAATCAAAAGCCCAAGCGAACACAACGAGTTTGCTTTCAGAATTGCACGGATGTGAAAAAATACATTAAACTATATGTACGCGAGTGTAGTGTTAGAAAAACAAGATGATTTTTCTGTCATATGCGCGTTTATTTATTGATGATGAAATGATCAGATGGAGTCTCCTTGGCGAACCGACGCGACCGGCAGTACTGAACCAACGCGACTTCTTATTCATAACCCATGGGATTACACAAACTCTATCAATCCCCCACATGGATAAGAAGTCAATCCATTGTGACCAAGTGAAAATGAAAATGTATGCAAAGTGCGATTCCTCTACGAGCAGCAACTGCATCGAGAAAGGTAGGGGGTTACCTTTGAACCTTCTCTAGTAAAAACCTAATGGATATACTGGTCAATTAGTGGACACGTTGTCTTGAATCATTGACCTTTTAGTGTATACCAAGACAATAGGAGTCACACAGTTGCTCCTCTAGCATTGTTGGTTTTCATGTTGTGTCCATTTTGGCCCTGGACACCGCTTGGTTCTGGAGTGTTCTAGAGAATCGGTCGTTTTAAGTTCTCATAGAAGCGGCCCACACTTCACACTCACATAAGTGATCCCTGTGATGTAAGTCAACATACATCATCTGAACATATCAGATTAAGAAACCATTAAAAGCCTAAAAGCTTACCCTTATATATATTCATTGTCATGTCTAGGAATGAGTATGAGTTTACAAACTCCACAGTGTTAACAATCGATCATCACTTAGTTGTCTCTTTGAACCTAGTTTGTAGGATCTCCACTCTTCTAGGTAGAGTTACCACAAAAGTCAACAATGGATTGACATTAAACCCATTGCTTTGGACAAATTTTTAACTAACTCTCTAGGAATCGCTTTAGTCAATGGATCCTTTATATTCTCTTTTGATTTAACATAATCAATTGAGATGATTCCATTCGAGAGTAGTTGTCTAACAGTATCATGTTTACGATGTATATGTCTAGACTTACAATTGTACATGACATTCTTGGCCATACCAATAGCTGCTTGACTATCATAATGTATACACATTACCGGTATCGGCTTTGGCTAATTAGGAATGTCCTCAAGAAAATTACGAAGCCACTTGGCTTCTTCACCAACTTTATCTAAAGCAATAAATTTTGCTTCTATAGTTGATCTTGCAATGCAAGTCTGCTTGGATGAGTTTCAATACACAACACCCCCTCAAATGGTGAACACATATCCACTTGTGGATCTTGTGTCATTAGAGCTAGTGATCCAATTTGCATCACAATACCCTTCTAGCATTGTAGGGTACTTCTCATAATGCAAAGCAAACTTTTGAGTTTGCTTTAAGCAACCCAAAACTCTTATCATAGCTTTCCAATGAAGCACATTTTAGATCACTTGTAAATCAACTGAACATGTAACTGTGTAGGTAATATCAGGTCTAATGTAGTTCATCACATACATAAGACTGCCTAGCACTTGAGCATACTCCTTTTTGTTTTTTAGCTTTGCCATTATTTCTTGACAGACAAAGACTAGAATCTATAGGGTTCATCACAGGAGCTATGTTTAAACTCTTGAATAGCTCAAGAATTTTAGCAATATAGATGTTCTTGTGATAAAACCAACTCAACAGATGTTCTATGGATTTTAATTCCCAAAATAACATCTATTAGACCCATATCTTTCATGTCGAACTTATTGGTAAGCAAACGCTTAGTAGCTTTAATCATTTGATTATTACTACTCATTATCAACATGTCATCTACATAAAGACACTATGACAACACCATTTTTAGTATTCCGAATATAGACATACTTGTCACATAACTAATACTAAAGCCATTTGATAACATAACTTCATCGAATTTCTCATGCCATTGTTTCGGGCTTGCTTAAGTCCATAAGGGAATTTTATTAAGCAATCACTGGTGCAAAAAAAGTTTTTAAGACCGGACGAAAAATGCCTTGTAAGACCAAATCTGGAACCGGTCTTGATCTAGGTGGTCTTAAAAGTCTATTATTTTTAAGAGCGGATGCGCGATCGGACTAAAATCCGTTACTTTTTAAGACCCGATGTACCTAAACAACTACTCTTAAAAGTTTTTCAAAGTAAATAAAAAAATCAAGCGAAACAACTGGTCCCATAATTCGGCTAGAGAGGGTTTTTGAACCGATCCGGAAATAGAAAGCGAAAGTAGAGAGGAAGCAACACCAACAAGAAAAACAAAAAAGATGAATAGAAACCTCAGAAATCAGACACAATAACAAGAAACAAAATCATTCACCATGAAAAATCAAATTTGAATGAATATAAAATCAGAGGTAAAATCAAAGTTTAGATCTACCCAAAAAAAAAATTTACAAGCTTCAAGCAACCAAATCTAAGTAGAATCTTCAGAGGATCTTCGGTGGATCGATGCAGAAGTGATGCCTGGAATAGATGTCCTCTCATTGATTTCTTGAATTTGGACAAGAGATGTCTATTCGTAGGAGTTGGTTGGCATTGGAATTCCAGATCTAGACCAGATCCTTTCGTCGTTGTCGTAGTTTCGCATCCAGCTCTCCCCGCACCAATGTCCATGAAAACCTCTCGCGCCGCCTCTAATAACCCCCCCCTCAACTGCAATCAACGTCGGATCTTTCCTTTGTCTACCACGCGACGTATGCCTCTCGGTCTCTCTACGCCAGTCCAAAGTCCATATTATTTCGCAATAGTAGGAAGAATGAAATAAAGAATTCATTTACTTTGATGGGAAGATTGGTTCAACGGCATCAGAAGTACGCCGAGATCGGCAGCGTAGTTAAGGTGAAGTACCTGAGGAGGAAAGGGCAACAGAAAGGTCTTTAAGCACATCTAGATCAGAGGCCAAGGCGAGTGAGAGGAATTTGAACAAGATGAAGAAAATAGCAAAAATATGTGACAACAACGACATGGTTGTTGAGTTGAGACGATGAAGAGAACAAAAAAAAAATTGGGATGATGAAGGATTACTCTTGCAACCTAAAAAAAAATGGGTGTGTCGGAGAATGAAGAAGAGAAATGGGTGGTGAGAGGTGGAGATTGAAGAGAAAAGAAAAGAGGCACAACCTTTAAGTTGGCTTTTTTACGACTTTGAGACCGCTTATTTAGGAAAACCGGTCTTAAAAGTTAACTTTTGAGACCAGATATTCTTAAAATCCGGTCTTAAAAGTAATAAATGTATTAATTGCTTTTGTTTTATATCTTTTAGACCGGTTATTGTTAACAACCGGTCTTAAAAGTTTACTTTTCCGTGATATTCTTAAAATCCGGTCTTAAAAGTAATAAATGTATTAATTTCTTTTATTTTGTATCTTTTAGACCGGTTATTGTTAACAAGCGGTCTTAAAAGTTAACTTTTTAGACCGGATATTCTTAGAATCCGGTCTTAAAAGTAATAAATGTATTAATTTCTTTTATTTTGTATCTTTTAGACCGGTTATTGTTAACAAGCGGTCTTAAAAGTTTACTTTTTAGATCGGATATTCTTAAAATCTGGTCTTAAACATAATAAATATATTAATTTCTTTTATTTTGTATTTTTTAAACCGTTATTGTTAACAACTAGTCTTAGAAGTTTCCTTTAAATTTACAAATCACATCGACCATACTTTTGAGACCAGATCCTATTTAATCTAGTCTAAAAAGTGTTCTTTAAATTTACGAAACTGCCACCGGTCATACTTTTTAGACCGGATCCTCTATAATCTGGTCTAAAAAGTGTTCTTTATATTTACGAAATTGCCACTGGTCATACTTTTAAGATCGGGTCCTCTATAATCTGGTCTAAAAAGTTTTTTAATTTACAAAACTGCCACCAGTCATACTTTTTAGACCTGATCCTCTATAATCCGGTTTAAATGAGGCAGTCTTAAAAGCCTTTTTTTGTACTAGTGAATCAACAGACTTTTTGTTTTAGTCCCGAGGCAACAAATCCCTCAAGTTGCTTTAGATAGATCTCTTCCTCTAATTCACCATTTAAGAAGGCTGTCTTTACATCCATTTGATGTAGTTCCAACCCATTCAATATTGCTAACGCGATTAACATCCAAATGGATGCAATTCTTGTAACAGGTGAATAGGTATCAAAGTAATCTATGCCTTCATGTTGTCTGTAGTCTTTTACTACCAGCCTAGCTTTGTACTTATCAATAGTGCCATACGCTTTCATCTTCTTTTTGAAGACACAATTAGTTCCTAGAGGCTTGCCAGGAGGAAGGTCAACCAATTCCCATGTGTGGTTTGACAGAATGGATTCAACTTCACTATTGATAGCCTTTTTCCATTATGGTGCTTCAAGAGAGCCCATAGCCTCTCCATGTGTTCAAGGCTCATTTTCCAACAACAAAAAGTTAGAAAATCATGCCCAAAGGATGTGGCGATCATTTATCTTATACTACGTCTAGGATCCTCCTCTACAGGATCATCACTGTTCGTAGTATCCCAAGGTATCATAATATTGTTATCATTATTACCATTTGCTTTACTTCCCTTGTTATATGGAAATACATTCTCAAGAATGTAGTGTTTCTTGATTCAATAACCGTATTAACATGGATATTTGATACATTAAGTGCATAGCCAATAAACACACAGTCTATTGTCCTAGGTCCGATTCTTAACCTTTTAGGTTTAGGAATCTCAACCTTTGCCAAGCACCCCCCCCCCACTTTCAAATATTTCAAGGAAGATTTCTTTCCTTCTATATTTTGTATGGTATGCTTTGTATCCTTTTGTGGGAAACTCTATTAATTAGAAAGTTAGCCATTAAAATGGCTTCCCCCCACAACAATACTATGAAAATTAAAGCACATTTATCTCTACACTAGATAAATGATTAAATTTTCTTACCACCACAAAATATTTGATAATTTACCATAGTTATTTTCAATAGGAAATAATAAATCCTTCTTAATAAATTAAATCACGGCTATGATATTCCTAAATATCACTAGATTAATTAAAACAAAATATTGTTTCAACTTCCAACTATCATCAAGTTAAATACAATGAATCCCCCTTTTATTCAGCCATATTAATTTAAAAAGATTCACAAGATTTTAGGAGAGATTATAGGAGAAAAGAAATTATCAAACAAATTATCTCCATTGATAATAAAGCCTTAAACAGGAATAAATTCCATTTTCATCCTAAAATTTAAGGATTTTTTTATAAAGCTCATCATTTAACTCGTTAAATATATTTAATTTTTGTCACTAGAAACCAAATAATAAAATAACAAGTATGAACTAAATAATGATCTCATTATCATATCAAAATTTCATCTCCATACGATAACTAATGTAATTCACAATATTAAATAATAAAACCATGAAAATCTCCCGATGAAACCAAGGCATAAGATATACATTATCTTCACTTTATTAATTTAATATCATTAAATCATTATTAAAATAAGGAGAGATAGTAGAAGATTTATTAACTACCCTTTTTTTTAACTAAATTTGGCCCAACACTATTTTTTCTAGCCCAAAGAATAATGCAACCTAAAAAGCGTGCAGGCCAAAACACACAAGAAAATATTGCAATTCGGCCCAAACAGAAACCAATCCGGCCCAACAAATGAGCCCCCACAACAAATATGATTTAAAAGTAATTTGGTCCACATCCCATCGAAGAGCTGCCAACAGCTTAGGTGTTCGAACACTATCGCGCGTTTCTGCATACAATTTATTTTAAGAAACAGTAAAACGCAAAATACACTTCATAAAATGGCACTAGGAGATTTGAACCCGCGACGTACGGGTGTAGATCATGTTAGTTCTCTATGGGTTTTGATGATAACTGACAATTGTAAACAAAAATGGGAAAGTTTTCTTTTGATAGTTGAAAAACCCTCTGTCAAAGGAAAACTCGAGTTTTGGTTTCAAAACTCGAGTTTTGCCCTTACAGAGAAGAGCATAAGTTTTCTGATCTAAGCAAAACCGCCAGTTTTCAAGGAAAACTCAAGTTTTCATCATACAGAGACCTCTCAACGTTTTCTGAAAATGAAAAACTCGAGTTTACGTTTGAAAACTCGAGTTGTGGCCATACAGAGAGTCTCCTAAGTTTTGAACTTTTGAAAACCTCCAGTTTTGTTCAAAACCTCTGGTTTTTCAGTTTTCCTGAGTTTTCATAAGATTTGTGAAAACTTGATTTTTGTTTCAAAACTCGAGTTTTGACTTGGCAAAGAGCTCTCTAGTTTTAGTGTTCAATTGAGATAGTGGAAATCCCGAGAGTCTCGGGACTAGACGTAAGTCAAGAAGTTGGACCGAACCAAAGATAAATCTTTGCGTCTTTCTCTTCTACCCTACGCTCCATTCACCTCTGTTTTAGTGTTCAAAAATAGAGGAGTTTCGAAAAGTTTTTGAAATCCCCATTTCACCCCCTCTTGGTGATTTAGCTCCACTTTCAGATCACCCTAAAGGATGGCATTGTGCCAGTTGAGCTACGCGCCCTTTCATCTTAATGTGGTGACTCCCACAATATAAAAAGACGCTATTTCAGATTGGGGTATCATCTTCAACCTCCAGCTGGGTTGTTTTGACCCGGTTGGATCGGACCCGACTCTTCAATCCTTTAGAACCGACGTTTCTGACATCGGGTTTTCACGTTCTTGGTGTCTATCTCTTTGTTTTTTCTGAGATCTACATAATGACACCCTTTTTGTGTCCTAAAAACAAGTTTTCCAGGTGACCCAATTCCATAAAGACTAACAGCCAAGACCAATGGATGTTTTCTTTCCTATTAGAGTCCCAAATTTTCACATACCAGATTTTTCTTCACAAAAAAAAAAAAAAAAAAACACATACATCAAGAAAAATAAAACCTTGTCTCATCATAGGAAAGAATATATGCAGCGGAAAAACACATACCAATCGCTGAAACAAACAAATACATCCAGCGGAAAAACTTCGACTAACACATGCCTCTATAACTATGAACAACAATTCATTACATCACAAAAAATAACCTAAATCATCTGTTATAATCCCTCTCTATATTCGTTTTTTCCCGAATAGCATGCCTCAAGAAAAACCAAATGGAAACATATAAATCCAAAACAGGAAAGGTAGAATCATTGAAAGCATAAAATTAACCCAAAACATATAAATCTGAAAAGAATCTTAACGGGTCCATAGGCAATGAAAAATATAGAAAGCACGATATATTCCGTGGTAGTGGCCTCTACAAATGAAGTATGTGTTTTAATTTCAAACAAATAATTTAACCATTCTGCCAATATATATTTATCTGATATTTTCTACATCACAGAAACATGTACAAACAAAAATCTCTATCATACTTGCCTCAAGATAATATCATAATTTCAAAAACTCTAATTTTTCAAAATTAACAAACTAAAACACAGATTCAATCAAACTGTTGTTGGTGAAAATACTTTCAAGATAGAAATATCACTAAGATAATAATCTGTGTAATTAATATGCATAATCTGTAAACATATAATACTTCTGCACATAAAGAAAATCAGTAAAAACTCAAAAGACTGCCGAAACATGATAATAAACTTTGATGAAATCCGAGCCCAACTTACGTTGTCTCCTTAAGACAATTTGTTCCCTCTATTTGGATGCCCAAGGATAATGAATAATTGTCACCCAGGATAGAGCGTATTTTTTATTTTCAGAATGATGAGACTCTCAATCAGAAGCCCAAGCGAATACAACGAGTTTGCTTTTAGAATCGCACAGATGTGACTTATAGTAAAAGTGCATTAAACTATATGTATGATAGCGTAGTGTTAGAAAAATGAAATGATTTTTTTGTCATACGCACGTCTATTTATAGACAATGAAATGATCAGATGGAGTCCCCTCAGTGAACCGACGCGACCGCGGTGGTGAACCAACTCAACTTCTTATTCATAACCCATGGGATTACACAAAATCTAGCATTAGAAACATCAATTCAACTCTAGCATACTCAAACAGTCTTAGCCAAGGGGTAGATAGCATTATACATCATACATATATAGTAGCTTGCTTTCAAGTATACAGCTCCTTATTGCTTTTAGACCCTTAAAGCATTTATTTTTGTAACAATAGAACACTAACATATTTTAACAATTCGGATAGCACCTCCCAAGTCTTCAAAATTAAAAAATTTCGAATAGTATCATCCAACAACAATCACACTACAAGAAACTAAATTACTAATTCCTAGCCTTATTCCATGCCTGGATTGGTTTTCTCAGGTTCTCCATTCTTGCTCTTCATTTTCGCTATCTAGCTTCAAACTTTCAAGACACATCATCTTGCAAAATATTTAAGCAAATGAGAAAACAAAGGTTGGATTAATTAATTTCCCTTTGGTCCTCACGTAACGATAAGCTTATCATATAAGCTTATTCTTTGTTGCATTCGATTGGGCCGAAGTCTTCAAAACCTGAACCTTATTCCCTTAATCTCACAAAGCACGTTTTGTTATATAAAAAAAAAAATAAAAAAATAAAAAAAATATTCAAAGCACGTTTTGGACTCAAGAATCGGCCTTCGGTATGACCAATTCTATTGTTGGCATGTGATCAGTGAAATTACCATATTTTGCTCTTCTTTATCTATACCAAGCTTACTAAATAAATGTCATAAATTAATTCTTAATTCCCATATGGATTTATTTATAGAGTAGAGAGAGAAGTATTTTTTTCCCCTATTTATAAAGCAACTCATTAAATTTTTGAATGAATGTACAAATTTACTCTTTATTTATTAGGGAAATACACTTCTCATGTTGCAGGAGAAGTGTATTCTCATGTCATAGATACAAAAAAGATGTGGGTCCCACCATTTCATATGTGTGAAGGAATCTTCTTCTTTTCATGCAACATGAGAAGTGTAAACTGTAACACACCTACCGGCCTCGCCCTTTCGGGTGGCGGGTAGTGTGGTCCTTCACTTTTATTTAATTTTAGCTTATTTTTCCAGGTTAATTCACATCACACATCAGAGTTCAAACAGCAGAGCAGGCTCCGGTTTGGACAAAAATATACTGATAAAAATACGGAGGGATAAATTCTTCCCCGTAGGGATCAAAATATACAATCATCCCGCCCCGACAGGGCCAAAATAATAATCTACAATCATCCAAGAACCAAAATAAATTCCCAAAAGCAAAACATCGAAAACCACCAACACACTAGCCCCGCTCCGAGCCTTACCTCTATCTCCTTGCTCCGCTCTGGATGAACTGTCAGATGGCTTACAAGGGGCTGGGATTCAAAAATTGAATCCCAGAGTAACCGTTAATCTCATATAAAATGTATAAATAATGCATGTAAGAAAAACCATAAATAAACAAATACCACATGACATTCAGTATCAAGGCACACAGCCAAATCCGAACTAGCAGTCCTAATAGCACACAAAGACTGATCTGCGTGGTCCTAATAGCACATAGCACGACCACCGGCACAAAGACACAAAGAAAGCCCTTAATGCACACAAGATGTTCCGGTTCCATAGCGCTAGGAAATAAATGATAACTAAATGTATGCAATTTCAAGGTAAAACATACATACACAAGTCACACAGAGTATGTGAAGATTAAGGTTACTACCTAATAGTCGACCACGAATAATAATGAATTTTCTCGGTGCACAATATCACAAACAGTCCTAAAATAACAAAATATAAATATAATTAATTCCTCCAAAGTAAATATTCCCTTTTGATAATTTAAAATAAGCTCACTTCATGTGTCAATATTTACTAAATTCCTCCTCTTATTAAGGAATTTAATATGAGCTTATATTCCCTTAATTTTTGCCCAAATTCTGAAATTTCCAGCAAATAGTGGCTGATCTTCAAAAATTCATAATTAACTCTAGAAAACTTCTTTTGGGTTGGTTCCAAAGCCAAAATGGCCCTTAATATGTCTACTTTTATTATGAAAAATTTCAGGTCAATTGAACACCATTTAATTAGTCAAAAGCACAAAACCATCTGATTGTCTTGCCGGAAACAACACAGGGCAGATTTGTGGTTTTGTGTACCTTTAATTCCAATGCTCCTAAATTCACATCCTTATCACTACCCTACACAAAAACATCCTCTAGACACGTTGGAAGCATTAGATCAAACAAAATCTACTTCCTTCCTGCTCAAACAAGGTCTGACCGAACAAGGGAGACATGATATTCATGAAATTCTACCATGTCATCCCAATACTACTCAACATAAGACTATTTCAGCATTTCCAGCACATATATTCAGCACGAAACCAAACAAAAATCCTCTAGACTAAAACATATTCAAGCTCATCCTCCATACAACATTATTTAGTCATACCAAAATGAATGAAGTGAAAATACAATCTATATTCTTTTATCCCATAACGTTTTCTTGTACTATTGTGTAGTATTCCTCATTTCCCCTCTCCAAAACCAGACTTTCATAACTTTATATGCCTCTCCAAATATCATACTTGTGGAAAATAAGATTAGGAGAAACTCTAGAAGCTTACCTCTAAGGTTTTAATAGATGAATCCACACGTTTTCTCGAACCACTTCTTCCTCCTGCTCTTCTTGGTCTCTCACGTCCCTACTCTCTCTTTCGGTATGCTCTGGATGTGTAGACCGACTTGAATAAGTGATTGAGCAAATGAATTAATGAATATTGCAAGGGCAAGTCGGTTGGACAAGGGAAGTTCACATCTAGACTTAAACTTCCATTTATTTACATGTTGCCATTTAGTTCTCATCCAATGATCTTGTTTGGCCGACACCCTTGGGAGTAATGTTTGAGTTTGACTAATTGTTATAATTAAACCAACACATCAATTTATTAGCCCAAGAGATTTGAAGTCAGTTTGGGCCATACCAAATAAGGGAATTCCATTTGACATTAACAACCCACCTAATTACCATTATGCCAATTCCTACTAATTAGCTCCATTTGCTTTGTTCACCGTAAAAGCATGAGGGGGCTGATGTGGCGTGATTTATTATGCCCATATATTTGTCTTAATTCATTTAACAAATTGATAAAATGAAGTGTTGTGGAGTTCACACCAATATGGTCCCATTTAATCACCCATAAAACCTTTGTTTGCAACTTGGTTCTTCACTCACATAGTTGCAAATATTAAGTAGGGGTTTAGAAATTAATCCTTAGTTCTTTATAAGGACTTTTCTTCCTTAATTAGCTTCTCTAGGCCATAGAATATTGTCTCTAAAATTTCTAGGCCAAAATTATCCCTTATAATTTCTCCTTAAATTTTCGGGAAAATAGGCCCTAAATTCCAAATATTGATTTTATAATTATTTGGGCCAAATTTCACTTTCTATGATTCCATATATATCCACCTTTATAAATTTCATTTTGGTCAAAAATAATTGGCCAACTAAATTAATTGGATGGTAGACACAAATATCCCACTTTATGCCAACATATATCTCAAAATTTTTTTGTTTTGACGGTCACTTGGGTAAAATTTTGACTTTTGTCAAAATTTCACTATTTCATTTCTCCACTTACACAATACTTCATGCATGAAATTTTTCAAAGAAAAGTGAGGATATTACATAAACCCCTATTTATTGTTGTGTTGATGATGTTGTTTTCATAAGGTATAATATATATTTAACCGGGATAAAGTTAGGAAGTTTTTGAATTTTAAGTACAGTTAATGAAATTTAAGGTTTTTCTTAGTATGTGTAAAATATGTTGGAAGGACGTTATAAATAGGACTAGTGGAGTAATTTATAAGGAATTTCAGTCTTCAATAGCTTCTTTATATAAAATAATTTCCCTCATATTTTTCTGGCGAAAGAAACCTCTAACTTTTTTCCTTGAATTTTCAGAAAGACATGTCCTTAATTCTAGAAAATAACTTTAAAATTATTTAGGCCACTTTTGGAAGCTAAAGCCTTTATAATTTTCTAAATCACAAAACATCACAGTTTATAATGTTTTCATAGTCTTTCTTTTTTTATCTGAATTTTCTTATTTTTCTCATGTTTTCTACTCTTGCTATTCAGTTTCCCTTTCTAGCTCCAAACTTTCAAGAGTCATAAGCTTGCTAAATATTTAAGCAAATGAGAAAACAAAGTTAGGATTATGATTTAGGCACCCTTAGTTAGAAGTGCTCTCCCTTTCTCACTTCTTTCGGTTTTAGTTCGAAAACGAAGGATGTAATACCTTATTTTTGATTTATCGAACATCTTGTATTTTAGGAATATGTTACCATATTAAATGGGCTAACATATGTGACATAACGTCACATAAAATAACTATTTTAAGTTCAAATTAGCCATGGAAAGGTGTTGAAGACACTTAGGCATATTAAGTCAATTTAGCACATACTAATTGACAAGTTAGCTTGGGCTAATTGTGATTAGTGGCATATGTCTTCAATTTGATTATAGGAAAATTGAAAGCATCAAAGGGGGCTGATTGAAATCGAAAATTAAAGGGCTAAAGAGGATGGAATTAAGCTTTAATAATAAAGCACTAATTACCATGGTTAGCTAACAAACCAATGATACAATGAAACATGTAATTAGTAGACATTAAACACTTGATTAGGGAGTTAATTAAAGCTTATTAAATCTGCCCCAAAAGTCAACAATGGCAACTAAGCATATGGAGGGAGAATTGGTCAAGATTTTGACACATGTATTACATATCAATGGTCCTAAATTAATCTTATAATTAAGCTAAATCCTTAGGAAATTAAGGGAACCAATGGGAGAATAGAAGCCATAAGATTAGGACACATGGAAAGAAATCCTAGGAACCTAAAAGAGTCCCTCAATTTCAACCAAGCATGGATGGAGAGGATTGAATTTGATAGTGTATTGATCGAACCATATTTTTATATGATTTTTCATAATTAAATTGGAACTCTTAATGCATTTTCTTGGACATTATTGCATTATTAAGCACTAATTTGAGTTAGAGACATTTGTATTGAATTAAGTGAAATTAGGGGTAAAATGATGATAATTTATTAATTATTCATGCAAATAATTTCTTGGACTTTTAATGCTATTTAATTTTACATTGTAGGTGTTTAAGAAGAAAATTCGAGATTTCAGAAAATATCAATTAGGGTTGGAATCAATATTTTTGAGGTGAGGGGAAAATTACAGAAAATTTCCCAAGAATTCCTGGAAACTGCAAATTAAGGAAGAAAGGGAATCTAAAAAATTACAGAAAAGGACCCAGAAGTTTTTCAAATCACAGATATTACTCACAAATATTTTGAGAATTCCCAATTCAGTCCCTCCACAAACTTTCAGCTCTTTCATTTTAGTCCCTTGGTCAAAACGCACGTTTTGACCAAGGGAACTAGGTCAGCTTCAACAGAGACGCGTTAACACAGAGGAGGATATCTGATATCTAATTGGAAAAATGGATTATTTTGTTCCCCTTGATCATCACGTTACGAGAAGCTTTTCTTTTTTTTTTTTTTTCGTTTTGATATAAGAATTTTAGGAAAGGGGTTGTGTTCACCCATGATCCAAGGGTAGGGCGAAATCTCCCTTCTTCCTAGGTGATACCAATGTTGGGCAGGGCGAGCCGTCTATTACCCTCAGGTGTTAACCTAGACACCTAGGAATTAGGATCCCTCCCCCAGCGCTTTGACTAACTCTAGAATCGAACCCCCTCCCTTTAATGAGAGTGTCCGACCCTTTTGCTAGTTGAACTCAAGGATGAGGGGTACGAGAAGCTTATCTTATAAGCTTAAACTTTGTTTCATTCGATTGGCCGAAGTCTTCAAAAACTGAACCTCATCCCCTTAATCTAACAAAGCACGTTTTGGGCTTTCAAGAATTGGCCTTTGGTACGACCAATTCTATTTTTGGCATCTAAAATTACCATTTTGGTCTTCTTTAACTATACTAGACTTACTAAATAAATCCTTAATAATTATCTGATCCTATTTACTGAGTAGAGAGAGAATATAATTTTTGATCCTATTCTTAAGAAGTCTCAATAATTTTTTATATGAATGTACCATTTACCATTCATTTATTATTGTATTGACTTTTGTTTCAAAAGGAATAATATATTAAATAGGTGTAAAGTTAGAAAGTTTTTGAATTTTATGACACAGTTAATAAAATTTAAGGTTGTTTTAAATAGGATCAGAGGTGTAATTTATAAGGATTTTCTGCCTTGATTACCTTATTTCCTTTATAAAATAATTTCCCTCAAATTTCCAGGTCAAAGATGACCTCTGATCTAACTATTTTTCCTTAAATTTTCTAAAGGATGGGCCCTTAATTCTTGAAAACAACATTAAAATTATTTAGGCTACTCTTGGGAAAGTAAACCCCTTCATAATCTTCCAAATTCGCACTCCGAAATAGGCTTTTGAGCTAATAATTCATTTTTGAGCCATTTAAATTTTAAATAATATCCTTAAACCCCAAGGATGCATGCCTTATAAATCTCTTTTCTACCTTGTCAGACTTCTCTCTAATTTCTGGACATTTTGCTATAATTATACCTTGGTTTAATATTTTCCTTTTATTTATATGTTTTTTTGTCCCTGAACACCTCATATTTTCAACTTTTAATTTGGACCAACCTAAGTTAATCGGTGTTCAAAATTCGCCAGGTTACAATTAACATCAATAAACACATATATCATGTATTTCTTAAATTTTAAAAGATCAAATTTGAACCAAGCTTTGACGGTGAAGATTAAGAAAATAATGTAAAGCATCTAATTCAAACAAAATGCAGTTGCAATCAAAGCAAAATTGAATTTTGGTCAAAAAAACAAGGGATATAATATTGTCAGTACCAATTTTGGTCACTACCAATGCCACTACTATTTTTTTCACCGTTAGATCAGAATCTCATCTATCTTTATCGTTTCTCTTTCCTTTTGAGATTCTGATCTAACGGTGAAAAAAATGGTAGTGACCAAAACTTGGTAGTAACAATATCATATCCAAAAAAATAAAATAAATAAAACCTAGAGAAAAACCATCAGAATAATAGATTCCAAATATTAATACATTAGACATCTTAACTTTTATTTTATTGCATCAGAAAAGAGAAATACCAAAACTGTAATTTTCAGGGAAATTCATGATCCAACGTCTTAATTAGGGCGAAGCTTTCTTAGAGTAATAATCAACAAACGCTGTGGCAATGTCTGTGAAGGTCTCTGCCTCCGTCAAGAGATTCAATGCCTTCTTTTTCACCGGACCATCTGGTTCTTCAAAGAACTCCTCCATACATGTATCCTGGTTCGTCATCGCGCCAGACATCTCAGTCAGGACATTGAACATCGAGATTTTGAAATCACCACCTTTGCCGGCCGCTATTTGTCGGATCGTACCTAGTGATTCGCTTATTTGATTTATGGCGACCCCAAGGCAGAAATTGCAATCACTGGAGAATCTGCCCTTGAGACCAGAGACATAGGTGGCTACACGGCGGACCTCTGACTGAGCCAAAGTGAGGCCAACGCAACACAGTGTGTTGACGTTTTGGTTGATGACATTGGCATAGGGAGAGATGGAGGAGTAGCAGACGTCTGCGTTATCTTCAGTGACTTTACAAACTGACCGGATGAAATCGTCGGGGGAGGGGGCGGGGACAGGGGCTTCAGTCATGATGGCGGCGGCTGACGATAGAGGGAAAAGGGGGAATGCGGCTGTGACGAGGAGGAGGAGGGAGAGGTGCTGAGGGATGAGGGATTTCATGCTTAGTTACTTGGCTTTGTTTACTTTCGATTATTATTACACCACTCAATAGATACATGAATCGGTCTGGTTGGGTTTAAATAGGATTTGATTTTGGTGTGTAAATCCAGCGAGCCCGCATATAATTACAATAACTCCACCCAATCTCGTTTTTCATTCGCCCTTATTAGATCAAAATCTAATAGTCTATGTTTAATATTTTATAACAATATTATTTCAATTAAAAGAAGGATGAGAAGAAAATGGAACAATGGTGGGAAAAAAATAATATTAAATATGGACCATTAGATTTTGATTCAAAAGTCATAAAAGGAAAAAAAGGTGGTAGTCGACGGGAAAAGAAGAGGAGAAAAGCAAGATCCGAACTGGATTTCTTTCAACCTTGATTTGTAGTGAAGCGCCGTTGAATTAATATTCAAATTATTGATTTCATATTTATTATTCCTGCATTTGCATCACCTTAAATAAATTTAAATGCATAGTTGGTGCTCCTAATTAATGAGGGACTTAATATTCAAATTATTGTTTCCATATTTATGATCCCTGCATTTGCACCACCTTAAATAAATTTAATGGCATAGTTAGTGCTCCTCATTAATGAGGATAAATATTTGTGTCGTTGCCCGTTGTCTTAATAATCAAATTATTGATTCCATATTTATTATTTGCATCACCTTAAATAAATTTAATGGCGTTGCCCGAAACTGAAATGAATATTTCTTAATATTACTTCATGCGAATTATCTAATTTTGAGAAAGAAATGTGATCTTCAACGTGGATGTACTATGACTTTAATCTTTAAAAAAATCACTTTGAAGTCTTCAAGAAAAAATGTAATCAATAAAAAAAAAAAGACCATGAAAAGACAAAATAATTCTAAAATCTCTAGCAGTCTAATAGTGTTTAGAAGGTACAATTACAAATTTGGCTTTAAAAACTAGACATAAAAAGGGAGGTTCGCCTGATTCATTCTCACATCTCTCACGCGAGTCCCCAGGTACAATTAATATGGATATCTTTTAACTCTACTCTCATTTATAATAAGTATCTTTCAACTCTTTCTTCTCTCACTATTTTCATTGGTACAATTAATATGGGCAAAATTGTCACAATTTTATTTATTACCTGAAAGAGGATTTATAAATATGACCAAAGTTTTTTGTCAAAATGGATTTATAAATAAGAATAGAGTGCTACAATTAAATTTATTTAAGGTGATACAAATGCATGAATAATAAATATGGAATCAATAATTTGAATTTTAAGGCAACGCCACAAATCAGGGTTGAATGAAGTCCATATCGGATCTTACTTCTCTCATTTTCTTTTCCCGTCCACTACCATCCTTTTCCCCCTTCATGATCTTTGGATCAAAACTGATGGTCCATATTTAATATTTCTATCCATCTTGTTCTTTTTCTTTTTCCATTTCCTCCACATCATTCTTTTCATTCTAATAATATTTTTATAAAATATTAAACATGGACTATTATATTTTGATCCAATAGTCATGAAGAGGGGGAAAGAACGGCAATGAACGAAAAAAAGAGAGAGAGAAGCTAGGTCCGGTCATGTTCAAGCTGACATTAAAAAAGAACATGGTTCTAGTTATCAATGGTTATCGATCTATTTTGCAATTGAGGTTTTTTTTTCCCCTTCTGAAGTTCAGTTTTTCTAGTGGCGACTAAAAAACAAGACTGGGTGGAGTTATTGTAATTATATGCGAGCACGCTGGATTTCCACACCAAATCAAATCCTATTTAAACCCAACCAGCCCGATTCATGTATCTATTGAGTGGTGTAATAATAATCGATACTTTAAGCTACAAGCTATGAACAATTATGAATAAATTGAATTGGGAAAAAGAATACAAATATTATTCACCACGAGTTATGTGGCCTTTAATTAATGATTATACTATGACTACAACACCTAAATTAATTAATACAATAAGATAACTTACTTACAAATACAATAAGTTACAAATACAACATACATGCCCAAAATAATATTCACCATGCCTTTATCTGGTTCCCACCCAATAACGTAATAACATCCTCTTTTATAACATGCCCCTTGAATCGGATCCTGCCACAAAAATAAAACAAGAACAAACTTCATAGTCATTGACATTGTTTATGAACATAGAAGGAATATAATATAGGTAAAACCTTAAAGTTTTCAAAGAATTCTGCATATGAATATTACCTTATGAATTGACGCTTTTATAAAGTGATATCCTCTCATATCCCTTCTTGATGATCATTTCTTATGCCGGGTTCATTATCCGCTTCATCTTCTTCGTTCATGTCCGGTAGACCCTTTGAAAAAGGAGTACTCTCAGGAAGACCATGATTTGAATGACTTTCCTCATCAATATCAATGACCCTTTTTCCTTGGAGAGCTATGATAATTGAATATTTCATACACTACTTTTTGTCTCTTGATTTATAATTTAGGACTCTTTGCCTAATAAATAATGGCTTTTATACTTATTTGGGCTTTGGGCCTTTTATTATATTTTAGCCATTATTTAATAATAAATTCCAGTTTTATATTGCTTCACCATATTTACCATAACTCTTGAACTAGACATCAGATTTGCCTCATTTTTGTCTCATATTTCAGATGATTCAGAGAGCTACAATTGTTATCAAGACATGAAGAGCAAATTCAGACAAGAGGGCGATCGATTTTGGAGCCGAAGTCATATGTATTTTTGGGCTCGAATTTTGTAATTAAAGCCCATTTTATTTTATTTTCGTTTTGGGCTGACCCATTTCTATTTTAGGTTTAAGTTTAAGTTAGATGGCAGCCACAAACATTTAGTCATTCACGTTTTAGATTTTAGTGGATCAAAAGAAGAGTTTTCAAATTCTCTGCAATGTTCTTCGAGTTCTTCATCAGTTCTTCGTCTTTCTTAATTATATTCGGCTAAATTTCTGTGATTAGCCCAACGATGAGGATTCCATCCACTATCTAGAGGATTCTCGCTTAATCGGTAACTCGTCTAACTCGTTTCGCATTCTTTAATCGGATTCGATTTTTGGATTTGGATTGGGTTTTTGATTAAAAACCCGGATCGACATTTCTCAAGGCGTAGTTCGAACTAGGTTAAAGTATTACCGTGCGATCGTACAGAGATACGCCACTGATTCAAATAAATTCTGAACAATTGTTCAGTTGAGGGAATTTCTGGACAAACGCAGAGATTTCTGTTCCAGAGTCGATCACGAGTTCAGTTATAAATCTGTTATCGTCCGAGGAAGGGAAGTGGTGGAATCAAATCCTAGGTTAATCCTTTAATCCTCTCGTTTGTTTGTTCAATCTGTTTATTTCATTTTGTCTATGTTATTTCGTTTTTTTATTCTCTTTGAATCAAAACAAAACCCCCATTGTTTCTCGTTCTATTGTCAGCAAATTAAACCGATCGTGGAATTCGTTGGGAAACGACCCAGTTACATTATACCGCAAATCCTTTTCTAATTTGGTTATTTTGGGAGATTACGACAAATCTCTGTCAAAATATGGCGTCGCTACCGGGGAATTTGCATCGGTTTGATTATTAACATTAGTGTAAATAGCTTCGTTTTTCGGTAGTTTAGGTGGTTCGGGGGGCACATAAATTTTTCCTCACGGATCACTCAAACTAAAGTGGTCTTATTCACAAGGAATTGAGCATTCTAAGAAAGAATCACTCTCTTTGAGAGTGAGGTATACCCTATTTTCCCCAAATTCCAACGTTTAGACCACTTTTTCACCGTGTTTAATTTCCGATTTCATGATTTCTACTAGTCGGTTTTTTTCGAGTATCTCCGATTTGGTTGAAATTTGGTACAAGTGATAGAAAATGGCCTATCTCACAACGCACATCGAAAATCTTTGATTTTTCATGTGCTAATCTTTGTTTTTCCAAATTCCATCGTTTAGACCACTTTTTCAATTTTTGAAGTTTTTTTATTCCATTTTTAGGTTCCCCAATGGTCTAGGAGTTGCCCCGTCCAAGTCCCAAAAATTTTAAAAATTATTTGATAGTGTTTCTAGACTTGTTTAGGTCAATTTCTACCATAGGTCTTTGTTTTTGTGTTTGCTTTTGTGTGTCCTAGTGTTTTTCTACTTTTTACCACTTTTAGTGGCATTTTCGTAATTCCGATTGGCGGTGGCATTTTCATAATTCGATTTTCTCGCAGATTCTGCCTTGTGACTATGCTGCATGAGTACTAGGAGCACTATCAATCCAGAAGACTTGTTTCCATTTGATCCTGAAATAGAAAGAACAATTCTTACTGCTAGAAGAGTTGTTAGGCTAAGTCGTGGGATTAATACTGAATTGGAATTGCACTTGAGTCTGATGGTGGCCATTCGATTGTGTCCATACCGTTGATCTCTCGATTGTGTTTCTAATAGTCTTGTTGTTTTCACCGATTCTAGTAGCAATTTTCCTAACTCAGATATTATGGCGGAAAGAACAGAAAATCGTCCTACTTTAAAGGAATTGAATGAACCTTATGTTAATTATCAACCTTTGGCATCCAATATCCTCGCCCTTGCGCTAACTTTGAGCTTAAATCTGGTCTAATACACTTTCGCCTAAGTTTCATGGTCTTTCGGGTGAGTGTGCCATTAAGCATTTGAAGGAATTCCATCTAGTGTGCAGGACAATGAAACCACATGCCATTGATGAAGATCGAATCAAGCTGAGAACTTTTCCTTTCTCATTGGAATGTGGAGCCAAGGACTGGTTGTTGTACCTTCAGCCTTCATCTATTGGGAGCTGGACTGATGTTCAGAGGTTATTTATGGAGAAATATTACCCTGCCTCAAGAGCAACTGCGATCAAGAAAGAAATTACCAACATTAAACAGGCCAATGGGGAGACTATGCATGAGTACGGGAGAGGTTCAAAAGGTTATGTGCAAGCTGTCCACACCACCAGATCACTGAGCAACTCTTGATTACCCATTTCTATGATGGTCTGCTACTAGTAGACAAAGGTTTGATGGATGCTTCTAGTGGTGGGGCTCTGCGTAACAAGACACCTGAAGATGCCCGAGAATTGATATTCGAGATGCCAGCCAACTCTCAGCAATTGGCATCGGGGCCAATAGTACTCCCGTTTACCATGTTCAAACACCTCCACCCAGACGATTCTCGAGATTAGAGAATAGACTTGATGATCCGACCTCTCCGGTGAGGCGTTGGCAAAGTGATACGTACGACAATCTTCTTCTCCTCGATTGGGTACTCATGTGGGTTCCGTTCGACCCTTACCATTCTATCGACTCTTGCCCTACCTTGCATGATCCCGCTTATCAAGACCAGTCGGTAGCTTCATGGGTGTTTTTCCAGAAAGCCACAATACCAAAGAATAATGCCTTCTCCAACACCTACAATCCTGGTTGGAGAAATCACCTCAATTTCCGTTGGAACCAGAATCAAAACCAGAGTAACCAATATCAGCAGAATTTTGGGAATTACCAACAGAGACAGTACATACCACAGAATTTCCAACAACAATTTGCACCTCCTTTGCCTTTGCCAGCACCACCTCCTCGACCAGCCATATGTGCACCTCCACATGCAGCACAACAGCAGGCTAGTAGTAGTGATAGTGGTGGTTCCTCCCTTGAGGATATGATGAAACAATTTGTCACACCAACATGCGCTCCGACAAAGAACCGACACTTCCATTCGAGTTTGCAAACACAGATTGGGCAAGTTGGCAACATCATTGAACCAGCTTCAACCTCGGGATCCAACACTCTTCCTTCACAAACAATTCCTAATCCTAAAGGGAATGTGATTGCTATCTCCCTTCGTTCTGGCAAGCAATTGGAGGAACCTAAACTAGCTACGATGTGACTTCCACATCGAAAGAGAGTCGAAAAATTTGAAGATTGACTCTAAAATAAAAAGGCAAAGTGCAGCAAGGTGAAGAGGAAGACATCCTCATTCATCTTCCTTTCCCTCAGAGAGCAGTTCAATCCAAGAAGTTGGCAGAAAAAGCAAAAGAGAAGGATATACTTGAGACATTCAAAAGAGTAGAAATCAACATTCCTCTCTCAGATGCGGTCAAACAAATTCCTAAATATGCCAAGTTTCTGAAGGAGTTGTGCACCAACAAGAGGCGACTAAAGGGGAGTGAACGAGTGAGTTTGAACCAGAATGTATCAAGACTCATCCAAATTTACAATGCCTCACAAGTGCAAGGATCCAAGGACGTTTTCTATCCCTTGCTATTTGGGTAACTATACATTTGATGATTGCATGCTAGATTTAGGTGCTTCTATTAATGTCATGCCTGCATCTATTTATAAATCTCTTGGTCTTGGTCCTTTACGTCCTACTGGTGTTGTTGTTCAGCTAGCTAATAGGAGTAATGTTCATCCTTTTAGTTTAGTTGAGGATGTATTAGTCAAGATTAATGAACTGATATTTCCTGCTGATTTTTACATCTTAGATATGGGGGATGAGTTTCCTAGTAGTAGATCACCTATCATTCTAGGGAGGCCTTTCATGAAAACAAGGACTAAGATAGATGTGCATTCTCGGTACTCTTTCCATGGAGTTTGGTGATATATCTGTGAATTTCAATATTTTTGATGCCATGAAACATCCTAGGGAAGAACATTCTATTTTCTGCATCGATGTGATTGATGATGCGCTGGATGATGTTATTGCTGATTGGTGTGCCGATTATCCCGATTTTGCATCCGAGAGTGATTCTCCCATTTGTGCATGTGCCGATAATGAATGGTGCTGTTTGCACCGATTTGGTTAATGCTGCATTATTTGGTGATTCTGACTTGCTTGGTGATTCTACATTACATGTGGATTCTGATATTGATTCTGAGTTTGAGCTTCATGCTGATCCTAATGTGCATCCTGATTCTGATTTTGATGAGCTTACCTCTGATTTTGAGTTGAACTCTGATGTTAACATTGAGCTGTATAGACACAGTTCTTCTGCTTCTTTGAATGTGGTTTCAGGTATTTCTAGTGTGATGACATCAGAGTTGTGGCAAAAACCACCCAAGCTTGAGTTGAAATCCCTTCCAGATCACCTGAAGTATGCATTTCTGGAAGTGGATGAACAATTGCCGATCATTGTGGCAAATAATCTTCTTCCCGACCAAGAAGAGAAGCCGCTAAGCTTATTGAGGACGAACAAGAAAGCCATTGGGTGGACATTAGCGACATCGTTGGCATTAGCCCTTCCATGTGTATGCATCAAATTCTATTGGAAGAGGACTCGTAAGCGGTGAGGCAACCCCAGACGCCTTAATCCTCTTATCCTTGATGTGGTGAAGAAGGAGGTCACTAAGCTTCGCAAGCTGGTATTATCTATCTCATTTTTTATAGCCAGTAGGTTAGCCCGGTCCAGGTGGTTCCTAAAAAATCCGGAGTCACTGCGGTAGCCAATCAGAAGAATGAGCTCATTCGTACTCGAGTTTAGAATAGTTGGAGAGTTTGCATCGACTATAGGAGACACAACCAAGCCACTCGCAAGGATCATTACCCTCTACCTTTCATTGATCGGATGTTAGAGCGATTGGTGGCAAGTCCCATTCTTGCTTCTTGGATGGCTACTCCGGATACTTCCGTATCCATATTGCTCCCGAGGATCGGAGAAGACGACCTTCACATGCCCCTTTGGAACATATGCCTACCGAAGGATGCCTTTTGGCCTTTGCAACGCACCTGGCACCTTTCAGTGTTGTACGATAAGAATTTTCTCTGAGTTTCTAGAGGACTGCATGAAGGTTTTTATGGATGATTTCACTGTATATGGGTCTGATTTTGATGCATGCTTAGCTAATTTGTCTAGAGTTTTGCATAGGTGTATTGAGTCTAATCTTGTGCTGAATTATGAGAAGTGTCACTTTATGGTTGAGTCGGGTATAGTCTTGGGACACATAGTGTCTAGGAAAGGGATTGAGGTAGATCCTGCTAAGATAGATGTAATTCTTTTTTTGCCTTACCCCACATCTCGTGCGGGAAGTTCGCTCTTTTCTTGGTCATGCAGTGTTTCTATCGGGCGTTTTATTCGGGATTTCAGCAAGACTCGCCCGACCCTTGTCCAACCTTTTGCATAAGGACACTCGACTTTGTATTTGATGATGCTTGCAAGGCGGCCTTCGATCATTTGAAGCGTTGCCCGACTACGCCTGATGATCCAAGCCCCCGATTGGTGCCTCCCCTTCGAGTTGATGTGTGATGCTTCCAACTATGCGGTTGGTGCTATCTTGGCACAATGAGTTGATAGAGCATCTCATGTGATTGCATATGCGTCCAAGAATTTGGATCCCGCCCTTGATCTAATTACACCACTACCGAGAAAGAGTTGTTGGCTATTGTATTTGCTTTTGATAAGTTTAGGTCATACTGCTAGCAAGTAGAGTAGTTGTTTTCTCTGACCATGCTGCTTTGAAGTTTCTTTTGAAAAAGGCAGATGTTAAGCCACGGCTCATCTGTTGGATGTTGCTGCTCCAAGATTTTGATGTTGAGATTCAAGACAAGTGGAGCACAAAACCGGGTAGCTGACCACTTGAGTCGCATCACTCATTCTCCCTCTCACCCTCTTCTATTTGGGATGATTTCCTCGATGAGCAGCTTCTACAGCTGCAAGGTAAGCTTCCATAGTATGCTGATCTGGTTAACTACTTGGTAGCTGGTGTTTTGCCTATAGATTCACTAGGGCCCCAACCCTTAAATTAAAGAGTGAGTCTAAATATTATGTTTGGGATGACCCTTATCTGTGGAAATTTTGTAGTGACCAAGTAGTTAGGAGATGTGTGCCTCGATCATGAGTTTCACTCTATATTGCATTTTGCTCATGCTTCGCCGCTCGTGGTGGTCACTTTGGACCCCAAAGAACTGCTAGGAAAGTGTTAGAAGTGGATTATTTTGGCCTTCCTTGTTTCACGATTCCCATCTCTTTTTGTAAGTCATGTGATAACCGTCGAGAGAGCGGAGTATTTCTTGTAGGCATGAGATGCCCCGAACCTTATATTGTTTTGTGAGATCTTTGATGTTTGGGGTATTGATTTTATGGGTCCATTTCCTGCTTCATATGGTTATACTTACATACTCGTTGGCGTTGATTATGTCTCGAAATGGGTTGAGGCGAAAGCCACCCGGACTAATGATTCTTCCGTGGTGGTAGATTTTGTTAGGTCTAACATTTTCTCGTAGGTTTGGCATTCCTAGAGCTATTATCGTGACCAAGGCTCCCATTTTTGCAACCGAAGCATGGGTGCCTAGAGCATCTTCATACTTTTGGCCACCAAAAAAGGCTTTCTTTAATCGACGATATGGGTGGCCCCATCTAAGAAATCTCCTATGTCTAAGATAAACCGTCTTTCTTCCATGTTGAAGTTGATGGTAGCATGTGCCTTCTTCAAAAATCAGACATGCTTTATGGCCTTTTACACTATACCCTGACAAGTTCCCATATGCTGGGAAGTCATTCATAGTACGAAATATCATGGCTCGCATTTTAAACACCTCATTCTTGAAAGAGTCATAAACGTCGACACCTTCTTCCCACAACTCCTTCAAGTCTTCGATCAGAGGCTCAAGGTAAACATCAATGTCATTTTTGGGTTGTTTTGGTCCGAAAATCAACATAGACAGCATGATGTACTTTCATTTCATGCATAACATAGGAGATAAGTTGTAAATATTCAGGAGTACATGCCATGAACTATGTATGCTGCTAAGGCTTCCATATGGATTCATGCCATCCGTGCTAAGGGCAAGCCTAAGGCTCCTAGGTTCTTTGCCGAAGTTCGGAAATAATTGATCTATTTTCTTCCATTGAGAAGAATCGGCCGGATTTCCATTAGAAATCCTCTCATTTGCATGCCACTGCAAATTTTTTTCATAAATGTCATTCGTAAACAACCGCTTGAACCTTGGAATGATTGGAAGCTAGCACAACACTTTTGCAGGCCCCTTATCTAACTTGTACCTTGGGGTTTCACATATCAGACAATGCTGCTTCTCTTCAAACTTTTTTCTATACAACACGCAATCGTTCAGGCATGCATGGATCTTTTTGTACTCCATCCCCAGTGGACAAAGTATTTTCTTAGCATCATAGTATCGATGTGGAAACACATTATCATCCGGAAGCATGTCCTTAAAAGCCTCAAGCATTTCAGAAAAACTCTTGTCGCTCCATCCATGATGTGCCTTCAAGCTTACCAATTTCAATACAGCGTTCAACAATTGGTATTTTTTACACCCATGGTATAACGGGGTCTCTGCATCACTGCACATATTACCATATATATGCATGTGATTGATGAAAAGCCTCTTCTCCTACATCACGAATAATGTCCCCTATGCGATCATCCATATCCGTGTCATTATCATCAAAGGCCACTTCCCCATGTTGAGACCCACTTGGTATTTTTTCACCATGTCATACTCATACTGTATAAGTCTTACAAAATCCTTCACAAATTAAATATGTGTGTATAACTTGAGGACTTAGTCGCCTCTCATTCAAACATTTTACACAAGGGCAATAAAACTTCCCACTATCATCATGGGCATTTTGTTTAGCAAATTCTTTAAAGTCCCTCACCCCATTCTGATATTCAACACTCGTCTGTAAAGCATTTATCCAACTGTGATCCTTAGTAGAATTCCTATCGACGGAAAGATTTAACATAAGTAATCCAAAAAAATTGACACTTGCATATAAAATAAGGCAACACCAAATGCATATTTATGCTCAATGTTGGTTATGTCTTTTTATTTTTATTTTTTTTACGGAGAAACTTGCCCATTAAATGCATAACGAAGAATCACTTTTGGTCATAAATGTATCACAATGAATCCAAGAAACAAAATAAATGCATGACGGGGAAATTAAATGCATCGCATGAAGGTCTTGTGGACTCACATGTAGCATATAAAATCAAATGTGTTTCCTGAGTATTTCTTCTCTCATCACGAACATTGATGTTGCAGACAGCAAGAGTACCCTAAAAACATTTGTTGGTCAGTTGGGTAGGTCTAAAGTGCAAATATAATCTTCAAAATACAATATTCATTAACAACAGAAAAACCCACAAGATCATTTCATGGATTTCGTTCAACCCATAAAAAACCCAGAACGATAAGCAGGAAAATCATGAAGTTATATAACCGAAACACCTCTTACAAACCTTGGTCTATAGACGTTTAGCTAAGTAACTAGAAAGTGATTGTCGAGAGAGCAACACGAAGCGCGACAAAGCAACAAACAAATACGGAGACAACCTCGCAATCACTTTCGCGTGACAAGAGAAGTTCAGAGAGAGAAAATTAATTTTCCGCGTGACAGAGACATGTTTTAGTATCTTGGATTTTATTAAGACCGATAAATTATAACGCATCCGGTCCTAAATATTTTTTATTAATTTAATTTTTAAGACCGTAGGTTTATTACATTTTATTCAATTACTTTTAAGATCTTCCTTTTATAATATATCCGGTCCTAAAAGTCAATTACTTTTAAGACCGAATTCTTATCCTGTATCCGGTACTAAATATATAATTAAATTTTTAAGACCGTAGTTTTAGAAGACTCCGGACCTAAATTTTTATTATTCAATTAATTATTACGCACGTAGATTTTATTAAGACTGGTTGATTATAAAGTAGCCGGTCCCAAACATATAACTTTTTAAGACCGGAGTCTCCTAAAACTCCGGTCCTAAATTCTCATTTTTTTTAAAAAAAAGGATTGGCTTTGGTGAGCGCAACAACTGAATGAATAAAAATTAAAGGAAAACTAGAGTTTAATTTCTTTAATTACTGGAGAATATGAACAAACAAAAAAAGTACACAAGCTTAGTTCTTAATGCTACATATATTACTTGAATATGCACGTACACAAGAAAAAATATAAAAGAAAAACAAGCAGAAAATTATCAAAAACAAGAATATGACTATATATACATCCTAAAGCTTATTATCCTCCAAAGCCTCGGCGATATCGGTGTGAACAGCATTAACTTCCCACTAGAGATTAGCAAGTTCCTGTCTTATTCACATCAGCGCATCATGGTCTGAAGGCTGGGGGGTGCAGCAATCTGTTCATCATCCGAAATAACAATGGGTCCAACGACCCGAGACTCTTCTGTCTCAATAGAACGCACTCTCGTTGGAGGAGTCACACTGTATAACGATGTACGAAAGGCACGAGCATCACCGGTAGGTCTACCCCTACAAGCAGTTCTCTTATATCTAACCATGGTTTGAGCAGTTGAGGAAGAGAGCCACGTAGTGTGGAGTTACAAGGTAGTGAGGAGTTATTAAGGACAGAGATCGAGGTATGAGGAGTTAATAAAGGTAGAGAGCAGGAGAGATGCAACTGATAAATGAGAATCTACTTTAAGAGCGGATTTATAAATATGCGGTCTAAAATTCTATTATTTAATTTTTTTCAATTCAATTGATTTTAATACCGACCTTTTATATTATATCCGGTCCTAAAAGTCTATTATTTATTTTTTAATCAATTCAATTACTTTTAAGACCAACCTTTTATCTTTTATCCGGTCCTAAAATTCATTTATTTTTTTCAATTGAATTTTTTTCAAAGTAAGAATTTTGTTTTAAAAAATATTAGTTTTAAGAACGAATCTTTTACAATATCCGGTATTAAATCAGATAGCAGAGAACACTCAGTTCAAATGAATGATTCAGAGTCTCTTCGGCTTCCAGATAAACTTCCCAACTAGGCGTCTCCTCGTATTCTGATGAACTATGCGTCCCCTCATTAAAGTTTCTGGCGTTTCACATTGTTCAGGAAGGGTTCTCTATTTAAACCCGATGTTACTTTACTTCCTCAACATAACATTCTTCTCCATCACTTCTTTTTCCTCCACGCAAATGGCTGCTCCACCACCACCACGAGGTCCTCAACCACCCCCAGGTCCTCCTTTTCCGATTAATCCTCTTCCACCTCCGTACCCTCCGCCGCTGCCTTCGAACCCGACCAGCTACCATATGCTGCAGCACCTTCTAGCCCGCGTCGATCATATAGACCGACGCTTGGGCTAGTTGTTTCAGGTCTATCATGCCGTCAACAACAAGCTGATTGAAGAGACTTGAATGCAGTCCTATTTATACTCAGAGATCATTAAATGACCGTTGCTATCCCAATAAATCCGTTGGAGAAGTTCAGCCAAGATTAGCGAGATGGTTTAGGCATCTTCTCTCTCCAATCTTCACTTAACCCAGCTGGCTAGATGATCAGAGTTGACTCTCTGCGAATTTGTCCGTTGGAATAGCAGTTGCTTGTTGTATAAATTATTCTTTAATGCTTTGCAACCGTGTGTAGGTGGATTAAGCAAAAGTATGCAAGTTTCTGGGTTCAGCATTTAATGTTCTGACATCACCTTTTGCTTTTGGTTTTAACCTTCAATAATCATTCTTTAAGCAAATAAACTCACTAAACATGGTTAAACATAGCAGGAATAGTAGAGAATAATCCTGGAAGATATTATGATCAAAGATTAAGGATTCACAAATTCTTCGATTTGATTTTCAAACTTAGCGTTCAATACTCGAGTGTGTCATTTGTGTACTTAAGTCAATACTTGAGTATTCATTCGATACTTGAGTATTCTTGTTCCAGAGAGGAATCATCGAGTTTTGACTTTGGACCTTATCATTGAAATAAGGTCAATACTCGAGTGTCCAAATCAATACTCTGTTGGAAATTATGCCCTAGGGCAAGTCATTGTTCTCAAATTGAGTTATCACTTCATTCGCATGTTTACAGTGATAACTAATCCCTGGATATATCTTAAAGATGATATCCTAAATGTCCCTGGTCGGTCATCTACGCGGGAGCGAAGATGAGATAAGACCAGTATGACTTTGATGGGGTATGGAGATACGAATCAAAGTCATGGGCACTTGTAAGAGTACAAGGTACTGGACCGACCCACTATGAGAAAGCTGCATGGATCAAGTCATAAGCTTATCTCATGTATAACCGCGTCACGACGCCCTATGACCTGAGATCATCATGGATTCCTACATGATGAGTCATCGACCTTTGACCTAGTCAAAAGTCACCTTTGACCGGGTGATGATAAAGGCTAGGATCGGGATCGGTGGTTTTCATGCGGAGGATGTGAATGGTCAAGATGGAATTTGTCCCTCACATTTGTAGAGAGATAATCTTTGGGCCCCTCGATGAGTGAGTCTAAGAAATGTACGGCCGTCTTGTGATGGAAAGGAGTTTCCATTTCACTTATTAGACTACTCGAAAATCGAGAAAGTAGTGGTCAAGAAAAGGAAGTTGACATTATCCATGCCTCATCCTTGACCAAATTATCGCGTGACAAAAAGGGACGTGACATGGTTGTACGATAGGTTGTATCGTGTCATCGATCCCCATGTGAGTTGGGTAGTCGCAATGTCTTGCTAGAGGCCGCTTGTGATTTGTGGGTCGTGACACGGTGTTGGCCCATTGCCAATCTTACATGGGCCTGCAGTCGCACACAAGAATAATCCAACACGGGTAAAAGTGTCCGGGTTCATTGAATCTCGATTAATGAGATTAATGAATACTTGAGTTTAATGGGGTAAATAAATAAATATATATATATATATATTTAAATTCGAAAATAATATAATGATATTATTTAATTGAGATTAAAATATTATTATTATATTATTTGTTTTATGTTTAATTTATTTGATAAATTAAATATCTAAAACAAACAGAGATATTGTATCTCATTTAATTTTCGAATAAAGATATTATTGTCTATTTAATTTAAATTGAGATATTGGTATCTCGATTTAAATAAATAGATAGATATCATTTCTCCTAGGTTTAATTTATTGAGATAAATTAAATCGGTTGCTTTTAAATTTGGATTAAATAAATAGGTTGGATTAAATCTATCAGATAGATTTAATCAATTATTTTTTTAATCTAGATTCGAATCGAAATTTCAGATCCGGCTTTTAATTCGATTAAATAAATATTATTATATTAGATCTATCGGATAGATTTAATTAATATATATTTAATCCAGATCTAAAGTTTGAATTCAAAATTAATACGATTAATTTTGCATTAAATACGTTGAACAGGTTTTAGAAAACCTACGGGACTTTCAGTCGAGCGTATTCTGAAAAGCCGCGAGAAACCCTAGAGTGAAACTTGAGAGAGACGCACAAGAGGCGCTAGCATGCCGCCGTAGCCGTGTACGAGGATTGTTCGTGTGGATACCAAGAGGAAGAGGATTCTAAGAGTCGTCACGATCGAGGAGGTAGCCCACCTGTTCAAGGAAGAATGAGATGCGGACGAATTCTTAAAAGGTAATATCCGGATTCCTTAGCCTTGATTTAAACGCACCTGAGTGATCCTCGGGACGGGATTCGTAGAAATTTTAATCCGCGCGTTGTACGGATCCGAACATACTCGAGTTTTGAAATTTTGATATGAAAATAAGTTTAAGTTCAAAAACCTCAATACTTGAGTATTGACTTCAATACTTGAGTGTTCAAATCATTGACAAAGAGCAAAGCTCTCGTATGCCCAATACTCGAGTTTCCAACTCAATACTCGAGTATTCATTCATTTTGAAAAACTTTGTGAAGTCTTTCTCAAGTCAATACTTGAGTATTGAAATGAATACTTGAGTGTTCAAATTGTTGTCAAAGATGAAGGCTCTCTGTAAGTCCAATACTCGAGTTTCCAACTCAATACTCGAGTGTGCATTTGTTTTAGAAAAACTTTGTGAAATCTTTGCCAAGTCAACACTTGAGTATTGAAGTGAATACTTGAGTATTCAATATATGTATAAAACTTGTAGTCTTTCTGTCAGTCCAATACTCGAGTGTGGATACCAATACTCGAGTATTCTAGGTTCTTGAAAACTTTGATAAATTGATGACAATACAATACTTGAGTTTTCAAAAGAATACTTGAGTATTCATAAACACATGTTAAATATGAAAGCTTTGTGAAAGTCCAATACTCGAGTATGCAAAACCAAAACTCGAGTGTCCATAAGATGAACAACTTGATATCTCTCTCGTATGGCCAATACTTGAGTATTCAATGGAATACTTGAGTATTGAAAGCTAAAGTCATCATTGAAATTGTCTCTGTGTGTTCAATACTTGAGTATGCATATCAATACTCGAGTTTGGCTCAGGGTTGAAAAACTTGGAGTGCTCTCTGTCAAGTCAATACTCGAGTTTCGAAACCGATACTCGAGTGTGGCTTTGACGGTAAGTTTTCCAACTTGCCAAAGACCAACTTCAATGAATGTTTACAATTGTTAATTATCATCAAAACACATAGAGAACTAACAGGGACATAAAAAAATATAATAATTTTTTTCTTTCCTATTTTGATCGCCTTGTCCTTCTCATTAGATTCTTTCTTTTTCTGACAAAGAGGAAACAAACAAAACATTGTCCTCGTGTGTGATCAACACTAAAAACTCGCACAATACAGTTAAGATTAGACCATACAAAACAAAAAACATCGTTTACATTATTCGAATAAAAATAAACACAAAGTGACAATTCTTCCCAAGGTTGGATCAGTCGTTGTTGTCGGTTTTACCTCGCCCGATTTGAAACAAAGTGTCCTTTCCATTATCTTCCTTCTTTTTCTCGACAAAAAAGAAAAAAGACAAAAGAAAAGGGACACCGATAATGCTTTGCTCAAAATCGGGAGAGGTAAAAACGACGACAATGAAGGACCTAGCTTGAGCAAAACGCCAGAACCTCGGTTGTCTTGAACCCTAATGGTTTGTCTGAAAAGAGACAACTATTTATAGGAAGACTATTAAGACCGGAGATTTTACAAATACATAGTCCTAAATGTTGAGCTGAAAATACACGAAGCCGGACTTTTAGGAGCGGAGATAAAAATAAATTTCTTTTAGGACCGCACCTCTAATAAATATGCGGCCCTAAAAGTCTCTAGTCTTTAGAGACTTTTAGGACCGGACTATAATACACTTTTAAGACCGGACTTTAAACAAACCTATGGTCCTAAAGACTTTTAGGACTAGACTTTTAACAAATATACGGACCTAAAAGTCTAGCCAAATTTTTAGAAAAACGAGGACTTTTAGGACCGGATTTTTAAAAAATATGTGGTCCTAAAAGTCGCAATTAATTTGAGGTGATAGTCTTATTGCTCATTCACAACATCTTGTACCTCAAATTTCAAGCACTAAATAGTTAGAATGAATGAATTTCTTCGAAAAAATAAACAAATTTATTATTGAATTACACATTGCGTATGTTTATTTACAAATAAATGAATTGTTCGAAAAAATAAACAAATTTACAGAAAATTATTGTTGCTACAGCATATATTTACAAATGAATTTAGGACATTAATTATTGTCCTGACTCTTAATCAGGTCATATAGATATTCACAAAACAAATTGCGTATGTGCTCCAATTCATCATCGAAAGGGATCAAGACAGAAAACCTCGTAACATCAAAGACAAAAAACTGAATTAACTTGCGTGCATATTTCATATGTAACATTAAGCCGAAACTAATTCACCAAACCTTTGTAACATCAAATACATTTACCTTTACAAGTTAATTTAGTCCTTTCTTCCGTGATAATATCATATATGTGTTTCATGACGTACTGGCCACATAAGTTGGACTCCGTTGGTTGCCGACTGGTCTAAAAAGAACAAGAAATATATAAAAGAGCATATATAGCTTACTGACCAAGTTCACAAGGCAGTGTAGCAATGTCCAAATATGTACCAACCTTTGGTTTGTGCCATGTAGGATTAGCTACCTGAGAGACACGCTTTTTGTTTACCGAGATTTTGAAGGTCCTCATGGCACTATCATAAAAATCACAAATTTATCAATAAAGATTCACTGAAAATTCATAGCAGAGATTTCAGACAAGAGAATCAAAATGACATGCTTACTCATTGATGGTTTGTACCAACGTAGTCCCTGGATCGCTGTGGGTGGAGCATAAGAAGATAACTTTATGCTCCTCCATGCACATGAGGACCAACTGCCAGTGGCGGCTGAAAATTCACAGCAGTAAAGTACTCAATGATATATGTAGCAAAATTAAGTGAATTGCAAACAAGAATTGTGATATGTACCTATGGAAGTATGGAAACATGCACACCTTTCTTCTCACTTCACACAAACTCGTTGATATGTACTCTTGTCTCTCCTCCTTGGATGTTGTACTTGCATAGACTGGGCACAAGAATCCAAAACCATTGATTTTGCCCTGTTGATCCAATACTTGATGCATGAACCTACAATAATGACATCGATAAGGGAATTAGTATATATGTATGTGTGTTTAAACGATGCATTTAAATTATATACTCATAGAAGAAGATACATACTTCATCCACATTTGAACAATTGCATCAGTAAGCTCCTGTCGAGGAAGCAGCAGCGACGTTACATCAACGGTGTCAATGTAAACCGGTTGAGGTTGACGGAGGCCTACTACTTCATTGACAGGCCACGATCTATCTTTAAAATATCCACTCTTCACCAAATCGGATATTTTTCCCTTGGTAGTCAACTTAGCAGTATTATTAGTAGGGGATAGAGCTTGAGGAGGGGATGGAGCTTGACGAGGGCATAGAGCTTGAGGAGGGGATGGAGCTTGATGAGAGGATGGAACTCGAGGAGGGGGGGTTGAAGCTTCAGGAGGAGTAGAGACATGTACAAGCTTCACTGGCCAAGAGATGAAGGTTCCCTTGACATGACTCACAAGCTTCAGTTGATCATTTGGGAGAGGGAGATGTGCATCACTGATCACCTTTTCAACTGACACTCTGACTTCATCATCAGCCATTTGTTGGTGGTGTACAGTTGATCCTAAGTTGTGGACAGTCCCTTTTGCAACTAATCGTCTATGACTATCACGATCCTCCACATACAGTCATGGGTTGCTCGATCGTCCAACAATGCAGCTCCCTCTAGTGCTCACGCATAGGTGCGGAATGTGTCAAGGGAACACCGGTCTCCAGATGAGAGCTCAAAAGTAGCCTCATCTAATTCAATTCCTCCTCCATCTGGCTCATCTAGGAGTGCCACATTGCTTCTTTAGCCGCTACTTCCTCACTTAATTTGGCCAGCGTCTGGTCCATCTCCTCCCGGGTAACCATACTTTGTTTATGGCGTTTGGACTTACCAAAGAATTGCTTTATACCTACCCATCCTCCAATCTCCCTTACAGGCCCCGGTGATCCGGTTTTTCAGTCGCAATGGTCGAACATCATTCCTTCCATCCAACACAAAAGATCCCTCTGCTTCTTTCTTTTTAAGATCTTCCTATAAGATACGGATAACGAGAAGCTTAGTAATGAAACTTGTTTAGTAACTAAAAAATAATAATAACGATACTTACAATTCTTTTCAAAGAACTACACGAGTTTGTTCACTCGTGTAGCGCCCACTTGGCTTTTGCCGAATATGCAACCACAACTCCTCGCGACGTATTGGAGATGGGTGATCAACTATCACGTAAGGATTGGATTCACTTCATCTTCCAATCTCTTCCACTTGGCCTCCATCAATTCTTGTTCGGCCTTTTCATATCCGCGAGAAGCCCTATGCGGGCAATCATTCTTTCTCCCTATCTCTTGTGCTTGTTCCTTTCTTTTCTCGTGAATCGAATTGAAAACAACTATTAATTTTGAATTCAAGCCATGTCATTAATAGAAATTAGAGAACTTCTAATTATCGAATTGAAAACAACTATTTAATTATACTAATTATCAATAGGTAAAGGCGAAAGAAAAATCTTCACTAGGGATTCCGTTCAACCATAGGGAGTTTGATGACTATTTCTCTTAGTTAAAAAAAACAAAAGAAACTATAGCAAGAAAAATTAGCATAGGCTGCATACCAAATTCAGGAAAAAAAATATCCCATACCTCCAACCATAGGGAGTTTGAACATAAATTGGAGCTATCTATTGTACTACTAAATAGATAGGTTAAGAAACAAAAGAGAATTATGCTTACAGAATAATACAAACTTGATCCTTTTTAAGGCATCCAGTGGGATCAGCAGTCCCCATTAGATAGTAACAATTGGGTATATAAAGTTTCCCCCTTTAAGACTATTCATTTCCTCCTTTGCAAGACAAACCATTATACAATTACCTTCTTAGTATTTTACCTTTTCAGGGTTTACATATCAGACTTGCATAGAAAAAGGCAAGAAATGTATACTTCTATTCACACACCAAACCATTTTACTAACATGATTAGATGAACACAATAACATTCACATATCCGCACAGGTTAATAAGCAAACAAAAGGGCAAACGAAACTAAATATAAACTCACCAGAGCTTCAGGAATGGTCCGCAGCTGAACAAATTGTTGCCAAGTTTGTTCATCAATAAATATGTACTTGTCCCAAGGATTTTCGTCAGGCTGAACCTCGACAAAAATATACTTGTTAGCTAGAAAGGTCTAAAACTTCCTCCACCGATCAGCACAATAAGACAATGTCTTGTCTTTCAACTTCTGAGAGTTAGGGACAGTGTATGTAAGCCGGAATAGTGTCCCAAATAGGATCCTTTACTGCGCCAGAGTCCATATTTTTCCACTCATCTTTCAAGATGCTAACCTTGCTGTGTGCTAGATAGCCGATAAAACTAGTATATTTGCTTTTATTAGGACTGAAAGGTTCCAACTTTTCATCAAACTGAATCTCGAGCCTTGACCCAGAAGTCCAACTTAGGGTTACATCCATCTTTCGTGTGCCTCTTCTACCACGGCGTGCAGGGCGGTTACGAGGCTCATTATGAGATGAAGAGGGTTTGTTCTGACTCACACCAGTAACTGGCGTTCCCGGAAGACGAATAGAATCATTTTCACCGTTCATTTTCGAGATAGGAAGAGAGGAATGCCTGAGCAAATGAGAGACTAATAGAGGCTATCGTACATGGTCGAGGAAGAGAGGTAATGCAACAAGAAGGGTTTCGCAATGGGAATAGAGGTTCTTCATGAGAGTAACAAAAGATTTCGCGCAAAGAAATGTTTTGTTGGCGCTTCATTTTTAAGACCGAACAAAAACTAACATCCAGTCTTAATATTAAAATCAAGACCGTTCATATTTAAGTCCTATCTTAAAAGTAATTAATTATTTGTTTAATTTTCTTCAATATCGAGGTATCGCCACCACAATTTAAGTCCGGACTTAAAATATTTAACTTTACAAATGGACAAATTATAAGACGATCTTAAAAGTTAACCTTTAGGACCTGTCCTTATAAACGTATGGCCATTTCTGATCAATTTTTTGAATTGAGTCTCAATGGACAAATCAAACAAAGAATGGCAATGGAGCATTTTGACCAAGTTCGGAACATTTCGAAGAGACAGAGCAATGGATAAATTTATCACTCACAACGACTCATTCATTTCTCTTCAACGGTCATTAAATGTTGTCATCTATAAAAGCCTGAGCATTCAAATCTTCACCTACCGAAACATAGTGCATTCAATTTGAACTTATTGCAATTTGTTGTTTCATTAATATCTTCAGATATTCATTGCACTTCAGTGTTCACTTATCATTCACTCGTGAGGAGTTATTTAAACACTTATTCATTTTCCAGTTTAAAGCTTAAGGTTGAGGAACCTTAAGTGAGGGTGTACAATTACAGCTTGTAAGGGGGAGTGAGTCCTAGTGAGAGGATCATCCGAGTATAGTGTAAATTGTCTTTAAGAGATAGTGAAATCCCAGGTGTTCTGGGGATTGGACGTAGGTCAGAGTTTTGAAAACATTATTTGATTGTGATTGCACTCAAGGTGTTTGTTAAAATGCTCAAGAGAAGAATTTGGTTGGAATGTCCTTTTATTTTGATTGTAAGTTTGTATTTAGCATGTGGTATGACAAATACTTCCTTCTCTGAGTTGGTTATGATTGATTAAAGCAAAAGATAAGAGCTGGAATATTAGTGTTTTTTGAGGTTTTTAAATTGAGGGGCTTAAAGTTAAATAAGAACAATTTATATTTGTTGTGTTAGCAAATTGATTTTTTCTCATACATGGAGTGATTGAATTAATATAAAAAGTGTTCGATGAATTGTCTAAGAGAGGAACTTTATGGAATTGAGGAATAGAAATTGGTAGTCACTTATTAACTAATATCAATGTGCCAAAGGTAATTGGGAGTAAATTTTATTATGCATAAATTGTATGATTTGACATTACAATTGGAAAGTGAAGTTGCTTCTTTTTTATTGGACAAAATTATAGGCATAGAGCTGGAGATTCAGTGAGTTTAGCTGTTTATGTCAAGAGAAGAGTTGGCAAAATGAGTTCAAGTATGATAAATACATTGGTTGAGAAAGTGTTTATATAAAGTAGTGAATGACTGATGTGAAAACTATGCTTATGTGTTTGAACAAACCTCGAAACGTAAACAATAGTTTTTTGACACTTTGGAATATTATGGCTGGTTGTTGTTGAGTTAATATTAGAAGGGAGTTATATAACTTATAGGTTGTTAATTATAATTCTTTCTATATATATTCTTATAGGGCGTGCAAAGAAAGAAAGTCTTGTTAAAACTTGTAAGGAGTAAATGATAGAAATTAGAAGACATCAGATGAGTGAATAGTGTCCCATTATAATTTTTGTAGACAATATTTTTACTACTTATTTAGTTTTGTATTAATTGCAACATTTTCCAAGCATGATATCATATCATCAAGGACAATTTACTAGATTTATTTCATTTTCCTATTGGTATTGAAATGAATTAAGATTTAAGAATTTTGCTTGTTCAATATTCTTCAATTGGTTCATGGTACAACTCACAATTTTACACAAAATTTACAAGAAAGCTTTCAAGATATGCTTTATGAAACTTCATGCTGAGATGGTTTATATATTGTGGAAATGTTCCTATACAAGTTTATATTAATTGTGAAGGATTCTTTATAGATTGATTTGTGGAATTTGAAGAAAATCTTTTGAAATTGTGAATGTTGGTGCTGGGGTCTTCTTTTATGATACGCTTTATGAGTTTTCGTTATTAGCAAAAGATCTTTTCAGTTGCTTTGATAAATTGGCCCCAAGCAAGTTTGAAACATTTTGAGAGGACTAAATACAGAACACTGGTTACTAACAGCAGTACTGTTAGTCCTTGGTGCACCATGGTTAACCTCGAGCTCCCTTGATATTCGTAGGATTTGTTCTCACGCTTGTTATTCGTGGGTCTTATACATGTGCTTGTCTCGTAGCCTTGTGTTGCGCTTGTTTTGTGGCCTTGTGTTGCACTTGTTTCGTGGCTTCGAGACACACTTGGTTACTCAGCCTCGTGGACTGTGTGTTTGTGTTTGTTTTCGTGGCCTTTATGCCACACTTGGTTATTTTCCCTCGTGGACTGTGTGTCCATGCTTGTTATTCTGTTCTGTTGAGGTCCTATGGAAAGATGGAGTTTGAGAATTATGATTTAAATCGAGTATGTTAAATCAAATGTTTTACTATGTACTTGGATTTATTTGATTAGGGATATTTTATATAGTTTCACTTATGTTTATGATTAAGATTTTGTACTTGAAAGTTGAAATTAACTAACTTGAAATTAACTAACTGTTATCTCTTTATTATATACTCTCTTTCTATCAATTTATTTGTTTTAGTATTTTAGTAATTTTCATTAATGGGACCTTATTCACCGGAAAATTGTTTTTGGTCTCAAATAGTGCATCTGACTTTGCTCCTCTTGTTGATCATTGAAGGTCCATCCTATTGTTTGAAGTTGAAACGTCATGTTCAAAATCCCCAGTTAATGTAAAATTCACAACCATGTATTTATCGTTGTAATTTAGGTGCTCCATGTATGCTATAGATAGGATCCACACTTGTTTTGCATGTTTTGTATTTGTTGATAAAAAGCAGAGCTCCTCTTGACAATATTAGGCTATTGTAGAATTTTAGGGAGGTCGCCCTCAATTTTCAGGAAGCGGCTTACATCCACTGCGCTTCCCCACCACTCCCATCCACTTCTTTGATGCGGCGTCGTTTTGACGCAAAATGGGAGCTGGTTCTTTTTTTTTCCTTCTAAAAACAAAAATTCGGGTACTAAAAAGATACTTTAGGATACTTGACCGGTACAGAAAAATACTTCATGATCTTAAAAAATGATTTTAGGATGTTGAAAAAATATTTTAGGATAGTGACTGGTACTAAAAAGATACTTCAGAATACTGACTAAGGATACTGGTGGGTACTAAAAGTATACTTCATGATCTTAAAAAATTATTTTAGGATAAATATATATTATAAAATAATTTTTCAAGATCATGAAGTATTTTTTAGTACCAGCTAGTATCCCCAGTCAGTATCCTAAAATATCTTTTTAGTACCAGTCAATAGCCTGAAATATTTTTTTAACATCATAAAATAAATTTTTAAGATCATGAAGTACCAGTCAATATTTTTAACCGGCTCCCATTTTGCGTCAAAACGACGCCGCATCAAAGAAGTGGATGGGAGTGGTGGGGAAGCGCAGTGAATGTAAGCCGCTTCCTTTTATCCTAAACTATCTTTTTAGTACCCAGAATTTTTATTTTTATTTTTTAAAAAAAGAGGAACCAACTCCCATTTTGCGTCAAAACGACGCCGCATCAAAGAAGTGGATGGGAGTGGTGGGGAAGCGCAGTGGATGTAAGCCGCTTCCCAGTTTTCAGGGCATGACAAAGGGTGTAGTAATTGATGATAGGGAAATTGTGCAAAAATGTAATGGATAACTCCTTATTGATGTTTGACACAATAAACGACCGATTATAACTTAATTCTGCAGTATGTTGGTCTGACTTGTCACTAGGTTGGTTATGAGTGCAATAAAACTTAGTTTTCAATGTTTTAGAGTTCAAATTGTGAAAATCTGGATTAAAAACTGAAATAGTCTAATTAGTGCAAGTTCATATGTTACTATAGGAGTAATTTGTCTTCCCTTTATATAAGATTGTAATATTAAAGATTGCAATGAGCCAAGTAGGATGTATTTTTTTTAAAAAAGGACCAATTAGGTACTGACAAATTGTGGATCACACAAATGTCAATATTTTCAGTTTAATTTTTGTTGAAAAATATCAAAATACGTTAGTGAAAGTTCATATGTTACTGATTACTTCCATAGGAGTAATTTGTCTTCCCTTTATATAAGATTGTAATATTAAAGACTGCAATGAGCCAATTAGGATGTATTTTTTTTTTTAAAGGACCAATTAGGTACTGACAAATTGTGGATCACACAATGTCAATTTTTTCAGTTTATTTTTTGTTGAAAAATATCAAAATACCTTAGATGCATGATAGTGTTGCCCCAAAATGGGAAACAACAACAACTTGGCTTTGTAAGCCACAGGTTAAATGATGATAACATAAATAGAACACAAAGAATGATTTTGCAACAAGATGCGAAATAACAGTACAGACACCTCATAAATCTATAAACAGAAAGAATTTAGAGACCTGTGTACATCTTTGACAGCGACCTTATATGCATATTCAACAACAGTGACCTTATACACAGACCCTATTATATACATCTAAAGCAAAGACCATATACACAGACCATATCTACATTGATCTTAAATTTGGAAGCATATCACACTAAAAAAAATTGACTTTCGGCGGTGACTTTGTCATCACTGAAATAGATATCGCTAATACTTTCGCGGTGACATTCTAAAGTCACCGCCAAAAATAGACAATCAGTGGCGACTTTTTGTTGCCGCTGAAAGTTCATCAAAAGCCATAAAACTTGGTGTCACGGCTGAAAGTAGGGTTTTGGTTGCGACTTTTTGTCGCCACTAATACTATTTTCGGTGGCGACAAAATTGTCACCGCGGAATAGTGTATCAACGGCGACTATTTGTCACCGCTGATACAATTTTCAGTGGCAACTTAAGTCACCGCTGAAACATTTTTCAGCAGCAACATGTTTGTCGCCGCAAAAACATGTATCGGTGGCGGCAAAAGTCGCCACCGAAAGTCAATTTTTTTTTTTTAAAAAATTTAACATTAGTGACAACAAAAGTCACCGCTGAAAGTCACATTTAAAAAAAATAATAAATGGCAAAAATTCCAACGGCAATTGTATCACAGTAGCAACAAATGCACCCCACAATAGGTACGTAGTGTTTCAGATTGCCTCACAAACTAAATCATTTACTTCAACCCTCAATAACCCAGCAGTATACAAATGCTAAACAGAACAAGTGGCACCAAGTAGTATATAAATGCACTCCTCCACAAATGCTAACCAGCAGTACATAAATGGGAAAAAAATTTCTTTATTAAAGTAATATATTTATGCACAAGTGGCACTGGCACCAAGTTCCAACATAAATGCCTCTATCAAAGAAAGTCAGAATTTGACACACTAGTCATATTTAAAACTGTCAGTAATTAAAATTATATGCTAGAAAAAGGCTCAACTCTCGGATAAAAAACTCAAGCAAAATTCAAATTGGTACTCTTCCATATATGCTTAACATATACGCATTTCTTCCTCAGTCGCAGTAGAAGCAATTATAGAAGCCTGCATTAGACATAGTATGATAGAGTTATTAGATTCGACAGACAGACTACGTGCAAAAACAATGTCCACAATTCTCTTCATCCATCAACTATTTCATAGCCCAACATGATAAATGACAATAATAAACTCAAATGTTCAGGTGATGCCTTTATCATACGACCTTTTCATAAATCCACTCCATCTGACATTAAATAAGTCCATTCCGTCCATCATATGCTTGAAAGAGAACAAGTAGTAAACTTAACTATGAAATAACTTCTGCATAGTTACACACAAGGCACAAGGGTATAATAACTGACTGAGGTTTCCTTTGGTAAACCTAGAACTCTGAGTGTCTTTTACATTGAATTTCCATTGATTATACAGTTTCCAAGTATTTTTGTTCAAGTGTTTTATCTGTCATACTTGGAGTTTATTTTAATCATAAATTTTGACAAAGAAAAATTTTCCACTGTGGAGTAGTGGCCTCAATGCTGTTGGGTTAATGTGCTCTTTGGTCACTTAAGCCCAATAAGGCTTAATTGAGACTACAACCCAAGAACTCTAAGGCCCATGTGGATTAGGGTTAGGCCTTGGGTGTAGTAGCATATAAACTAACTTTCGGGCCGCTTGAAAAGATACGGTCGCACAAATAGTTAGGAGGCTCTCATCGTAAACAAAAACCTAGAGGCGACGTTCATCATCTCGAACGGTTGCCCACACAACCATCTCATCCCCCTCGAGAGATAGTCTGGAAGATCAATCATAGATCGCACGAGGACTGTTCGTATACGAGGACTGTTCGTAGACAAGGTTTGCTCGTGGAGAATCTTTCAGATAGCTCTTCAATATCCAGGTAAGCAAAACGATAAAAGGTTTCATCTTTTCCTACATCGCGTGGTACGATACGCTTCCGCGTTTCTGATAAGTTCCCTACAATTGGCATCAGAGCCAATAACGATGAGGAAAAGAACCTAGTTTTGAAATTTTATGTGATTATCTTCGAAAATTATTTTTGAAAGGATGGCATCTGTTTCTATATTTGTTATTTGAATCATAGTAGTTATCGTTTATAAATCATATGAATACTTTATTCCATGGTTAGATTCTCTCGTGTAATTCTTGATTTGTAACAAGGAGGCTAATCCCATATGATTAGGTTTCCTCCTTGCTGTTTTATGATTTCTTTTCGAATTTCTATGTATTTTTCTGAATTTCTGTAAAAGATGGAGATCAAGAAACTGCGAAGAAGATGACTTCGGCTGATGGCGTGGCAGAAGTGGTGGCTAGGGTTCCTCTTTTGTGTCCTAGGGTTTCTAGCCAAGGATTGGGTTTTTGAGCTTTTGGGCACATAGATACCCTAAAGGCGCTTGAGACAGATGCTATGGACGGACGAAAGAGAAATTCCAAAGTTGTAAATCTTATTTTTAAAATTTTATAGGAAAACCATGGATTAAAGTTATTTGTTTTATTATTTAAAGCTTTTATTGAATTGTATGAATTATATTTACGATTACCATGATGTGTGTAATAACATGCCATATAGAATAGGAAGATGCCATATTGTTGCATAATCACATGTCATAATAGCATAATAACTATTATGTTTTCAATCGACTAGTATGATAGTTATTATGAGGGATTATTTAGATTGTCCACTACATTAATTATCATTTATTATGATTTTGAAATCTTGATTAATAATTGGATTAATTAATTGTGGAATTAAAATCTCTACATTAATTATCATTTATTATGATTTTGAAATCTTGAATAATAATTGGATTAATTAATTGTGGAATTAAAATCTCTACATTAATTAACATTTATTATGATTTTGAAATCTAGAATAATAATTGTATTAATTAATTGTGGAATTAGAATCTCTACATTAATTATCATTTATTATGATTTTGAAATCTAGAATAATAATTGGATTAATTAATTGTGGAATTAAAATCTCTACATTAATTATCAATTATTATGATTTTAAATTAAAATCTAGAATAATAATTGTGGAATTAAGATCTAGACAAATAATCCAGGAAATTTCCTAAGAGAATTGTACCTTTTAGAGTAATTTGTGGGTTATTTAAAATGGTCATGTGACGCACACTCGCTAATCATGGCTAGATTTTAGATACCTAATAATTTACTCTAAATTGAACAAATTGTTGGAAATTGAAAATTCTAAATTTAAAATATTGAATGTGTGAAGGTTTTAAATTAAGCATTTAATTTTAAAACCTACGGGCCCCAATTGTGGGTTTATTAGTGAAATGGTTATCACCAAGCCCCATCGGATAAAGATAATCGGATTTCGCTAGATTAAACCTTAATATTTTCAAAATTTTAGTAAAGTTTTTGTACGGCCCATCGTCGGCAACACTTAGACACTAAAGATAATTTTGAAAGTAAACTATGGTTAAATACATTCAACTTTGGTAAAATTGTTAACCCTCCCATCGAGGCTCGCAATGGAACTCAAGGCCCAAATTAACAATATTAGTTTTACAAGAATCTTGCCCATCGTAAGCCTTGTAAAGATAACTAATGGATTGTTAAACAATAAACGAATAGTAGTTATTAGAATCTACTAGCGCTATATCTGTTTGTTGTTAATTATAGTTTGTAATTAGTGTGCTTTTTCCTTATTTTCGGAAAAATGTCTTCATTCAATCCTTTAGCTACAATCTTGAGCCAAAAACCTATGGATGGTACAAACTACAAACAATGGAAAACTAATTTGGATATTGTTCTTCAATATGAAAAGCTCAACTTTGTTCTCACTACCCCTATGCCAAAGCACTACCCGCTGTAGATGCGTCGATGCAATTTGGACTCGATTTCAGAGAAGGAAAGATGGGAGAAGGCGAATGTGTCGGGCCACCGCTACATTTTGGCCAGTCTCGCCAATCACCTTCGGGAGCAAGTGAGCATGATTGAGAGTGGAGCAACAATGCTCCGACTCTTGATGGCATGTTTGCTATGCCTAGCAGCTCGCTAGGCAAAATGCGCTGAATTCGGCCACCAAGACAAATGATGTCGGAGGAAGTGTGCGCGATCATTGTCTAACAATGATAGTGAACTTTAAGAAGGCTGATGACTATGGTATCAAGTTTGAACAAGAAGTAAAAGTTGACCTTCTCTTACAATCACTGCCTGAGTACTTTAATCAATTCAAGATGAATTATAAAATGAACAAGATGAATCTTGACCTCACTCAACTAATGCACGAGCTTGAGAGTCTTTGAATGCTCTAGTCAAGCAGGGAAGTGCATTTTTTGCTGGTGAAAGTTCTGTGAAACCTAAGGGGAAACCCAAGGGAAAGAACAAGAACAAGAAAAAGAAGAAATCAGGTACTCCAGTTGCCAAAATAGTTGCAATGAAGCAGCCAAAAGGCAAGTGCTTCAAGTGCGGACAAAAGGGGCATTGGAAGAAAAATTGCCCACAAATGAATAAACCAGGTATGGGTAATTTAAATGTGATTGAGGCTTGTTTAGTGGAGAATCACGATGATAAATGGATCGTTGATTCAGAGCCACTAACCATGTTTGTTACTCTTTGCGGTGGTTCAAACATAGCTTGCCCGTAAGTAAAGGACAAAGAGATTTGAAGCTTGGAACTCGGGAGCTTGTGTCTGCACTAGCAAGTGGGACAAGTTATTTTATCTTTTGATAATTACGTAACTTTGGTTTTAGAAGAATGTTTATTTATTCCAGATTTTAAGAGGAATTTAATTTCGTTAGTTGTTTGGATAAACATGGTTTGACAGTTCAATTTAATTCCTCGTTTCAATAAGAAGTTCATCTTCTTTTATTTGTTCTCGTGCAAAGTATAATGGTCTTTATTTCCTTAGTCCTGTTCCTGTGAAGTTAATCATGTTGAATTAAAAGATGTTGAGCATATTAATTCATCAAAGAAAAGAAAAGTTTCCAATGAAACTTATCTTTGGCATTTGAGATTGGGTCATATTAACTCTAACAGATACAAGGTTTGGTCAAAAGTGGGATTTTAAAATCCCTAAACTTTGAACCGATACCAGTGTGTGAATCCTGTTTAGAGGGTAAAATGACCAAGAGATCTTTCAAGGCCAAGGGAAAACATGCCACACTTCAGCTGGAATTGGTACATACTGATGTATGTGGACCAATAAATGTCCAAGCCAGAGGCGGGTATCAGTATTTCATCACATTTACTGATGATTACTCTAGATTTGGACATGTGTACCTGATGCGTCACAAGTCTGAAGCTTTTGGAAAATTCCAAGAGTTCAAGGCTGAGGCAGAAAAGCATCTAGGTGTTCAAATTAAGACTCTTCGATCTGATCGAGGGGGTGAATACCTATCTGGAGAGTTCAGGTCTTACCTGACCAAAGAGGGGATAGTTTCACAATTATCTTCTCCAGGGACACCCCAGCAGAATGGAGTTGCTGAAAGGAGAAATAGAACCCTTTTAGAAATGACAAGATCTATGCTCGCACTCATCTCTTTCTCGATTCATTCTAGGGATATGCCTTAGAAACAGCTTTGTATTTATTGAACTTAGCTCCGTCCAAGTCGGTTTCAAAGACACCAATAGAATTGTGGAAAGGGTGTAAGCCCACCATGAACCATATTCGGATTTGGGGTGCTTCGGCGCATGTCTTTGCAACAGAAACCAGATAAGATGGACTCGCGTACTGAAGTATGCATATTTATAGGCTATCCTAAAGGAACCAGAGGTTGGTTGTTTTATAGTCTAAAAGAAAAGATGGTCATAGTGAGCACTCACGCGACTTTCTTAGAGGAGGACTATATGAAAAATTATAAGCCAAGGAGTAAGGTTGTTCTTGATGAGCTAGTCTCAGATCAAGTTTCACCACAACCTCAGGCGGTTCCAGCTTTTATTCCTGTGGTTGTTCAAAGAGGGGAAAATGTACCTGAACATACACAGGAACCGGAGACGAAACCGAAGTTCAGCATGATGATGAACTTAATGATGAACAAAATCATGAATTGGTTGAACCACTTAATGAGGGTCTTCATCTAGAAATAGTTAACCCACAAAATGTGGACCCCCCTGTAGATGCACAACATCAAGTGCGACAAAGTCGTAGTGGGAAATTGATTCGTAAACCTGCAAGATATCTCTTGTTGGGTGAGTCAAATCGATGTCATCATTGATGAAGATGGTGATCCCACGAGTTATGACGAAGCACTAGGAGATGTTGATGCTCGAATGGCTTGAGGCTATGAATCGTGAAATGGATTCTATGTATTCCAACTCGGTTTGGTCTCTCGTGTATAAAAGGATCCAAGGTAATGTGGTATCTTTTCTGGTATTTTATGTGGATGATATACTCCTTATCGAAAATGATATAGAGGTATTGTTAGGCATAAAAACCTGGCTAAGCAAGCATTTTGATATGAAGGACCTGGGGGAAGCCAATTATATTCTTGGTATTAAACTCTTGCGAGACCGGAAGAATAAGGTTTTGGCATTATCCCAGGCTAAATACATTGACAAAATACTTACCAGGTTTAGCATGGAGAATTCCAATAGGAGTATTATACCCTTCGACATAGGATTCATCTCTCTAAGAAACAATCTCCTAAAACTCCTGAAAGCGCAGAGAACGCATGAGTAGGATACCTTATGCTTCAAAGCCAGTAGGTAGTCTCATGTATGCTATGCTATGTATCGGGACCGAGATATCGCATGCGCAAAATGGGAGTAGTAAGCCGGTACCAATCGGACCCGGGAGAGAAACATTGGGTAGCGGTTAAACATATACTCAAGTACCTACGGAGAACGAGAGATTATATGTTGGTCTACTCAAGTGGGAGTCTTAAAACCATTGGTTATACGGACTCGATTTCCAAGGAGATATTGACTCAAGAAAGTCCACCTCGGGATATGTGTACACCCTTAATGGCGGTGCCATTTGTTGGAGAAGTGTAAAACAATCATGTGTGGCTGACTCTGCCACAGAGGCTGAGTATGTAGCTGCTTCTGAGGCTGCAAAGGAAGCTGCATGGTTAAAGAAGTTCCTAACGGACCTTCAGGTGATACCAGGTGTTGATTGTCCTATTACACTTTACTGTGACAATAGTGGGGTAGTAGCACAGCCCAAGGAACCAAGGTGTCACAAGAGACAAAAACACATAGAGAGGAAGTACCACTTGATCCGAGAAATAATTAAAAGAGGAGATACATTGGTAGCAAAGATAGCATCGACGAGAACCTTGTCGACCCTTTTACTAAGAGTTTGCCTCGAGCATGTGTTCGAGAGGCATGTTTCATCTATGGGTCTTAGGAGGATTCCGATTTGCTATAGCTTTAGGCAGTTGTTATTTTACTTTGTTATTTTGTGCTTTTAAGCATGACATTATGACATTGCATTTCTTTTCTGAATGTTAATAAATGGAGTATTCTTTTTCATTTATTTTGCACACTATTTACAAACTCTAAGGTCCGGATCAATTATGGAGTATATGATCATATGAATACTTTCATAGAGGACATGGTCATAGGTTCTCACAATTGATGAAATGATTCACAGCTATTAAATTAAGTTGGGCACTTTATTTAGGCTGCAATGTTTTATGAAATGGTTTTGTCCGAATCATTATAAAACATTGGTGTGAGTTAATGCTCACATTGAATGGATCAAGGAGAGATTTGATTAAGCTTGTTCTTTCTGTCATAAGGAATCAAATCTCCGATAACTATAGTTATGTAGTTGCTCTTAATCCTGAGTTTATTTTAAACAGGTAGTCGAATAGTTTTCATTCTTTGATTTACCAATGGGTGAGGTTTGATCTATATGAAAGCCAACAACTCGGTATTTTGGGATTGAGACTATTTGGTTATCGGTGTTTATGAGATAAACAACATGGAATTTATAGGAAATGTCCCCTTGATATGTTTCGGTACCGGATATTGAAGACACCGGCCGTTGCATGTAATCCATTAGAGAAACTCATCAAAGTCAAGGGAATAAATAATTGATTGGGTTACAGAAAACTAGTCAATCAAATTATAGACATTCTATAAAGGGGCAGTGCATATTCTTGTTATAAGTGTCATTGTTCTTGGAGATCACGTTCGGGCTTTTAGTGGAGTAGCACCGAACTAGATAATCTTCTCAGAGATTATCATGAGCCTTGATGAATGACAAATGGTGGGTCCCCGTGCTAGCTTGAGACAAGGGATGGGGTATGTTATCGATGATGATGGCTTATGGGCTATATGGTCTTGGGTTTACGAACTCAAGTTAGTATCTTAAAGAGCAAGTGGGAGATTGTTGGGTTAATGTGCTCTTTGGTCACTTAAGCCCAATAAGGCTTAATTAAGACTACAACCCAAGAACTCTAAGGCCCATGTGGATTAGGGTTAGGCCTTGTGTGTAGTAGCATATAAACTAACTTTCAATCGCTTGAAAAGATACGGCCGCACAAATAGTTAGGAGGCTCTCATCAGAAACAAAAACCTAGAGGCAGACGTTCATCATCTGAACGGTTGCCCACACAACCATCTTATCCCCCTCGAGAGATAGTCTGGAAGATCAATCATAGATCGCACGAGGACTGTTCGTATACGAGGACTGTTCGTAGACAAGGTTTGCTTGTGGAGAATCTTTCAAATAGCTCTTCAATATCCAGGTAAGCAAAACGATAAAAGGTTTCATCTTTTCCTACATCGCGTGGTACGATACGCTTCCGCGTTTTTGATAAGTTCCCTACAAATGCTGCTAAAACAGAAGGGGGAAATATCTGATAGGATCATGAAGGTTAGAAATTTACTTTTGAACTTCTTGGCCTATCTTGTAGAATAGCAGTATCTCATCTGATGGGAGTTTGAACAGTACAGGATTCCACATAGGAATATTTGGTTGTTCGTCTGCAATTACAGGTGGATGCCATCTGCCATTCTGCACAATAAAATTGCATTTAGAAAGTTAATTATCCAGTCAAAAAGTAGGATCCTTTCTCTAAAAGGTCCAATGGCACACAAAACAGACACAAAAGAACATTGAATTTACTTGTAAAATGAAGATGATATAATTCAATTCATTTGCTCACAAAATTCCATAACTTGTTTGAGAAAAATGCTACTCGCTAGTGTCTTTTTCTTTTAAATTATTCCCTGACCTCAACAATGGTAGAAGCATGGCAACTCTTGAATGGAGCTTCAGCAAAAGTAAGTTCCTCCGCCAGTGGTTGCTCCATCGAACTGTTCAGGCAACGTCCTGGAACTTTTGCTTCAAGATTATGGCTGATGAGTGGAAAATAACAGATAGACTCAGATTCATGAGGATCATTTTCAAAATAAAGAAGTGCTTTTAAACTCTAAATATTCTCCGGTTAGAAGTCTGTGCATCAAAGTTGAAACACTGGCACCTCTGGAGATTCCCAATACCTACCGGATTAGGGATGTCAATGTTCTCATGAGCAATCAACTTTAAAAACAATCATATAATTGAACCAAAGACCACACATTATGTGTAAATCAGAGACAAGAGAATCCTCGTTTTGGAAATGGGTAATCAGATTTGAAGGTAGTGGCCCCTAACAGAAAGAGTTTAAAGTGAAATAGAAAAAGAACCATGCAACTCAAACTCTACAATGTGGGATGAGAATTGCTCATCTGCATCGACTAAATCTCTTTATTTGATGACATTTTCTGGAACAAAAGAAGTCACAACGAACTTAAGTATGAACCCAAAAAGAAATCACACTGAAGTATGAAACCTAATGGCATGTTAGCAATATCATATTCCCAAAATGAAATCACTAGAAAGAATCTAAACTGAGATAGAAAAGCCCAATTCTAATTTTGGTCAGAAGAATTCACACTGAACTTAAATATGAACCCAGACAAGCAAAATACCAAGAATTTAAGAAACGGAAAATGGATCTGTAATCCAATCCAAAGAAGTATCAGTACCTCCTTCAACAGAAAACGCAGAAATGCAGCCAACAAAAATGGCTCTATCTTGCGCGGTTCGTCTTGCTACGAAGTGCGAAACAAATTTGTTGCAAGAGATTCGAGCATTATCTACCAAAGAGAAAAACCCTTATTTCGAACGGCCTTGTTGCGGAATCGAAAAAGAGAAAGCCAATAAAAACGATTCATATGCAGAGCAAGAGATTCGAAACTGGCCGTGGAAAACCTAATAGGAAAAGGAAGAAAAATTACCTCAACAGTGATAGAAACTCGCGGTGACCGTCGACGGATCGAGACGTCACCAGTGAGGAGAGGCGCCTGAAAGAGCCGAACAGAAAGTGAGGTTGAGCATACGAGGATGCAAGGTCGAGAGGGAGATGCCAAGAGGAGAAGGCTGCAGAATTTTTCACAAGGAATGGGAAGGAAACGGAAAATCACGCTGGACCAGGGGCGCTGGAACTGGTTTGAGGGATTTAGGCTTTAGGTGGCGACAAAAAGTCGCCACTGAAATACCTTTTCTGTGGCAACAAAAAATTGTTGCCACTGAGAGTAGAACCTTTAGTGGCGACAACTATTTGTCGCCGCTGAAGGTTCTACTTTCAGCGGCGACCTATTATGTCGCCACTAAATGTTGACACCATTATCAATTAAACATTTTTATTAAAATTTTGAATAAAATTTTATTTATGAAAGAACTCAAATTAGTTTTTGGGGTTTAAACTTATCATATTACATGAGAAGAAGAAGATTCCTGCACACACATGAAAATGGTGGGACCTACATTAGTAAATATATCTCTATTTTACCAACAAATATACATGATAAAAAAAGAAATTCTTTGACTTTTTACTTGATACTTTGACATGTACATTTTCTTCTATAAACTTCTTTTTATGTACAATTTGATTTTAAAAAAATGTATTGGAATGTTATCAATTTCTAAGAATTAGCAACACTATATCACTCTCTTCCAACTTCTTTCCTCTCACTCTCTCAAGCACAACTCAATCTCTCTCAAACTCTCTTTATTTCACAATAATCCAAAAATTAATTTATTTTTTCATAAGAAATTACACCAATAAACATATTTATTGGATAAATATCATAAGTAAAAAAATCTAAAATTAAAAAATTAAAAGAAAAAGACTTTTGGCGGCAACACTAAGTCGCCAAACATGCTTTCACCGGCGACATATGACCGTCGCCGCTGAAAACTATCACTTTTAGCGGTGACACAAATTGTCGCCACTAAAAGTCATACTTTCAGTGGCGACAATTTGTGTTGCCGCCGAAAGTCAATAATTTCAGCGGCGACATTTTAAGTCGCCGTCAAAAGTCACCATTGAAAGTCCTTTTTTTTGTAGTGTTATTGACTGATAAAATCATCTTCCTCAGGATCTGGATCCTGCAACTTCCAAGTTCCATGAGGTTGTTGTACCAAACCTTTGTTTTGGTCTATTCTCCATGACTTGGGAATATGGTACTCATCCTTCAAAACACCCAAGTTCTTGTTCACAAGTGCAATGTCCCTGTTAACCTCAAACTTTAATTCTTCTTTTTTCCCTTGTGTTCCTACAACACCATGCAAATAAAATTCCTAATTATACCTGACTTTATAACTCCCAGAATGCTTCAAAAAATTGGATTTCTGGGTATTAATTTCCAACTCTTCTCCTACTTCTGCATAATGCAAGATAGGTAGCCTCGACACAATATCTTCTCTTTCGTATGCATAACGTTCTGCGATCCTTTTGAGCTGAGAAAATCTCATGGAAGTGTGAATCTCCAACCTGAAGACTTGCAAATACAAATGGTGTCACTGGGCAAGCTTTCTATGATTCATTATTTTTCTTGGATGTTAAAGCCATTGCTTACTATATCTACTGCATTTAGTATTGCCCGGTCAGACCTAAACTATGACCGATTCTTGTTATGCTGATTTCTTCATCTTTGAATTTATCCAGGAGTCTTTTTATCTCAGCCAAAGACCTGCACAAAATTAAGAGTCCAAAAGTGAGAATAAGCTCGGCTCTAACTAAAAATACAGTCTTTGACTTTATATAATTGTATCTTATTCATACAATCTAGTATGTGAAATTATAAAAAAAGAAGTCCTTTACAACTTGATTGAACTTTTTTCACCTTCCAAAACTATCCGTCGACCACATTACATGTTCATAAAAGATTATAATCACTCTCTCTCACATGCACAGTAATTACCTGGTTTCTTATTTATTTTTTTTATGAAAGATCAAAATGCATTAATAAAAAAACCATCAAATAATAAAATTTTCACAAAATGAAAAAAGAAGAAGGTCATAAATTTAAAACGTGGAAATACCTAGGATCTATAGTAGGCACTACTTGGATACTAGAAAAAATGAAAATCTTGCAAAAGATAAATTACCTGGTTTCTCACACTTGCTCTGTTGAAGAATGATGGATTTGTTGATGGAATAAAAACCTTGATGCACTTTACACTTTGTTTCATGAGCAAAAATACATGGAGTTTCACTAAGAAAGTGTAAAATATTTGTGTCTCATGTATAAATAATTGTTATTTTGATTTAATAAGAAAAGGGCAAAAGGTAATATTGGTATGGGAGTTATTAAAAGTAATAAGGAAGCGATTGTTGATAGGCACAGTTCTCAGAATGTTAAAAGGCACGTACGTTCAGAAAAGAAAAATAAAAAGAACGTAAGAGGCTTTCAGAGTTTACCGTGAAGTTGTATCTCATCCCTATCATAAGAAGATACAAGCAGAGATAAGGTCAAGACTCTGAGAAAATTTTTCCATCGCTAAAGTTCTTCCGTAATCATGAATAAAGGTTAGTATGCATAATTCTATTAATTATGTGAAAGCATGATATCCTAAGATCCTTTAGATTCTGTTCTTATATGAGAATCTATGATTTAGAGAACACAGATTATTGTCTTACATGTAGTATCCGTAATACCCAAAATTTTCATGTATCTTAAATACAATATTTTTGATAATTAAAGCCTATTCAAAATAGGTGAATATGTGGTCTCAAATTTTGAGACATGTTTATTTTATTCTCTAGGAAATTTTTCCCTAGAATTAGAGTAACCAATAATGTAAGAAATTTTATTAGGCATCATAAAATACCATAAATGCAACAAACACCATATTTAAATTATGGTTCATATGGAGATGAAAATACTTAAGTATATTTAGAGAAATTAATGACAATTAAAGACCAACCAAACTGTTGGTTCTCTAAAAGATTTTGATGATTGCCAACAATTGTGAACAAAGAATGAGGATTTGCTCTCGAAGTTGGAAAACCCCGAGTGAGAGCAAACCTCGAGGTTTTCCCAAACCTCGAGGTTTGGCCTTACAAAGGAAGCATCGAGGTTCTATGTTTAAACTTGTAAAACTTGGGTTTCACAAAAATATGTGAAACCTCGAGGTTTTGGACTTCCAGAGAAAACTCGGTTTCACACCAAGTTGTGAAACCTCGAGGTTTACATCAAAACCTCGAGGTTATGCCTTGGCGACAAACTGAAAATTTAAAATTAAGTGTAAAACCTCGAGTATTGACGAAACCTCCAAGTTTCGGCTTCCAGGAGATCTAATGGTTTTCGGTGTGTTTGAAAACCTCGAGGTTTCCATAGAAACCTCCAGTTTGTGTTTTGGGTCAAAACAAGGAACTTGGTCGTTTGGGTAAAACCTCGAGTATTGTTGCAAACCTCGAGTTTTGTGGCTTCCGAGAAGCAAATGAACTTTCACTCATTCTAAAACCTCGAGGTTCCTTGAGAAACCTCCAGGTTTGCTTTCATCATGTCTCGTCTTTGGGTTTCACACACGATGTGAAACCTCGAGGTTTCGTGAAAACCTCGAGGTTTGGAGTAAGCCCGAGAAACCTTCGTAATTGCATCATGAGAAACCTCCGTTTTTATGATAAACCTCCGTGGTTTGAGGTTTTGGTCTTAAAACATTTTCAACCTTAAATGACCAAACCTCCAGGTTTCTGGACGTTACATGAAAATCGAATGTAACGATTTAGGTATGCCTTCGTGTTTGATCTCAATGCTTTCCATGATTAATCTCTATTGGTACTAGATATGTTTAACCATCTTTTAGTGAGTTTCGGACATGCATTAAGAAAGGTTTATTGAAGGTTTAAAGCAAAAGCAAAAGTGATGTCGAACATTAAATGCTCAACCCAAACTTGCATCCTTTTGGTTAATCCATCTGCACACGGTTGCAAAGCATTAAAGAATGATTTCTACATCTAGCAACATCTTCTCCAACGGATTGATTTGCAGAGAGTCAACTCTGACCATCCTGCCAGCTGGATTAAGTGAGTTTTAGAAAGAGAAGAAGACCTAAGTACAGAGTGTGTAATCTTTGTGATATTGAAAATCCCAGAGAGTCTGGGGACTGGATGTAGGTCAAGTTGTTAAGACCGAACCAGTATAAATCTTTGTGTTCAGCTATTCTTCCTTTTACTCTGTTCATCTCTGTTTTTGGTGTCTAAAAATAGAGCAGTTTTCAAAAGTTTTTAAAATACCCAATTCACCCCCCTCTTGGGTTTATAGCTCCACTTTCATTTGGTATCAGAGCAAGGTCTTCTCTAAAGAGCTTAACATCTCGAGAAGGATCCAATGGAAGGCATTCTACCTAATGGAGCTTCAATCAACGGACCTCCGTGTTTCGAGTGGAGAACATTACTCATTCGGGAAAGCCAAATTCAAGGTGTTTGTAATAGCTACGAGTATGGTCTCGGAGAGTTTTTGAACGAGAGACTACACTCCAACCGTCCCGGAAAATGGTCTCGGATTCCAAAGGAAGAAGAAGATTATGATGAAAATGACAAGAAATGTCACACTCAACAAAGAAGGTGGTTCTCCTTCGCAAAGTGCTCTTTAGTCAACAAGAATATTTCCGAGGTTTGCAACTTAACCTCTGCTAAAGCCATGTGGGACGCTCTGGAAATTACTCATGAAGGAACCGTTGGAGTTAAGCAAAATAGAGTCAACACTCTAATGACAAAATATGATCTCCTTCGTATGAAGTCTGGAGAATCTATTGGTGATTTCTAGCTGAGATTCACTCATCTGATCAATCAACTTGCTGCATTGGGGAAAGAGTATGAGCAACCTTGTCCAAGTGAGGAAAATTCTCAACATCCTCAATAAGGAATGGGAAGCCAAAGTCACCGCCATTAAAGAAGCTCGTGGAGATTCTATGGCATCGTGCGCCCTTTTAGGAGCCTTTCGAATATGAAGCCAAGGTCAAGTTCAAAAAGGGACTTGATGAAGTCCATGGCAAAAATAAGGGAATTGCCCTTAAAGTCATGTCAAAGAAACTAAGGAATCGATGATGATGAAGATCCGCACGAAGATGAGGAGATTGGTATGATGGTCCTGGAGATTCAAGAAATTCTACAAGAAGGACCAAGGTTTCAAGAAGTTTCACAAGGGTAGCTCCAGTATGAGGCAAAGAAGCCAATCATTTGCTACAAGTGTGAGAAGCCCGGCCACATCAAATCTGAATGCCCCAATCAAGAACAAAGACAAAGAAAAGAAGAGATTCAACAGATTCAAAAAGAAGGCATATGTCTCGGAGTATTTGGGGAGATAGTTCATCGATGAAGATGATGAGGATGAGGAAGAAAAAGCAAACGTATGCTTAGTTGCGAAGAAGAAGAACATCGTATCAACTTCGAAGAGGTATATGATTGCAAACCACCTTATGATGAGTTATTTGCTGAATATATGGTCATGCAATCCGAGTTTGAAAAACTTGCTGAAAAATATTTCAAATTGAAAAATAGAAATCTTACTCTTGAATTTCAAGTTGAAAAGTTTTCCTCTTCAGAAAATATTGCTTGTGAAGATTGTCCTGATCTGAAGAAAAAGAATTCATATCTTACAAAGGCACTTGAGAAATTCACCGGAGGAAGTGAAATGCTCAATGTCATTTTGAAACAACAAAGATTTATAAATGACGGATCGAGTTGGTTACAAACCTAATTTTGATAAAAAGAAAGGAAGAAAGAAGTCGGTGAAATATCCTATATGAACTATTTTACAAAATCAGTACATTCTTCAAACCCGTTTGCACAATGTAATTACTGCAACAGAAAGGGTCATACCACTTCTTCCTGCTTTCATAAGAAGGAAAGAAAGAGTAAACCCATAGGAAATTATCAATGGGTGCCGAAGGGATCTTACAAGATTCCTAAGACACAAACTAACCCCAAAGGACCCAAGAAAAGATGGGTACCTAAGGCCTGATTTTTGTGTCTTGCGGGTTTGCCTAAGAGCATCAAAATCCAACAAATGGTACATTGACAAAATGGATGCTCTAGGCACATGATGAGGATCAATCCAAATTTGCCTCAATCAAGCCCAAGGATGGTGGCAAGGTGACCTTTGGTGGAGATCAATCTGGAAAGATTGCTGGAGTTGGTGAAATTGGCAACAATGAAGGACCACTAATCAAAGATGTCTACCTAGACGAAGAACTTTGCCACAATCTCCTCAATGTAAGCCAAAGCACTGATAAAGGTAACTTAGTTATCTTCGATTCTGAGGAGTGCTTGATCGTGAGTAAGGATATTCTCCCTTTAGAAAACATAAAATCAAAAGCTTTATTTAGAGCCCCTAGAGATGGCAATTGTTATACGCTTAGTCTCTCTAGTAATGGTTCTGTTTCGAAAAATGTTTTGTCATTAACTTGGATGAGAGTTGGCTTTGGCACAAGCGATTAGCTCATGTCAATATGATTCAACTTGACAGTTGCTTAAAAAGGATCTGGTGATTGGTGTTCCTAAAGTACACTTTAAAAATAACATGCTTTGTGATGCTTGTCAAAAAGGGAAAGAAACCAAATCATCATTCAAATCTAAAAACGAGATTTCAACTAATAGACCTCTTCAATTGCTTCATATGGATCTAGTTGGACCAAATAGAGTGAAAAGCCTTGGAGGCAATCTTTATACTTTGGTCATAGTTGATGATTTCTCAAGATTTGCATGGACTATATTTTTATCCTCTAAAGATGAAGCATTTGATCAGTTTGTTGTTTTTGCCAAGAAGGTCCAAAACGAGAAAGGATTCTCTATTTCGAATCGAACGATCATGGAGGAGAATTCGAAAACAATGCATTTGCGAGTTTTGTGACAAAGCATGGGAATAGACCACAACTTCTCAGCCCCAAGAACTCCCCAAAAAAATGGTGTTGTGGAAAGAAAGAATCGAGTTCTCACCGAGATGGCAAGGGCCATGCTGAATGAGAACAACACTTCTCAAGTGTTTTGGGCGATGCAATGAGCACCGTGTGCTACATCTCAAATTGGGCATACCTCCGGAAGAAGTTGGACAAGACTCCTATGAGCTGTACAAAGGAAGAAAACCCAATCTAGCTCATCTGCATGTCTTTGGATGTAAGTGTTTCATCCATAACAATGGTAAGGATAACTTGGGAAAGTTTGATCCCAAAGCGAGATGAAGGTATATTTCGGGTTATTCAAATAGGAGTAAAGCTTATAGAATCTTTAATACTCGTACTCGTATTGTTGAAGAATCTATGCATGTTGTTTTATGTGAATCCAAGACTGATAAAACTATGGATGATGATGAAAGAAGTGTCTTCAAAAATCAGTTCTTTTCGAAAACTACTCCTCGCTTCTATTGAGAATCCCGAAAATGTTTTTGAGACTGATCCTCAAAACAATATCGAAAATCCTGATCGACTCAACCTAGAGCTTGGAAATTTATTAGAAATCATCCTTTGGACCAAGTTATAGGTGATGTTAATCAAGGAGTAAGAACCAGAAATAGCACTTTAAATGAAGTAACCTTTACAGCATTTATATCTCATATTGAACCCTCAAAGATTGATGAAGCCCTTTTAGAAAATGATTGGGTGATAGCAATACAAGAGGAGTTACATCAATTTGATAAAAATCAAGTTTGGGACTTGGTACCTAGGCCTAAGGACCATCCGGTCATTGGCACTAAATGGGTATTAAAAAACAAACGAGATGAGTCTGCAATCATTGTCCGTAACAAGGCAAGACTGGTTGCCAAAGGCTATAATCAAGAAGAAGGAATTGATTACGAAGAAACTTATGCTCCAAAGGCAAGATTGGAAGCCATAAGAGTTCTTCTTGCCTTTGCTGTGTGAAAAACTTTAAACTCTATCAAATGAATGTGAAAAGTGCTTTTCTGAATGGTTTTATTCAAGAGGAAGTTTATGTAGAACAACCTCCTGGTTTTGAAAATGTCCATCATCCAGATCATGTGTATCGTCTCAAGAAGGCCCTATATGGTCTTAAACAAGCTCCTAGAACTTGGTATGAGCGATTAAGCAAATTCCTTCTTGATCAAGGTTTTATTAGAGGAAAAGCAGATACAACCCTCTTCATAAAGAGTAATAAGCTTAATGAAATCTTAATTGTTCAAATATATGTTGATGATATTATATTTGGTGCCTCTAATGATGCCCCGTGTGAAGAGTTTGCTAAGAATATGCGGGGAGAATTTGAGATGTCCATGATGGGAGAGCTCAATTACTTTCTTGGCCTGCAAATTAAGCAAAAGAAGGATGGAATCTTCATATCTCAAACCAAATATCTCAATGATCTCAGAAAGAAGTTTGGGATGGACCATTGTAATGGGGCGATAATCCTATGAGTTCAACCGCTTTGCTTCATTAGATGCTTGATGAGGAAGGCACATACTTCAACATCACAAAATATAGAGGAATGATTGAATCCTTACTCTACCTGACCGCAAGTCGCCCGGACATCCAATTCAGTGTTGGAATGTGTGCAAGATTTCAATCCGCTCCTAAGGAGTCACATTCGGAGCAAGTGAAGAGAATATTCTGATATCTTGCTGACACAAAAACACTTGGATTATGGTTTCCTAAAGGTCAACCTGAACATTTAGTAGTATATTCAGATTCAGACCATGCTGGGTACAAGACTGATAGGAAGAGTACAAGTGGCCAATGTGAGTTTCTTTGACAGAACAAGGACTTTTAAATTTTCAAACTCAGTCTCACGCCTTGTCATCAGGAATTTGAATTATTATGTTTTCACTTAGTAAAGTGAAAACTCGAGTTTTGATTTCAAAACTCGAGTTTTGGCCGACCCGAGAGCATTACAAGTTTTCAAAGTTTTCATGGTAAAATGAAAACTCGAGTTTTGATTTCAAAACTCGAGTTTTGGCCAACCCGAGAACATTACAAGTTTTCAAAGTTTTCATGATAATATGAAAACCCGAGTTTTGATTTCAAAACTCAAGTTTTGTTCAAGCGAGAACAACTCACTTTATCGAATGTTTGAAAACTCAAGTTTTGTTTTGAAACTCAAGTTTTGGAGTTTTGGACTACAACATATTATTTTCATTAACAATCCAAAACTCGAGTTTGGTTTTGGTAACTTAAGTTTTGAGATTCATTTAAACTTTGGTCCAAAAGCTCGAAACACGACTTTGCTCTTTGGAAGATGAAAACTCGAGTTTAGGTTTTGAAACTCGAGTTTTGATTTAAGTGCGATTGAAAACTCGAGTTTTTATAAACAAACTCGAGTTTCTAACGCTGATTTTGAAATTCGATTTCTACGTTTTTGCAAAGTGTCCTTGTTTGATCCTAATACTTTCCGGGAATATTCTCTATGCCTTGCTATGTTTAATGATCTTATTAGTGAGTCTCGGGTGATTTAAAGAATGATTTTGGAGTGATAAATCAAAAAGCAAAAAGTGGTTCGAACATTAAATGCTCGTACGGAGAATTGCACTACTTTGGCTATTCCATCTGCACACGGCTTCAAAGCATTAAAGAATGTTTTCTACAACAAGCAACCGTGTTTCAAACGGATTGATTTGCGAAGGTCAACACGGTCTACTTGGCGGTGGATTAAGGCTGAGTTTAGAGAGAGAAGAAGCCAAAATTCACTTCCTATCCTTGGCAGAATCTCTCCAACGGATCTGTTGAAATAGCAACGGTCATCTAATGATCTCTGAGTATAAATAGGACTGCATTCAAGTCCTCTCAACAACTACAACAACTGAAAACGCACAAGCATTCAAGTTCCTCAACAACCTTTCGGTTTTCTTGTAATCTGCCTTTCCGACATTATAAGCTTCGGTGTTTATTGTTATTCACTCTTAGAGAGAGTTTTTATCTATAAATCATTTATTGAGAAGAATCACAAGTCAAGGGGACTTGGTGATTTGGGAGTTCATTGATTACAACTTGTAAGGGGGAGTGAGTTTTAGAGAGAGCTACTCTTTGAGTACATAGTGTGTAATCTTTGATAGTGGAAAATCCCGGTGAGTCCGGGACTGGATGTAGGTCAAGTTGTTAAGACCGAACCGCATAAATCTACGTGTCCAGCTCTTCTTCCCTTTACTTCTGTTCATCTCTCTCGTTTTTATTGTCTAAAAACGAGCTTCTTTCAAAAGCTTTTAAAATACCCAATTCACCCCCTCTTGGGTATATAGCTCCACTTTCGTTTGAATCCCGAGACATCCCGAAAGTTCGGGCGTGAAAAGTACGGTAGACACGGCTCACAAGGCAAGGTGGTGGATACCCGAAATTGAAGATGCTGTGTCGAACCAAGAACTGCTGTTGTTTATCTATGTTTTGTATTATACTATTTTGAAAGTTTGTAATATCTGTAAGAACCTCTTATGGATTTCAGTATGTATCTAGACCATGTTATCGGTATTACTATGCTAGAACTCCTTTTCTTCCTAAGCTGTGAATCAATACTCTAATGAATGTCATTATACAGAGAGAATTTGACATTCGTGGTATCTTACTCTGATAAGTTTCCAGTAAACGAATGTCAGGTGTGACATTTTAGAAATAAATATGAACTATGATTCAATGTGATAATTATAGGAAATTTCATTCTCTTTAATATCTATTTATTTTCATTGCCATCTACCACTTGTATTTAGGCTAAAGTATATCCCGATAGGCGAGCTTACATGTGTTTTGCCATTAACCTTAATTATTGCAAGCTCATTTGTTCATTTGTTGTTGCTAATTTGCTTTAATATAATTAAGTGGTTTCATCACTTTTGGTTATAAATTAATCACTAATTTATGTGCTATTTTCTTGCCTTATGATCATTTAAAATAGTTGTTATCTTATGTGATTTAATATCACATTTTATTGCCTTCAATATGTAGTTTTATAATTAACCATTGGTTTATTAATTCCAAAGTGGAATTTAGATGAAAATATAACCCATAGATTATAACAAATTCACCTTTGTATTTTATTTGCTAAGATATGATACTCATATGAGTTATTAGGGTATTTTATGATCTCTACAATAATATTAGAAAATTTGGGTCTTTGGTTTATTTAATTCTAGGAGAAAATTCCCTAAATCAAATTAAATAAGCTATAATATTTTGAGACCACATATTCACCTATTCCAATAGGTATCATTTATCAAAACATAGTGGTTATGCTAAATACTATTTTTAGGGTATTACAATTGTGATATTTCAAATTACTCATAACCTTGATGCTATGAAATTATGTTTGTGTTGTGGGTAAATTCTAGTTTATTATTATAGGGTGGTTATGGATTAACCCAAAGGTTGATTATTTGTCTTTATAATAATTAAACATAAATATTGGTATTGTCCATATACTTATAGTTTTATTTAGACATCCAAAGATGATAAATATTTCTAGTTAGGATATGCATCACTGCCAAATTATGTGAAATTCTTATAGCATCATTATGGTTGAATGTTGTATATTAGTGGGTCCCAAAGGTGAACGTTGATATGCTTTGAATGAATTATGTTGAATTTGTGAAGCATGTTAGTATGACTCAAAGCATTAATGTTCAATTTTTATTTTATTTTATTCCTTGTAGTACCTGTTGCCACACATTCGCTATTCTCAACTATTGCAATTTTTAATGGACTGAATTTCTCTGAATGGAAGGAACAAATCCAATTTTACCTTGGGGTAATAGATTTGGATTTAGTTATTAGAGAAGAAAAACTGATAATCTTTGAATTCATGATATTATAAATGCAAAAAAGAAGCTAAAAACTCTATCAATGTCATGCTTTAATGTATCAATTAGCTAAATATGTAATTTCATCTTCATAATGAGTTTTTAGACTTTATTTGCATTAATCTTGGTCACATCTTGAGTTTGGATTCAAAACTGAACTTATTCTTACTACAATTGGGTCGTGAATACTGTTCGGTATTTTGGGTATAACTTGAGTTCTAGAAGTCCAATGGATCTTCAATTTGCATTTTCAGAAAGCTAAGAGGAAGCCCTACAAATCTTATGAAGAGCCCAAAAGCCAAATCAGATGTTTAGAGGGCCAAAATGGGCCTGGAAGCCGAAACAGGCTGCTGTCACTGGACTCTGGAATGACGTTCGGTATTTGACCCATAACTGGAGCTACAGACCTCCAAATTACGTCCGGTTTGCGCGGTTGGAAATCTGACATTCAGGGCAACATTTAATATGAAGACCACGTGGTCTAGATCCTCCGTTTTCGGGGTGTAATCCAGCTTGCAAATGACGCATTTTTGGAGGTGGAAAGTGGTTCAATGATTCTTCCATATTTGCCACCAAGTAAAGTGACGAAATTAGGTGTAAAATGGATGAATGAGATGCCCAATTTTCCTATAAATAGATGAAGAGGCTGAAGGGAAACACACATTTGGAGACCAAGATCTCTCCCATTCTAACTTCCTTCTTCTACTTCTTGCCTTCTACTTGGAATGGCTTAAGTCTTAATCTTTCCTTTTAATTATTTTATTTTGATTTTCTGTTCTTCATCTCTTTCGTAAGGATTCATTATGTTGTTGAGATTTATTTTTATATTGGAATAGAAGCTTTCATTTTCTTTAATTGTTCTTTATGTTCTTCGTGTTCATTATGAACTTGTTCATGTTCTTCGTGGTCATGATGAACATCTTTATTTCTGCATTTTCATTTTATACAGCCATGCTTGGCTAAGTTTCGTGATCGACCCATGAGTTGAGGATTCCATGGTGTCATCCGGAGGACTTGCGCTTTAATCGGTAACTAACTTGTTTCGTACTTCAATCGGATTCGAGTTTAGATACAGATTGGATGTTAGATCTAACATCCAGATTGATATCCCGAGGATATAATTCGGATCGGAGTTCATGTGAGTATTGTGCGTTCGTACGAGAAAACATACCATGTATTCGAACATATGCTAGGCGATCGTCTAGTTGAGGAGTTTTTAGACAAATGCAGAGATTTCGGTTTGTCTAGAATCAATCATAAGTTCAGTTATTCTATTTTTGTTCGATGAAGGAAGGTCTTGGAATCCCAATTCGGGTTGATCCATTTTAATTTGATTTAATCTCGCTCTTTTCATTCTGTTTTTAATTCTTGTTATAATCCCAACAAAACCCAATCCCCCTTGTTTTCATTTCATTTGCATGACATCTAGATTACTTAGGATTCAATAAAAGGCTCCTCGAGAAGAGAGAACGATCCCAGGTTTGCCTATCACAATCCTTGGTTAATTGTTGATTGTAGACCCCAAGGCTAATGACAAAAGGTCTTCATCAAATGGCGCCGTTGCCGGGGAGCTAAGCAATTGGCTCCCTAGGTGATTTAATTGTCAAATTCACTTTTGACAAGGGGGTTTCTCGTGTGAAGCTTGTTAGTTTTGCATTTTTTTGATTTTTCATTGCATATAGTTTAGGATTTTTGCATTTAAGTAGCTTGCATAGCACTCATTGCATTATTGCATTGTCTTGACTTGGTAGCTCCCCAAGTGTGGTGTGTTTGTATAAAGTTCGATATGATTTTGAGCTTATTTGTTTGATTTCACCATGTCTCCAAGTTAATTCATAGCATACTTGCATATTTCATCATTTTTGAAAAAAAAAAATCTTCTTTTCCTTTTCACTTGCATTTGTATTTTATTAGATTCCTTATCTTAGTTTTTATAGTTTATAGTTAGATAGTTTTCTTGTAATTCCTTGGGAATTAATTGTATTGAAATTTCATGGCTTGGTTTTATGGCAATCATAATCTACCTTTCAGTTCTCACTCTTTTGTAGACAATCAAGAATGTCATGGTCCTTTCCACCACCCATTACATGAACCATACCACCAACCTCCATTTCAACAAGATCATCAACCCTCTCACTTACCATACCATCCTTCATTCCATCCCACTTCGACCATGCCATCCATCTTATGAATCCCAATACCCATTTGACCCACCTTATGAACCTCATTCTCAACCATGTATGCCCAACCAAGATCCTTCATTTTGTGAAGTCATTGGAGATTTCCAAAATCAAATGACTTGGGCTGTAAATGAGGAGTGGTCACTTAAGGACAACTTTCATCAACTAATGGACTCTCATTTTAGAATGTTGGAACAACAAGCGAAATCGCATGAGATATTAGGAAAGGAAATTGAGCAGCAAGCACAAATGTTGAAAATGAAATATCCTTCTATCATGGGCACACATGCACAAGAAGTGAAACAAGTACAAAAGTGCATTGAAAAGTCCTCTCTCCCATTTGGTAATGATTCTATCCTTATCGAAGTAGACTCTCCTACTACTTTGGCTAATAAAGCAATTCATGATTTGAGTGATAATGAGGTGGACGAGGAAATCATTGTTGAATCCCCTCAATTGTTTGGAAATGTAATTGCTCAATCAATTGGCTTTAGTAGTAGTGATTCGACTGTATTTGTTGATGAGTGTGTTCCTATTTCTTTATGTGATGCTTTAACTGATGAAAATGCTTCTCTTCATAGTACTATGGATGAATGCGATAAATTGAATGACATATTTTCATGCTCTTGTGAGGAATATCAAATGTGTGTGGATTGTTTTCATGAAAAATGTCATTTACTTGTTGAGCTTCAAAAGAAATCATTTAGTGAAGTGGTTGATTCTACCATTGATCAAAATGCACCCTCTTGTACTATTGATGATAGTAAGCATGTCAATTTTGAAAAGATTGAATCAAGCATGGATGCCAATGTTGTTGATGATGTTCTTCCTCAATGGTATGTTGATTATCCCAATTTTGCATGTACGAGTGATTCTGCCAATTGTGTATGTGCTGATAAAGAATGGTGCCCTATTTGCACTGAGATTAATGCTGCATTATTTGGTGATTCTGACTTGCTTAGTGATTCTGCCTTACTTGTGGATTCTCTTGTTGATGTGAGTGAGAAAGATCATAGCCTAGAATACCAAATGCATAAAATTCCCATTGGATTACCTCCTCGTAGTCTTGTTGGTGACAAAGATTCTGAAATTTTGATTGATAAAATCCCGCATGTTAATGAATCTTTCCAACAAGTACTTTCTTGTGATTTGCCACCGATTTAGAAAAACAAGATAATTGTTTTGAATCTTTACACATTCCAGGTGGGGATGATTTGAAAAATTCGCTTCATTCTTCCACTCTTTTCCTTCCATCTCTTTTGATTGCAACGATGATGTGGTGTACTCCAACAATAAGTTGGATTCCACACCTTCCATTTTGCAAGCACAAGAGAATGTTCACAATATGATTGGTTGCTTGACTCCTACCGATGGGAGTATCATTGATTTCCTTGGATGTGATACTTACTTGGAGAGTTTGGAACTTAACATGCCCTTAATTCACTCAAAATCTCTCCATGTCTCTATTTTTGGATGGGATACTTGCTATTTGCTTGTCTTATTTGCGAGACACATTCTTGGAAAGGTTGTCGATGGAACCAACATCCACCGTACATTCTTGGACCTATTCCAATAGATCCTGAGCCACCTCCATCAAGGAATTTCAATGTGGGAGAAGATGTTTCAAGGGAAAAATTCATAATTCTCATCAAAGATGAGAACTTCTCCTTCAAGCTACTCAAGATACTCTAACAAAGGTTGTCTCTTTCCTTACTTATTTTCTTCCTAATTCATATGATTACTTGGGCTTAATTGTTGTATGAGGAAGATAAGTGTGGGGAGGGACCCAATTCAGTAGAAAAAGTAGAAATAATGTAGTTTAGTAGGTAAAAAAAAAAAAAGCAATAAAACACTCTCTTTCTATGATTGCTCTATCTCTTGTGAACTTTGACATCTTGGTTTTGATGGATCTTTCTGTTTGAAGCTGAATTTCTGGACTCTTGGATTATATATCTTGGTAGTTGTTTTTGTGAAGCTGATTGCATCATATAGTATTGACCTTGTGAGGTTTTGGGCCTGTCTGAATGGAATTCATCTTTTGTCATTCTTTCTTTCATGTGTGCATCTCGCTCGTGATTTGTGTTCTCTAGAACTTGCTCCTTTTCTTTTTGAAACTACATTTTTCACTTACGTGCATAAGTATGATGGAAGCTTGTTTTCTTTCTTTTATTTTCCCCACTTTGGCCAAATATCCTTTCCCTTGCATTATAATTCCTTTGCTAGCCCCTTTGTGCCTTTTTGACTTATTCTTTTCTAAGCCGGATTACAAGCCTAAGCGTAAAACCATTTTATTCCGCACCTTGGCAATTTATTGAGCATTGGTTTCACCTTAATTTTGTGTTTAAGTGTGGGGGTTGCTCAGGCGTGCAACAGTTTAAGTGTGGGGGGGAGTTATTTGAATTTTTTTGTCATTGTGATTATGTATATAGTCTTTGAAAAAAAAAAAAAAAAAAGAAGAAAAAAAAAAAAAAAAAAAAAAAAAAAGAAAGAAAGGAGAGATAAAAAAAAAAAAAAAAAAAAAAAAAAGAAAAAGAGTTTTCATACATACAGAATGATTATGTTAACCAGTGCTCTTTTTAATTTTTTTGGTGTTAGCCTCTCATTCCATACTATTATCTACCTTCACCCTAGCCCCATTACAACCTTTAATAACAAGCTCTCTTGATTTATGCATGCATGTGTTATGAGTAGTGGAGATGTAGAATTTGAGCAAGCTTATGGTAGAACAACTTTCTTGAGTAGAATTTGAGCGATACACTTATTTACCATATACGGTTGAGAGATTGATTGAAGGCATCCTTTGAGAGACTATCTTGTGTAATCAAGATCATTGAATGATATTGCCATGATTAGTAATTTGAGATGAAGAGATTTCTGTCTTGATTGGTTGATCCTTTGGAGCTTTTATGATCCTTGTTAAGTTTTGAAATTTCAGCAATTGTTAGGAAAGAGAAGTTTTTCTTGCTTCTTGTCTTTTTAATTTTGCTCAGGAGTGCAAAAGGATAAGTGTGGGGGAATTTGATAATCTTTGAGTTCATGATATTATAAATGCAAAAAGAAGCTAAAAACTCTATCAATGTCATGCTTTAATGTATCAATTAGCTAAATATATAATTTCATCTTCATAATGAGTTTTTAGACTTTATTTGTATTAATCTTGGTCACATCTTGAGTTTGGATTCAAAACTGAACTTTAGTCATATTCTTACTACAATTGGGTCGTGAATACTGTTCGGTATTTTGGGTATAACTTGAGTTCTAGAAGTCCAATGGATCTTCAATTTGCATTTTCAGAAAGCTAAGAGGAAGCCCTACAAATCTTATGAAGAGCCCAAAAGCCAAATCAGATGTTTAGAGGGCCAAAATGGGCCTGGAAGCCGAAACAGGCTGCTGTCACTGGACTCTGGAATGACGTTCGGTATTTGACCCATAACTGGAGCTACAGACCTCCAAATTAGGTCCGGTTTGCGCGGTTGGAAAGCTGACATTCAGGGAAACATTTAATATGAAGACCACATGGTCTAGATCCGCCGTTTTTGGGGTGTAATCCAGCTTGAAAATGACGCGTTTTTGGAGGTGGAAAGTGGTTCAATGATTCTTCCATATTTGCCACCAAGTAAAGTGACGAAATTAGGTATAAAATGGATGAATGAGAAGCTCAATTTTCCTATAAATAGATGAAGAGGCTGAAGGGAAACACACATTTTGGAGACCAAGATCTCTCCCATTCTAGCTTCCTTCTTCTACTTCTTGCCTTCTACTTGGAATGGTTTTAGTTTTGCTTTATTAGTTTTATGTATTGTCTTTAATTCTTGTCTTTAATTTATTGTCTCCTACTTGGTATGGCTTAAGTCTTAATCTTTTCTTTTAATTATTCTATTTTGATTTTCTATTATTCATCTCTTTCTGTAAGGATTCATTATGTTGTTGAGATTTATTTTTATATTGGAATAGAAGCTTTCATTTTCTTTAATTATTCTTTGTGTTCTTCGTGTTCATGATGAACTTGTTCATGTTCTTCGTGGTCATGATGAACATCTTTATTTCTGCATTTTCATTTTATACAGCCATGCTTGGCTAAGTTTCGTGATCGACCCATGAGTTGAGGATTCCATGGTGTCATCCGGAGGACTTGCGCTTTAATCGGTAACTAACTTGTTTACGTACTTCAATCGGATTCGAGTTTAGATACAGATTGGATGTTAGATCTAACATCCAGTTGATATCCCAAGGATATAATTCGGATCAGGTTCATGTGAGTATTGTGCATTCGTACAGAAAACATACCATGTATTCGAACATATGCTAGGCGATCGTCTAGTTGAGGGAGTTTTTAGACAAATGCGTAGATTTTGGTTTGTCTAGAATCAATCATAAGTTCAGTTATTCTATTTTTGTTCGATGAAGGAAGGTCTTGGAATCCCAATTCGGGTTGATCCATTTTAATTTGATTTAATCTCGCTCTTTTCATTCTGTTTTTAATTCTTGTTATAATCCCAACAAAACCCAATCCCCCTTGTTTTCATTTCATTTGCATGACATCTAGATTACTTAGGATTCAATAAAAGGCTCCTCGAGAAGAGAGAACGATCCTGGTTTGCCTATCGCAATCCTTGGTTAATTGTTGATTGTAGACCCCAAGGCTAAAAACTCTATCAATGTCATGCTTTAATGTATCAATTAGCTAAATATGTAATTTCATCTTCATAATGAGTTTTTAGACTTTATTTGCATTAATCTTGGTCACATCTTGAGTTTGGATTCAAAACTGAACTTTAGTCATATTCTTACTACAATTGGGTCGTGAATACTGTTCGGTATTTTGGGTATAACTTGAGTTCTAGAAGTCCAATGGATCTTCAATTTGCATTTTCAGAAAGCTAAGAGGAAGCCCTACAAATCTTATGAAGAGCCCAAAAGCCAAATCAGATGTTTAGAGGGCCAAAATGGGCCTGGAAGCCGAAACAGGCTGCTGTCACTGGACTCTGGAATGACGTTCGGTATTTGACCCATAACTGGAGCTACAGACCTCCAAATTACGTCCGGTTTGCGCGGTTGGAAAGCTGACATTCAGGGAAACATTTAATATGAAGACCATGTGGTCTAGATCCGCCGTTTTCGGGGTGTAATCCAGCTTGCAAATGACGCGTTTTTGGAGGTGGAAAGTGGTTCAATGATTCTTCCATATTTGCCACCAAGTAAAGTGACGAAATTAGGTGTAAAATGGATGAATGAGATGCCCAATTTTCCTATACGAACCAAATACTCTCCTCTCGTGAGAGAATTCCCTCTCATCCCGTGAGAGTTCATTCCGCCCGACGGCGATAGCCACCTCCCTGACTTCTGTCAGATTACACACACCTCCATCGGTTATCATCGTTTTGTGATTGCCACCCATCACCAACCCCCATTTTCACAAGTCACCAAACACAAGAGATGGAAAAAGGAGCCAACAACAGCGGAAAGAAGAATTCCAAGGCAGTTCATCTCGAACCCGAGTTCCCCGCCGTACAAAAAGGACGAGCTCTGGTTGGAAGGCTGGAAACCGATAAGAATCTGAACAAAGGCACCATGATCTCGATGATAAAGAAGGGCTGGGGACTTGATAACGATGTGGAAATCCTTGAAATGCCAGACAATAAAGCCTTCCTCTTTCGATTTCAGAAACAGAGCGACTATATTAGAGTAATTAAGGGACGTCCGTGGTCAATCTTGGGTGCCTTACTCAACCTGCAACATTGGGATGAGCACACTGTGTTTAAAGAAGTAAAGTTTGAACGGTGCCCATTCTGGATCCAATTCCATGGCCTCCCCCACATCGCCTTTGACAGAGATAACGCCATCACACTGGGAAATGCAGTAGGTCGGGTAGTCATGTATGAATCACCAACGATAAAGGGCAAACTCTCCAGAACCTATGTTCGAGTCAGAGTCCTCATCAATATTCAAGAGCCGCTGGTACCTGGTTTCTGGGTTCCCAGACCAAATCGGGATCCAATCTGGGTGATAGTCAAATACGAGAGGCTTCAAATCTACTGTTATGATTGCGGCAGAATTGGTCATGAAGCGAGAAACTGCAAATTTCCTACTGATAGCACCGATGAAGACGAGAGTGATGATAAAGTTGGCAACGGGCTGAGCACTCCTCATGTGAAGACTCTAGATGAAGCGCTGGTGGCACACGACCTAAAATGGGATGAGGCGGCGACGTTGAAAGCAAAGCCACCGCCGGCGGTGGAGAGCCTGGCCGAAGGTCGTTTGCATGAGACGAAATCCAAATCCAGCAATAACAACAATCCAGGCGAGATATCCGCTCTCCAATTAATTAATGGAGAAAGATTGGAAAATGTATCTGGAAGAATAACAGGTATTGATTGCGGTTTCATGCAAAAGGAAATAGGAATCACTGAAATTCCCTCAATCCCCATAATACCGGATCCATCCCTAATTATTCCTCAAATATCGCCACAGCCAATGCTCTTTCATAAATCACCAACGGGAGGATATGATTCCATGAAAAAGGAAATTAGAATCACCGAAATTCCCTTAATCCCCTCAATCCCGGACCCATTACTAAATAATCCTCAAATCTCGCCTCAGCCAACGCCCTTTCAAAAATCACCAATAGGAGGAATCCAACCTGTCATCATACAATCCATGACTGACCCGTACCCGTTCCCCTACTCCTGCCCCGACCCTATCATTCAACCCATGTACCCGACATACAGAGTGGAATCCCCCGAAAGTGACGCACCCCCTCAGCCACCCATTCTCCCTTTCCCTGACCTCTCACCCATTTCAGCTGTCACCAATAGCCTTAACTGAATTCAGCTGAAGCGTAAACAGGACCCAGTGGAAGCAGACCACCTTCTGAACCCAGCAAAGAAACGTCTCCTGTTTACGTAACTGTAACCTACTCCACCGCCGAGCCACGGAACCATACGGTCGGGACTCATCGTGCTAATTGTCGCAGAACAAAGAATCTCATACGTGGAAAAAAAAGGGGCACGTAAGGCCATAATTGTTGAATTACTACCCTCTGCGGACCCCATTTCTTCAGCGTCCCTGGTAAAGCAATTTGACACTAATGAACACACCTCCCGACTCCCGTCGACACACACAACGCCGATGGTTGCCACCAAGCAACCATCGGTTCGCCATGAGTCTTCTAGCTTGGAACTGTCAGGGGTTAGGGGTTCCCCTGTCAGTCAAATACCTTAAAGAGGTCTGCAATGATAAAAAACCCCAACTGGTCTTTTTGATGGAGACAAAAAATAAACGCTCGTATGTTAGTAGAATCAGGCAGCGGTGTGGATTCCAAGAAGAGTGGATTATTGATCCCCAAGGTTTAAGTGGTGGCCTTGCTCTATTTTGGGAGAAAGATACCATAGTGAACATTCTCTCCTCGTCCAACTACGTCATTCATACCTCTGTGTTTGACCCCTCCTTTGATTTCCCCCAGTACATCTCATTTGTCTACTGCCCCCTACAGAAAATGATCGTCTTTCTGTATATGTAGACATTATCAGGTTTGCACAATACAGGTCGGAGAGCTGGATCTGCTTGGGGGATTTTAATGACATCACATCCCATCAGGAAAAACAAGGAGGCAACCCGAGGGCCATCCGGAAAATTCTAAACTTCCAGAAATTTATCGCCGACTGCTCTCTTATCGACTTGGGTTTCCATGGATCTTGGTTCACATGGTGCAATAGAAGGGAAGGTGGAGCAACGATCAAAGAAAGAATTGACCGTGCTATGGGCAATGCTACTTTCTGTCATAGTTTTCCTCTTGCACAAGTGTTTCATATTGATCCACTAGGGTCTGATCACCATATGTTGCTTGTTAATTTTAAACATGTCTCAAATAATAAAATTAGACCTTTCAGGTTTGAGGATTATTGGACTGCTCATAGCGAATTTTTGCAGGTTGTCCATAATAGTTGGGAAGCAGGAAACTGTCGACATCTTAATGTTATAAATAAGTTTGCCCTAACCCTAAATAATTGCAGGAAAAATTTACTTAGGTGGAGCAAACAGGAATTTCCCAACCGGAGAAAGATTATTGAGCACTTGAAAGCTAACCTAAGTTTGGTACAGCAGGGATACCAGAATGAAGCAAGTAAAAAGGAAGAAGCTATACTTTTGCAGCACATAGAAGAAATAATGGATCAAGAGGAAAGCTACTGGCGACAACGCTCGCGAATTCTATGGCTTCAGTCAGGCGACAAAAACACAAAATTCTTCCACCTCTCTACGCTCATTAGAAGAAGAAGAAATGCTATTTTGAGTATTAAGGATGATAATGGCATGTGGGTTAGCGATAAAAGCGTCATCAATAATCTGTTTACCTCCTTCTTCACAAATCTTTTCTCTTCTTCTGGGCCCAGGCAAATATCAGATGTCACTTCCACAGTGATTCCCAAAGTTGATGAGGTCTCTAATGAAATGCTTCTACGACCAATCAGTAAGGAAGAAGTCCGTATAGCTACATTTGAATTATGGGGCTCCAAAGCTCCTGGCCCTGATGGCTTTTCAGGTAAATTCTACTAGTTTTCCTGGACGGAGGTAGGAGACACAATTGTTAAATTGGTTAAGGATTTTTTTGATAACAATCTCGCTCTTGATGAGATCAATGGCACCAATATTACTCTTATTCCAAAGGTAGATAAACCGAGACAGTGTCCCACTTTCGTCCGATCGGCCTTTGTAATTTTTCATATAAAATTATTGCTAAGGTATTGGCCAATAGAATGAAAGGGTGTCTTGATAAGTGCATCTCCCGAATCAAGGGGCCTTTGTTCCCGGTCGTGTTATTCAAGATAACATTATTATTGCTCATGAGATTTTTCATTATCTTAGACGAAGGAACAATGGTAATAAATATGAATTTGCTTTGAAAATGGATATGAGTAAGGCCTATGATAGAGTTGAGTGGGATTTTCTCGAGTGTATTAATCAAGTTTGGTTTTTGTCAAAAATGGGTTAATCTTGTCATGCAATGTGTAGAATCTGTTCATCTTAATCTTTGTATTGCGGGAGAAAAGATTGCATCAATTAGCCCGGTAGGGGCCTCCGCCAAGAGACCCCTATCACCCTATTTGTTTATACTTTCTTTGGAAGCTCTCTCTTGTATGATAAATAATTCCATGGATCAAGGCCATCTTACTGGGATTAAACTCAATAATAATTGCCCAATCTTATCTCACAGCTTCTTCGCAGATGATGCCTTGTTTTTCATGCATGCAGATATCCAGAACTGCAATACTTTGGCAAGTATCCTCCAGAAATACTGCCTCACATCTGGACAACTAGCAAACCTAGACAAATCCAGCATTGTATTCTCTGAGAATACTCCTGAGCCAGTACGACGAGACATCTGCGGAATTCTAGGAATTGGATAGAGCTTGGATCAAGGAAAATACTTGGGTATCCCAAGTGTTTGGGGCAAAACAAAGCACCAGGCATTGTCATATGTTCGTGAAAAAAGTGAGTAAGAAGGTACTTGGCTGGAGCGGTAAACACTTGTCATATGCAGGGAGAGAAGTAATGATTAAGGCGGTCATCAATGCCATCCCTACATTCCCAATGACGTGCTTCAAATTCCCAGTCAAAACATGCAAAGAACTTAACAGCCTCGTGTCAAACTTCTGGTGGGATGGGCAAAATAAAACGCATTGGGTCGCATGGAAAAAGCTCACTCGGCCTAAATCAGAAGGTGGTATGGGGTTTCGGGATTTCATAAAATTCAACAATGCCCTGCTTGCAAAAACAGCTTGGAGATTAACACAAAATCCTGATGATCTATGGGTCAAAGTCCTAAAAGGGCTCTACTTTCCGAATGGCCCTTTCCTTGAAGCAAAAAAGGGTCACAGAGCCTCATGGTGCTGGTATAGTATTCTGGAGGGACGCAACCTCATTAAGGATGACTTGTGTTGGTAAATAGGCAACGGGAGGAGTGTCCGTATTTGGCAAGACAAGTGGATCCCAGCTTTACCCACCTGCAAATTAACCACGGATGATGAGGCCTTAAAAAAATCAAATCAGAATGTGGCCACTCTCCTCTCTCATGACAACACAAACTGGGAGTTAAATCAAATAAGGCCAAATATCAAGGATGAAGAATGTGAAGCCATAAGGATGATTCCCATACCTCACTTCCCAACAAACGACAAGTTGAGGTGGACTCTTGCCAAGGATATATGGCACCTACACTGTCAGGTTGGGTTATTATCTCTCTGCTCCATTAACAATTGGGAACATTCCATCAGCGGACCCCACATCACCTCTGCCCAAAGAAATTTGGAAGCATGTATGGAAAATTAAGACCCTCCCCAAGGTGGTTAACTTTATTTGGAGGACTTTATCTGATGCAATAGCCACCAACTCTGCCCTTGTTGCAAGAAGGAGAGGAACAACAGATGCATGCCCAATTTGTCAGGTGGCAAGGGAAACAACCGAGCACCTCTTCTTCCATTGCCCCTGGGTAAGATGTGTATGGTTTGGATGTCGACTTTCCCTCAAATGTGACATGACCAACAATCAAAGTTTTAAAGAATGGTGGCAGGAGCTCTTAAATCCACAAAGTAGCCTCAATGATTATGATTTAGCGCACATATGTTGGATTATCTGGTACATATGGAAGAGCCGAAATGAGAAAGTGTTTAACGATAAAAACCCAAACCATGCAGCTGTAATAGAGTGCGCCTCTCAGTCGTTAATCAGCTTCTGGAAAGCATGCCAGCTGGACCGTGAAGAAGAAACTTCTAATGCTTCCAAATCAGAGGTCTCCTGGACCCCCACCACCATATAGGTGCCTCAAAATCAATATAGACGGTTCGTTCCATGAGCAAATGGGTTTTGCCACCATAGGTATCATATGCCGTGACCAATATGGAGAAATGAAGTGGGCTTTCATCAACAAAGTCAAGTCTATATCTGCGTTTATGACGGAGGCGCTAGCTCTCAAAAGGGCCTTAATGATTGCCCAGGATCTGGGGAATAAGAATATGATTTTTGAGACCGACTGCAAAACACTTGTGCACAGTTTAAAGCAAAACCAGCCTGATATGTGTGAGTGGCAGACCGGCGGTATTCTCACAGACATCCTTCATATGCTTCAGTCTGATCCCTGTTTTCTTCTACAGTTCATCCCTCGTCGGGAAACAAAGCAATGATTCACTTGTCGCACTTGCCAATAAGGGGGTGTGCCCTATAGGGTGGGTGGAAAGACCCTTACCCCCTTTGTCTACTGTTTTGGAGGAAGATATGAAGCTACTAAGGACTCCGATGAGTCATCCCTCGGTGTACCACCGTCATGTTGAGCCTGGCTAATTAGTTTCCCTAGCGAATAATATGCACCTGCGTGCTGCACTTTCGTTTGTTTGGTCCTGTACTTGCTTTTCTTACTTATTGTCTTTTATCTGGTTTTTTGTAGTCTGGCATTCATTGCCCATAGTATGTGTAATTGCTTTCATCTGAAATGAAGTATTCTAGAGTTGTTCAAAAAAAAAAAAAAAGATGCCCAATTTTCCTATAAATAGATGAAGAGGCTGAAGGGAAACACACATTTGGAGACCAAGATCTCTCCCATTCTAACTTCCTTCTTCTACTTCTTGCCTTCTACTTGGAATGGCTTAAGTCTTAATCTTTCCTTTTAATTATTTTATTTTGATTTTCTGTTCTTCATCTCTTTCGTAAGGATTCATTATGTTGTTGAGATTTATTTTTATATTGGAATAGAAGCTTTCATTTTCTTTAATTGTTCTTTATGTTCTTCGTGTTCATGATGAACTTGTTCATGTTCTTCGTGGTCATGATGAATTTCTGCATTTTCATTTTATACAGCCATGCTTGGCTAAGTTTCGTGATCGACCCATGAGTTGAGGATTCCATGGTGTCATCCGGAGGACTTGCGCTTTAATCGGTAACTAACTTGTTTCGTACTTCAATCGGATTCGAGTTTAGATACAGATTGGATGTTAGATCTAACATCTAGATTGATATCCCGAGGATATAATTCGGATCGGTTCATGTGAGTATTGTGCGTTCGTACGAGAAAACATACCATGTATTCGAACATATGCTAGGCGATCGTCTAGTTGAGGGAGTTTTTAGACAAATGCAGAGATTTCGGTTTGTCTAGAATCAATCATAAGTTCAGTTATTCTATTTTTGTTCGATGAAGGAAGGTCTTGGAATCCCAATTCTGGTTGATCCATTTTAATTTGATTTAATCTCGCTCTTTTCATTCTCGTTTTTAATTCTTGTTATAATCCCAACAAAACCCAATCCCCCTTGTTTTCATTTCATTTGCATGACATCTAGATTACTTAGGATTCAATAAAAGGCTCCTCGAGAAGAGAGAACGATCCCAGGTTTGCCTATCGCAATCCTTGGTTAATTGTTGATTGTAGACCCCAAGGCTAATGACAAAAGGTCTTCATCAAAAACCTAGTGCTATTACTGATGAAAGCACTGAGGGTTAAAGAGACCATTTTAAGAATTGGGAAAGATCCAATAGATTGAGTTTGATGTACATGCGAATGAGCATTGCAAGCAACATTAAGTCAACTCTTCCACAAACTGAAAGTGCTAAAGAAATGATAAAACTTGTGGAAGAGTGCTCCCAAACTACTGACAAGTCTCTTGCTGGGACACTTATGAGTAAACTGACCATCATGAAATTTGATGGGTCACGTACTATGCATGAGCATCTTATTGAAATGACAAATATTGCAGCAAGACTAAAATCATTGGGAATGGAAGTGGATGAAAATTTCCTGGTGAAGTTCATATTGAACTCATTACCCTCTGAGTATGGTCCTTTCCAAATGAACTATAATACCATGAAAGACAAATGGAATGTGCATGAATTGCATAGTATGCTAGTTCAGGAGGAAACCAGAATTAAGAACCAGGGAACTCATTCCATTAATTATGTGAAACATCAAGGAGCTGAAAAGAAACATGGTAAGAAACATAAGAAGAAAGGAAGGGGACCATTAAAGATCAATGAGGACTCCTCTTCTCAAATCCGCAAGAAGGAACATGACAGAAAGGGATGTCATTTCTATGGTAAGGTTGGACACTTCAAGAAAGACTGTCCGAAACGTAAGGCTTGGTTCGAAAAGAAAGGTAAGCCTAGTGCTTGTGTATGTCTTGAATCAAACCTAGATGAAGTTCCTTATAATACTTGGTGGATTGATTCTGGAGGTACAACTCATGTTTCTAATATGATGCAGGGATTTCTTACAACCCAGACTACAAAGCCAAATGAAAGGTTTATCCTTATGGGCAATAGAGTTAAAGTTCCGGTGGAAGCTGTTGGGACATACCGTTTGATTCTTGACAGTGGATATCATTTCGACTTATATGAAACTCTTTATGTACCTAGTATGTCTAGAAATTTAGTTTCAGTTTCCAAACTTGATAAAGCTGGATATTTTTCTAATTTTGGTAGTGGTTGTTTCAATTTGTACAAGCACAATCATTTGATTGGTAATGGTACTTTATGTGATGGATTATAGAAATTATGTCTTGACAATCTATATCTTTGAAACACTTATGACTTTGCATCATGATGTTGGCACTAAACGTGCTTTAATAAATGAACGTTACGCTTACTTGTGGCATAAACGTTTAGGACACATTTCTAAAGAAAGAATGAAAAGATTGGTAAAGAATGAAATCCTTCCGGATTTAGATTTTACTGATCTGAAGGTTTGTGTGGATTGTATTAAACGTAAACAAACAAAACACACAAAGAAAGGAGCCACAAGGAGTACTCAGCTTCTTGAAATTATACACATTGATATATGTGGTCCTTTTGATGTTAATGCTTTCAATAAAGAAAGATATTTTATCACCTTATTGATGATTTTTCACGTTATGGTTATATCTATTTGCTACATGATAAATCTCAAGCTGTAAATGCTTTAGAGATTTACACTGATGAAGTTGAAAGGCAATTAGATAGAAAGGTGAAAATTGTCAGGTCTGATAGGGGTGGTGAGTATTATGGAAGGTATGATGAAAGTGGACAACATCCAGGCCCATTTGCTAAATTTCTTGAAAAGCATGGTATTTGTGCTCAATACACAATTCTAGGTACACCACAACAGAATGGTGTGTCAGAAAGGCGTAATAGAACCTTGTTGGATATGGTTAGAAGTATGTTAAGTAACTCTTCTTTACCCATTTCATTGTGGACTTATGCTCTAAAGACTGCTATGTATCTATTAAATAGGGTTCCTAGTAAGGGAGCTCCAAAAAATCCTTTTGAGTTATGGACTGGAAGGAAACCTATTTTAAGGCACCTGCATGTTTAGGGTTGCCAAGCAGAACTTAGACACTATAACCCACAAGAAAAGAAACTGGATGCAAGAACAATCAGTGATTATTTCATTGGTTATCCAGAAAAATCGAAAGGGTATAGATTTTATTGTCCTAATCATACCACAAGGATTCTTGAAACTAGAAATGCTAGGTTCATTAAGGATGGTCAAGCTAGTGGGAGTGAAACACCATGTAAAATGGATATTCAAGAAGTTAGAGTACAAGTTCCCTCGACTTGTGTCTCTAGTAAAGTTGTTGTTCCATTAACTTGTGTTTCTAGTAAAGTTGTTGTTCCTCGTGTTATTGAACCAATTAATAATCATGGAGAACAACAAATGAATGATCCCATCACTCATAATGAAAGTATTGTCAATGAACTGAATGAACCAATTGTAGAAGAACCACAACAAATAGCATTAAGAAGATCTCAGAGGGAAAAGAGATATGCTATTTCTAATGATTATATGGTATATCTACAAGAGTTTGATTTTGACTTAGGTATTCAAGATGATCCAGTTACTTTTTCACAAGCCATGAATAATGAAAATGGTGACAAGTGGTTAGATGCCGTGAAAGATGAGTTGAGATCTATAAAACAAAATGGTGTTTGGGATCTTGTTGAGTTACCAAAAAGGTGTAAGAGAGTTGGTTGTAAGTGGGTCTTTAAGACCAAACGTGACTCCCTTGGTAATTTGGAACGTTACAAGGCTAGACTAGTTGCAAAGGGATTTACTCAAAAAGATGGCATTGACTATAAAGAAACCTTTTCACCAGTTTCTAAGAAATATTCTCTAAGAATCGTTATGGCATTGGTGGCTCATTATGATTTAGAGTTACACCCGATGGATGTGAAAACAGACTTTCTAAATGGGAATTTAGAGGAAGATGTGTACATGGACCAACCAATGGGATTCATAGAAAAAGGAAAGGAGCACATGGTTTGCAAATTAAAGAAATCAATATACGGACTTAAACAAGCTTCAAGACAAATGGTACCTTAAGTTCAATGATATTGTTGCTTCCTTTGGATTTAAAGAAAACACTGTTGATCGGTGTATATATCTGAAGATCAGTGGGAGAGAGTTTATATTACTAGTTCTGTATGTTGATGATATCTTTCTTGCAACTAATGATCTTGGTCTTTTAAATGAGACTAAGAAATTTCTCTCTGGTAGCTTTGAAATGAAAGATATGGGTGAGGCAACTTATGTGATCGGGATAGAAATATTCTATGATAGATCAAAAGAATTGTTAGGCTTGTCTCAAAAAGCATATATTAATAAAGTTTTGGAGAGATTCAGAATGGAAAATTGCTTATCATCTTCGGTTCCAATTCAGAAAGGATATAAGTTTAGTCTCATGCAATGTCCTAAAAATGAATTGGAACGAAAAGAAATGGAAGCAATTCCTTATGCACATTAGTTGGGAGCTTAATGTATGCTCAAACTTGTACAAGAGTAATCCTGGTATGGGTCATTGGAAAGATACCAGAGTAATCCTGGTATGGGTCATTGGAAAGCAGTAAAGAAAGTTCTGAGATATTTGCAAGGAACTAAAGGTCACATGCTTACTTATAGGAGGTCTAGCAACCTCGAAGTGTTTGGGTACACAAATTCAGATTTTGCAGGATGTGTGGATACAAGAAAATCCACTTGTGGTTACCTATATCTTTTAGCTGGAGGAGCTATATCATGGAAAAGTGCGAAGCAGTCGATGATTGCTATATCCACTATGGAAGCTGAATTTGTGGCATGCTTTGAGGCCATGGTTCAGGCTAAATGGCTTCGAAATTTTATTTCAGGGCTTGGATTGGTTGACAGTATGGAAAGGCCGCTGAAAATTTATTGTGATAATTCCCGCAGCAGTCTTCTTTTCTAAAAACGAAAAAGTATTCAAAGGGTGCTAAGCATATGGAGTTGAAATACTTTGCCGTTAAAGAAGAGGTTCAGAAACATATAGTGTCTATAGAACATGTTAGCACTGATCTTATGATAGCTGATCCCTTGACGAAGGGATTACCGCCCAAGGTGTTTGCTGGTCATTCGCATAGTATGAATATTATTTCAGCTAATGAATGATTGATCATTATTGTAATTATTGACTATTGACACTTTGAATTCAATTAAGTATAAGTTTCTGAAAGTCACCTTGTTTTTTCAAAAAATATTTTGTTTGCATGCATGCATAAATGATTATTTTGAAAAACAGGATTTGTCCCTAATGAAGACATTATAGTGTTGTTGTGGGACATTATGTTTACTTCTATTAAAGTATCATGTTAGGAAGAAGAACTAATACAGTGGTACATGGAAGGAAATATGCCTATTTGATAGCATATAACCGCCATGACTCATATAAGTTTTATTTCTGATCATGTTGTATGATGAGGCCAATGTATAGAACCCTTAGCCTTGTGTGTGCACATTATGATGATTTTATTGATTCATGAAGGAACACTTTGTGACATGAGCCAAGTGGGAGAATGTAGAATATTTGTGTCTCATGTACAAATAAGTGTTATTTTGATTTAATAAGAAAAGGGAAAAAATGTAATATTGGTATGAGAGTTATTAAAAGTAATAAGGAAGCGACTGTTGATAGGCACATTTCTCAGAATGTTAAAAGGCACGTACGTTCAGAAAAGAGAAATAAAAAGAACGTAAGAGGCCTTCAGAGTTTACCGTGAAGTTGTATCCCATCCCTATCATAAGAAGATACAAGCAGAGAGAAGGTCAAGACTCTGAGAAAAGTTTTCCATCGCTAAAGTTCTTCCGCAATCATGGATAAAGGTTAGTATGCATAATTCTATTAATTATGTGAAACCATGATATCCTCATATCCTTTAGATTGTGTTCTTATATGAGAATCTATGATTTAGAGAACATAGATTATTGTCTTATAGAAAGAACTGAAAATCCTTAATCCATTTCATGATTCGATCAGTTCCTCTCCAAGAAATCACAATGTCTCTCCTACCTAACACAGCTTTGCCTTCATCAGTAACGACAGCAACATACCCAATCCAGTTTGATTCTTCAACATCACCATATATACAGTGGCGGATCTTGGGATAAATGTCTGGGGGGCAAATAATACTCATAATTAATTAAAATTTTTTATGAATATAACATGTTTAAAAATATTCAGAGTTATAATAAAAGTATTTAACAATTCTCATGTATAAGATAACATACCTTTCTCTAGTATGTATATCATATCAATTACAAAATGATAAGATATCATGAAATTCCAGAAGATTGCCTGTTATATAATATATCAAAATATTAAGAGTTAACAAGGTAATTTATAATACAAAATTAATAAAACATATACTAAATGAAACAATTAAAAATTACATTCACTTAAAGTAATGCTCTTCGCTCTTTTAATGACTTGAAATCGTCAATAATTGAATCGGTAGTGAAAGTATCAGCTATTTCTCTTTCAATATGAATTACTATATTATCTGCAATAAAATCATCTTCCATCTTGTTACGCCACCTTGTCTTAATTATTTTCATTGTTGAAAACGAGCATTCGGTGGTAGCTGTTGAAACTGAAAGAGTTAATAAGAGGCGAATTAATCGATCAATCAAGTAATACACCTTAGATTTCCCTGTTTTCATCAAAGCATAACATAGTTCAGGTAGAGTTGATAGATTCTTCAAATCTGGATAATGAGAGTGCAAATATTATCAATGTTGAAAGCTTTATAAGCATCCTTAGGAATCAAATGAGAGCTAAGTGTCAAAAGCTCCAAAGTTTTGTTCTTAAACCTCATTCAACTCTTGCAACTGTTTATCTATTGTAACTAAAAATATTTCCACTTTATAATGATGCTCCATTGTAATATGATCTTTTTGATTACGAGAGCATCCTTGTCGTGCTATATATGGAGCACTAAAGTTAGGAACATCAATTTCATTTTGCTCACAGAATAATGTCACATTTTTCAATAAATCCGACCAACACTACAAAAAAAAAAAAAAAGACTTTCAGCGGCGACAGTCCAAATGTCGCCACCGAAGTGTTTCAAATGGCGACAAAAAGTCACCGCCAAGTCGCTCGCTGAAACGATCGCGGATACTTTCGGTGGCGACAATTTAATGTCGCCGCAAAAAGTTTACAATCGTGGCGACAATCGATCGCCAAAAGTTTCAGCAAAAGCCACGAACACTCTTGTCGCCGAAGGTCGTGTTTAATGGCGACGTTGTCGCCATGGAAACTATTTTTAGTGGTGATAGAATTGTCGCCACTGAAACTGTTTCAATGGCGACACTAGGTCACCGCCAATAGTCTATTCAACGGCGACTTTTGTCGCCACGGATATAGTTTTTGGCGGCGACTCTATTGTCGCCGCTGATATCCTTTTCAGTGGCAACTTTATTGTCACCACTAATACCCTCATCTGCGGTGACTACTTGTCGGCACTGATACCCTCTTCTGCGGCAACAAAACTGTCGCTGCTGATAGTGTTTTCAGTGGCGACATTTGTCGCCACCGAAAGTATTTTTTTAAAAAAAAATTAAATATAAATTGATAAAATTAAAACTTGTACCACAATTAAAACCTGTATCATATTGCTTAAAATCATAAGAAACTTGGAACTAACAATATATTAACAAATAATGATACCAACATAAATGTTCAAAATTAACATGAAATATTTAAATTTTCTAAACAAAATCTAAAGGTTGTCCATTGGAAGGAAACATCAAACATAAGACTATGAAGAACGATCACCGGTGCGACAAAGCAAGGCGGGAGTAGATGAAGTAGGAGCTGTTACTTGCCCCCGTGGCATTAAGATAGCTAGAATCCTCTCCTCCATTTTGCAAGTTCATTGTTATAGTTTGTTCGAACTTTTCTTCGTTGGTTGCATCATAAGGTTCGAATTTGTCCTAAAATACATATAAACAAAAAAAAAAAAAATGTTATGAAGACATAAATAAACAAAGATATATATAAATATTTGGAAAGAGTATACCTTTACTTACAAAATCATCTCATCTTTAAATTGTTCATAAATATTATTCCATTCAGCACCACGACGAAAAGATATTGTGGTTCTAACAACATAACCACAATAATTAGCAAAGTTTCTTGCTTCCCCACCTACTGCTCTTGTCATGTCGTCTGATAGTTTAACCGGTATCTTTGATCCAAATTTAGTCTTCAAGTCCACTTTATAACATTTGTACACTCCTCTGCCTTTTTTTTTAGGATGAGAGGAGCCTATAATTCATGTGACAGTATTAAAAAAATTAAAATTGAGCAACAGCCAAAAGACACAAGCATCCATTAAGAGCAGAATATATATATATCCACAATGAATTATACACACATACATACATATGTAGCTGAATGTATATGCATCCAGTGCAATAAGAAGCTGCAGTGTGCATGCGTGGAGAAAGAAATTAAAGGGCTTAAAGCGTCAAAAGGAGGTTGCTGTTAAGCTAAGCTAAGCATGCGTAAATAATGAAAGTCAAGATTCAAGACTTACAAGTAGCGACCATATTGATGGGGTTCAAAAATAAAATGAAAAGAATGAGCAAGATGAACACACTAACTTTAAGCATTAACTTCAAGTCTGCAAGGCATTAACTTTAAGCATTAACTTCAAGTACCTGCACTACTAGCTTGTGTAGGGGCAGAGTTTGCAGGCATTTCCTCAAGTGACTGAGGTGTAGAGGAAGTACCCTCATTATTTGTGTCACCACATACTCTAAAGGAAATATTTTTTCTACCCCGACCTCTCTTTAATCCTGACATATCCTGCAAAAATGCACCACATTCAAATTAAGTTTTAAGCAAGCATAAAAAGTGTGAAGCACAGATTTGCATCAACAATCCACAGCAAACATAGATTATCAATTAAAATTTCTTTTATAAACAGAATCCAAATGTCAAGCAACAATCCACATCAAACTTTGAAGTCCAACCCAGCAAGTTCCCAGAACAAAAATATTTAAAGAAAATGCATAGACATAAAAATGTGGATTAGTTATTCCAGTCTTGTGGATACATACCGATGATGCCGGAAGACTTTGAAGTCTCTCTAGTTGTGGAAAGTGACTAGTCATCCACCTTTAAATTCTAGATCTTGGGGAAAAATTGAATGTATAAACCTATCAAAAAAAAAAAAAAAAAAAAAGAAGAAGAAGAATTGACAAATTAAGAGTTGACGAATTAAGCATATTGACCATTTGAATATAATGGGTTGACAAATTATATGATAAAAATCTATCATGATCAGTGCAAGTAACAAGTATCATATTAATAACCCTATGCCTAGCAAAATCACGAAAGAGAATAACAATGGAATTACAACGATTTCAAGCTAATGCACCGGTGACTAGCATGTTAATGCACTTAAATATTCCATTAGGTGGATGTTCTAGTTTTCAGCCTATTCACCATATATAACAAAAAGTAAGTCAAAAAAAACAATGAACAATGCAGCACGGTTCAGCAAGAAAGTTGAACCTGTAACAGTGACTTCAACAAAGAATTCAGGAGAATATTGGCATATACATACAAAAGAATGACATATAGATGAACAATATATTTAGCTCAGTTCAACAAAATCAATTAAATTCACAACTCCCAACCTAAACACTCATCACAAGAATGCAAGAATGTCAGCAACTCTAAGTGAAAAGTTCAACCGCAGAGCCAAAGAAGACAACAAGTTCAGTGACGTCACTTGATAAAGAATTAAAGTTTCACAATTTAATGCAGTCGAAACTTTTTGCTTCAATTGAAAAATCAAGAGGCGTATCTATGGCGGAAAAATTCAGCAGGTTTGAATAAGATTTATGTTACTGGAACTAAAATCAACTCAACTTGGGAAGTTTTGCATTAACACACGAGCAAGACAAGTAAATGTCATATAGACTGATCATCAATAATTCCAATCACATGACCAAGACAAGTAACCTATACAAGTAACAATGTCATATAGACTGATCATCAATAATTCCAATCAGCAGAATCAGAAATAATATAAAACTACCACATTATGATGCATATTTCAAGCCATTAACTTTAAGAGCACAGATCTGCACCATTAGTTACGTCTTTCTTTTATTTATTATTTTTCTGTCAACAAGCAATGAAACACGGCAATAATAGGGAAAAATATTGGACCAAACATATTCAGCAACAGGGAACTTAGAGGGCCGAAATTATATATGTATCTTACCAGTTCAGCAATACTATGAAATCAGCGGCTTGCACTTCTTGCTCGCACTCACACCTTCACAAACGCAATAGACAGTGGAGATTTAGGGATTTTGAACCGGATAGAAATAATCCAAATGGGGAAAATTTTCATATGGGAGATTTAACGTATGGGCTTGTTGAACTTGAGAGAAGTGAAGGGAGATTATTTAGGGATTTACGGTTTTCAAATTTTTAATACACATAAAATAAATTTCGCAAAACAAACAAGTAAAAACTGACAGAAATGATTCCTCGCAATGGGATAAAATTGGAGATTAAATTCAGAGAAACACAAAGAATCTCAGAGATAGGCGAAGGGAATGAAGTACCTGAGAGATTGAGGTGAGAATGATGCGTTGGAGAAGTAGACCGAGATCGGAGGAAACAATGGATCAGTGTATCTTGAACAATTGTGTGTTCAATGTCTCTTTCTTTTGACAGAAAAAGTAGATTTTCTCACGGGTTGAATCAGTGAAAATGGGGCACGCGCATGGGAGGGAAAGAGCAGAAGGACTGAAAATGAAAGAGGCGTGCACGGACTGAAGATGAAAATGGGGCGCGAATTGTCTTTGTGCGTGTCATCGTTGACCAGGGGCGCGAATTACCTTTAATTAGGGATTGAGGGTTTGCATTTTACATTATTTGTAAATTATCATTAGTTATTATTTTGTAGCAAAAAAAACAACTAATTAAAGTGACTAGTCAAAAGGAGTCATTGATATATAAGTATTAGAATATTAAATTTTGAATTAAAAAAAAAAACCACTCAAGTTTCAAAATACACACATATCTGTACTATATATAACAATGTAAAAGTAAAACACGTGATAGAAATTGATATACTAGTTTATATAGATTGGACAAGGGAACTTATCATAATATAATACTTTTTTTTATACAAAATATAATATCCAGTTGACTTATTTTTGAAGAAATTAAAAAACTAAATAAGTTACATAATCATATAATATGTTGTTTATCATTAGATTATATATCAGTTTATAAGTTAGACAAATTAATTAATTTGGAGACAAATAAAAATAAAAATATTTTAAAGTAATTTAATTAGATTCCTTAAAGTCTCAAAAAAAATATTTTATATTGAGGACCCGTAAGTAGTATATGACAATGAATCAAATGCAAAACTCTCCAATTTCATATCTATCCTTTGAAAGGTTGAAGTATTTAATACTAGGCTAAAGTATACTTTTAGTCCTTTAAGTTTTACATAAGACATACTTTTAGCCCCTTAACTTTATAAAGTATACTTTTGGTCCTAAAATTCTAACACCGTTAATGTTACTAATGGAAAATGCTTGACAAATAATTCAAGTGATGACTAATAACATTTAATTACACAAATTTTATATATTCTTTAATTTACTCATATTTTAAATTTAAATCTAATAGCATTTAATTACACGGTCATCACTTAAGTTTACATCGTTATTACTTGAGTTTGCATTTTCCGTTAGCAAAATTAACGGTGTTGGAATTATAGGACTAAAAATATACTTTATAAAGTTAAGGGACCAAAATTATACCTCATGTAAACTTAAAGGACTAAAAGTATAATTTAGCCTTAATACTATAAACAAGATCTTGTATCAAATCAGATATGTTACCAATAGTTAAATTCTTCATCTCTCTAACACACACACACATATATACTAGCACAAACATAATTATCATCTCTCTCAAATACACACATGTTCACTATCACAAGTGCACGAGTCACACCAAGTAATAAAGTGATAAGCAGAGATATGGGTTCAACGAGGATTTGATTAACAAATGATCAAGTAAGAGGCTTAGTGAATTAAATTAAGTTGAGCCTTGACAAATTTCGATATGGAAAGAGTGATAAATGCAAATGATTCTTTAACCTCAATGATTAAATGGAGCCTAAGATTATTTTTCTCATTTGCATTTCATAAAACTAGATCAATTTCCTTTCCACTAGTATTTTAATGAATATATGTGTTAGAAGTACGTTTAAAAGCACTTGACAAAACTTTCTCAAGTCAAAATCATGTTTATCTTTTCATCAAAAGGTATAATCTCTCACTACTATTAATGAAAATAACCTTTAAGCAACAATATTAATGTGATAATGCAATGTTACGTTAGTAAATACGACTCTCTTCCTCACACTCTCAAATGCACAACACACACTATATCTCAAACTCTCTTTATCTCATAATGATCCAAGAAATTAATTTATTTTTCCATAAAAAAAGGACATTAATAAACATATTGATTGTAAAAAAAAAAAAAGAGACTTTTGGCGGCGACATTAAGTCGCCGCCTGTCGCGGCGGCTACACTTTGGCGGCGACAATTTGTGTCACCATCGAAAGTATGACTTTCGGCGGCGACAATTTTTGTCGCCGCTGAAAGGCATACTGTCAGCGGCGACAATCATATGTCGCCACCAAAAGTCATACTTTCAGCGGCGACACAAATTGTCGCCACCGAAAGTCATACTTTCAGCGGCGACTCTATTGTCGCCGCCGAAAGTCATACTTTCCGTGGCAACTTCCAATGTCGCCACCAAAAAGTCGCCACTGAAAGTCCTTTTTTTTGTAGTGCAACCATCTTCTCTCAATTTTTGAATGAGAAATTTTGTAGTATCAACTAAATCCAAGGCATTAACTATATCTTGGGATTGTTCTTGGAAAGCTTGGCAAAGAACATTTGTTATTCCCATGATTTCTCTCATCAAGTGCAGGATCAATATTAAGTAGCATCAGCATCCCCTCTTTGAGAATAAGTTGATCCATCAACAATAATCTTTTGAAGAACAGAACAAGTTGCTGCAAACATATTTATCATACTACAAATTGATATAGAAAAAAAAAAAAAAAAAAAAATAATCATAAAGAGTTGTGTAATCGTGGTTCAAAATTCAGAAAGAATGAAAAGAAAGAAGGAAATAAAGAAAGAAACAAGAAAATAATCAATAAGATTTACCGATTGGCAATTAGAATACTTTAAGATCACCCGACAAAGTAAATATGGAGTTGAATCGAGCAAAGAAATAAGATGGGAAAATGGGAGAATTTACCTCCGTAGCAAACAAGAGTCGAAAAATCACAAATGAATTATCAAGAGAGATTGGGAGAACGCACCTCTTCTCGTTGTTGAGGGAGATTGGGAAATTAAATGAATAATAGAAACGTACCCTAATTTGTAACGTCTGCGAGTGCCTAGCGGGAGTGTATCAAAATCGGCTCATAGGTCGAAGCATCAGTGAGAGCACTCATTCAAAGGACTCCTTCGCACGTAACCTCTTTTATTAAAAAATTGTCTTTGTGGCGTTTTGCTTTTTGTCTTCAACGTTCAAACTATTAATATTAAATAATATTCCAAAATGAATTTGGGAAAAATCCAATCAATAATAACCATATCGCGATACGGGAGGGAATTGAATAATAGACGTGTGCGGCGTGCCCTAATGCCCCGAAAAAACGTGCCAGAATGTACCAAAATTCAGTATTAAAAAAAAGAAAAAACATTTTTTTTGGGGGGGGGGAATGGCCCCCCTGGCCCCAAGAAAGATCCGCCCCTGCATATATAGGAACATCTATCTCCACTGTTGCATACAGGAACTATGTTACTTCATACTTGAAGGGATTCCCATTCTCCAGACCCACCTTGGAGAAGAAATCTCTTTTTCTAGAGCGACACCTTCTGGCATATTTCGATGTTTTATTAGAGATAAAAGCATCATAAGCAGCTTGAGCCATTTCTCCGTAGCCATTTCTCCGTAGTGAATTATGTATCTGTGAAGATCAACATCAAGTGTGTCAAGTAGACCCTCCGAGTGATTTTCGCCACTAAGTTTTCTCCAGCTATAGCAAATGCTTCTACTTGGCCGGATAATCTTCTTCAAATTGATCAACCACTTTCTGAGGATGACAGCTTTTACGGGTAAAGCAGCCCATCTTCTTCTTTTTCGTCTTATTCTTCTTCTTCTTGTTGCTCTTGCTTGGTTTGTCTGAAATGAACTGTAAGTTTGAATATCGATGACCGTTCTACTGTTGCTTCTGCTTGTTCAGTGCTTTTCAACTCGTTACTTGCTTGGAAAGTATTTCCGTTTACTCTGTTTATTGTGATTATTATCACGAAGTTTCCTAATTTTTTTCCCGTGAAGAAAGTTTCCTAATTTTTCCTCAGTGCTTTTCAGCTCGTGACTTTTCTTTTTGGAAATATTACAAGTTTCCTAATTTACATTCTGTAGCATCATGCTTACTGCGTTTTTTTTTTTAAAAAAAAAAAAAAAAAAAAACTGATTACTGATAAGTTTTAAATAAGATAAAATCAAGTCACAAAAGTAAATATCAACATATTAAATTAAGCTTGATAAGTTTTATCAACTTTTTTTTTTTTCCGGCAACCTTTTTCTTTCATTTTCGTTTCCCACATTTTCTTTAGTGTAACACTACTGATTAATAATGAATAATTTTAAACTTATTCAACAAATTTCTTATTGGGAAACTAAAACACATTTTTATTTTTCTCATTAATTGCCCACGGCTTGAGTTTGACTATTTTATTCTCGGACTTGTTTTGTAATTCAAATTTTTGGTTGGGAAAATATCAGTGAGGTCCTAAGGTAGATAAAAAAATATCAAAAAAGTCACAACCATAAATCCCCTCACAAAAAGTCCCTAGGTACTTTTTTGATATCAATTACGGAATTCCTTTCACAAAAAAGTCTCGTTGTCAAAATGACTTTTGTTATGGACCTCGGAAATGGGCCAGACCAAGTCAAACCCACTAGAAGGCCAACTACCCCACGGTTATCCCCACTACCTTAGTAGTGCGGAAGTGGGGGCACAGCGCACGACATCATGGGAACGTGCTACCTAGAGAGTCGGACCTACCCGGCTTGGTTATAAATAGGGGCACATCCCGATGAACGGTACACACGTATTCTCCCCTACTCTTTAGATATCGTCCCACTGTGCACACACCCCACACCTCTGTTGTGTACAGTGATCATCTTGTCCATTGTTATCTGTGCCATAGATAACACTGGGTAAGCCTCCCAGATCCTATATTGAAGTTAACCAGGCTCCAGGGCTGAGACATTTGTGTTCCATATCGGAACATTGGCGCCGACCGTGGGGATCGAGTAAACTTCGAATCCCATACCATAAAGCCACGAACCTATCATAGCAAATGGCGAATACAAGAGGACGTGGTACAACAACTCGGCAAAAACCAAGTGCCGATGAACAACCAGAACAACATGATGGACAAGCGTCACGGCAGGGGGGCCCGATGAACCCAGATGAAGAACAAGTGTTGGTGGAAACCGAAGCGGAGACGTCGGACACAGCGAAATCTCTACCCCCTGAAAAAGTCGCTATCCGGAAGATCAAACCCCTTGAAGTGGTTGATCCTGATATTCAACTATTACGAACCACCCTTGGTTCTGTATTGGACAGAATAGACGAGATCGAAACACAGAATCGGTTACAAAGGGAAGAGGACGTCCGGACTATGAGAGAAGAGATGTATCGCCGCGAAGAAGAATTCAGGAAATTAGTCGGACATCACGCGGGACAAAACAAGGATCATGACGGCAACGCAGAAAAAGCCATGTAGACCCGAGCCAAAATGGCATCCCAACATCTCGGAATATTGGGACGTCACGTACGATCGTGAAGAAGACACTCCGGAGATGAGGAATGATACACGGGAAGCCAGAAGCAAGAAAAAACAAGATCGGATAGTGGCTAATCACGACAACACTGACAACACTCGAAAGGAACGATCGTCGGTCGGAACGTCGAGAAAAGACAAAGAGAAGCTCCAACAAAAAACATCTCTAAAAAGGACGTGGCGTCGCCGTCATTGGATGCAAGCTCGATGAGGAGGAGAAAGTTGCGACTCCATTCACGGCCAAAATAATGGCCGCGCCTTATCCAAAAGGCCTAGATACCAAAGATTTCCCGAAATACGATGGAACCCGTGACCCACAAGTACACGTGGGCAATTTCAAAATGGAGATCATGGTCAAAGGATATTCGGGCCCGTGGTACCCCGGTTGTTTGCGGGAACGCTACGTGGACCAGCCCAAATCTGGTTCAACACCTTGCCAGAAAACTCAATCCCGGACTTGAAGGATTTGGAGAACAAATTCCTGCTCAACTTCGCCACGAGTAGGAAGCAACCCAAAACCGAGTTCTAATTGGATCAGGTGAAGCAATCACCCGAGGAAACAATGCAAAAGTATTTGGATCGCTTTAAGGACACGGCAATACAAGTGCCGGGGTTAAAGGAAGACGTACACTTGCATTGCATTATAGCTGGCCTGGACAAATCCTCACGTCTGAAGAAGTCGGTCGTAAAGCGACGTCCCAAAACGCTGGCAGAATTCTGAGATCGATCAAAGACGTACATAGAGCTGGAACAGATGGATATCATGAGCCATGCACCACGGGACAAGCGGAGGAGTCAATCTCCCCGAATGAAGAAACGATACAACCCGAACAGACAAGAATCCCGAGGACGAAGGGATGCTAAACCTCGAAGAGCGAAGGGAAGATATGACCGATACGCTCCACCGAAAGTATCTCGGGCCCAAGTCCGGAAGGAAGTCTCCCGACCGAGATGAAAAAAGTAGAACGGCCACGCCCGCGCGAAATGAGCATACCCTGGACAAGTCCCGATATTGTGAATTTCATGACCAACACGGACATACAACGGATGTCTCGGGGGATTTGAGGGACGCCATCGAGAAATTCATCCGAGAGGGAAGCTCCGTAAATATCTCGATACAAACGCAAGGGCGGCAGGGCAAGCGCGGAGGAGAACGAAGTAAAAGCCCGCCAGCAGAGAAGAGAAGACGAGAACAGAAGAAAGGAAGAGAAACACATGACGAGTTTCCCGAGTCAAAATATGACTGCAATGGGATCGTTGGAGGTTTCGGTGGAGGAGGAGACTCCGCCAATCAAAGAAAGAAATACTTGAAAGAAATACTATCTATAGTGGACCGTCCGAGGTTTAAAAGGGAGTATGCAAAACCAAATTTGCCGATGCTCGGGTTCACCGAAGAAGACTTGGAGGATGTGATGCCGAGACACCACGACGGGCTCGTCATAACCGGAATCGTCAGAGATTGCCGAGTTAAGAAGATTTTTATAGATAATGGAAGCGCGGTGGACATAATCCTCTGGGATGCATTTAAACGCATGCGGTTTGATTCGGAAGACCTCAAACCATGTAGGACCACCCTAACAGGCTTCAATGGAGAAGACACCCGTACAAAGGGATACATCGACCTCAAATTGACGTTGGGAACGAAAGAGGCGTTCAAATCAGGGATAGTTCGTTTCGTTGTGGCCGACTTCCTGTCTCCTTACAATATTATCCTCGGACGACCGACTATCCATGACTGGAACATGCTGGTATCGTCTAATCACCAGAAGTTGAGATTTTATGACAGAGAGAATCAGGTCGTTACCGTTAAAGGAGATCAAAGAGATTCTCGGCAATGTTACTTCGAAGCGGTGAAGGAAAGCAAAGCTCCAAAGACAGAACCTGCCAAGGAAGGTGAAAGGAAGGTGAATAATAAGTCTGTCTACATGGTAGAGTTAGACTTGAGGGAAGAGGACAAGATGCAAAGGTCCGAACCTAATGAAGAAACAGAAGAGTTCATCCTGGGAGATGAACCAAAGCAGACCACCAAAGTCGGAAAGACATTGGATTCTGAGATACGAGCAAAATTGGAGTTGTTCCTTAGAGCAAACAAAGACGTATTTGCATGGACGCCATCTGAAATTCCTGCAATTGACCCCGAGTTTTGTTGTCACAAGTTGGCCATCCACCATGGGTCAAACCCGGTAGCTCAGAAAAAGAGGAAACAGGGTGCGGACCGAGGTAAAGCCTTGGAAGCGCATGTCCAGGAGTTACTTACAGCCGGATTTATTAGGGAAGTGCAATACATGACGTGGTTGTCCAACGTGGTCATGGTCAAAAAGCCGAACGGCAAATGGCGCGTATGTACGGACTACAAAGATTTAAACAAGGTATGTCTCAAGGATGCATTTCCCATGCCCAACATTGACCAATTGGTTGACCAATCAGCCGGATTTCAACTTTTGTCATTCATGGATGCATACTCGGGATACAATCAGATCGCCATACATCCCGATGATGAAGAGAAAACGGCATTTATCACGGACAATGCGAATTACTGCTATAATGTGATGCCTTTCGGCCTCAAGAATGCGGGGGCGACTTATCAGAGAATGATGACAAAAGTCTTTTCGGATCAGCTGGGAAAAAACGTGGAAGTCTACATTGATGATATGATAGTTAAATCTAAAGAGCAGAATGAATGGCGCCGACCATGTTCATGATCTACAACAAACTTTCGAAAAATTGAGGAAGCATCGAATTCGGTTGAATCCGACAAAATGTGCTTTCGGAGTTCCGTCAGGAAAATTCTTGGGTTTTCTCTTGACTAACCGAGGCATTGAAGCTAACCCGGAAAAGTGCAGGGCAGTGATGGAAATGAAACCCCCGGAAAACAAGAAAGAATTACAACAATTGACAGGGCGATTGGCAGCCTTGACAAGGTTCTTGCCCAAGTCAGCAGAAAAATCCCTCCCATTCTTTAAGCTCTTGAAGAAGGAAGCTCAGGAAGGATGGAACTCGGAGTGCGAAGAAGCGTTTGACAGAATAAAGCAATGCTTAGCATCTCCGCTAGTATTATCCCGGCCAGAAGTCGGGGAGAAATTGTTGCTGTATTTGTCAGTTGGGGAAAAAGCAGTAAGCGCGGTTTTAGTTCGAGATGCTGAAGACGGGCAGAAACCAATATACTTCGTAAGTCGGGCTCTGCAAAGTTCCGAGTTGAGGTATCAGAAACTGGAGAAAATGGCCTTTGCACTATTAACGACGGCAAGACGACTTCGCCATTATTTCCTTGGCCATTCGATCGTGGTAAGAACGAATCAACCCATCCGACAAGTTTTACATAAACCAGACTTGGCTGGCAGGATGATAGCTTGGACAATTGAATTGTCCGAGTTTGATATCACTTATGAGGCCCGGCAAGCAATCAAGTCACAAGCTTTGGCTAATTTCTTAGTGGAGCTAACCTCGGTTCAGAATGGGAAGACGGGAGCCGAACCATGGAAAGTGTTCGTGGACGGATCGTCTAACATAAAGGGAGGTGGTGCCGGAGTCATTGTAGAAAGCCCCGAAGGCGTGGCGATGGAATTATCTCTCCGACTTGATTTCCTGACATCGAATAATCAGGCGGAATATGAGGCCCTCATTACCGAGTTGCTGCAGGCTAAAGAAATGGAGCTCGGCAAGTGCACGTATCCACGGACTCTCAGCTGGTCGCTTCCCAAATCCAAGGGACCTATCAAGTGAGGGGGCCCCTGTTAGCTAAATACTTAACAAAGGTGAAAGACATTATGACATATTTTGACGACGTGACAGTGGCGCACATTCCTCGGGCAGAAAATACGAGGGCCGACATTCTCTCGAAGCTCGCTAGCACGAAGTGCCCGGGAAATCTCCGCACAATTGTCCAGCAGAACCTACCGGAACCAAGTTGCGTGATGCTGATTTCAGATTCGGGGGATTGGAGAAAACCGATTGCTGATTATCTGGAAAGGGGGATAACCCCAGAGGATGCGGCCGAATCAAGAACTCTAGTCAGAACAGCGGCCGCCTATGTGATGGTGAACGATCAGTTGTATCGTAAAGGCGTGCATTCTCCCATGGCTAAATGTCTCAATGAAGATCAGGCTCAATACGTTTTGGCGGAAATCCACGAAGGCATAAATGGACAACACATGGGGGTGAAAGCTTTGGCCCGTAAAGCAATTCGGGCGGGATATTATTGGCCTACAATGGCGCAAGATGCTAAATATCATGTTCAGAGATGCGGTAGTTGCCAGAAGCATGGCAAGATATTGTGGGTTCCACCATCCGAGTTGACCCAGATCACGGCTCCATGGCCATTCTACAAATGGGGCATGGACTTGTTGGGACCGTTTAAACCAGCTCCAGGCCAATTGAGGTGGCTGATCGTCGCAGTCGACTACTTTACTAAGTGGATCGAAGCTGAACCTCCGCGACCATCACTTCGGCTAGAGTACGAAATTCCTACAAAGGAATATTATATCGCGATTTGGTATCCCGCGAAATAGTCACGGACAATGGAACACAATTCATGGACGAGAGGCTTCCAAAGAAATGATGTCCGCCCTTAATGTGAAGCATCATTTCGCTTCGTGGAACATCCACAATCCAACGGACAAGCCGAGGCAAAAACAAAGTCATCGTCAACGGGCTTAAAAAGCGAATGACGAGGAACGGAAAGTTAGGTGGAACATCTCTATGCGTCTTGTGGGGTTGTCGGACCACGGTTCAAACATCCACAGGAAAGACACCGTTCAGGCTGACATACGGCTGTGAGGCCATGATTCCAGTAGAAATCGGTGAACCCTCATGGAGAAAAGCGACAACTTCGCAGCAAGGACAGGAAAATGACGAGGCAATCGCGGTCGAGCTAGATCTGATTGACGAAGTTAGAACCACGGCTCACTTGCGAGATTTAGCCACAAAGCAACTCGTCGCGGCTCGGTTCAATAAGAAAATAAATCCCCGTTCCTTCAACAAGGATGACTTGGTGCTGCGAAGGGCCGATATAGGCAATGCCCGAGATGGGAAGCTCGCGCAAATTGGGAAGGTCCTTACCGCATCCGACATGAAATCGGAAACGGTGCTTATGTGTTAGAATCACTGAAAGGGGAAGCAATCAAAAGGACTTGGAATGCCGACAAACTTAAGGCTTACTACAAATGATTATCAAAGTCGACGCTTGATCGTTTGTTTTCAATGCTTTGTTTTCGGTGAATTTAAATATTTTCCTCTATTAACTTTACTTTCAGGCTTATTTCATCGTGCATATGTATCAAATTCCTACGGAATCGAATCTTTGATGTAAAGCCGCACATTGAATGAATCAAAAGGACGGGCATTAGTACCCGTATTCCGTAATTTCTTCAAAGGAAGTCGGCATAACATGTATGGACCAGAGTTCATAAATCATGTAAAAGAAACTATCTCGCGATTTGTTCAAAGGAAGTCGGGCATAACATGCATGGACCAAAGTCCATGAATCATGTAAAAGAAAAACCGCCGAATAAATATCCTAGCAAGCGCATTTGCAGGACCGCGGCAACAAAAAGCCAAATGATAGGATTGATGAAACTCGGATTACTTAATTCGTGTTTATCATGTTATCCACGTTGGCCAAAAGTAAACATGTGCGAACCGGGCAACGCCAATTTTCGTAAATCATGTAGCGGCATAGCCGCCAAGTTCAAGTTCGATGTATACACCATTTAAATGCCGACTATATCAAAACTAGGCATACCAGAAAGGAGTGTTTCCTTGACCTTGATCACGTCATGAAACCTTCAATTTGAAAGACGCTAAATAGAAAATAAGCGCATACGATTAAAGCGGTCAAATCAAACGTTTACAAATTGAAGCCCTACACGGGCAAAGCGGCATTTACATAATCTACGAGACAAAGCCGTAAGTTGCAAAAGGGCAAAATGCCGACTATTGTTGAACAGACGGAGATTGGCCGCCAGCTTCTTCTTCCTGAACCGTCTCGGCAATATCGGCATCATCAACCACGGGCGGAGCGGAATAAATATTCCGTCTTCAACGTAGGCGTTCATGTGCACTCCTCTAAATTCAAATCGATCGAGGGATTCAGGAAGCGAACTTGTTCCAAGGCATTCTCGAAGGCCTCCTTAACGCCTGCCTTTAACTTGGAAATATTAACCTCGGCGACATCAAGGGCACCTCGATACGAACTGAGATTGGCCTGAGAGGCAATGAGGGCTTGCTTACAAGAGTTGAGCTCCGTCGTCTGTTCCTCGATCATATTTTTATATCGGGCAATGGACTCCATGTCACTCTCGTGAACCTGCGCCCTTCGAGCAAGCTCAGACTCGGACAAGTGCAGCTTGTCACGAACTTTAACCAACTCGTCAGAGAGGCTTTCCTTCTCCGCTCTCGCCACTTGCATCCTCCCCGTGCTTGAGTTAATACCTCGTCGGCCTTCTTCTTCTCTTCCTCAAAGAAGTCCAGATCTTTCTCATTCTCGTCCGACCTTCTCTTTGAGGTGTGCCACAAGTTGGCATAGGCCGGCGTTCTTCAAGTTGGCGTGCTCAATCTCCTTCAATTCTGTCGTCTCCGCCTCCGATAATGTCTGCCCGTCATACCAATGGTCAGGCGGAAGAATGCCCTTACGGAGGGAGTTGGGTATTTTATGTCCCCAAAAATAGGAACGAGGGAGCTGAATGGTTGGATGAACATCAGGGGCTAAAGTTTCAGGCTCATGATCCCCTGGATCTTGAGTTGGAGAAGTCGGGATAGGAATATCCTTGTTTGTCGATGGACTGTCATTCTTCTTCCTCTTCGGAGCTTTGGGTTTCTTGGCGGTAGTAGGTTCATCAGGCTGTCCGCCAGGCGCTTTCCGTTTGGAACCTGGAGTTGTTGGACGAGTGACAGGAATCGTCACGTCCAGATACTCGGGTCTTTTACCCATCGATGTACCTGAAAATCAAAATCAAAGAAGTCAAAGTCCGACCAAACGCGCACAAAAGAATAAAATTGGGGAAGGGGAGCCCTATAAACACCTACGGGGTGTAATGTACTCGGCCGAATCCACCAAATTGTCTTTCTGGACTAAGGCAATAAGGGCGCTGATGGTTTCTTTCTCGGCAGTGGATAATTGCAACTTAGTTGGCAAAAAATCTTTTGCGTCAAACTTGTGGTGTTCATCGACCGATATAAAGGGAAGCGTTCCTCGAGTTCCGGACGTCCGGGTTCGAAGGAACCACGGTATATCCGGGCCACGATAACTTTGAAGTAAGATGTTTTGAAGCCTTTCCGGAATCTTTAAAAGGCCTAAGAAACTTGCGACCATGAGACGCCCGGGTGAGGTCCAACAAAACCATTTCTTTTCCCCCGTCCGTAGTAGTCTTAATATCTAAAGGAGTGAAGAAGCTACAAAACACGGAGACGGTACACTCGAGCTTATGAGTCAGGCAATACTTTTCAAAAGCAACGGCTGCGGCCCAACCATTGGGGTGTAACTGAGAAGGTGCAAGGTGGAAATGGGGAGAAGGCTCATTTGGAAGTCGAAAAGGGGAATTCAACCCCGAGATAGGTGATCAAATCCTTATAAAAATAAAAAAGTGGCGGGACTCATCGTTGGATCGACCCGAAGCCACGGAATCGCCGGCGGAGGCAAGCACACATCATACCCCTCTCCACTTCGGACAATCCGTGAAAGCACTTTCCCGACATCTTATTCTTACGGTCAAGTACTATGTTGCTCACAAGATACTCTTTGATTGAAGGCATTCGTGAAGGTCCTCCGGAAGGGGCGGACTCTCCAGTCTCGGATTGAGTGGTTTGGTGTGAAGACATTTAAACCTAAAATAAAAACAAAGGCCAGAATCAGAACCATGAGGTATACCTGACAGAACAGGAATTTCAGGACGAGCTTGCAATGGCCCAAAGGACAAGGTATTCGTCGGTTTATTGCAGCGGCATTTATCCAAAAGAGACTCGGCTTCTCGGTCATGGCCAAGTCGGGCAAGCTCAATCGCTTTGTGGCAACATTCCTCACAAGGACCAGAAGGGCCCATGTTTGCTGACGGGGGCATAACCTCGGGAGAAGTAGACAATCTTGGTGACGGAGAAGTAGGGAGTTCGGCATCGGGTGAAGGAGGAACTCGAACGCTTGTCCTACTCCCACTTCCCCGAGATCGAAGTAAATCTTCCATCCTCTCTTCTTCCGTAGGAAGGATAGACCATAGCCAAAGTTTAGTTCGACCGTGCACGCGTTCAAGAATCTCTCTATCTTCTTCGGAATAGGATTACCATACATATCTACTAGCGGGGGTTTTGGATCCATCTTGGGAACAAGTTATATAGCATGTTAAAACATGAACAAAATTATGCATATCGAACCCAGAGTGCCCAGATTGCCCAAATTTGCCCAGATTGTGAAGAACTCAACGAAGTAAAATCACTCAAATGCAGAATGGCAGACCATAAAGCATCAAATAATTCAAAGCCAGAAGGAATGAATGAGCAAAAATAAATGGTGTCGAAGCAACTCGGACAAGCGAGTTCAAAATGGCATTCGACATTTTTTCGTTTGGAGAGGAATTCACAAATCATCACAGCTCTTCAACACCTCAACACCCGGCCAAAGAGCAAAATACGAATTATAACATGCGCGTGCTTCAAAAACAACGAGAAAACAATACACTGGAAGCAAGAGAACGAGAGAGCAAGAAGCGATTCTGAAAAAGGGAAGTCCCGGTACGTTTCTTCAAAGTTGAGAAGACGAAGAAAAGTGATGATGAAGGGTTTGAGGAGCACTTATAAGAGTTCTAGAGATATGACGTTTGAAAGCCGAGACGTTACATCGCTTGCTAAGGGATAAAAGGAAAACCCTAGAAAGCTATGATGACGATATGACGTAGGACATTAATGGGCGCGGTAACCAAAGGCGGCGCTTGAAGGCACGTGTCATTATAATCGGAAGCGACGGTTATACGATGCGACGCAAGCAGGCGAAAAGACACTTAGCTGGCAAACGGTCGCGTTTGCTGGTATGTCGGCATCGTTGCTCAAAACCTCGAGCCGAATACCAAGTCGTACAACGGCCGAGGTAAGTTGATGAATTCGAATGAAGATCCTAAAACGACGGGACCTAGGCGGCTTGTGGAAACGCACGAGGTCGGGTTCTAATGTACGAGGTCGGGATCTAATACATAAGATTGGCGGCAATGCTTGTGCAAATCTCGCCAAAGACGAATGTAGGATGCGGTTACGGCCAATTGAAATTAGAACCCAAAATGGTTCTAAGAGAAATAAGGGCCTGGAAAATCGGGGCCAACACCGGAGTAAAACTCGGCAATTCGTAAGCCCGAGTAGCCGACTTTGGGGGCAACTCATGGACCTCGAAATGGGCCGGACCAAGTCAAGCCCACTAGAAGGCCAACTACCCCACGGTTATCCCCACTACCTTAGTAGTGCGGGAAGTGGGGGCACAGCGCACGACATCATGGGAACGTGCTACCTAGAGAGTCGGACCTACCCGGCTTGGTTATAAATAGGGGCACATCCCTGAACGGTACACACGTATTCTCCCCTACTCTTTAGATATCGTCCCACTGTGCACACACCCCACACCTCTGTTGTGTACAGTGATCATCTTGTCCATTGTTATCTGTGCCATAGATAACACTGGGTAAGCCTCCCAGATCCTATATTGAAGTTAACCAGCCTCCAGGGCTGAGACATTTGTGTTCCATATCGGAACAACTTTATTAGTTGTTAAAATGTCCCTATGAAAATATCATTATCAAAATAACTTTTTATGTTGTCAAAATAACTTTTGTTGTTGCCAAAAGTTTTCCAAGTTTGTAAAATTCTACATGACAGAGAAAAAACTTGGATAATATAAGAATCTTTACCTTGTCCCTATTCTCTCCTCTCTGTACTTTTCGTAACTAAATAACTCTTTTTACATCCTTTAAGAAGGGCATTTTTTGTAAAATTATTAAGTACCACAAAAACTCATATAATTGTTGCGCCTTAAATAAATTTAATTGTGTATTTAGTTCTCCACATTAATGACAATAAATTTAAGAGTCGTGATTGAAAATGGTTACTGAATGTCTTCTTTTTTGTAGTGACTGTGAAGGAGGCGACTCGCGTGAGAAATGTGAGAATGAATCAGGCGAACCTCCCTTTTTATCCCCAGTTTTTAAATACAAATTTGTAATTGCACATTCCAAACTATTCACTATAGACTGCTAGAGATTTTATAATTATTTTGTCTTTTCATTAAATTTTTTTTTTTTTTTTTGATTGATTACATTTTTTCTTCAAGACTTCAAATTGATCGTTTTAAAGATTAAAGTCATAGTACATCCACGTTGAAGATCACATTTCTTTTTCAAAATTAGTTAATTCTCATGAAGTAATATTAAAAATATTCATTTCAGTTTCGGACTATATTTATCCTCATTAATGAGGAGCACTAACTATGCCATTAAATTTATTTATTGTGATGCAAATGCAAGATAATAAATATGGAATCAATAATTTGAATATTAAGTCAACAGGGCAATGCAACAAATCAAGGTTGAATGAAGTCCAGTTCAGATCTTGCTTCTCTCATTAATGGATTTCAGTTCACATTAAGAAAAGAACGGATGCGTGGTCTACGAAGTTCAGTTTTTCTAGGGGTGACTAAAAAACAAGACTAGGTGGAGTTATTGTAATTATATACCACTCTAGTCCTATTTATAAGTTCTTTTTGACCAAATTACACATACCAAAGAGAGGTAAGTAGCTCAATGATTATGGGGTAAATTTTCAATTTTATCTCATTTATGAATGGGTACCTTCCAACTTTTTATTCTCTTTATATTTTCATTGGTACTATAATATGGGCAAAATTGTCAAAATCTCATTTCTTTGGTCAAAAGAGACTTATAAACACGACCAAAATTTTTAGTTAAAAAGGACTTATAAATAGGACCAGAGTATTACGGGCAAACTGGATTTCCACACCAAATCAAATCTTATTTCAACCCAACCAGACCAATTCATCCATCCATTGAGTGGTGTTATAATAATAACAAAGCCAAGTAACTAAGCATGAAAGCCCTAAGCCCTCGGCTCCTCTGACCTCTCCCTCCTCCTCCTCGCAGCAGCATTCCCCCTTTTCCCTCTATCGTCAGCCGCCGCCATCATGACTGAATCCCCCGCCTCCTCCCCCGCCGATTTCATCCAGTCAGTTTGCAAAGTCACTGGAGATGACGCAAACGTCTGCTACTCCTCCATCTCTCCCTACGCCAATGTCATCAACAAGAACGTCAACACACTGTGTTGTGTTGGCCTCACTTTGGCTCAGTCACAGGCCCGCCGTGTAGCCACCTATGTCTCCAGTCTCAAGGGCAGATTCTCCAGCACCTGCAATTTCTGCCTTGGGGCCGCCATAAATCAAATAAGTGACTCACTAGGTACGATCCGACTAATAGCGGCTGGCGAAGGCGGTGATTTCACTTTGGCAGTGGACAAAGTCCTGACGGAGATGGCTGCCGCGATGACGAACCAGGATATATGTATGGACCATTTCTCTGAGGAACCAGATGGTCCGGTGAAAAAGAAGGCATTGGATCTCTTGACGGAGGCAGAGACCTTCGCAGACATTGCCACAGCGTTTGCTGGTTATTACCGTAAGAAAGCTTCGCCCTAATTAAGATGTTGGATCCTGAATTTCCTGGAAAATTACAGTTTTGGTGTTTCTCTTTTCTGATGGAATAAAATATCGGTTAAAAAGTGTAATGTATTAACATTTGGAATAAATTATTCTGATGGTTTTATATTAGGTTTTATTTATTTATTTATTTTTTTACCAAAACTTAATTTTGCTTTGATTATAACTGCATTTTGTTTGAACTAGATGCTTTACATTATTTTTTTAATCTTCACCGTCAAAGCTTTGTTCAAATTTGATCTTTTAAAATTTAAGAGATACATGATATATGTGTTTATTGATGTTAATGGCAACCTGGCGAATTTTGAATGCTGATTAACTTAGGTTGGTCCAAATTAAAGGTTTAATATGAGGTGTTCAGGGACAAAATGTACACATGAAAGAAAATATTAAACCAAAGTAAAATTATAGAAAGATGTCCAGAAATTAGAGAGATGTCTGACAAAGTAGCTTGAAAAGAGATTTCTAAGGCATACGTGGGGTTTAAGGATATTATTTAAAATTTAAATGCCTCAAAAACGAATTATTGGCCCAAAAGACTATTTTGGAGTGCAAGTTTGGAAAATTATGAAGGGGGTTGAGTTTCTAAAAAGTGGCCTAAATACTTCAGAATTAAGGGACCGTCCTTTTAAAACTTTAAGGTTGAAACTTTAATGAAAAATAGTTACAGACTGAGAGGTCATTTTTCATCTGAAGGTTTGAGGGAAATTATTTTATAAAGGAAAGAAGCTAATCAAGGCAGAAAATCCTTATAAAGTACTCCGCTGGTCCTATTTTAAAAAAGTCTTAAATTTCATTAAGTCTGTCATAAAATTAAATAATTTTCTAACTTTACGCCTATTTAATATATATTATACTTTCTGAAAACAAAGTCAACATAATAATAATAAATGAAGGGTAAGATTGTACATTGATATGAAAATTTATCGAGGTTTTTTACAAATATGATAAAAAAATTTCTTCTCTCTCTACTATCTAAATAGGATTAGATGAGTATTAAGGATTAATTTATGAGATTTATTTAGTAAGTTCAGTACAAATTGTAATATTCTAAACTTTGGGCCAATAGACTTGAGGATAAGCCTGTATTAAGAAGATGACTAAGCCCAATTTAGGAAGTGTGACAAATATTATGAAAGAAATTTCCCTTAATGTTGGCAGATTACGGCTTTTGGTGAGGCAATCATCTTGTAATGTGCCTTTGACCAAGCAAATGATATCCAATAGCTATGAAACTTTTCAAAAACAAAGTAGACATGGTAATCTTTAATTTGATATGTCATATAAGACAATAGGACCTACACACACAGAGTTATGAATTTTTGAAGTAAACCCTAGAATCTGGAATATCAATCTGGGCAGCACGTACAAAATGTTGATTCTGGAACAGTTGGAATGTGATTGACTATGGGAGGTATTTTTCCTTAAAAATAAACTTATTAGTGGTCACATATCCTTTGGAATCACCACAATTGGATATTTGTAAAATTAGATATGAATTTGCAAAGTTGGATGAAGATTCTGTCAGTTTGTGCAATAATATGTTTTGTAGAGGTAAAATGGTAAAATGAGGTTAGTAGAGTGTGAGGCCCATGGACTTGGCCTCCAAGCAATTCAAGAACACTCTAAACTCCTTTCTCATGCTTTAAAACTTCAGTCAAAGGCGAAATGAGAAAAGAAATCAAGGAAACTAGTTACATTAAGACCGAATGGCAAACAAGTAAATAAGTAACAGTTGAAGGGCAATTTGGTAATTTGGCCCCCTAAACCGACTTAAGACCCTTAATAGACACTTAATCCCTTCTCCAAACTCCATTCCATTCAGTCATATACACCCACACACACACCAAGAGCCGAAACACAAGGGAGAAGAAGAAGAAGCAAAAACTCACGAAACCGAGGTAATCTCTCGTGCTACAGACTTATAACCTCCATCTCTTCATTCCTTCTACTTCCTAATCTCATAAAGCACTCGTGTTTAGTGTTTTTTAGGACTGGATGAAAATTTTTAGGAGCCTAAGGGGAAGGATTTTAGTGAAATGTACAGAACAAACTACAAAGTAAGTGATTCTAAGCTTCCTTGTTGTGTACTATAACTGGATTGGTGGTTTCTCTACTTTTCTACAAATTTTGGTTGGCTAAACCCTATGGGGAGGTGCTTTCTGAATTTTCAAAGTGGGATAACATGTGTATATGGTCTAAATAACAAGATAAATCAAGATTAGGATCTTTGTGAAGTGAAATTGACAAAAATGAGTTTTGGCACAATGAACCCTAGGATCGGCTAGTGGCAGGCAAACCAAAGGAGTGAGAATTTGGTCATTTTAATGGTTTCAATGTGCTTAACTAAAACTTGTGTAGGGTAGAGGCTCGATAGGAAGTTTGGAAGCTTTGGTATTGAATTGCCCTAAAGCCTCAAAACTGCATTTGAAAGTTCTAGTGTAAGCAGCGAAATTGCAATAAGTGTTTGGGATAGAAAATGGTGTCCAATGCCTATGAAATTTTTCATAATTATAAAAGACATAGTGAGATTTAATTTTATAGGTCATTTGTCGAATTTGGATCTGTGTACATTGAGTTATAAATTTCTGAAAATGACATATGATTCTGGAAAGCAAATTAGGGAAGTAGTCACTATTTGACTGAACCTGAAATGGTATGCGTATGATTGGTTGTTGAAAGCATTATTCCTTGAAATTAGACTTAATAATGAGTCCATAGGCTTTAGAACCATCCCATTTGGACACTTGTACAATGTGCTATGAATTTTCAAAGATTGAAGATTCTGGCAGCTTTTAGCTTCTAGGAATAATGTAAGGGCAAAAAGTTGTGAGGTTAAGGCAACTTTATTAAGCATTCATTTTCCCTGGCTCTAATAATACCATTATGTATTTAGGGTCATGAGAAGTATGAAAAGAGGAAGAATGGAAGATGTTTCAAGCAATACCGATGGTTGGTAGAAGATGAAACTGAGGAAGGAAATTAGTCCACAAGGTAGCGAACTTACCCTACTTGCGTGTATTGATATCGTTGCTTGTGTGTTGATGTGTATGATTGCTCTGCTTGCTTGACTATGTGTAACATATTTGAATGATTGAAGCTCTATTTCTAGCTATACTATTACTAATGACAAATAAAGTAAATGAGTGATTGGAAGTTGATTGAAAGATATCAGTTTAAGAATAGACAAAGTTCGGATTTCATTCTAAGTCACATTATTCCACCAGTTTGTATGTGACGCATTGTTATAACATTTTGCTGCACAACTTCCACAATGTTACATCAAAATGCCTTTCACAACGTGATTCAGCTAACCCACCACTAACCTATACAGAAGCGTCCCCATCCTGGAAGTATACTCATCGCTCTACTTCTCCCATATTCCTATGGCGATTTTCTAGTTTAGAATGTCAATTTAACCTAGGTGAAGCCACCGTGACAACAAACCATAGAGTAGAGATATCAGGTTGTCAGCTCTCAACGTTAGTACATTGTAATGAGTCCTGCATCAAATGGGTTTCCTAGAAAAAAGGTTTATATGACCCAGTGTATCACCATGGGGTGCTCCAGCACTGTGTGAATATATAGTAGGCAGTGAGACATATTGACCGTTGCGTCCTTAGGCCGTTATATTTGATATGCATTTGATGAGAAGCCTTAAGCCTTGTGAGACTAGTATGTCCATAAGCTGGCAGAATCCCATAGTTATTGGACCAAGAGTACAAGGCAGTGTCCTGGAACGCCGAAAAGTTGGAATAGAATGGATTGAGTATCCTATGAATGACTCAAATAACAAGGATCGAGCCTAGAATGTGTTTGTAGTTGATGACCTTTTAGAACAGTTGTCTGATATGTTTGAAAGTTTGATTTTGAATAGACCAATGCACCTATTGTATTTGTGAATTTTCAAAATTGAATTTTTGAATGAAATGTCTTTTAAATAGAAGTTCAGACCAGTTTGTGGTGGTCACTTTTGAACTATGCTATCTCATAGAAGGGGCTTTGAGGAACCAATAAATTGTAGAAGTAGTATAGAACTGGAAGAGGCCAGAAAGTGTTGTAGACATACTCAGTTTGCTGGGTCTTGCTAGTTGTATGTGAAATGTTTCAAATCACTTGCCATTGATAAAACTCATTTGAACTGAGAATTGTTTTGATGGCATAAGTCTAAAAGTGGTTGAAACTCACACCACTCAATCCTAGAAAAAAATTCTCCCCTATTAGGGCTCGTGTTTTTCCTTGATGGGTTGTTGGCCAGATTGCATGTGTTATTATCCAGTTGTTTGCGCAACTTTGAGGCCCATGACATGTCGAGTCCTGCGATTCGAAGTTAATACTTCCCAGGAATAGTGTCCGGGACATGTAAGTCCTACGAACATTAATTAATAGTGTCATGGACATGTAAGTCCCGCGAACATAAGTTAATAGTGTCTGGGACATGTTAAGTCCTACGAACATTGTGAACGTTGCATGTGATAATTCTCGGGACATGTTGAGTGTTGTGATTGTAATCAACATTTTATGTGATTCATGTTATGAAAGGATTGGGATATGTCCTGGTAAAGCAAGCCATAATGGTGGCGTGTGTTTGTTGAATCTCATGAGATGAATTATTCCACTCTTGAATTTAAGCCGGCAGTAAATGTGTTTTCTTAGATTTGAGCCAGCTGCGAATGTGTTTTCCTGAAATTGAGCTGGCGGCGATTATGTTTTTATTGAAAATGTGAAAACACTATTTTATATAGTGCAATTGTTAAATATATTGCGACCATAGAAATTTTGAATACTTGAAAATTAGAAAATTTGATTATGAGACAACATAGAAAAATTGAAAAGCAATGATAGGATTGTCAACACTGATGTGTTGAAATGAAAAGTAGTGCAATTAGTGATTGTAATGATATAGGAACAAAACTGTTAGAATGGTCTAGAACTTTGAACTAGTTGAGCGAAATGGTATTTGCTAGCTACACTTTTAAGCAAGAGGAAAGTAAATGGAGAGCTCGAATTTGCAGAAGCTCAGACACAAAATAGATGAGCAGAGGCTTGAGGCAATAAGACCCGGTGTACAAGTTTGCATGGGGCGTTGTCCCTATGCTGTAAGACCTATTTGCCTAGCATTGTCTGTGTATTTCCCAGTGTGGAAACTTTGGACTAGTGTGTCTAGAGTATGTCTTGGGTGATAGAGTATTCAGACTGTATTATATTGTAGTCGAGATGCCTGTGGCACTGGAGCGATTCATATTCAAGAACGGGAAGAATACTTTTCACATTTGAGTGTGAATATAATTTAGTGCATTATAATATCAAAATTCTTGATTCCTTATTTATATTGTTGCAATTGTTGCGCCTTAAATAAATTTAATTGTATATTTAGTTTTCCGCATTAATGAGAATAAATATAGTGTGACACAATGGCTATTTCTTAATATTAAGTTGTCAACTAATTACTGTCTCAAAGACAAAAGTTGTCAACTAATTAAATTGACATTACCATCTTCCATTAAATTGGGACAAACTCACAAAAGACTTTTATTTGCACAAAAAGCCAAGTTTCAACTGGGATTTTTTAAAGTGTTTAAAAAAAAAAAAAAAATGGGAATTTTAAGAGTCGTCATCGAAAATTGTTACCGAATGTCTTCATTTTTGTAGTGACTGTGAAGGAGGCGACTCGAATGAAAGATGTGAGAATGAATCAGGCGAACCACCCTTCTCATCTCTAGTTTTAAGGCCAAACTTGTAATTGCACCTTCCAAACTTTTCACAATCGGACTGCTAGAGATTTTAGAATTATATTGTCTTTTCATGATATTTTTTTGATTGATTACATTTTTTTTCAAAGTGATTTTTTTAAAAAGACTAAAGTCATAATACACCCACGTTGAAGATCACATTTCTTTCTATGTATAATGAGGAGCACTAAGTATGCAATTAAATTTATTTATGGTGATGCAAATGCAGGAATAATAAATATGGAATCAATAATTTGAATATTAAGTCGACGGGGCAGCCCCACAATCTAGGTTGAATGAGGTCTGGTTCGGATCTTGCTTCTCTCATTTTTTTTCCGTCCACTGACATCCTTTTCTCCCTTCATGACCATTGGATCAAAATCTAACGGTCCACATTTAATATTTCTTTCCATCATTTTTTCCATTTCCTTCTCTTCCTACTTTTTATTGTAATAACATTTTTATAAAATATTAAATGTTAACTATTAGATTTTGATCCAATAGTTATGAAGAGAGGGGAAAAAAACGACAGTCGGGAAAAGAAAGTGAGAGAAGCCAGTCCACTCATGTTCAAGCCCAGATTTGTGTTAATGGATTTTAGTTCATATTAAAAAAAAAAAAAAAAAAAAAGACAAGAACGTATGCTTGGTTCTAATTATCAATAGTTATCAATCTATTTTGCAACTGAGGTTATTTTTTCCCTTGTGAAGTTCATTTTTTCTAGGGGCGAATAAAAAAAGAAACTGGGTGGACTTATTTTAATTATATACAGGCTGCAATATCCCAAAATTTTCTCTTATAAATTCCCTATATGATGCATATGTAATTGGAAAAAAGAAATGGTGAATTTCAATTAAAAGGTCAATTTTACCAGAAATACCCGATTTCGATGAAACTGAAAATTTTGAGACATATGTTGGCACCAATGGATATAAGTAATCAATATTTGTTGTTCCATTCTGGAGCATTCAAAAGGATGAAAAAGGAATGAAAAGAAGTCGCATGAGTTCTACCCAAAATTATGAGAAAATTGAAGGAAAGTTAAAATTATACCTTTTACGAATATGTGCCGTATGTTGCATAATTATTTAAAATTTATAGATACTTGAGTATGGGTTATTGACCAATAAAATGGGTCAATATTTTCCTAAGAAATGGCCCAAGAATTTTGGACAATTGGATTACAAAAGAAAAAGTTGAAATTCAATTAAATTTATAACTAATGGCACAATCGTAATTTGCGGAAGATGAAGGGCAATTTTGTACAGCCCTTATAAACCGACTTAGACCCATTATAATCTGATATTCTCCATTCCAATTCTCCATTTCAATTCGACACTCAGCCCCTAAAGTCCCGAATTTCCGAAAAGGTCACAAGAAGAAGACAAAGCAAAAACCTCGTGAGATCGAGGTAATTTCTCGTGCTACGATTGTAATCTCTAATCCTTTCCTTCTCCTACTCTTTAATCATTGAATTTATTCTGTTCAGAGTTGATTAGGGCTCTGATCTCAATTTGAAGAAACCAAGAAAAGAAGGAAATCTTGTGAAAACACCGAATAACGATCAAGGTAAGCGATTCTAAGCCTACTAGTAGTATACTGGAGTTTACTGGTGATTTCTCTGGTTTCTGTGAATTTTGAATGGTTGAATGACTTAGGGGAGGTTTTGTTCGAAATTATAAAAGGGGTTAACATGTGTTTATGATTCAAATAACAAGATAACATGTGATTAGAAACCGAAACTAGAGTGTTTACGAAGCAAAAACCATGAAATTTTGGACGGCTATACTAAGCTTGGGTTTGGCCAGAACAGGGCAGACTAGAGAAGTTGTATTTTGACCAATTTAATGATTCTGTTGTGTTTTAAACATGAAATTGTATAGGATAGGGGTTCGGTAGGAATTTTGGAAGCTCCGGGATTGAATTTTTGCCGAAGCTGAAAATCTGCCCTGAAAATTCTGTTTGGACATTATGTTTATGACGCATATTTGGGGTAGTAAATGATATCCAATTCCTATGAAATTTTTCAGGATTAAATTAGACATAATAATATTTAATATGAAAGGTAATGGGACGAATTTTGATTTGTGTAGACTGAGTTATGAATTTTTTAAAATGATTAATGATTCTGAAATGCAAACTGGACAACAGTGTCTGTTTGGGTCAAATTGAACTAATATGTGTGTGGTTGGCTACTGGAACCATTTTTCCTTGAAACTATACTTAATAAGGAGTCCATAGGCTTTGGAATCATCTCATTTTGACATTTGTTCTATGAGATATGATTTTCCAAAGTTACAGCACAAATTCTGGAAAATAGGGTCAAATGTGCGAAAATGAAGGAAACAATGAAATCATGGACATAACCTAAGTCTATTAATTTTATGATTAGTTAAAATGTATTAGACGACATTTAATATCAAGAGTTGAGATTAATATTGATCATCATCCAAAATGTGTTCTTATAGGAACCCGTAATTACCCGGAACGAGCAAGTTCTTGGAATCTACTCAGTTAAAGCAATCAAATAGTAACACTAGCTCTCACATACATTGTATGAACCCTATTTGTAAAAGTTCTGTTTATGTGGCTCAGTATCACTTAAGAGCCGTTGGCTGGAAGAACCCCTTGGTCTCATCCCTATTAATTTTATGATTACTTAAATGTATTAGACATTTAATATCAAGAGTTGAGTACTATATACAAGCCAGTGGGTTGGAAGAACCTCTTGGTCTCTTTCGTGTGACACCATTTGCAAGCTAGTTGGCTGGAAGAACCGCTTGGTCTCTTCCTAGTGGCATCATTCATAAGCCAAGTAGAAGGAAGAACCCCTTGGTCTCTTCCGATGATTAGGTGTAAGGCCTATTGGACCCTACCCTAATAAGTAGCCAACGTTGTGGTATTGTAACGTGTAATGAATAGTTGTAACTTATGTTGCATGTGATTTGTGATGTTTGAGTTTTGAGTATGGTAATGTATTATGTGAACTATTTCCTGTTTATGATTAATTGTATGTTCATGAATAAATGAAACACGTTGTGGATACTTCGTATGTGAGGTTAACTATTACTCTGAGATTCACTTGAGGTTAACTATTACTCTGAGATTCACTTGGATCCCAGACTTTCCCCAAAGTTCAGAACGTGGTCAAGGCAGCAGAATAGCTCTAAAGAAAAAGCAAAAAACATCGAAAATTGATGGTTGCAGCCTAGATATTAGATAGGACCATAGAATTATATATTATTTTAGTTATAGTTATTTTGGGGCTGTATAATTATGATACTGGTGCTTTAGATTTTGTATGATAAACTCTATAGAATAATCCTTGTGTGACCAAGAATAGCTTATCTATCGGTATACTATGATATTCATGTGTTGCCCATTATATATCGTTGTATTACTCTGATAAATGTTGTAATTACAAGAGGTATGACACGGGCAAACTGGATTTCCACACCTAATCAAACTGGTTACCTGTATGGACGATTTCTTGGAAGAACCAGATGGTCCGGTGAAAAAGAAGGCATTGAATCTCTTGGCGGAGGCAATGACCTTCACAGGCATTGCCACAGCGTTTCTTGATTATTACTCTATCAAAGCTTCGCCCTAATTAAGATGTTGGACCCTAAATGTCCCGGAAAATTACAGTTTTGGTATTTCTCTTTTCTGGTGGAATAAAATAACGGTTAAAAAATCTGATGTATTAATATTTGAAATCAATTATTCTGATGGTTTTACACTAGGTTTTATTTAATTTTTTAATTTTTTTTAGCAAAACTTAATTTTGCTTTGATTATAACTGCGTTTTGTTTGAATTAGATCCCGTTACATTATTTTTTTAATCTTCATCGTCAAAGCTTTGTTCAAATTTGATCTTTTAAAATTTAAGAGATACATGATATATGTGTTTATTGATGTTGATGGTAACCAGCCGAATTTCGAATACTGATTAACTTAGGTTGGTTCAAATTAAAGGTTGAAAATATGAGGTGTTCAGGGACAAAAAAATAAAAATAAAAGCAAATATTAAATCAAAGTATAATTATAGAAAAATGTCCAGAAATTAGAGAGAAGACTGACAAGGTAGAAAAGTGATTTCTAAGGCATACTTGAGGTTTAAGGATATTATTTAAAATTTAAATGCCTCGAAAACGAGTTATTGGCCCAAAAGCCTATTTTGGAGTGCGCATTTGGAAAACAAAGGAACAATAAGTATTAAATTTATTTTAGATCCCAAAAAACTAAGAAAACGTTATAAAATGTCATTTTGGTGATTTAGAAAATTATGAAGTTGTTGAGTTTCCAAAAAGTGGCCTAAATAATTGTAAAGATATTTTCAAGAATTAAGGGCCTGTCTTTTTGAAAATTTAAGGAAATATAGTTAAAGGTCATCTTTGGCCTGAAAATTTGAGGAAAATTATATTATAAAGGAAAGAAGATAATTAAGGCAGAAAATCCTTATAAAGTACTCCTCTGGTCCTAATTAAAACAACCTTAAATTTCATTAACTATGTCATAAAGTTGAACAAATTTATAATTTTACGTCTATTTAATATATATTATACCTTTTAAAAGCAAAGTCAATACAATAATAAATTAGGAGTAAAATTTATGTTGGATCGAATAGCTCCCTCTTAGGTATCTATTCGTCATAAGAACACAGATGTCTAGCCCTAGGTGGGCTAGTATGTTTATGTTGGATCGAATAGCTCCTCTTAGGTATCTATGGATGAGATACCTTTGAGAATAAAGATCACCGTACACAACCAAAGGGGGGGGGGTGTGTGCACGGTGTAGGCAGAATCGTAGATGAGAGAGAGCTTAGAGATTGTGTACCTTAGGGTTTACCATCTATTTATAGGGGGTACCTTAGGGTTAGGGTTTGGACTGTTGGGCCTCTGGTGCCTCCAAGCCCAAATGTTGTGCCATCACATCTGTGCAATATTGGTTGCCTCCTGTTGGGCCACACCTTAGTTGGGCCTATTATTTGAATCCATAACAGTTGCCCCCCAGCTCGGTAGTTCAGGCTTCTGAGCTGTCGGGATGTATTTTTCCCCAGTCGACTTTACTAGCCGAGCTTTGGCGTGAGCCTTACATTGCCGAGCTGAATTATGTTGATCCTGGTTGCCAAGGTCGCTTACCTTGAAAATCCGAGGTCTTGTCTCAAAGATCCTGAATAGCGTGGAGATGGTTCGCCTGCATTTGAATCCAGGTGTTGATCTTGGATATTGAAGTTGTCTTCACAAAGATCCGAGGTAATGTCTCTAGGATCCGAGATAATGTCGAGGCGGTTTGTCTGATTTCGAGGTTGGGATCGTTCTTCAGGTTATCCAGGCTAGATTGCTGTGAATCTTACCCTCTTGTGTATCTACCGCGCATTGCCGGGTTGTGTCATATTGACCCCGGTTACCGATGTCATTTGCTCAAAAATCTGAGGTAATGTCTCAAGGATCCGAGGTAATATCAAGGAGTTCACTCAACTTCGAGGTCGGGACCCTTATGCGTTCGCCATCGTTGCCCACTGACACCTGGCGGTTCTGTACTCGTGCGGGGTTTCAACCACCACACCTAGTCACCTATGGTTTCCGTGTGCATTTAATTCATCCGTCGTGTCACATGTGTCAGCCCTGCCTTTTGGGCTTAGAGGTCACTAGGCTGCCGAGGCGCCTTTTTGTTTGACCCGGATTCTGTATTCGGATTGTTCCATCTTGATTTGCTTTTGTCCGAGTCTTTGACGAGTTCGGATTCGTATTCTGCTACCGATGTGCCTGTTTAGGCGATAGATTTTTTTCCGAGGCGGGATCTATTTGCCTTTCCCTCGTTCTTAGTTTTTGCTTGCCTCGGCCTTGGTGAACCTGCATTAAAATTCAAAATTCAAATATCCTTGTGAGGGCTTCCGTTAGTTCTTTTCACACCGTTGTCATTAACAACTGTATAATAGTTGCCCCCCCGGCCTGGCAGTCAAGGGCTCTAGGCTGCCAGGGTGGATTTTTTATGGAACCCGGACATCGTATTCGAGTTGCTGCAACTTGTTGGATTTTGATGAAGTTTCTACCCGAGTTTCAACGAACCCCGGATTTACTTGTATTCTGGTTGAATTGCCCCCAGACATGTAGTTCGGGTTAATTGAAGTTTGAAACTTTGTCGATCTCTTCTTCTTCAATCATTCGAGTATCCGGATTTGTTTGTTGATCCGGGTTTGTTTGCTGCAGCACCGAATTGCCCCAATCTGAATTACCTTGAAGAGGAAACAGACCGGGCTTCCGAGCTTGTTACCGTATTTGCTTATATCGCCGATGACTTTACGGTGTCACTCCCGTCTTGTTGCCCCCACTGGGCAACAAGGGCTCTGGGCTGCCAGTGCCTTGACTATTTAACCCGGATCTCTCGTCCGAGGTTAATCCGCATTCCCTCCAGCCGAGGTGGTTCCTCGATGATGCCGCTCCTCCGAGTTGAGGGTCGAGGCTTTAGTTTTTCTTTTCTTTTAACTGGTCGGGGCATCATCGTGCCCTTTTGAAGAAAGGGCTGGATGTTGCCGAGGCCAAGATGAAGGCCTTGGAAGAGGAGCACGACGTCGCCAAGGCCGCTGCGAGGAAAGCGACCGAGGAGCAGTTACTCGTCAAAGAGGCATTGGAGACGACGACCTCCGAGTGTTCATGCTGAAAGCCTGGATGCTGTGAAGTCACTGTAGAAGCAGCGCGCCGATCTGGCCTCCGAGCTGGACTCGACCAAGGATGCTCTTCTGGCGGAGCAGCAAGCCCATTTGGACACCACCGACTCATTGAAGGAGACTGCCTCCGACTGCTTCGACGTGGCCTTAGAACAAATCAAGCACTTGAATCCGAACATATCCCTGAAACTCGTCGGGTATGACTACCGGGCTTATGTGAAGGATAGTTCCTGGTTCTGCCCCCTCCGACGCCCAATGGCGGGTCCATGTCTTTTGAGGAGGATGAACTGGAAGAGCAAGGCGATGATAAGGCCAGGCAAGGAGCTCCGGAGGCCGGGCAGTCCAACGAGGTGGTACCTTCTAGTGATGCTGCTCCCCCGAGCTAGGGGTCGGAGTTCTTAGCTTTATTTTTGCTTCTGCTTAAGGCGTCTGTGCCTGCTTGACTTTGAGTTTTCCTGGCGTCTGTGCCGGTTTGACTTTAAATACTCCCGGCGTCTATGCCGTTTTGACTTTGAATGTTCCCGGCGTCTATGCCGGTTGTAAGTTATGACAATCTCGATCATATATAACCAATTAATTGCCATACCATTTTTGAACTCTAACCGTAGTTAGAAATTCATCGATCGTAGTAGGTACAGGTCTTTTATACTCGATAAGAACTTAATTCTGGGAGTGATGGGCAGGGTTGTCTGTTTTAACCTCGTGGGGTGTTAACTTAAACGCACTACCTCGTTCCGGCTTGACTAGTCAGAAAAGTTAATGGTAACCGAAATAAGGGCGAGGTAGTCACTTGTTCAACCGAGGTGTCCATTACCTCTAATCAAACATTTTGACCTGATCAGGATCAGAATGACAACCCACTTTCTTAAATCGGGCGAGCGTTGACGTGTCAATTTCGCGAAGGCCACGTATGGCATTTTCGCCAAGCTCTGACCAATGCACGTCGGAGTACAACGGCCGGTGTCATACATCTAGATGGTTTTGTTTGTGATTGGGTTTGGGGACCACGGTGTCATGCCGGGTTTAGAGACCACGGCTTCATGCCGGGTTTAGGGACCTCGGCGTCATGTTTATTACCGGGAGTAACGACCTCGGTGTTTCTTATTTCTGACCGGGTGTGTTGACCTCGGTGTAATGCCGGTTTAAGGACCTCGGCCTCATGGTTATTACCGGTGTAATGACCTCGGTGTATCTCTTTGACTATCGATAGTAAAACAGATGAATTTGCATTGAGGAATTCTTTATCCGGGGTCCTTTTAAGGAGCGCACGTGGAGTCAATTATACTTTACACGGAGCCCGGATTTTAACTGGAATTCAGTGTAACCGGGGTCCATTCAAGAATCTCTGCGGATCCCGAACGTTAACTAGATTTAGTTAACCGGGTCCCACTTCAAAACTTCACACGGAGCCGAGATTTTAACCATATTCGGTATAACCGGGTCCGCCTTCAAGAATTCACACTGATCCGGATTTTAACCAAATTTTACTGCCAGATTCGGCGTAGCCGAGGTCCGTCTTCAAGAATTCACACGGGCCCTGGCTTTAACCGTATTCGGCGTAGCGGGTCCGTGTTCAACAATTCACACGGAGCCCGAGCTTTAACTGTATTCGGCGTAGCCGGGGTCCGCCTTCAACAATTCACACGGAGCTCGGGCTTTAACCAGATTCGGTGTAGCCGGGGTCCGCCTTCAACAATTCACATGGATCCCGGATTTTAACCAGATTCGGTGTAACCGGGTCCACCTTCAAAACTTTACACCTGAGCCCATAATTTAACTAGATTTAGTGTAAGTGGGTCCGCTTCCAACAAGATTATTGTAACTGAGACTCAGTACAATTTTTAGGCTTGCAGCCTCTCCAATTCCACAAACTCTCAATGTTGCTTCCAATGTCAAGTCATTTAGAAGCTTTGGTGAATATGGAAAAACGAGCAGCCTCCTTAAAGGTAGCTGCAAGAAAAATGAGGAAAAATATTTTCCAACAAGATCAATAACACCATCTTGGGAGTTTGTGATGGTTTAATCTCATGTGGGCTTGTCATATTGTGTAAAACAAAATCCTCATAACTGGAAGTGAGCCTATCAGTGGGTTGAGAGAGGTATCCAGCTTGAGAAGCAATAAGGGCCATGTAAATTGAGATATTGGGCCTAAGATATCTTTACTTCGTTTCTGAACCATCCTCTGCTGCTAAATTTTGCTGTAGCTTCTTTGAACCGCAACCTTAAGGTTCGTTTTCCTACTTTGCAACTTATCTTGTGTGGGATTTATTTCATTCCTCACAACTTCAATTGCTTCCATTTTGGCAACTTGCCTTGTAGGCTCACAAACCCAACAATTTAGCACGCTCCTCATATAGAGCATTAGGTGGAAAACATTTTAATAAACTATTTTCCACTGTTTGAGCAATTTATCAAGTGAGGGACTTGCAACAATTTGCAAACTCACCCAACTACAAGTATGGCATCATTACCGATCTCATGGAATTTATAAGAGATGAGAAGAGAGCTATTTGGATCTTGTACTTCTTGCAGATTGTACCACATCCAGCCCCTCCTTTAACTCTAGGATTGTTACCAACAACAAGTGCAAAAACAGCAGCAACTTTTTTTTTTTGTTTTACCAAACAATTGCAATTTATTTTCATATGAGAAGACTTGCATGTAGGCAACATGGTTGTTTCAACTATGCATGATGAGTCATGAAAATGTGCAAGCAATCCACATAGATTCAGCTTAGGCACAGATGGAGAATGATCTAATTAATAAATCAAGCATTTATGCCCACAACAAGATGATCAAGAAAATGTCTATAATACTTCATGAGAATACTTCATGCATAACACTTCACAGGTTATCGTATTAGTTCAATGAAAAAGCAAATAGCAATATCCTTTAAAGCTTCCAGAGGTATCCGTAATCCCCAATGTGATAATCATCAAAAGAATCAGCATCGTATGCATAGCATTGGCATTATTAATTGATAACAACTTAATTGTCATCAATCATGCATCCACAGAAACTATGTATTCCTAATGGCACAACAATCATTGTTTGTTTTCAATATAAATGCCACTCGGTTTTTTGTAGAAAAGGCAATCTTTTGCTATATGTTAGACATTTGGTATTTCATATGTGGAGGCTTCAGAAATAAATAAGAGTTCCCAACATCAAAGGTTAGGATGATAAAACACAAGCAACTGGTGTGTTAATCATTGAACAATCAAAAGTTCAAAAAATATTTATCACACATAACCTGAAGCATCATGGTGCACTGAGGAGACTTCAAGAACACGACATCTTGGGCTGTTGAGAAATCAACTCCAAATCTTGCTACCAAAATATCGATTATTGCAATTTTAACCTTTGGTGTTGAATGACATGACACCACCGCTCCTGTGAAGAACTTTGATGATAATGAACAAATTATTTTCCCCCGACTCTTATAGCAGCAAAAGTAAAAAAGAAATCTGGTTCTGGAGACAAGCAATAAGATTGCAAGAGCAGATTCCCTCCGTAGAGGGAAATTGCCACCATCTTCTCCGATTGAATATACACACAGGTACTTACTCACAAGTCAAATGTAAACAACAATAAATACTATTTACTCTGACCTGGTACGTTTCTATAGCAGTGGTGAGTTCTGAGTTCCAATGAGCATTCGTATAGTACCTTACTCTTTTCAAGCCAAAAATAAATGTGAACGCCCTTCATTGTAAAGCCAGAAAAGCCAATTTGCTTTTGGGCTATCTCTGACCACGTACTTGTATATTCTGCATATTCTTGGTGATCAGGACGAAAAAGCATATCTAAACAAAACCTGTTGAATCTCTTTATTGAAAGAAATCTGCTTAAACAAAACAGATCTAAGATCTTCCAACAATGCCGAAGATGATAACAACGGCAAGTGGTTCGGATCCTGCGCTGGCGAACTCGAATTCACAGCAGAATTCAGCTGAAACATGTGATTCCAAATACTCAAACTCCGACTATTGCTTCTGCCATAGATGAAGAACACACAGTTCCGACTCCTTCATTTGCTCACATAGCGGATTTAAATCTTCTGGAACTTGAAATTCAACTGAGGCATTCGAGAACTAAAATCTCCAATGTGGAACACAGCAGCCGGAGAAGAGGATCTGTTCTATGAACCCAGAAGCGTAGAACCAGAGATCGATGCCGTGAATCCAGAAGAGACGATACTCTACCTAGATTGAATCAATTGAACCGGTCTTTCCGTCAAAATCCCACGTTGCAATCATTAGAGGCTAAAGCCGAGATATAAGCCGAGATGTTCTTCGACCGAGGCTGAGACCGAAATAATCTGAGACCGACATTCCTTAGAGGCTAAAGCTGAGATACCCCGAGACCGACATTCATTAGAGGCTGAAGCCGGCTTCTACAATCTCGGCCATGACGCAAACTCGGGAAATGTTCGAGCCATCTCGACGTTCTCACCCCGTCATCAACTAGCGCAGTAGCAAGATGGCCACCTTGTCTGGCCTTACGAGATGAATTGAGCATAGGAGTATGCCGAGATAATCTTCAGTTGAGACCGGGGCTCAAGATAAACCAAACGAGTACGTTCACAGCGTCGGCGGTGGAGCTATCGCCGGATTGCCTGATGCTTGAATTCAAAGCGGGTATCTGGTAAGAGCTCCGTCTTTGCTTGCATCCCAATTCGTGGTTGCTAGAATACACAACGCTGGAAGAAGCCGAGGCGGGAATTAGGGTTTTGTTGATTGTGGTTATCAGATTTGTCTGAGCCATTATCGCTTAGATCTACATAGTTCTGAAGAAGATCCATTGGGGTGTTGATTGACGAAGCATTGGAAGGGGAAAAAATGAATTCAAATCATTGACCTTGGGGGCGAGAATCAAAATTTATCGAATATTGCAGCTTCTTGGTTGAACCATCGTTGGTCATAGGAATCAAAATTTAACGATCCCCACGGTCGGCCCCAATGTTCTGTCATAAGAACACAGATGTCTAGCCCTAGGTGGGCTAGTATGTTTATGTTGGATCGAATAGCTCCCTCTTAGGTATCTATGGATGAGATACCTTTGAGAATAGAAGATCACTGTACACAACCAAAGGGGGTGGGGTGTGTGCACAGGTGTAGGCGTAATCGTAGATGAGAGAGAGCTTAGAGATTGTGTACCTTAGGGTTTACCATCTATTTATAGAGGGTACCTTAGGGTTAGGGTTTGAACTATTGGGCCTCTTGTGCCTCCAAGCCCAAATGTTGTGCCATCACATCGTGCAATATTGGTTGCCTTCCTCGTTGGGCCACACCTTAGTTGGGCCTATTATTTGAATCCATAACAAAAAGGATTAATTTATGAGATTCATTTTGTAAGTTCAGTGTAGTTGAAGAAGAGCAAAATGGTAAAGGTTCAGTTTTTGAAAACTTTGGCCCAATCGAATGCAATAAAGTTTAAGCTTACAAGATAAGCTTATCGTTACGTTAGGATCAAGGGAAATAAAATAATCCATTTTTCCAATTAAATAAAACATCCCCATCAGCTTATCTCCATTTTCGAACTGAACCAGAAATAAGGGAGAAAGGGAGAGTTGAAGACCGAAAGGAAGAAAAGAAGGTGATTCAAGCTCAACCTCACATGCAATCACACTTCTAAGTAAGGGTGCCTAAATCATAATCCTACCTTTGTCTTCTCATTTGCTTAAATATTTAGCAAGCTGATAACTCTTGAAAGTTCGAAGCTAGAAAGGGAAAATGAAAAGCAAGAATGAAAAACATGAGAAAACAACTTTAGGCATGGAATAAGGCTAGGAATTAGTAATTTAGTTTCTTGTAGTGTGATTGTTGTTGCATGTTGTTGGATGATATTATTCGAAATTTTTTAAGTTTGAAGACTTGGGGAGGTGCTTTGCGAATTGTTAAAATATATTAGTCTTCTATTGTTACAAAAAGTCTTAATTAAGGTCTGAAGGCGATAAGGAGTTGTATAGATGAAAGCAAGCTACTACCTCCAGTCCTTTTTATAAGTAACATTTTCCCTTATAGGGGTGGTCCTTAATATAAGTAATAAATTCATTCTGTCTGAAATTAAAAAATATATATATTTTTATCTCCATTAAATATATGTCATTTATTATCTCTCTACAATAAATTTTCACCAATTATCTCTTATATACTCGCTTTATAAATAACAGTATAATTGGAAATAATAGTACGAATTTGACACATTTGTTGCTTTTGCGTAACATTTTGAACAACATGATTTAAGTATTTGTTACTTATAAAAAGGACTAGAGAGAGTATTATGCAAGATGTATAATGCTATCTATGCCTTGGCTAAGACTGTTTGAGTATGCTAGATTTGAATTGAAGTTTTTCATGTGCTTAGAAGAGAATTTCTTAAAGCTGTAAATTAAGAAAAATGCAATATATGATGAAAAGGGTTGTCTGTTTAGAAGAAAAATGCAATAATTATTCTTCTCTCCAATTTCAGTCTTAATGGTGAACCCATTATTTCCAAGAAAGTATTTGATGGGTCATCAATCTGAGTAAAGGGTTGTCTGCTACCCCTCCCTAATGTGCCCCTTGTTGCCCTTCATTTTTACCCCACAAGCCAAATGTTTTTTCCTTGTTTCTTAAGATCATTAGATTCTATATGAAATGGGTGACATTTTAATATCTTATGACCAAAAATGGTTATGTTTTCAATTTTGTTTACAATTTAAAAAGTATTTACATAAAAACCTGTTTAGTTTATTTTAAATTTGAACTATTATTTCTTTAAAAAATGGTAACAAATTGAAAACATAACCATTTTTTTCTATAAGATATCAAAATGTCACCTATTTTAAGTAGAATCTAATGATCCAAATAAACAAGAATAAACATTTAGAGAGTGGGATAAAAATGAGGGGCAACGTGGGCACATCAAGGAAGGGCAGTAGACACCACCTCCCCATCAATCTGCGATTCAATAGCCATATAGAGGGTTTGGAGAGGGAAAGAGCGCAGATGAGGAGAGAAGTTGAAAAGAGATATAGTTTTTCCCCCTCTTATTATATATAATTTTACAAATATATTCACTTTTTATCTTTTATCTTAAAATAATATTTTTATTAATGTATTTGTTTTATAAAATATAATAATATGAAAATATATTTAAACCAAATAATTTGATTTTAAAGTAGGAAGAGTGACATATAGGTCCCAACCAAGAGAAATAATATATTGACAAGTCTCATAAATTATTAATGATAACTAATTCACTTGTTAATTCCCCTGCTCACTTGTCAATCATGACTTTTCCGACATTATTTCTCTTGATTGCGACCTAAAAGTCATCATCCCTTTAAAGTATTTGATGAAGTTGGTCAATATATTTTTACTGAAATATATAATTTGTTTTGATCTTAAACATGATTTTGATAAGGGTCTTTTAATCATTTAAATGTTTGCCAATTTTCTTTCCTCCTTATTTGCTCTCGTCCATCGAAAGAGGGGGTAATAGTATTTTCTTTCCTCCCAACTTCTCTCCTCCGTCAAAATGGAGTCTAAAAACTTTTTCAACCAGCTCCTCTTATTTACCCATGTTGTTGGATGAAGAACAGAAGACGCGCAAAAGAAGAGGAGGGAAAAAAAAAAGATAAATTAATAAATTAATACTAGTAGTAAGTAATTACATAAACGAATAACTCGAATAAGAAATTTGATGGATGAAATGAAATATTTGAAACGAGTTGGTTTGAATTAGTTGTCTCTCATTTCAGCTCCCAAAAAAAAAAAGGATAGTTGTCTCTCATCACCACCGTTCATGCCATTGTAACAAACAAATGGCCCAGATTTCATTTCTTTTTTAAACTACATCGTTTATAGAAAAAGAGCGCAGCAAGAGAATGAAATTGGAGAGAAGCTAGTATTATCACGATGTCATGACCTCATGGAAGATTCTTTCTATTTATTTTTGTTTGATTTTCGACAATGATATAATCTATTTATTTTTATTTAACATTTGGGACAAAAAAGATTTTTGCAGACAAAAATATCAACATATTTTAATTTATGATAACAATTACATAAAACTGGACCTTTTTTCTTGAGATCAACGATAGGGATGTTTTAATATGCTTAGGAAATTTTTCGTAATTGTATTATGGTTTACTTCTAATTATTTTTACCTCCTCAATTTAGGTGTCTTCGGTAAATTTGAATTTATAGAAAGGATAATTAGAATGGCTTCCCTAATCATTGATCCACCAATTATAATTCTTAATCCCCTGGCCACTATATTATTATAGCCATCTCACCCCTTTTCATTTATGTTATCAATGACAATGGCTTCCATGGCCTTCCCAGGTACATCGCAGCCCCCTCTAGATCATCTGTAGCTCTGATGGAGCAGTTATGCATGGAGAAACCCTGTTACACTTCTACCGGCCTTACCTTTTCAAGTGGCGGATAGAGTGACTTTTATAAATAAATAAATACGTAAGAGCAATGAGAATAATTTGGACAATATAATTCTGATAAAGTAAACAAGTAATCAAAAGTACGAATCCCTCTAAGAGTTAATATACAATCATCCAGAAAAATTTCAAAATAACTATAATGTACAGTCATCCGAACTAAGATGTAATATCAAAAAGCTTTCTCCCTCCTCCATAATACTTCAACCGTGCTCTCCCAACTTACCTCCAGTCTCCTGCCCCGATCTAAATGTACTTCCTATATTCTTATAATAGTCTGGGATTCATAGATGAATCCCAAAGTTACTGATTAATAACGAATAATTTTAAACTTATTCAACAAATTTCTTATTGGAAAACTAGAACACATTTTTATTTTTCTCATTAATTGTCCGCGGCTTGATTTTGGCTATTTTGCTCTCTGATTTGTTTTGTAATTCAAATTTTTCGTTTGGTGGTGGTTGTACTTGTATTTGTTCCATTAACGGGGTGGCGTAGGTTGCACCGTCGCCATCGGACTCCGTATGCACAGGATCCTACCCCACCCCCTTACCCACGTGGAGGTGGTGGTGGGACCTTGGGGAATGTCACGTGCACCCTGCGTGCCAAAGTGTCGGTGAATTGGTTAAAAGCTCGCTCATGAATATCATAATTATATCAATAATTTGGTTTTTTAATTATAAATTCTACTTGTTTGTCACATTATTAAAATCTATAAATTTTTCATAAATGTAATTGAAAAATTGGATAATATATAACCTAAGAAAAAATTCAAGGATTTCTTGTTAGCGCGGCTTACATACGTAATTAACTATTAGCAAATTCTTATAAATATAGAACCATATATAATAGCTTCCTGTCATCTATAATGAAATTCTAACTGAATTGAAAGAGACCAAAGTATGATAGCTTTATATTTGACCTTAATCCAATATTTTTATTCACAGCTCATATCAAATGTTTTTTCTTTATTATTTGTTTTCTTCCGAGTTATTGATTGAAGGTTTAGTATAATAAACAATTAACACATGATTATTAAAACTATAATATATTAATTAGTCAGAAAACTCGCCTTCTCCAACAAAGTCAACTTTATATTTTGTACCCGTTATGTGGTATAACTGGTAAGGGCATGAGGAAAACTTAAGGCCAAATTTTGTGAAGCACACTTGATGGGTGATGTGAAAATTTTTTGGTCTCTAAACTTGGAAAGGAGAAACCTTGATATTACCAATATATATATTCTTAAATTATTCTTTTCAACTCTAAATTATTATTATTATTTGAAATTATATCAACTTATAAGAAAATTTTAAAAATTATAAGTCTGTATACTTTGAAGATATTTATACCGGTTGTGTTCAATATACTAAATTTAATTTAAAATCAATTTTTCTAAACATTACTTCTATTTTTATTTCATTATTTAATGTATGTGTTTAAATTGTAGGAAAAATAACAGAAAAATAACTTTGAAATTACAAAATTTCAAATCAGGTTTTTTTTTTTTTTTTAAAAAGAGTTTTGAATTGCTTATTAAATCTCGTCATTCCCTTATCAACTCTTGTTAACAAATCTGATTTAAAATTTTGCATTTTTGAAATTATTTTTCTGTCATTTTCCCTCAATTTTATTTTGAATGGGGTTCCCATTAATTGGGGTAATGATTAAATGTGGTATTTAACAAATTTAACACAAATTTGTTACAAATAACTATATTAACTTATTTCTTTAATATCTTGCTCATATATTTATATTTGAATTTATCAGTATTTTATTATTCTAGGACTTTAATTAGGATTCTTCATCATCGTTCGTACAAGTAGTTTTAGGGTTTCATGGTAAGAGGACTTGAATTATTGATCAGATTGAATTACAGTTATTTCTTGATCTTTCTCTCTTCTTCGACTCTACCCTTCTTCTCTCTGATCTCTTCCCTTCCTCTTCTTTCATTTTTCCTCCTTCTCATCTCGTTTGTCCCCTTTCCCTTCTTGTTTTACATAAAGAGACTTTTTCAAGAATTGGGACTTCCTATGGCCTGGACATCAAGGCATCAACATAGACTCCATTTAAAATTTGTTACCATTGATCTTTGTTCTTCATTAAAATTAAATGTATATTAAACGTCAAATTAACATCATTTCCTTTTCCTCTTATTTTATTCTCAGAATCTTTTATTCACATTTAGATAAGATAAAAATGGATAGTTCATATTTTAATATTTTAATACATGATTCTTCTTATTATTATAAATATAAATAAATAAGTGCAAACTATTAAAATCTTACCTGAAAAGTTTATAACTACAGTATATAAAAATAGAATTTTTTTTTAATAATATTATAATAATAACGTTATATGATATTAAATTTGAACGATAGATCTACCTTTTAATCAAAGATAGAGATGAGATAACGAGAAGAAAATGGGAAGATGACTTGTCTTCATCATTCTTGCGGTAGGATCATTTTTATTCCGTGGATATATCATACGTAGTATATACACTATATACAATATTCATTCAATATAATTTGAATTTGGAAGATAAACAAAATTTCCTACCAGTTGGACCTGATAATACATCATAGCAAAACGGTACGTTTTTTCCTGTAATTTATGTTCATAATATTATATAATTATGCGTCCCTCATTTTTATTTCTATTTGAATCATTTTCCTCATTATATTAAGTTATATAGGAACTTGAAATATACATTATCAATTTCCAAGTTGTATTAAATATGAAGTGAAATATTTTGACCACCTTTTTAGTTTGCTTTAATAACACAGACCCCTTCTATTAAGAAAATAAAAATATATAGTTAGTCTATCTGTTAATTTCATTCGAAATTTTCTGGCCAAAAAATATATATCGTTAGAAATATCTTAGAGATTCTAAGTAGTTACTCCTCCGGTCTTTATTATAATATACCAACTAACAATTCTCACAAACCAATAAAAATAGTTAAAGTCACTAAATTTGTCCTAAAATTTTAGTAATTTCAAATATCAACTCTAATAATTGCACTTAACTCTAATATTATATTAATTATTACTCTCAAGGGCGGATCCAGAAAATTACTAAAGAGAGGCACCATTAGCAGGGGGATTCGGGGGTTGCCTCTAAAATTATTTTTTTAAGGAAAGTTTTAAATGCATTAAAAAAACGAAAGAATAGGGCCTTACTCATATATTTATTTTTAACAACTAAATCAGCCCATCTAACAACTAAATCAGCCCCCGCTAACAACTTGATCGATCCCATTAACAACTCACCTTGGGCCCTTTTAGGAATTTTTAGAATCTTGGGGCCTTTTTGAGAATTTTCAGAATCTTAGGGCCTTTTTGGGTATTTTCAGAATCTTATGGACTTTTTTGGTATTCTTTTGGTAATATGGGCCTTGAAAAGGATTTTCCCAAAAATCATAATGACATAAATATATGTAACACTAGACAAATTCATTATGATCGAGAAGCCCAATGAGGGCATGATTTGAATTGCCCACCATAGGCAAATCAGCATTATTTCATCGAGATGAAAAATGTCAGGTTTTACATTTGAAATGAGTTTGACAACCATCTTGAAGAATATACTTGTTCGTTTATTTATATATTTATATATATACATATATATGAGTAAATACATTTTCTGGTCCCTGGAAAAAAAAAAAAAAAAACACGGATCCCATTTTAGTCCCTCACATAAAAAAAAAAAAAAAAAAAAAAAAAAAAAAAAAAAAAAAAAAAAACCCCTTTTTAGTCCCCGAAACGGACGAATAGGGGTTGATTGGTGAACATTTTGATCCCTCGCAAATTTTCAAAAACCCCTTTTTAGTCCATAAATATGTCCTATTTTAGTCTCTAAGGATGAAACTGGGGTCCGTGTTTTTTTTTTTTTTTTTTTTTTTTCGTGAACCGAAAGGGTATTTACTCTATATATATATAGTCTTGCAAAAAGTATTGTTAAATTAATAAGATACAAAATTTGACAAGTCTAATTACAAATAAATTAAAATTCATTATATCATGTAAATTTTATAAGACGTTGCTGTATAATTTTTAAATTATCAATAATCAACTCATTGTACAGATTTTATGCAATGAACAAGGAAACATATCTAATAAAGAATTTGATATTCAAATTCCTTGACATGCTTAGTTTTTCGCCAAGAAAATTTAATTAGTTTACATTCTACGCCATTGCCGCATGATATCACAACATATATAAAATATGGAACTAAAACCAAATGGAGAAGAAAGGCATTCTAAGATCAGTTTCCTTTTTTAAAAAAGAAATTATCATACACAAACAAATTAATTATTTCGTCACTTTTTTATAGTTTTACCTAATTTTTGATTAGGTCTCTTCAGGTTTATTTATTTATTTATTGAATCCTTACATTTTCCTTAAATAGAGGAAATATTCTCCATACTCATATAATCTGTTAATTAGGGTTGACTAAGTGATATGTAGGTTGTCACAAAATATAAATAAAGAGGTTTTTTAAAATAAATCGAAAGAATAATATTTATTTATTACTAACATAAAAATAAAAAATTATTATGCTCGTAAAAGTCTTCTTGCATCTACATAGAGCTGGGAATTAGGGCCGGCTTATAAAAGACCAGGGTCTAGGGTAAGAAAAACATCTGTTTTTTTTCAAAGCCCTACCAAGAGCACAACCTTAGCCTGGGCCGGCCCTCTAGGACCCAAAAGTTATTATTCCAAATTTTAAATATTTTTCCTCCTTTTTTTCAAAGAAATATAATTAGTAAATTACAACAATTAAAGTTTTAATTTATCAAATAAATGTTATCAACTTTAATATCTAAACAACACGAATCATCCAATAAATGTAATTTTAAAAAAAAAATATTCACACAAATAAAAGGGGAAATTGCTCTTTGTATATTTTTATATACAGCCTTACCGTACTCCTAAAGATTTTATACACAAAAAATACCTATACTCGAATTCATGTGCTTATGTATTCCCATATATTATATATTATGTTTAATTTTTAAAATAACAATAATTAATATGATAATGTGGAACCAGTGTAAAATTAGTGTTGAGAAAACTAACTGTGTAAGTTTCATGTTCCCTAGTTACCTTAATATAGATGGATCTATCTCATTATAAAAAATAAAAATTAGAGGTAAACTGTGGAAATAGGAGCATCATTTTTTCAATGTGCCATTTCGCACAGTGACGCTTCCGTCAACATTTATAGGGTGGGGATTAAAAAGAAAAAGAAGAGGAATGTTGTAGACACATAGCACAACGCAAGAGACCAAGACGGATATGAAATTAGGGTTAAGTGACTTAAGTCTAGGCAGCTCCTGTCTCATGGCACTTTGAATAATTAAAAAGGAAAAAAACAATAGCTATAGTTAAAGGGTCTAACTGGGTCACCCTACAAGACCAATTTCAAAAATCTCGTCTATTTTTCAAACCCCACCCTTAGGCCAGTGCTTGAATGGGCCGACCCGACAGATTTGGTCCAATTTCCCGACTCTACATCTACATATAACCTGTATTTTTGTTGGTCTTGATTTTATATAGATTCATGTGTCAAAATTAATTTAGGTAAAAGTGCAAAAATACATATGTGTTTTAACCTTAGGAATGCCTAACACCAAATATTTTTTTAGGTGTAAAACTACACATGAACTTTAAAATTGGGGCAAAAATATCATCACTGTTAAATCTAACTAACACCGTCACTTTTTGTGGTGGCTCCCATACTATTTTCATAGAAATACCAAAATGCCCCTAGTTTAAAAAGGAAGGAGAAAAAAAAAAAAAAAAAAAAAAACCGTCCCCTTCCAAGCTCAATCGGATTTTGAGATCTCTTCCTCCTTAGACGATCCTTACCAGTCTTACTAGGCAGGACATAAAACAAGCTATAACTACAAGATGATACCTTAGAAGTAGCAAGCTACTTCTCCTAACCACAAGTAAAGGCATACCCTCAATTAGAAAACTACCTTGATTATCTGAGATGCCAACAAAGAAAGAAACCATATAGGGTCGAAGAATTCATTCATGGTAAGAAATCATCAAACCAACAGTTATCAAACACCCAATAGTCTGTTGACAAAAAAAAAAAAAAAAAACAGTCATTAATGTTCTTACAGTAATTAGGTAACAATGGCGACAATGATCGAAGCAAGCTCGTGAATAGCTTCGTTTTCCTGTTTAAGGAGCGATTTCACGTTGTCAAAGCTTCGTTTCCCATATCCTTCACGCCGTCTTCTACAAATTTAGGATTTCCTTTTTCCAGAGCTTCAATGGCTTCTGGAACATCTATCTCCACCACCATCCCTTACATCCCGCGGCAAGATTTCAATGCATGCCTCTGCTTCGAATTTAAACCCCCTCCTCTCAGGAGATTGTCGATTTTGTCCTCTGTCGCCTTCACTTTCACCGTTATCAATTTCACCATGATCAGACCTAGGCCTAAGAATTAAATTAGACACGATTGATGATTAATCGATTCAGCGATTGATTCGAGTAAGGAATTGTTGAATAGAAAGGATGAATTGGTTAATGATCGGTGCTTGTGAGATTAATTGTTACCTGCGACGTCAATATCAGAACTTTCGGGAGATCGGATTTCAGGGATTTAACGTAGAGATCGTAGTTTGGGGTTTGCTTGCAGGTGGTTTCGATCAGAGTTTTGTCGTCGGAAACAAGGAGGGCTAGGCAAAGGTGGAGTTGGGGCCGCTGGAGGAGGAGAGTAAGGTGTCGCCCGGGTGCACGGTGGAGGAGCAGTATTTTTGTGTTTGGTGATGACTGATGAGCGACTATCGACTGATAGGGAATAGGGAAGGAAGGGCAGTATAGTAAATTAAAAAAGCTAGGTATTTTTATTTCTTTTAATAATGTGGGGCCACTGCAAAAATAAAGGTGTGAGTTAGATTTAACGGTGATAATAACTTTTTCCCCAATTTTAAATGTTTATGTATAATTTTGCACCTAAAAAAACATATGATGTTAAGCACTCCTGAAAATAAAATACATATATACTTTCACACACTTACCCAAATTAATTCAGGTCATGTGCATGCTGAGTAAATGTCACATCATCATGCATCTACCAAAGTCATTTCTTTTACAAATTAACGAATTAATATCATATGGACAAATACTTATATTTGGGGAAAACAACAAGGGCCCAGTCAAAAGGGGAAAAAAATTATTAAAGTTTAATTAAAAATGAGATAAAATTATATGTACTTGCACATTAAATCCCCTCCCCCTAAAAAAACACACGTAATAATTTTAAAATGTAGGACAAATAATTAAATATAATTATTCAAAATGACAAAAACTGTACAAAAGAATGAAACCATTACTAGTGCAAAAAAAGGCTTTAAGACCAACCGAAAGAGGCATCGTAAGATCGGATCTCATGACGGTCTTGTTCCAGCGGTCTTAAAGTTTAAACTTTTAAGACCGCTTAGAACAAGATCAGTCTTAAAATTTAGACCGGACTTTTGAAATATCCAAAGATCTTAAAAGTGTTTCAAAATAATAATAATAATAAAAATAACAGTCTTAAAAGTATATTTTTAAGATCGGATCCTTTATAATCCGATGTGTTCTATATATTTACGAAATTGTCACGGTCATACTTTTAATAGCAGATCTTTTATAATCTCGTCTTAAAAGTCTTCTATATATTTATGAAATTGTCACTGTATACTTTTAAAACCGAATCTTTTATAATCCGGTCTTAAAAGTGTTCTATATATTTGTTGGAAATTTAGATTTAATTAGTTAGCATATACGATTATATTGTGCAATGATCTTAATTAAGTTGTTAGAGAGATTTTAGGAATTAAGTTAGCAGATCATGGTTTTTTTGAATTTCGTAATTATATTCCTGATTGTAATCCTCTTAATTAAGTTGTTAGAGAGATTTTAGGAATTAAGTTTGCAGATCTTGTTTTTTTGAATTTCGTAATTATATTCCCGATTGCAATCATCTTAATTAAGTTGGTAGGGAGATTTTAGGAATTAAGTTGGCAGATCATGGTTTTTTGAATTTCGTAATTGTATTCCTGATTGTAATCCCTGATTAGAGGAACTCGCCTGTGTCAAGATTATTTACTTATTAGCATTTGTATATAATTCCAATTAAGCGAAGGAATAAATTATGGCATTTTCATACTCATCTCTGATCAATCCTTCTCACAATATTTACCAAATTGCCACCGGTCATACTTTTAAGACCGGATATTTTATAATCCTATCTTAAATATTCTATATATTTACGAAATTGCCACCGCTCATACTTTTAAAACTGGATCTTTTATAATCCGGTCTTAAAAGTATTCGATATATTTACTAAAGTGCCACCGGTCATATTTTTAAGACCGGATCCTTTATAATCTGATCTAAAAAGTTCTTTATATTTACAAAACTGTCACCGATAATACTTTTAAGACCTTATTCTCTATAATCTGGTCTAAATGAGGCGATTCTAAAGCTCTTTTTTACACTAATGCATATAGTAAACATATCAAACCAAAATGTTATGAACTTATAAAGAATAAATAAGGAAGTTACATTTTTCATTTTTGTATGCCATTGTATATGATAATTTATAATATTTAAGAAATTGAAAACGAATCAATAATCGTTAAATATAGATTCAAAGAAATTAAGTTCGACCCAATTAGACTAAATTAATATTATTTCAATTATAACTGATTAAAAAAATTATATTTTTATAATGATTTATAATTTCTTATAAATTTTCATCATACACTTTCATAGAAAAGAAGCTAAAATATATAATATAAATATTATGTATTATTCTATAAATGAAGAGTTAATAATGATTAATAAACAAACATTTTAATGAACTAATATATATAAAATAGGGTTAAAATGCAGATTGGCCAACCAAGTATTATGTTAGAGCACCGAACACAAAAATGTTTTGAAGGTATCAAAAATACCAATGAACAATCTAAAGAGAGTGAAAATACTAATGAAGAAATAAATTCTGATGAAATTAGCACAATCCCCGTCTTGGTCTATTCGCTGAAGTTTTAAATTCTTCATTGGTATTTTTTGCTCCATTTCAATTGTCCATTAGTATTTTTAATACATTCAAAACATTTTTGTGTCTCGATACTTCTAGTGTAACACTTAATTGGTCAATCTGTACTTTAATTCTATAAAATAATATCTTATAGATGAAATATGTGATTATGATTGTCGACCTAAATTCTAAATCCTAAATCCTAATATGTACTTGTCTGACTATATTGTGTGTGTATTGTCTTGGGATAGTGTCCTTTACCTGCCTCTCCCCACTTAGGGCCCGTTTGGTTGACAGAATTTGAAGGAGAGAAAGGAAACTTAATACAGTTTCATGCAAAAAGACCGTTTGGTGCGTCAAGTGCCCGGAACCCAACTTCCCGGGCCCACACCGGGCTCACCACTCTTCCCTCATATGTGGAAACTTGAGATCCCACCAAAATTGGTGGGATCTCAAATTCCTTGGTCACTATTCACATTTTTGGACATGATTTACCCCTAAAATTCAAACTTGGCGGAAAGTTCGAATTTGACGGGAAAGTTTGAACTTTGCGAAAAAATTTTGGATTACAAATTCGAACTTAACAGGGACATTTTTTTAAAAAATATATTTTACCAAAAAAAAAAATAATTTCCTTTTTTATTTTGAATTAATTTCTTTTGAGGATAAAATAGACATTTCTTAATTCTTTACCAACTACCACTCCTTTATTTTCTTTCTACCAAACAACTCAAGCCATCTTCCCTAATATTTTAAATCTTCATTTCCTTCTTTTTAAGTTCATTTCCCTTCCCCAAAATTCTTTGAACTAAACGGGCCCTTAGTTTGTCAACTTTCTTGTCACTTCTCCACTTGTCTTGTCAATCAGTTTCCTGCCTATCTTTGGGATAGGTAGGGAGAGCTCCTCCCATCCTGACTGTTTGTTGGATGGGATTTAGATTTGGCCCGCATTTAATTTTTTTTTTTAACTATCAATTTGTAAATGAAAAAAAAATCATTTTTTGAAAATATGTTAGTTGAAAAATTATCTTTATTTTAGATTCTCCACCTATTAAAATAATTATTTCTTAAAAAATCAAAAGTAAAAAAAATCAAATCGATCATCCAAATCCCATCTCAAGGTCCCGGATGGGAGAAGCTCTCCCTACCTATCCCAAAGATAGATAGAGAAACTGGTTCCCCACTTTTGTCGTTTTTACTAGTTTTTCCTATGCAAAATATTAACTAGAATTAAACTTACTTTCATATTATATTTTAGAATTTAATCAGAATTCCAAAAGTCTAAATAGACGCGTTGAAAGAAATAAGTAAGGAGATTTCTTCCTCTTTTTTTTTTTTCTTTTTTTTTTTTTTTTTTTTTTAAATTGTCTTACAGGTCCATCTAATTTTATAGTTTGGTCCATAATGTTTTTTTATCAAATACTTTGCGTCTGAATATGAGTTACTTTTTTATAAATAAAAAAAGGAATTCCAAAATTCAGAGAATTTGTTTTCATTGACAAAGTCAAAGATATAATGTAAATACATTAAAAAAAGGCGGCTGAAAGTTCCACCTAAAAAAAAAAGGCTATAAATGTATAGAACATTCCTTTTGGACAGAAGTTAACAAACTTGAAAAAACCAATTGCCATATGCTTCCAAATCACAATTTCTGACTTCATAGCATATTCTCTTTTAAGCTTGAGTTTGTCTTTTGATGTATTTTCCATGGAAACCCAAGCCCCACTAAAGTCCTCAAGCTTTAGAAGCCATCTGGCCTTTGAGGCCGAGCTTCACAGAGATTCTTTTGGCTCTTCCAAAACTTTTCCTTTCGATTTTCAGAGATCCATTAGAAACAATAGCAGCCATTTCTGTGACCTTGAACTAGAAGAAGAAGAAGATGATTATGACGATTATGATGCTATTCTTGAACATGTACCAGAAAGAACCTACGACGACGTGGAGAACCAGAAGTGTGAACAAGTGCAACCACCAAAACCAGCACGAAACAACGAAACGAGACTTTCAATCATACTACTAGATAAAGGCCTTTTCACTGTATACAAGATGCTTTTTGTTCTTAGCTTCAGTCTCAACATAACCGGCCTGGTTCTTGCAGCAACAGGTCATTTTCCTTATGCAAGAAATAAGGCTGCTCTCTTCTCTATCAGCAACATCCTCGCTTTGACTCTGTGTCGAAGCGAGGCCTTCTTTCGTGTCGTGTTTTGGCTCGCTGTGAAGCTCCTTGGGAGGCCATGGGTTCCTCTTCTTCTCAAGAATTATACAACCTCTCTTCTACAGAGCGTAGGAGGCATTCACAGTGGTTGTGGTGTTTCCTCTATAGCTTGGCTCGTATATGCTTTGGTCCTCACTCTCAAAGACAGAGACAACACTTCACCGGAGATCATCGCCGTCGCCTCCACCATACTTAGCCTCCTCTGCCTCTCTTCTCTGGCAGCATTCCCACTGGTTCGCCACCTCCATCACAACGTGTTCGAAAGAACTCACCGTTTTGCCGGTTGGACAGCTCTTGTTCTCCTCTGGGCGTTCATCATACTCACGATCTCCTACGACCCAAAATCCAAATCCTACACGAACCACCTCGGCAATAGATTAATCAAGACACAAGAGTTTTGGTTCACTATAGCCATAACCATCATCATAATTATCCCTTGGCTGACAGTTCGCCGCGTCCCCGTCAACATCTCCACCGCCTCCGGCCATGCGTCGATCATCAAGTTCGAAGGAGGAATAAAAGCGGGAATACTGGGAAGAATAAGTCCATCGCCGCTCTCGGAATGGCACGCCTTTGGAATAATATCAGACGGAGAGAAAATGCACACGATGCTTGCTGGTGCAGTTGGTGACTTCACAAGATCTCTCGTCTCTAACCCACCGAGCCACTTGTGGGTTCGCCAAGTTCACTTCGCGGGGCTGCCATATCTGGTGAACATGTACGAGAGAGTCTTGTTGGTGGCGACTGGTTCAGGAATTTGTGTGTTCCTCTCATTTTTGTTGCAGCCATGTAGAGCGGATGTGAACTTGTTGTGGGTGGCTAAAGGGATTGACCAAAACTTTGGGAAGGAAATTACGGGAATGATGAGTGGGCATCCAAAAGAGAAGGTGACAGTGCATGATACTGCTCTTCTTGGGAGGCCAAACGTGTCTGAACTCAGTGTGGTCACCGCCAAAAAGTGTAACGCTCTTGTCATCGTCACCAGCAATCCTGAAGGAAGCAGATATGTCGTAAATGCTTGCAAGAAAGCTGGTATTGCAGCTTTTGGTCCCATATGGGATTCTTGATTCAAAATAATTTAATGTTTTAATTTCTAGTCATTCAAAATAATTACCATTTTTAAGGTCTTTCTTAATAAATATTATTTTTCTTAGGTCCTTTATTATAATTTTCTCTAAAAAAAATTCTATTAACTAACTTCTTTAATTTAACTAAACTATGTAAAGACATCTTACATTAAGGATTTGAGGGAGCATTATTTACGTACTTTCATTTACATAGATATACTCTGTTCTTCAGCTTCTTGCCTCCAATGTTAGGAAACTTTCATGGTATTGGAGGATTTGGAGCCTTCTTCATTGATTCAATCATCATGTCCTCAAATATTGTCATAGAATCCTCTGCGTTATCTATAATGAATCAATAAAAATTGAGGGTTTATAATTGCAATTATTTGCTCCTTTAATTTTGATAAGGAGGGAACAATTTTAATTTACGGATATTGGTAGAACTCTTTGCTTTTGATTCTTAAGAAAGGTGAAATTGCCGTGAGCAAAGGATTAAAGAGAAAAGGATAGAGATTTAGGCTATGTTTGCGAGTTTGGAGGAGAGGGGAAGGAATGCAAGGAGAATGGAGGGAAGGGAAATGGAAGATATTTCCTCCCCTTGTTTGGGAGTTAAAAAAAATAGTAAAAGAGGAAGATGGAGGATTAATGAATTACTTTTACCATTTTGTCTCTTTCTTTAATAATTAATATAATTATTATACTTTACAAATAAATTTAAATTTAAATTTTCTAAAAAAATTATTTATGTAATTTTTATATTCAAAAAATTATTTTGGTGGGGGCGATGGTAGTGGTGGCGGCGGGCGGTGGCGACCGGTGGTGGTGGCGCGGCGGCGCCGGCGCCGGTGGTGGTGGTGGTGGCGTGGCGGCGGTGGCGATGGTGATGGGGCGGCGACGGCGGTGGCGGTGGTGGTGGCGGCGGCGACGGTGGTGGCGGCGGTGGCGGCGGCGAGGCGGGGTGGTGGTTGGGGCGGGGTGGTGCCGGCGGCGGTGGTGGTAGGGTGGTGGTGAATGAGGGTAAAAAAGTAATTAAATTATTTCCCCTCTTAAAACCTCCATATTGGGGGAACTCTATTTTTTAAAAGGAGGAGGGTTTTAGAGGATTTGTAAAATCCCCGATTCCCTCCCCTCCTATTTTTAAAACTCGCAAATAAGGGAAGGGATTACCAAAACCCTCACTTTCTTTCCTTTCCCTCCAAAATAGAACTCGCAAACATAGCCTTAAGAGATTTTATCTTCAGAGAGCATCATGTGCCTTATGCTCTTCAGTGAAGCTAGCTTAAAAGAATCTCTAGAAAGAAGGAATGGACGTAAATGACTAAGTACTATCTATTGATAAGAATAAAGAAAGTTTTGGGTTAATCTTAGCTTAGTTGGAGAACCTCATTCAAGATCTGCTCATATATATATGGAGAAGTTTTTCTTAGTGCTTCACGAAATCACAATGGAATGGAGCCCTATTTATTTTAGGAAGTTCATTTATTTTCATCCAAGTTAGAAGGAAGAAAACTAAACTCAAATAGTGGTTACAAGAGTTGCAAAATTCTCATGACTAGTTTGTGTCCTAACCTATGTTATAGAGGTTTTTTACTTTTTGGAGATTAATGGGGTTAGGTTATGAACAGATACGTGGCTGAGATCCGACTAGCTCTCAAGTTAAAATGGCCTAACAATTTTTTAAAAAAAAATAATAAAAAAAAATTGTGTAAACTGCAATTTAATGGGGTTGGGGTGCCAGTTGGACCTCAATGTTGGGGTCATTCCCAAATATTTTTTTTATGATCCTTTTGATAAAGAAATTATACATTAAATGAATGAGATTTTGATATATTATAAGTAAAAAATGGTGGTGTTTTCAAATTTTTATGATTTTTTAAAAATCTAAAATTGTCTAGTTTTCTTTTTAATTTAGAATCTTAAATCTTTAAAAATTCATAGAAAATTGAAAGTAACTCTGGTTTTTATCTATAAGATATCAAACTAGTTCTCATATGTAAAATCTAATAATTAAAATAATAATAAAAAAAAGTATTTAGGAGGGACCCAAAATTAAAGTGCAGCAAGAGATCAGCTGATAAGAGACGGCTAACACCACATACGTCCTGTGTTAATGGGGTTCACAGTTCAATGCCCACCAGAGTTGGAGCCAACGTGGTTGAACTTGAATTGGTTAAAATTAAAGTTACTTATATATATGTAATATTGATGTGTGTGTGTGTATATATATATATTCTAATACTATATATGAAATTAAAAATTTCAATATATATTATAAAGTTGTAATATAATAATATTATTTAGAATTTAGAATTTATTTTTAAGGAGAAACTAATTTTTCTTAAAGAATATTATTTTCGTTAAAATAAAAACAATAAACAAAAAAAATTAAAGAATATAATTGATTGCTTCACCCTGATTTGGCTATTTATTATTTTATTATCCATGAGGTGAAAAATGGTAATGGCATCAATAAGGCCACGTGAAGTAACCAAAAGGATGAGAGGGAATTGGTGAAAAGTGTGTAGCCGTTGTCAGTGGGTGAAGACTGAAGCCGTCGAAAGATTTGAGTGCGAACCGTCAACGGAGGAATTCTTTCATTCTAGATTGAAGAGCAAAGAATCATCACCATATAGAAGATCAAGTAGGATTGCATCCAACGTGGTCAAAAGAATCAATCACCATCTAGTGTCTTAAGAATTAAGAGTCTCTAAAAATAGAATTGTTTATAATAGAAGAATATCTATGCTTTGGGAAAAAAAAAAAAAAAAAAAAACCATTACGGGAAACTAAAAAAGACTCAACGAAAATGATAAAAAAGAACTACGGAAACCTAATTAAAAATGAAGTAAAATAATAAGGACTTCATATTAATTTTTCCTAATATTTAACTAAAACTGTTTCTATAAACAAGTTTGGAGGCTGTATTTACTTTATTTTTATATTTGATTCGGTTGAATGACTATTATTACTATATATTTTTATGATGTCATGTTATTTAACTTAATTATTGGAGGTTGCTGGGCATTTTTATCAACTGAGCCATTGAATATACTTCTGCATAATGCAAAATAGGTAGCCTCGGCACGGCACAATATCTTCTCTGTTTCGTATGCGTAACGTTCTGAGATCCTTTTGAGCTGAAAAAACTCATGGAAGTGTGAATCTCCAACCCGAGGACTTGCAAATACAAATGCTGTCACTGGGCAAGCTTTCTGTGATTCATCATCCTCTTGGATGTTAAAGCCATTGCTTACTATATCTACTGCATTTAGTGTTGCCAGTGCAGCACCTAAACTATGACCAGTTACTGTTATGCTGATCTCTTCATCTTTGAATTTATCCAGGAGTCTTTTTATCTCAGCTAAGTCCTGCACAAAATTAAGAGTCCAAAAGTGAGAATAAACTCAGGCTCTAACTAAAAATATAGTATTTGACTTTATATAATTGTATCTTATTCATACAATCTAGCATGTGAAATTATAAAAAAGAAGTCCTTTACAACTTGATTGAATTTTTTTGACCTTCCAAAACTATCTGTCAACCACATTACATGTTCATAGAAAATTATAATCTCTCTCTCTCACATGCACAGTAATTACTGGTTTCTTACTTTTTTTAATGAAAGATCAAAATGCATTAATAAAAAAACCAGTACAAAAATAAATTTTTTCACAAAATGAAAAAAGGAGGACATAAATTTAAAATAATCTTCTTTTTCCTTTACATCGAATTCATGTACCAAACAGAGCCTAAGTATTATCTATTGATGAGAATAAAGAAAGTTTTGGGTTATTCTTAGCTTAGTTGGAGAACCTCTTTCAAGATCTGCTCATATATATAGGAGCACCTTTTCTTAGTGCTTCATGAAATCACAATGGAATGGAGCCCTATTTATTTTAGGAAGTTTATTAATTTTCATCCAAATTAGAAAGAAGAAAACTAAACTCAAATAGTGGTTACAAGAGTTGCAAAATTATCATTAATAGTTTGTGTCCTAACCTATGTTACTTATAGAGGTTTATGGAGATTAACGGTTAGGTTATGATCATATACGGGGCTGAGATCCGACTAGCTCTCAATTTAAAATGGCCTAACAAATTTAAAAAGAAAATTGTGCAAACTGCAATGTTTGCTTGGGGTGTCAGTTGGCCCTCAATTTTGGGTCATTCCCAAATATTTTTTTATGATTCTTTTGATAAACAAATCATACATTAAATGACATGACTGACATTTTGATATTTTATGTGTAAAAAATGATGTTGTTTTCAATTTTTTATAATTTTTTTAAAAAATTTTAAAAATAAAATTATGTAGTTTCTTTTTCATTCAGAATCTTAAATCTTTAAAAATTCATACAAGATTGAAAATAATTCTATTTTTTATTCGTAAGATATCAAACTAGTTCTCATTTCATATAAAATCTAATAATTAAAGTTGTGGTGAATAAAGTATTTAGAAAGGACCTAAAATTAAAGTGCAGCAAAAGCTCAGCTGATAAGAGACAGTTGACGCCACATACGGCAATGTTAATGGGGTTCACAGTTCAATGCCCACCAGAGTTGGGGCGAACGTGGTTGAACTTGAATCGGTTAAAATTAAAGTTATATATATATATATATATATATATATATATATATGTATATGTATATGTGTGTGTGTGTATGTATGTGTGTATATATATATGTATCTGTATGTAATATTAATGTATATATATTCTAATACTATATATGAAATTAAAAAAATTATAATTTAAAATTTGAATAAAAATATTAATATATATTATAAAGTTGCAAATAATAGTATCATTTAGAATTTTATTTTTAAGGAGAAACTAATTTTTCTCAAAGAATATTATTTTCATTAAAATAGAAATAATAAACAAAATAAATTAGAGAATATAATTTGATTGCTTCACCCTGATTTGGCTCTTTATTATTTTATTATCCATGAGGTGAAAAATGGTAATGGCATTAATGAGGCCACGTGAAGTAACCAAAAGGATGAGAGGGAATTGGTGAAAGTGTAGTGTAGCAGTTGTCAGTAGCCAGTGGGTCAAGACTGGGGCCGTCGAAAGATTTGAGTGCGAACCGTCAACGGAGGAATCGTTTCATTCCTGATTGAAGGGAAAAGAATCAATCACAATATATAAGATCAAGTAGGAGAATGCCTACGCTTTTGCGGGGAAAAACCAATACAGGAAACTGAAAAGACTCAATGAAAATAACCAAAAAGAACTACGGAAACCTAATTAAAAATGAAGTAAAATAATAAGGACTTCATATTAATTTTTCTTAATATTTAACTAAAACTATTTCTTATAAAATAATAACTATTGAAACAATAAATAAAAGTGAATTATTACAAATCTTTCAATGACATTTACAAATTCTTTAATGACATTTACAAATTTTTCAGTTACGAGTTTGTTCTTGAGGTTTATCATTTTTGTCTCTAAGGGAACGACAAATAAAAATGGATTATTACAAATTTTTAATGACATTTACAAATTCTTCAATAACATTTACAAGTTTTTTAATGACAAGTTTGTGCTTGAGGTTTACCATTTTTGTTTCTAAGGGAACAACAAATAAAAATGCAATTATAACAAATCTTTTAATGTCACTTACCAATTTTTCAATGACATTTACAAGTTCAATAATGAGATTTACAATAGTCTTTGTTAATGGAAAAAATGTTAAGAAGAATATATATATTTGTTAATGCATATATATATATATATATTAAAGGAACTAAGTGGCCCAGTGGTTGGGCCACTTGGCCCCTATGGAAGTGAGATGGGTTCGATTCCCACCCACTTTCATTGAATCTTTTTGTAAAAAAAAGATTCAACTCCACCCCCAAAAAAAAAAAAAAAACCATAATTGGATTTCGGCCGCCGGGGCCAAAGCCTAGGCGCCAATGGTTGCAGCCGGGTCCTCCGGCGAGGGTCTTTTTTTAAAAAAAAAAATTTAAAAACTAAGGGTAAAAGGATAAATTTACCCGAATTTGAAAATCTCTATATTGTCCTACCTTTAAGTCATTTAACAAATTTAACATACATTAGGGGTTTTGTAAATTCAAATGATATTTAAATGTAATTTTCCCAATAAATTTTGAGGTTGTATTTACTTTATTTTTGGATTTTTGATTCGGTTGAATGACTATTATTACTATACATTTTTTATGATGTCATGTTATTTATTTAATTATTGGAGGTTGTTGGGCATTCTTATCAACTGAGCCATTGAAGAATTAATAAGATAGCCAGCGATACACTTAAATATGTGATAAAAAAAATGGTAGAATTGCCTCAAAGAAATAACCTTGAGAGAGTTTTTCTGTGTTTGGAGGTTAAGAGTGTACGCACTTATTGACAATGGATGTATCTCTTGCAATCTATCAGTTTTTCATGCTCTACCCATAAACCCACGGCATGTGCAAAATCGTTCCCTCCAAGATACACAACAAAAAGTGGTTCCACCAAGGTGTTTGAAATTAGTGGGGGAATATTTTCAATAAATACCTCATAAATATGGATATTATATTTTGGCCCCAAGGCCAATGGGTTTGGGCCTCATCCACCAAGGGTGGATCAAATCCATTTTCCAACATTTCTCACTCACACTTGGGGATTAGATACCATGCGCCTTGACTCTCTCTCTCTTCCTTCTTTCATACTAGGTGTTAGGGCCTATTTGGTCGGGCTTTTTTTGGAGAAAAAAACACTTTTTTTAATGTAAAAAAAAATGCTTTTTAAATTAATTTATGTGTTTAGATGATATTTTTTTCAAAAAGCAAAAGTCACAAAAAAAAGCTAAAGTGAGCCAAAGTGCTCGCTTTTTTAAAAGCTTCAATTTGAGCTTAAAAATAAGCACTTAAAAAAAAAAGCACTTTTTTTAAAAGCTCATCCAAATGGGCCCTTATACTATGACCGCATGGGCATGACGTCTCCTAGGTGCCTATACTAGAAATCCCTTTCACAGAACCAGCATAAGATAACATTTATTTTTGTAGTTTGAATTTAATATTATGTCTCATATGTCCTAAATTTACCAAAATACACTTTCACATGGCTGATCTAATCCCTCTAAAGTCAAGATAAAAATTAGATCACCTTTTCATATGCTTTGTGTCCACACTTATGAAATTACCAAAATTGATATCATAAGGGACATTACTCAGACACTAACATGGGTGTGTATATTCCAGGTAATCTTCCTTTAGCCCATATATTATTTTGATATGTGTCAACCACTTTCCTAACATAATATCTTAGATTGTATCTATCATGATCATAGGACGAATGTTACGGTAGCAGTTGCTAAAGCATACCTTGGGACTCACACAACAACGAAGTAGGGATCCATTCAACATGCTTCCTATTTGCGCTTCTTCTGTACATATGGTATGAATCACATGCTACAGTGTTACTCTTACACTTTTAGAGCGTACATAATTTTGAATCTCATTCTCATTATTAACACTGTACAAACATAAGTTTAGATACTCCCAACATCTACGCCCAAATTCTTCTACTCTACTTATCTTTCATGACGTCAACGTTGAAGAATTTGTTGTCTGGCAATAGGTATCATGGAAATAGGTGTCCATGATTTGATCCATATTTATATCTACATCTTATTAGATCTCATCTCAACATGCTACACTATTGTTGAGGCTACAAATTAATTTGTGTTTCTTTTATACTATATCAGCATTCCTATTGCTTTAGTAGTGAACACAAGTGTTTCATCTTTGCATACTCATCTTGAGTATCAAAGGTGGTTGCTCGAGTGAGAGAGCCAACATCACCTACCTATACGACATACTATACATTGTATACTTACATATAGACACATAAGTTAATGAAGAAATAAGAAATACTTTCATTAATCATAAACATGTTACACAGTGTCTACAATTTTACATCTTGTACATGCCAATAGCCTTTACATACTTATCATATATTTCCTATTGGATATGATTAGTTTTGATGATGTCTTATATAGACGCCATTGTTAAGAGCAAAAAACTTGTATACTATATTTATCTCCTACATTGACTAACTACTATATATTTAATGTAGGTTAGTCCAAGTTGAATTACATAGATTAATCAAGAAGGGGATAAGAGATTACTGAAAGAAGAAATGACAGAGAATGATGAGTCCAGAGAAGAAAGAAAGAGTTCATTTATGAAGAATGATCAAAGGAAGAGAAGAAAGAAATAGTTGAATTATGAAGAATGATCAAGAGAAGAAGAAAGAATGGAAGAACTTGTTGAATGGAATGAGAATATCATTATTCAAGTTCCTAGATTAATACTAGAAGTCTCCATGATCAAATAGAAGTTGGAACGACTCAATTCAAAGTTAAAATGAAGTTAAAATGAGTTATATTGCATTCTTGAAAGCATGCTCGAGCAACACAAAATCATGCTCGAGCAAGGTGCATTTCCAGCCCCAATTTCACATGAAATCCGCTCATGCTCGAGCATAAAAAATTCCTGCTCGAGCAGAAGGAAATTCTTGCTCGAGCAAGGTCGTGCTTCAGCCACTCTGTTCAGCTCTGTTTCAGGCGACCTCCAGTAATTCGACAATATCTCCCAAACTCGGAATCGGATTGATACGAAACTAGTGGCATATGAAACTAGACATCCAATGCATCATTTTGATACAAAATGGAATCCAAAGGAGTTCAGATGAGAGAGCTATGAGTTTTACAAGTTGGCACAAAAATCACTGTCACAGTCCAAACCAAGCTTCACTAATTTGGGTGTATCTCACAAACGGAAAATCCAAATGAGATCAAATTGGTGCCATTGGAAACTAAACTCAAATAAATTTCTAAAAAAATCAAGATATCAAAAAATGAAGATCAATTGAAGGAGATATGATGTTTAGAAGTTGACGGTCTGTACAGAATGTTGCTGAAAATGCTGTTAACGCTTGTTAAGAACAACCTCCACACATTTGATGATAATGGACGAAATACAAGAAGTTTGGGACTGATTTTATTGAAATGGAAAGAATGTTTAAAGAGCTTTATAAGCATGGGAAGTTTTCCAAATTTGGAGCTAATTCGAAGACAACTATTGTGCTGCTAGTATTCTTGTTTGCTGAAAGTCTCTGCATGATCAGATGCCTCAAAGCTAGAAGAGTACTTAAGCAAGGATTAGCCAATACCCAAGCATATTCAATCTAATAAGTTGTTCAAGTATTTTCAGAAAGGATGCTTGAGCAGAGTAGTTAGAATGCTAGAGCATCATTGTACTTAGAGCAAAGAAGTACAAGTTTGGGAAGCATGCTTGAGCAGACTATGTGGCTTGCTCGAGCAACATCAAGCTGATGAGAGAGAAGAGCAACATGGACAGTCATGCTTGAGCAGAGTATACAAGATTGCCCGAGTAACATCGAGTAATGGGAGTCTCGCTCGAGCAGGAGTGTCAGCGTGCTCGGGCAACGACGATCTGAGCAAAGGAACAGCAAGGTAGAGAATCATACTCGAGCAAGGTCTGAAAGCATGCTTGCATACCATGCTCGAGCAGAAGAGAAAGCTTGCTCGAGCAACGTAGTTGAAACATCATTTCCTTGCCTTGGTCTGAAGCATGCTCGAGCAGAGATAAAGGCATGCTCGAGCACCATGCCCGAGCAAGACTAAAACCTTGCTCGAGCAACGTGGGTGAAATGGGATTCCTCGTCTTTGTCTGGGTCTTTCCCGAGCATGAAGATTTCCTTGCTCGAGCATCGGTGATAGAAACGAACTTCTAATTGATGCAAGAGAAGCTTGCCCGAGCAAGCATGAGTTCTTGCCCGAGCATAAGATGATGATCTCCATTTACAACGTACTTACTCCTTGGTTGGCCGAGCATACTTCTGGTTCTTACTCGAGCATAGGATTGATCATCTCTACTTCAAAGTTCATTTGTCTTTGGTTGCCCGAGCACACCAACATTCATACTCGAGCATTATCATACTCTGGTTCTTCAAATTACTGTCTCCGGAAATCTAAAATCATTGATTGTGATTTCTTTACTTCATATCATCACTCATTATTATTCCTAATTGCTTTTAATTAGTTTCAGATGATTAAATGAAGGATTAACAATAGATTACAAAAAGCAAATGATTACGTCAGAAGCTCCAACGACTACTTCCATCAGACATCCAACGATCATATTTTAAATTGGAAGAATAGCTCAACGGTCGAATGCTAGCAACAGTTGAAATACAATAACCTATAAATTGAGAAGTCTTCAAACCGAAAGGAGTGACGACAATTGATGAACAAATCAACGAAGCTAACGAAATGATTTTACTACTTCACCGTTGATGGTTCACACTCTCTGTTTCTCAATATTCATATAGTTATAGTAGAGAGTGAGATGAAGGATTATGTACTTCAGTGTTTAATACTTTATCTACTCGTGAGGAGTTCATAAACATTTATTTCATTATCAGTTGAATCTTAAGGTTGAGGAACCTTAAGAGAAGGTGTATCAATTACAACTTGTAAGGGGGAGTGGAGTCTGAAAGTGAGAGGACCATCCTTCGTTTACAGAGTGCGTAATTGTATCCTTACAGTGTGTAAGGGGAAGTATCTCGGTAAGAAATTTGCAAAGGCTGCACAAGTGCTCGGTGAAACTTGTGGGATTGTAATGGTTCTCAAGCACTTGATTAAAGCTTGAGGGAGATAGTGGATTGAAATCTCAGGAGGAGCCTGGGGACTGGACGTAGGTCATTGTGGATAGGACCGAACCAGTATAAATCATAGTTTGCATATTCTCTTCCTTAAACTCTTATATTTCCAACGTATATGTTTGAATGACTGACTAATTCTTTATAAAGTATTTTTGTCATACAAACTGATTTCAGTAAGTTGCGAAAAGATTTTCAAAGTTCCTAAAGTTTTAATAGATACCCAATTCACCCCCTATTGGGTGATAACCAGGTCTAACATTTCCTTGGCTGTTGGCTTGTTAGAGGATCTGCAACAATACTCTTGGTCGAAATATGTTGTCTAGCAACTACTTTTTGTGCTATACAATCTCTCGCAAAATTATTCTTTGTATCTGTGTTTGGTCTTGCTATGATATCTTTCATATAGGCTATGGCTATAGTATTATTACAATACAAAAATACTAGATTTGTGTTTTCATTTCCAAATTCAATATGTTTAATAAACCTCTTGAACCATATAGTCTCTTATACTGTTGAGATGCATGCCACGAACCTAGCTTCCATAGAATGTAGAACAATGAATGTCTACTTCTTGCTGCTCTAACATATGGGACCATTCTTCAGGAGGAAGGTGTAACTTGAAGGCGATCTTCGCTCAACTTCATCTCCACCCAAATCAGCAACAGAGTATCCAACCAAGCCTAGATCACTTCCTTGATAGCATAGTACATAATCAGATATGCCCTTCAAGTATCTCAAAATCCTCTTCATTGCTTTCCAACGTTGGTCACCAGGATTTGACTGGAATCTGCTAACCAGTCCAATTGCATAACAAATATCTGGCTTTATACACATCATTGTGTACATAAAACTTCCAATGGCATTAGTATAGGGAACCCTTCCCATTTTCTTCTTTGCTGACTCAATTTTGTGACACATATCAAGACTCAAGGTTACTCCAAAAACTACTGGGGTATCTAAGGGATTGCAGTTTTTCATATTGAATCGCTCAATAATTTTCTTGATGTAATTCTCTTTTTGAAGAGAGATGATTCTTTTAGAGCGATCCCTTTAGATCTTAACTCCAAATATATACTCTGCTTCACCCATGTCTTTCATATTAAAATTCAATTACAACCATTTCTTAATAGCTAAAACCATTTCATCCAGATCACCATTTAGAAATGAGATTTTTACATCCATATGATGTTGTTCTAGATCTAAACTATTTACTATTACTAGAATAAGCCTTATAGAATTGAAAAGTACAACAGGTGAGAAGGTATCTCATAATATGTACCTTCCTGTTGTGTGTAACGTTTTGTAACCAATCGAGCCATGTATTTGTCAATTGATCCATAAAATTTTCTCTTTATTTTGAGAACCCATCTATTCTCAATGACTTTTCATCCTTTTGGTAGATCAACTAGTTCCCAAACTCAATTCTTTTTCATTGAATTAATTTCCTCTTCCATTGCTTTCTTCCATTCTTCCTTAGCAGGGCTTGATAAGGCTTCTTGTACAGAATGTGGCTCTTCCTCTCCACCTAGAGTAACAATAGGTGCCTCTTCTTTTACTGAAAAGCGTCTCCTGGGTACATTTCCCTTATCATTCCTTCTTATAGGAGCTTCTTGTCTCTTTCGCTTCTCTTGTCTAGGCCTTTGTATCCCTCTCAAGTTGATGTATTGAGACGATTGAGGTTCATGAGCTCCCATCAAGAGATATTGTATGATCAATCTCTCCCCTACTACGAAATTCATTTTCTAGAAATACAATATCTCTTGATTCAATTTCAGTCACGCTTCCATCTTCATTTTCACCAATGAAAACATATTCTTTTTATTGCTTATAGTATCTTATAAAGATACACTTCTTTCCTCTAGGACCCAACTTCTCATACCCACGGTAATCATTATGAATGTATGCATCTGACCCCGGTCTAAGAATGCTTAGATCTAGCTTGCGTTTTGTCCATAACTTAGAGAATGTGGAAGTGATTGATTTTGAGGGCACATAGTTAAGAATGAAGGCAAGCTATCAATAAAGCATCACCCTGATACGCAATTGGTAGATTTTCTTAAGCCATCATTGACCTAACCAGGTCTATAAGAGTTTTATATCTTTTTTACTACAACTCCATTTTGTTGTAGAGTGCCAGGAATGGTTAATTGTCTAATTATCCCTTTTTCTTCACAAAGCTCCCTAAATTGATCAGACAAGTATTCACGACCTTGATTAGTATGTAACAATTTAATTTTACACTTTGTTTGATTCTCTACTTTGTTCATGTATCATCTAAAGCACTTAAAAGCTTTAGGCTTGTGTGAGATCAAAGAGACGTGACCATATCATGAATAGTTGTCAATGAAGGTAATGAAATACCAAGCTTTGTGTCTTACCCTCATACTAATTGGACTGCATATATCATAATGGATAAATTGCAATGGACTCTTAGCTCTAGTTCCCTTACTGAAAGGGTTTTCTAGTTGCCTTACTATGACAGGGATTACATAGCCAATTGCATTTTGATTTATAGGAATCCCTGATTTGTAGGGATTATGAATAATAGTCATTATTAGTCATTATAGGCCAATCTTCATTAATAGTCATTATTAGTCATTATGGGCCAATCTTCATTAATAGTCATTATTAGTCATTATGAGCCATTACTATTGAGGCTCTCTTATTTTGTATATATATGTAATGTTTGTATATGAATATAAGAAACAACATTCATTCTTTCCATTCTGCCAAGTTACATGGTACCAGAGCTCAGGTTGTGTCCTCTCTGACATATCTTTTTTTCTATACACAATTTTTAGGTTTAACTTCTCTTCTCCACCTACCATGGCGTCCAAGTCCGACGTCGATGCTTCCTCACCACCTTCTACTGCTTCTCCTCCCATCGCCGATTTGGTGTCTCCCTTTTATATACACCCCAATTAGAATCCGACACTTATCCTCGTCTCTCCTCCTCTTGATGGTCCTAACTACCATAGCTGGGCCAGAGCTATGCGTTCTGCTCTTCTTTCGAAGAATAAGCTTCAGTTCGTCGATGGTTCCATTCCCTCTCCTCCATCAACGGCTTCCTCATTCCCTATTTGGGAACGATGCAATAATCTGGTCCAGGGCTGGCTTACACGCTCTCTCTCTCTCCAACTATTGCCAATAGTGTCAAGTGGTTTGATTCAGCCCCTGAAATTTGGAATGACCTCCGATCAAGATTTTCTCAGTCAGATTTGTTTCGTATAGTAGATCTCCAAGAAGAGATATGTAACATCCGACAAGGTCCTTCATCTGTGAGTGACTATTTCACTCGTCTGAAGATTCTTTGGGATGAAATGTCCAACATTCGCCCTTTGAAGCCTTGCACCTGTGGTTCGATTGGAAATGCTCATCTTCATCGGGATGAGGATCAGATAATCAGGTTTTTGAAAGGTTTGAATGAACCGTATGCCTCCATCAAATCTTAGATTATGCTTCTTGATCCTCTTCCTTCGATCACTCGTGTATTCTCGTTGGTGACTCAACATGAGCGTGAGCTTCATATTCCGGTTGGCTTGACTGATTCGGCTGTTTTAACGTCTAAGGCTCCACGGTTTCCTTCCTCTGGTTCCAAACCGAAGCTCTGCTACTATTGTGGCAAGTCTCGCCACACTGAGGAAACATGCTACCGGAAGCATGGTTTTCCTCCTGGCTTGAAGTTTCGGTCATCCAGTTCCTCCAGCACGGTGAATAAATTCTCTGCTCAAGGTGCTGATTCTGGTCTTGCTCAATTTCCCTCTATTATGGCTTCTTCTCCAGCATCCTCACCTTCCACAGCTACTGTCCTTCCTCACCTGTCCGCTGCTCAATACATTCGTCTGCTCAATCTTCTTGATTCGTCCTCTGCACCACAACCTTCGGTGAATCACTTGTCAGCCTCACTTTCGGTTCCTCTTGAAGGTAATTTCTCTTCTCCACTTTCTGTATCATGGATCATTGATTCTGGTGCAACTGATCATGTGTGTTGTTCTTTAGCTCTGTTTGCATCTTACACGTCTATACCTCCTGTCTCTCGTAAGTCTTCCCACCGGTTCTAAAACTATTGCTCAATTCTCGGCACTATGCGCATTTCAGAATCTCTAATTCTGTATAATGTTCTATTTTTACCTCATTTTTCTTTTAATATCCTGTTTGTCTCTCGTTTAATAGATTCTCATAATTGTTTCATAACTTTTTCTTCCACTGTTTGCCAGATTCAATCAACTCTTCCTTCGTGATGATTGGTTCAAACCTAAACTTTTTCGGGGCTTATACATCCTCACCGCAGATATGTTTCCCAACCATGCTTCTCCTCGATTCACTCCACCACTACTACTCATCTTCCCAACAATGCTCTCTGGCATCTGCGTTTGGGTCATCCATCAGACTCCACCTTTTCAATTCTACATAAGCAATTTTCAGATATTACTGTATCCCCTTTATTTCCCTGTGATGCTTGTCATTTTGCTAAACAAACGTTTATCTTTCCCCGTAAGCACAAGTTCATGCAATAATATTTTCGATTTGATTCATGTTGACATTTGGGGCCCTTTTTCGGTTCCCTCTGCTCGTGGTCATCGTTATTTTCTCACAATTGTTGATGATTACTCTCGTTTTACTTGACTATTTTTAATGAAAACTAAGTGTGAAACTCAAATTCACATTAAACAATTTTTTGCCCTTGTTCAAACTCAGTTTTCCACTGCCATTCAAAATTTGCGCTCTGACAATGGTGCTGAGTTTGCTATGCCTCAGTTTTTTTGCCTCTCATGGTGTTATACACCAAAAATCTTGTGTTTCTAGTCCACAGCAAAATGGCATAGTCGAACGTAAGCTTCAACATGTTTTAAATGTTGCACGAGCTCTTCTTTTTCAATCTCACATTCCACTTTCTTACTGGTCTTTTTTGGTTCTTCATGCCACTCACATCATAAATTGTTTGCCTTCTCCCATTATTAAAAATTCCACTCATTTTGAACGATTATATGGCTTTCCTCCTTCTTATTCTATGTTCAAAGTTTTTGGTTCTCTTTGTTTTGCATCCACATTAAGTCACAATAGTTCAAAATTTGCTCCTCGTGCACGTAAATGTATTTTCTTAGGCTTTCCTCACGGCTCTAAAGCTTTTACATTGCTCGATCTTTCTAATCATCAAATCTTTTTATCTCGAGATGTTATTTTTCATGAACTTGTGTTTCCCTTTCAAAATGGTGACATTACTTCTCTTTCCACCCCTTGGCTGAACCTTAAACCCCTCTCCTTTATTTGAGGACATTTCGATCCCCTTCCCGTCTTCACCTCTTCCCGGATCCCCCACCTTATCTACAAGTCCAGCCACTCCTCCCTCCATTACTTCTGCCTCTCCACGGCCTTCTCCCAATCCTCCCCTTCGTCGGTCCACCAGATTACATAACCCTCCCTCATATCTGCAGGATTATCATTGTGCCCTCAATACTTCTGCTAACCAATCATCATGCAAAGGTAGTCCTCGTTATCCTTTATCCTCTGTTCTTTCTTATTCTTCTCTTTCTCCTTCTTATCATTCCTTTGTTAATGCTTTACTACTACTAATCCTGATCCCTCCCCTTTCAAACAAGTCGTGAAACTTTCCTTTTGGAGAGATGCCATGACTGCTGAAATACGAGCTCTTGAGCAAAATCAGACTTGGGTGCTTACTCATTTACCACCGGATAAGAGGAATGTTGGCTATAAATGGGTTTTCAGCACCAAATTCAAAGCTGATGGTACTATTGAAAGGTATAAAGCAAGACTTGTGGCTAAAGGTTATACTCAAACCGAAGGTGTGGACTATTTTGATACATTTTCTCTAGTAGCTAAGATGACTTCTTTATGTTTATTATTGTCCATTCTTTGCTGCTAAACAATGGCATTTACATCAATTAGATGTCAATAATGCCTTTTTACATGGGGATTTACATGAAGAGGTTTACATGACCCTTCCTCCTGGTTATACTACCTCGGCTCCCAATCTTGTTTGCAAATTGCAAAAGTCTCTTTATGGTTTAAAACAGGCCAGCCGTCAATGGTATTCTAAGCTTTCTTCTGCTTTGTTGTCCTATGGTTATTGTCAATCTGTTTCTAATCATTCCTTGTTCTTCAAAGCATCAAACACTTCATTTACTGTCATTCTTGTTTATGTTGATGATGTGGTGCTTGCTGGAAATGATTTGGTTGAAATTAACTTGGTTAAACAAACAATTGGATTCTGCATTTACCATTAAGGATCTTGGTGAAATTCGTTATTTTCTTGGTCTTGAACTTGCTAGATCTAAGGATGGTATTTTTTTTGTCTCAACGAAAATTTGCCCTTGAATTACTTGAAGACATGGGATATTTGGCTTGGAAACCTGCTCTTGCCCAATGGATCCTCACCTCAAGCTTTCTAGTGATCATGGTACTCTTTTACTTGATCCCCTCCCTTATAGAAAGCTCATTGGTCGCTTGCAATATCTCACTACTACTCGGCCTAATCTGAGTTTTGTCACTCAACAACTTAGTTAGTACATGTCTGCTCCTCGAGATACTCATTTATCTGCTGCCCATCGTGTTCTCCGCTATATCAAATCCTCTCGGGGTGCTGGTATTTTCTTCTCTGCTTCCTCTGATTTACAATTAAGAAGTTTCAGTGATTCTGATTGGGCTGGTTGTTTGGATACTCATCGCTCAGTTACCGATTTTGCCATTTTTCTTGGTTCTTCCGTAATTTCTTGGAAAGCCAAGAAGCAGTGCCACCGTTTTCAAATCTTCTTCGAGGCGAATATCGGGCTTTATCATCTACAACTTGTGAAATACAATGGCTTATATATTTGTTAAATGATTTTCACATTTCTCATGTTGCTCCTGCCTTGCTTTACTGTGATAATCAATCAGCCATTAAAATTGCTGCCAATCCAACTTTTCATGAAAGGACCAAGCATATTGAGCTAGATTGTCATTTGGTAAGGGAAAAGCTTCAACCCAAGCTGATTCCTCTTCTACCTGTTCGGTCTGCTGATCAACTTGCCAATATATTCACAAAACCACTTCATCCTACTCGGTTTCATGAACTCAAGTCCAAGCTGGGCATCCAAGACATCCATGCTCCAGCTTGCAGGGGGTGACAGGGATTACATAGCCAATTGTATTTTGATTTATAGGAATCCCTGATTTGTAGGGATTAGGAATAATATTCATTATTAGTCATTATGGGCCAATCTTCATTAATAGTCATTATAGTCATTATTAGTCATTATGGGCCAATCTTCATTAATAGTCATTATTAGTCATTATGAGCCATTACTATTGAGGCTCTCTTATTTTGTATATATATGTAATGTTTGTATATGAATATAAGAAACAATATTCATTCTTTCCATTCTACCAAGTTACATACTAGCTAGACAATTCTCGCATAAAGACACTTCCGTTTTTGAAATTTCACCTAGGAAACCCTCTTTAGCAAGTTTAATAATTCTATTTTGATTGTTGTGTCATAGTCTAGTATCCCAGATATTCATATCAACAGTTATATTGGAGGAAGTAACGAAACAGTCATGCATGTAAAAGTCACCATAGTAAAGAACTGTTTGGAAAAGAAAGCTAAACCATAAAAGGCTTTGTTGCTAAAAATGTCTGCAACTTTGCTATAAAAGTTCACATCAAACCCATAATCTAAAAGATTCCATTGAATGTCAAGTGCATGAAGAACATCATGTAAGATCAAAATGTTCCCACCATGTAAAGCTAACTTGTAGGTTTCAATTCCTTTGACTTTGATCTTTACATTGTTGCCTATGTAAAGCCATTTGCTTAGATGGAGTAACAAAGGTTATTCCACAAAGGATCCCCAATCCCTCATCATATGGCCTGTTGAGTCTGAGTCCAAAATCCAAGAAAAACAAACAGGTTCTATTAGAAAGGCAGTACTTAAAACGAAAGAAATGTGTGAATTTACATAATTCACTAGTACCTTCTCCTGATCATTTTTCTCAATACAGTCCTATGAGAAGTGACCCATTTTTAGGCAGGCATAGCACTTGACCTTATTAAGGTCAACTTTCTTCTTGTAGCCCTTCTTTACTTCTTAAATTGCCTTTTGTCCCTTTTGAACTTAAGGCCGTCCTTATTGCCTCTCTTTTGAAATTTGCCCTTCTTGTAATCGGGCTTTGCATTAGAAGGACTAGCATTCTCAGTGTAGCAAGCTTGTCTAAAGGCCTAGTATGCCTCTAGGCTTCATCCTCAAGCTCAAGGTGTTTCACTACATCATCAAAAGTGACGATGTTGTCATTGTAAGTCAAGTTCACTTTCATGTGCTCCTAGCTAGAAAGGAGTGATATGATCACAACCTGAACTTGCTGTTTAGCAGTCAAGATGTGTCTAGCTTCTTGAAGTTATCTAATCATGTTAGATCTCAGATACTACTTTATAGCAGTATTCCCTCTAAGCTTGTAGGTGTCAAACTTGATTATCAGCCTCCTAAGCTCAGTGGTTGATGTGCCACCAAACTTGTCCTTTTGTGTAGCCCACATAGACTAAGTAGTTTGGTATTTCTCATATTCGCACATTAGGTCGTTCTCCTTAGTGCTCAACAAGGTGACTCTTGCAATGTTGTTCCTCTTTTTCCATGCCTAGTAAGCTTCCAAGTTTTTCTTGTGCTGAGCAATCGTCCTAGCTTCAGGTTTTACCAAAATAGTGGTAAGTGGCTTAACAACTCTGTTCCTCTAAAATGTACTGCACCTTATCGTACAAGAGGTTTCAACTATCGCCATTCAATTTCTCCCCCTTGTTTTGTTCAACAGTTATGCCTTTCATGGCCATTTGTCAATTTTGGAGCAATGTTTCCCACATTTAGAGACAATGTTCTCTTTAAAGGTGTGTTTGGTTTGAGGGAGGGATAGGAGGGAAGGGAAAATGATCTCATCCCCTCATTTGGTTTAAGATTTTGGAGAGGGAGCCAAAATTTTAAACTACCTTCCCCTCCCCTCTTAAACTAAACAAAGGATCTTTTCCCTCTCCCTTCCCTTTAACAAACCAAACAGGAAACATACTCTTCCCTCCCTTCCCTCACCTCACTTCACTCCCATCCCCTCCCCTCAAACCAAACACACCCTAAGAGAATTTAACCAAACGATTATATAGCACAATGCAGTATACAATGTTTGTACTTATACCATTCGTGACCAGAAAATAATTACATTACTAGATTCATGATCAGGAGAATACGTTTGTAGCTCCCATCACACAAATACTAGCAACTTTACTATTTTCTATCAATAACTTCAAATACGTACTTTAAAGAAGTCATCAACTTTTAGAAGTTTCACTTTCTAAAAGCTCCCACTTCCCTCACATGCATTGGGTTGAATTTCCCTCTCCTCTCTTGATCTAACCAATACTCTCTCTTAAATAAATCTAGTTCAGTCACCGACATCCCTCATTTGCATCCTTTTCCCTTTACCATGCTTTCCTACCAATCCTACCTAGTGTCTTCAATGGGTCCCAAAATTTCCTACAGTAAAAACACCACGTAACTTTCTTACTGGCCATTTGTAGTTGAATATCTATTGTATTTGAAGGTTTTGTTTCATTACATATTCCTAACCATGAAGTGTTGATTGTAGGCTATGATTTAAATGATTATGGTGAAGATGATTGACTAGCCAATAACACCAATACTGTTGAGGAGTATGCAAGATGAATTAGATTGGTGCATGTCCAATAAATAAAAGTTAGCTTCAAATCTGAATAAAGGCTTTTGTAACTTATTAGAACACTTATATTTTGTTATTGGTATTAGACCTTGGTTCGGCCAATATAAATTGGTATCAGACTCCTCTCTAACCCTTCATCGATTAGTATCAAAGCCCTCCCTTGTCAAACATCAATTGGTATGATGAGAGCCTTAAATATATCATCGGCAATTGCGGCATTGCTTCAATGTTGGGTTATCTATATCGGCTAACAACGGTCCTCACCCTTACTATTCCACGAATGTTGGTTAGTTTTTGGACTTGTGTCTACTTGTTTTATATTTTTAAAATATACATTTGTAATTCTTATTTTATTTTTTTTTCCCGAAGAAAAAATGGGAAAATTTCACCTAGACCCCACTATAGCTAAGTATTTCAAAAAAGCCTCGATAACTCTATAGCTAAGTATTTCGCAAAAGCCTCCATAACTTTTCAAAATATCACTGCAGTCTTATAGGGTAGAGAAATTAATTTCAGGAAGGAATGGACAAAAATGGCCCTCCTAAAAAAATAACTGACACTTGTGCTATTTACAAGACGAAAGGGAATTCACAAAACAAGTGTGACACTTTACAAGATGACTGTGTGGATTTACATGACAAATGAGCCAATTTGCAAGACCTACAAGTGAAATCACGATGACACTAGTGTTATTTACAAGACAAGAGGGCACACACACAGAAGATATATATGCAAGATTTACAAGACATATGAGCTAATTTGCAAAATCTACAATTGAAATGACAATATCTTTAGTGCTATTTACAAGAGAGAGAGAGAGAGAGAAAGAGAGAGAGAGAGAGAGAGAGAGAGAGAGACTTCACAAGACAAATGTGACACTTTATAATATACATCCATGAATTTGCAAGACAAATAAGTAAATTTGCAAGGATGATGCTCGAAAACTCACCTTGGTTGGCTTCTAAGTTTGCATGCACGGTTAGACCTTCTTCTTTGTCTCGATCTCTCGCTCTCAGCTCTCGACCACAGCTCCCTCTTAGTCTCTCACTTTCGTTTCAGTTCGTGAAAATCGGAAGTAAAGAATGACAATAAGAAAGCATGGCTGAATAGATAAATGAGGTGTCCATTATTCGCATGAAATAGATGTCTCGCTCTTACTCGGTATTTTGTGACTTGCCGAATTGATATAAATAAAGTGAGTGGGGTATATGCTTTGCTGTTCAAATGGATAAAGCAGGTTTTGATGTTGAGCCGTGGAGGAATAGATAAAGAATTGGAATAGTTGGGCTGAATGAAATAATGACGTAATGGGTTAAAGAAATATATGTGGTTTGCTGTTCGAATTGATTAAAAGAATTGAGATGAATAGGATATGTCCAAATATGTTTATTGTTGAAGTGAGAAAGTTGGTGTTCTGCATGTACTAAGGTCCAACGCATGTTTATTCCCTATATTCCACTTTTCTTTCTAATATTGGACCATTAAACTACAATAATTCTTTCCTCTAAAATTCCGATTTGGCATATCCTTGATTCTTCAAATTAAACTTTGACTTTCTCCAAATTCATTTACGGGCTTGGGATAGTAAAATTACCATTTTACTAGATTTGAAAATAAATTCTAGAAACTATTCTAAGCCATATATTATCCTTTACTAATTTTCCTTAAATTTATTCTTTTCTTGAAAATTCAAGGAAAATAGGCCTCAAATTCTAAATAATAGTTTTAAAACTATTTAGGCCCAAATTTTTCGTAATTAATCCCTTCAAAATATTTCTAGATCCTCAAAATAATATTTTCATAATATTTTCCCTTCTTTCACGGTCCAAAAATAATCTTTAATAATTATCTTAAACTTTTCCTCATAATAAGCTTAAGACTTTTAGCCCTGACTGACATGACAACCTATTTATCCCAGTCTTAGTCCTAAACTTCTAGTCCTAAAATTTGTGGTGATACATAAAATGTTAATACATGTTATAACATATTGATTTAATTAATAAAAAACTAATAGTCCTTAAATCAAATATTTATTCAATTAATTGGTGCTATTTAATATTTGTTTATTCATATAACATACTAGTTTAATATACTACTGTGTGCCTAATTTGATCTTAACGGGGTAGAGACAATTCTATCGGGTTTTTAATTTGATTCATCAAATTCAATTATTCAAAAGGAGCGAAACCAAAACATGTGCCAAACCAACTGGTTCAATGAAGTTAAAAACCAAACCAAACTTTATTTTAACTCGTGACAATAAAATAAAAACTAGACTAAGAATCCCATATAGGACCAAAAGCTGCAATGCCAGCTTTCTTGCAAGCATTCACAACATCTCTGCTTCCTTCAGGATTGCTGGTGACAATAACCACTTGAGCATTACACTTCTTGGCTGTGATCACACTAAGTTCAGACACCTTCGGCCTCCCAAGAAGAGCAGTATCATGCACTATCACCTTCTCCTTTGGATGACCACTCATCATTCCCTTCATTTCCTTCCCAAAATTTTGTTCAATCCCTTTAGCCACCCACAACAAGTTCACATCTGCTCTACATGGCTGCAACAGAAATGAGAGGAACACACAAATTCCTGAACCAGTCGCCACCAACAACACTCTCTCGTACATGTTCACCAGATATGGCAGCCCCGCGAAGTGAACTCGGCGAACCCACAAGTGGCTTGGTGGGTTAGAGACGAGAGATCTTGTGAAGTCTCCAACAGCACCAGCAAGCATCATGTGCTCTTTCTCTCCGTCTGATATTATTCCAAAGGCATGCCATTCCGAGAGCGGTGAGGGACTGATTCTTCCCAGTATACCCGCTTTGATTCCTCCTTGAAACTTTATGATCGACGCATGGCCAGAGGCGGTGGTGATGTTGACGGGGACGCGGCGAACTGTCAGCCATGGGATGATTATAGTGATGGTTATGGCTATGGTGAACCAGAACTCTTGTGTTTTGATCAACCTGGACCCGAGGTGGTTCGAGTAAGATTTGGATTTGGGGTCGTAGGTGATTGTCAGTATGATAAACGCCCAGAGGAGAACAAGAGCGGTCCAACCCGCAAAACGGTGAGTTCTTTCAAACACGTTGTGATGGAGGTGGCGAACCAGTGGGAATGCTGCCAGAGAAGAGATGAAAAGAAGGCCGAGAATGGCGGAGGCAACGGCTATGATCTCCGGTGAAGTGTTGTCTCTATCTTTGAGAGTGAGAATTAAAGCATATCCGAGCCAAGCAATAGAGGAAACGCCACAACCACTGTGAATGCCTCCGACGCTCTGTAGAAAAGCTGTTGTGCCAGTCTTGAGAAAAAGAGGAACCCATGGCCTCCCAAGGAGCTTCACTGCAATCCAAAACACCATTCGAAAGAAGGCCTCGCTTCTACAGAGACTCAAAGCGAGAATATTACCAATAGAGAAGAGAGCAGCTCTATTTCTTGCATAAGGGAAATGGCCAGTAGCTGCATGAACCAAGGCAGTAATGTTAAGGGTGAAGCTGAGAACAAAAAGCCTCTTGTACACTGTGAAAAGGCCTTGATCTAGCAGTATGATTGAAAGTCTCGATCCGTTCTTTCGTGTAGGTTTTGATGGTTGAACTTGTTCACGCTTGCTAGGAAGTGGGATCATGACAGCCTTCAGGTTCTCAACGTCGTAGGTTTCTTCCGGGACATATTCGAGAATAGTATCACCATCATCTTCTTCTTCTTCCAGTTCGAGGTCACAGAAGTGGCTGCTAGGTTTGCTGGCAGATCTTTGTGTGGAATAAGGAAACTCTTTGGAAGAAGAAAATGGCCAAAAGCGATTGCTTGATCTTTGTGGTTCTGGTTGAGCAGCTGGTGTGGCTATGGCGAAAGGATCGGCACGAGGCTTTACCTCAAAGGCCACGCCTCTGCAACTTGAGAACCTTACAGGACTTTCCATGGCTTGCAAATTAACAGGAAAGCGCTATGAGGTTTCTAAGAAGTTGAAATTTGCAAACAAAGGTATAGTACTCGGCTTTCAAGCTTGTGTTCTCTTCATGCAATTGAATGCTCTATTTATAGGCGAACTGGCTCTTCTATCTTTTATATTTTATAATTCTAATTGCTTTGCTTTCATTCGGTTAACCCTGTTCTTTTCTTAATACTTTCGTACAGCTTGTAGACAAATTCAAAGTTATTGTTTCTTTCAATTGGAGAAAGGTATCTTGAGCTGGATAGATTACCTGTAAGGATCATCTTGAACCAAAATGTTATAACTTCTTAATTTTGGATTAAGTGCAAATCACAAACTTTCCAAACATCTAAATTTGTTGAAGTAACTTGCCGTCATAGATTATCCGTTGCATCACCAAGATACTCCCTCCTGTACTAAGTATAGGGCGCTTTGTGAAAAAATTATTGGTCCTTAAATGGTTATTAATAAACCTTGATCTAAATATTACCCCTATTTCAATTTGCTACAGGAAAAGATTTGAAGTCTAATTTAGTTCCTCTATGCTCTTAAATATGGGTAAAATTGGAAAAATATTTCATTTTCAGGGAAAAAAAATTAATGAGCTAACAATCTCTTTTTCGTTTTGATGATGTAATTACAAGTGATTTATAATATAGATAGAGGGAGTATATATATAATTTAGCTTGTATGGTGATCACATAAAATATTATGAAAATTATGAGTGGATATAGTTCAAAGCTTAAGGATATTATTTACACTAAAAAACAAGGGAAAATTGGTAAAAAGTACATGTTTAAAACTTTTTCTGGCCAAAATGACTAGGTGCAAATCATCATCATTAATGGGCGCAACTCTTCATCTGTATGCAAATTATCTTAAACTATGAGCACAAATCTTCAAAATAGAAGTTATTTACATATAGTTAAAGGTATATTGTACTATCTCCGATTCTAAATATAGGATATAGTTTGTAGTATATTGTAAAATTTCATTATATATTCTAAAGGTTGAGTAAGTTTTTTTTCATATGTTTAGTATAAATATAATTAATTTTAAAATTCATAGGGACCACAAGCAAATGAGCAATGCTTTCTATGCCTGAACTGCGTAATTCAAGATAGGCTTAATCAGTTGCACTGATCGGATTTCACTTAGTTGTTTATTAAACTTTCTTTTTTCCAACTTCCTGAATTTCATCCGAGTTGAGTCATATATAAATTCCACCAATTCATTCATTAAATTAGGTCAAAACTACTTTGAATTTTATTATGTATATAATTTTCTTAAACTTTGAACCTTTATAATGAATCCCCTGAATTCCTATATTTATGTCTATAACTCTCTTAATATTAGTTTTATTTATTACAGCAAATATATAATATACACCGAAAAATATAATGTAGATATATAGTTAGTGGTTAGAGTTTAAATGTATAGGAGTTAAAAAGGTCTATATGTGTTGATTATTAAGATTTAAAAGATAAAGGAGACAGTGGGAGAGGCGAAACCCCTTTCCACTTTAAGTATAGAAAGTTATTAATTATGTCCAAAGTGACTTGGGGATCCCCCTTTTTATTTATTTATCAAAGGATATATATATATTAATACTGCAAATCGATACAATACATGAAAATAACAAACACAAACAAAGCTAAAACAAATACGAAAAAATAAACCAGATACAATACTAGCCAAGCACCGTACATTAAAGATATAAGAGTGGAAGTAGAATCATGGACAAATTCGGCCTCCTTGATACCCAAGGTTAGAAGTGACGATCAAGAAAGTGTTGGTTGGAAAACCCACCCCAAAGGGCACACAATCTTATAAGCAATAGCTGCAATTAGATTAGCTAAATAGGTACCCCATCTTGGGGTAAAGGACACAGAAAACCCAAGCTCGGAAGAAAGAAAACCCTTGATGTCCTGAAGAACACTTCTGCTCCTCTGATCAAGCAGATCCGGTGACCTCGACCACACACCAAACAAAACCTCTTGAAATCTTCCCCCAAGAATGCAGATACGAGCTACCAAGTGATAATCGGATCTCATAACATTCAAATAGCCATCCAACCAAAAGGATTTGAACGCAGATCTTATAGATCTGTTTATTTCCTGAGACAAGAACACCACTACAAAACCTAGTACTAGAAAAAAAGAAACAAAACGTAGATAACTCCCACCATTGTAGATCAGATCTAGAGAAGGAGAGGACAGGACTCGCCACAAGGACGAGAGAAGGCCACTACTGATAGAATTAAGGGTGAGAGGACCGCAGATCCAAGATCTGGACTCCAAACTACAACACTGACACGTCTGTGGCACGTAAATGGGACTCGCCGGCGGCATGTGATGGAAACACAAGCCGCCGACGAGAGGTGTAGAAGATGAGAGCGCGAGATGCAGAGAGAATGTACTTGGGGATCCCTTAATCAAATCAAAAGTTAAAGGAGTTATATGTACATTAAAAAATTCGAGAAGTTATGGCTAATTCTGAAATTAAATTAATATTTTAAATTATGTGGGGGAAAAGAAGATTGGACAACCAATTGGAAAAGAAAAAGAAAGGAGGAAGTGAAAAACGGCATTGAACAATCATATCAAATATATTTACTAACTTTTTAAAAAAAGAACGAAGTAAGTAAACAACTGTTATAATTTATTCAACATTATAAACTTCACAAAAAAATTCAAGATAAGAAGATATATCATATATGATCTTAAGGATATTACTGTGCTGAGAAACATCGATTATGTTTTAGCAATAATAAACTTGTTTATAACAGGGGCTGAAGGCTGGAGGAAGACAATTATAATACTCCCTCTGATCTTTATTATAAGCACTTAAAAAATAACTTTACATAACTTAATCAAGTTAGTTAAAATTAATTATTTCTTGTAAAAATATAAAAATTACCCATGATAAAAGTCATTAGTTAATTGGTTAAGAAATTTTTATAATAAGTTAGTAATACTGGGTAGAAAAACTTAACACTAGAAAAAACATGTTATGTTACTCCCTCGATCTTTAATATAAGCTCTATTTTTTGAAAAAAATTAAACAACATAGTGGATCATATATTAGTATAAAACATTTCAAAGCGCCTCATAATAGAAACTAGAGGGAGTATTACTTTTGTAGTGTGCTAACTAGACTACATTAACAAATAAAGATGTAAAGAAATTATTCCTTACCTACTCGATCGGTTTCCGATACATATGAAAAATAAAAAATAAAAATGTTTACCTTTGGATAAGATATTTAAATAAATTTATCTATTCATGTGCAATAAACATACGAAGAACTTCATATATAATTCAATACTTTAGTGTGAAATTAACATGTCAAAAATTTTATATTTTAGGTATGAATATTACATAAAGATATGAAGTAAGTTTGAGATGGAGTAGAAATCAAATATTTTCTTCTTCTCTTTTAATTTAGGGTTAAGGAGCAAAATCGCCAATGAACTATTAGGCCAGGAGCATCTGACACAAAAAACTTTTAAGGGTACCAATAATACCAACAAACAATTGAAATTGTAAAAAAATCACAATGCCGTCAGTTGCTACAGTAATTTCCGTTTATGACTTTTTTTTTTTTTTTCCTTTTTCCTGGTCAATGTCGATTGCGGAACTCCTTCAGAACTACCCATCCTCTGCTGCTTCCCTCCCGTCAGTTGCTATAGTACTTTAGCTTCTGATAAAGCAATGTATCGATGGGGTTCTGGGATGAAATACAACTGAGGGAAGGATGAAGCTGAAGGTCAAGCCAACTAACACTCACAGTAGTCGTAGCTCAGAGACTCAAACTCAGGAAGGTCAGTATACCAGCTCGCTTCTTCATGGATTCCGATTACGGTATTCCCAGAGAACTCTCCGATCTTCAGAAGCTCAGATCTCTCTACCAACCTGAAGGCCTGAACTCCCTCCTTGCCTTCAGGTTATCTTTTACTCCACTATTTTCCTTTTTCGCTTATTTCACTTTGGAGCATCTTTCCTTTTATTTCGCTTTACACGATCTGATGATCTCTACCAACCATTTATTTCATTATTTTTCATCATTTCGGGCTTTGGCCTGTGCATTATGCAACTAATCTGTTCCCTTGGATTTTCTGTTTCCGTTGGTGAGAAATGCTAATCGTTTTGTGCTAAAAGCTTAAAATAAATGGGCTTATATGATCTTTTTATGCAGGGAACCACCATCAGGGTGGAGGGATGTGGAGGGAAGCAGCGCATGAGGTTCGACCGTCAGAGAATGGGTAGTTCTGAAGGAGATGTCAACATTGAGCAGGAAAAAGAAAAAAAAAGGTCATAAACGGAAGTTATTGTAGCAACTGACGGCATTGTGATTTTTTTACAATTTCAATTGTTTGTTGGTATTATTGATACCCTTAAAAGTTTTTTGTGCTAGATGCTCCTGGCCTAATAGTTCGTTGGCGATTTTGCTCCTTAACCCTTTAATTTATATATGTATATATTGATATATTAAAAGGGTTTGAATATTATTCATTTCTCATCTTACCGTGCCACCTGAGCTAACTCCAAACGGCTAAGTATATATCCAGTTTACTTTGGCTTTGTCTAGAAATCCAACTTATTAAAAAAGTCTGCATTTTTTTGTTTGTGTATCAGGCCCGAGGGGAACGGTCTTTGACATAAATTCATTGATTTTCACGTATGGTTATTGTTGACGTCATTGATTTTCACGTATGGTGATTGTTGACGTCATTGATTTTATCGTCCCATGGATAAATAACAATTGTTTTAGGATATTATGAAAGTGAAAGTAAAAATCATTTTTCGCCAAAAGAATTTTTACTCGGTCATCTAACTCCATTTACCAGGTAAATATGAATCCGGAAAATACACCAATATTGCGTCCGTATAATAAATAATAAGTGAAAACCACTAAAGATAAAATCATATTTAATTTCAGGTCTTATTTATTTTTTAGACAAAATACATTAATTCATTTAATATTTTATTTTATCGTTATTGTGAAGCGTTAGTATAATTTAGTTTTAAACTTGAGGGACATTCATTCAAATGATATATAACATAAGTGACTATGAAAATTTTATCAAACCAAATCGTATTGATATTATTCGTTGGTATATTCATCAAAATATTATATTTTTGTTTTTGATTAATAAAGGCAAACCGAAGCTTGAAAATGAGAGTTAGGGATTAAACCATGAAGATCTAGCCCTTAGTACATCAAACAAGAAAATAAGCTAATGGCAACAGGCCAATTGGTCCTTAAGGACCATTTCGAGGCAACCTCTGGGAATTGTCAGTGTTAAGACTACATCCGCATCTTCAGGGGCATCATGACCTTGTTTGGCCATATAGTCAGCACAAGAGATTTTATTTCTTGAAGTATAGTGAAGCTCAACATTCCAATCCCGAAATAGAAGATCTCTAGTCTCTCTGATAATGCCTCTTAATGGATGATTGGTACAATAGTCCCTCATAAGAATGTTGATTGCATCAAGAGAGTCAGAGTAAAGGATTATTCTTTGCAAACCCATATGATAACTCACTTTGAGCCCAGTCATGATAGCATATATCTCAGCTTCAATAACAGTCTAGAGCCCAAGGCACTTGTGAAACCTCATCAGTCAGTGGCCTTGAGAAGTCCTTATCACTCCGCCGCAAGCTGCCTGGTGTTGATCGCGCATTGAACCGTCGACATCAATGCGAACCGCATTTGCAGGGGGCGGAGTCCAAGTGTTTTCCACAAACCTACCAAGTTGAAAAATTTGATGAGTTAGAGTTTGGTTAGTAGAACTTTCCATGAGGAGATAATTACACAAATGGAGCATCTCCCTAGTATCTGTGCTTTCGCCTTGGAATAGGTATTTGCATCTGGTAGTCCAAAGGATCCAGCACCCCAAACTAAAGACCCTTGGCCAAGAGAAACTTTGAAATTTCCCTTTCCCAAGATAGTGATTGGTATTCCAGTTGAGCCAAGTCTGCAAATTTCTTGTGAAAAACTGAGAGAAATAGTTAGGCATTAAAATTTGTTTCCACATGTTTTTAGCTCTCTTACAATCCTTGATTATATGGATCACGCCTTCCTCACTATCACAATGGAAAAGACAAAGGCTCTCGTTTGTGAGACCTCTTCTGGCTCTGAGAGAATTAGCGACCGGTCTCTCATGGCCAATTTGGCACATAAAAAATTTAACTTTCTCCGGAAGCTGCCATTTCCACATGAGGGCCCAAAAACTGTTAGTGCTAGCTCCTCCATGATCAGAAAGATATCGATAAGCAGATTTGACAGAAAAGCAACCGTCTTTCGTCGCCCTCCAAGTAAAACAGTTCGGGAAGCTATTAGAAGGAGGGTGCATCTTGGAGATGGTATTTATGATTGCAGAGGTAAGATACCCTGCCATCTATTAATGTTCCACCTACCATTTACTAAAAGTTGATCACGCATTGTCTCGTCTTCATAACAAGGATGGATCCGGAATATAGGCTATAAGAGGACGATCCAGAGGAAGCCAAAGGTCTTGCCAAAACTTGATACCCGCCCCATTGTTAACCTTTTTCCCAACTCCAGTAAGGAAAGTATCCTAAACTTCTACAATCGCTTTCCATGCAGAGGAAGAATTTCTCTTCCTGGAGACGTGAGGCACAGGAGACTCACCACAATTATATTTAGACCAAAGGCATTGGACCCACAAAGCTTGCTTTTTCGTCAAGAGACCCCAACAAAGTTTCATTATGAAGGCTCTGTTCTGACGCCAAAGACTTTTGAAACCAAGGGCCCCCTGCTTCTTAGCTTGAGTAACTTTGTCCCAGGCAATAAGATGCATTTTTTTCACATCCTTATCTTGGAACCAAAGAAATTTTCTTGAGATCTTATCCAACTCATTAATAGTACAGATAGGAAAAGTAACTTTAGGGAGGATAACACAGATTTAATCAGCACCGATCGACCAGCAATTGTCTTGCTTTTCCACATGGACAGCTTTTTTTTCGAGCTTTTTGCACAATGGGATAATAAGTGGCTATCGTGACTCTGTTATGAACAAGCGGCACACCCAAATACTTCCCAAGATCAGAAGTGATTTCAATCCCAAGCAGCTGACTTAGCTCAAAAGCTCTATTGAAGTTAACATTTCTGGAGCAAAACATATGGGATTTGGCGAGATTATTTCTATGGCCAGAAACTTCACAGAAGTTTTGCATCACTTTACGAACTTCAATCATTTGGCTAGAGGAGGCGTCAATAAAGAGGATGAGATCATCAGCAAAGAAAAGATGAGATATATGAGGACCCCCTCTTTTAAAAATGAATGGCTTCCAGCGACAACTACCACACTCAGCTTTAATAAGGTGGCTTAGGCGTTCCATACAAAGGATAAAGATATAAGGGCTTAGAGGATCTCCTTGCCTAACACCTCTAGAGGGAGTAAAGCTTTGGCTTTCATCACCATTCCAAAGAATTGGCATAGATGTGGTAGAGATACAAGCCAAAATAAGATCAATAAGGTTGTCTTCAACTTTAGGTGAGTAAGAGTGTTTCTGATGAATCCCTAGTCAAGTCTATCTAATGCTTTCTCTATATCAATCTTGATGACAACAAATCCTTTCTTTTTACCCTTCATTCTCATAGAATGGATGATTTCTTGGGCAATAAGAATATTGTCACAATTGGATCTGTTAGCAATAAATCTGCATTATTCAAGGCTTATGAGATGGGCCATAACTTCTCTGAACTTGTTCGCCAATATCTTGGTGATGATCTTGAAGCTAACATTACACAAGGATATTGGACGAAAGTCCTTTAATGTAGAAAGGTTATGAACCTTAGGAATGAGAACAACCTTGGATTTATTAATACTTGCCATATTAGAAGGGTGCTTGAAACATTCCTCGATAAATTCACATATTTTGTCACCCACTACATCCCATTGGGTCTAAAAAAAGTGAGCCTGGAGACCGTCTGGGCCAGGGGCTTTAAAAGAACCCATAGCAAAAATTGCATTTTTTATCTCAAGTCTGGTAACCATTCTAGACAACGTACACAACTGACGGGCATCCATGCTAGGGAAATTAGAACACCACTCATCTGGGTCCTTAATAGAAGCATCCCGAGCATAAAGATTGAGAAAGAAATCATGAGCCATTTTTTTCATAGTATTATGATCTTCAATCCACTCTCTCGCTTCATTTTGAATGGCTCCAATCCTTTGCTTCTTCCGTTTAATATTGGTAGAGGCATGAAAGAATCTAGTATTTCTATCCCCCCTTAAGCCACTTAGTTCTTGATTTTTGGAACCAGGAGATTTCTTCTTGGGTAGCAACTTTATGATATTCCTCCCATAATTTCTTCTCCAGCCTAAAAAGACCAGATTGCAAATTCATCCTTCTGCTTCTATCGATTCCTTCCAGACAACGAATAAGCTCTTTCTTCTTTTTAGTGAAATTACCCACCCGGTTGTCATTCCAGTCCCAAGCAGCATTCTGAAAAATTTGCAATCCATGAAGCCAATTTTTCTCCCCACGCTTGCATTTGCAAACTCGAGTATCGGGATGCAAGCTTCTTTAGTAATGTACTTAAAATCATTTTCAAGAGACCAAGCAATAAATCGATAGGAGAAGGATTTATTGAACTTCCAGAGCAAAAAGATTTTTCAAGTTAAGTCAATACGAAAAACCGAGTATTGAACTCTAGGGGATGAAGGATTAGAATTCACCACCACAATCCTATGGTCGGATTTGAATTTAAGCTCATGTCAGGCAATGTAGTTGGGAAAGCAATTGAGCCAACTGAGGTTGGTAAAAACCCAATCTAGTATTTCTTTCAAACCATGCCTTTCCCAAGTGAATCTCTCTCCCTAAGTCCTTGCTTGGATCAGACTGGTGTCATCAATGCACTTTTTGAAGTGTTGCATTGAGGCCTAAGAGGGATCAACCCCACCAAGTTTATCGTCAGGGGATAAATAAGCGTTAAAATCACCCAAAACATACCAAGGAAGACTAGAATGAGTAGCGAGTAAATGAAGGGAGTTCCATAAATCGATTCTGCCAATTGAATTAGTCTCGCCATAAACAACAGTCACAAGACTTACAATGTTACTACCATGCTCTTTGACTTGATAGTGAAGCAATTGAGTGGTGGAGGTAATATAGGTGACGTCAAAAGCATCATTGTTCCACAAGAGCCAAATACCTCCAAAAAAACCCATTTGATTCAACCCGAATCCAGTGGCTAAAACTAAGTTTACGACAGACTTTATCAACTCTATCACCACTAATACGAGGCTCCAAAAGACAAAGAATGTTAATACAGTATTTACTGACAATATCAGGAAGGTCCGGCTATCGGCTCCCCTACAATTCCAAGAGGCTATAAACATTAAAATATGAATATATATATATATATATAAAAATGCAAGAAAGGCGAAGGGATACTTACCTGGGGCATTCAGCCTCACCTTCATGGCGCTGCACCTATTGTGATTCAGCCACGGCAAGATCATTGGCTTCCATAAATTCTAGTGCAACATCCTCATTAGGATCCCACTGATCAGGGGGCTTCTCCATAAGAGAAATAGTATAATTTGGCTCAACAGGATTCTCGGTCAAAGCTTTGATTCCTTGTTGAGCAACATTGATTATGCTTCCATGGACTAAATTATGAGTGCGTTGGCCTTTAACATTTTTCTTCCCTGTGGATTTCTTATTATCATTGTGAATAGTGGTGATCTCTTTGGTTATCTGATCTAGCGCCTTATTCATTTCAGTATGGTCCAATTTATCCAACGAGAGCTATCCAATGTCACCATTTAAATTGTTGGCCCTCCAGATTTTGAAGAAATGGGCTCCATCCGTCCATTGAGACTACTTGGCCCACTAAAGGAGGCCACATCCTGAGACCCTTGAACCGACGCCATGTGTGCATCATCTTGGCCCGAAATCTTGGCTTCAATTGGAGACTTGGGCTTAATGCCTCCATTGGTATTACACGACTCATTTGTGAAGATTACAGGATCTACTACTTTCAGCCTGTATAACAATTTGCTTTTAGGCGTTGACTCAACCCTTTGACCCGATTTACTCTTTGGTTCCTTCCTTTTTTCATTGTGGAGATTACAGGATCTACTACTTTCGGCCTGTATAACAATCTATCATTTTTTATTTCATTTTGCCTAGATGAGTGCTTTGCCAGATTAGTGATGGCTTGATTATCGGCTCTCTTAGAAGAGTAGATCACCAAAGCGTCCTTGGGTGTTAGATGATCTTCATCATCAAGATCCTCAATCACCGTAAATCACGAGTTCTGACCGAAGTAGGTGTCTTTCGTCGTCCTAATTCCGGATCCCAAGAGTTGACGTTGAGCTTCTCTGAATTCAAACCGTTGTACTGACCTGGATCGGTTTGCTCTGCGATTCACCAGTATCCAAGGGCCAAAGGACTCGTCCGTGCTCATTGCCGAGTATTAACCGATGACCAGTTTATGTGCTGATGTGGAGGTTGGTGCGACAGGCTTGCCTCTTCTTGAGGGTTCGATTCTTGACACTTGTAAGGGCATTTATCTCGTCTATGACCAAATCGCCCACAGGTGGAGTAGATAAGTGAAAGTCCATCGTACTCAACATTGAATATTGAACCTGCTGTGATCACTTTTGGTATAAGCTTCTTTTGGAGATCTAGTTCAACACAGATTCTCACAAATTTCCCTCTTTGGATTTTCGGTGTTTCAGCTTGGAAATCATGAAGAGTATTCATGTCAACTTTAGAGTGCGTCTGATTCTGTCACTTAGCCGAGAGATACAATGCTTGTTGTAACAATGCATTGGAACATTAGGGATACGAACCCAAGTCGCTACTCTACCTAGAGGATTCTGGTAAGGATTGAAATATGGCGACTATCTTTGGATTAGCACACAGTGTTGTTTGATCACCCAGGGTCCCTCATAAAATACTTTCCTGTAATGTGACCTCCATAGTTCCTTATCTTGAAATCTGACAACAAAATAGTTGTTGGGGATGTCAATAAGTTCAAAATTCGAGAACCCCCAGAGTTTTATCAAGAGGTCATTTAGAACATAGAGGTTAAATTTCTTGCCAAGCACAATGAGGATCAAAGCATAATTCCACGGTTCGCACCATTCATTGTATTCCTCTTCTGTACATGGCGCAATTGGGTATAATTCCATAAGCTTTTTCATTTCTTCTGATTCTTGAGGAATTTTCCAGCGAATTTCCTTATCATCAATAAAGAGATCTTCTTCCTCCATTATGTGGTTGTTGTGGGCTACTTTGTTAAATCCCAGTAGTGCAGCATGATAAGATGGAAATTTTGGGATGTTTTCTTCTTTCTTGTCTTCTATTTCCTTACCAACAGAGCTCATGCTTTGTTCGTTATCAGTAGGTTGTACTGTTTCTTTGTCCGGCATAATGTCGTCTATGATGGCTTGAGGAATTTCTTCCAATTTCTTCTTTTTTTCTGGTCATCTTGCCCTTCGGAAAGTGGCCGGTCAGGTGGAAGTTTGTGTTGTCCGGAGTCATGTAATGGAAGAGCTTTGTTGAGTCCGACGGGTCCATCTTTTCTATGAAAATATTATATTAATTGATATTAGATGAATTACTTAATTTAGACTTCGCCAAAAATATACGTGTATTGTCTTGATTGTTTTTGTTTTTGTTTTTGAGCCATTTAATATCAAGGCACGTCCTGTAGCCATTTAATATCAAACGACCATCAATTTTACGATTTGAGAAAAGAAACATATTTACTTCAATTTTACGAATGTGAAGCAATAACCATAATCTAACGTAGGGGAAAAAATAAATGAGATAGCAATCTCCTAAGGACTCCTATGTCTAGGTAGGATTACTCAACTTGGTTATGGAATGGAGATTTAACATTAGAACCAACTTCCCGTATCTTTCTTTACCGATTTTCTGACGATGTCGAGGCCTCCAATGAATTTTTTGTCGTTAGGGTTCTTACGTCTATATATATATATATATATATATGTATATATATAACTAAGGGATATAGAGGTAATTTGACTCAATTTCTAAATCCCTAACTATATCACATAATCTAATTAATAATTTGTTAACTTTAGTAACCCAAATTAAAATTTGGGTAATTTAACCGTCTTTATATGAGATTCTCCCAATAGGTTATATCAAACACATGTTTCTTTAACGCATTGCACATAATTTGAAGAGTTAGTCAAACGGTTTATGCTTATATATCAATAATAGTTCATGGTATTTAAAATTTTATTTTTATATTGATTGTATGATTAGTAGACGTTTGACACACAGACAGACAGACAGACAAAGATAGTGGTAGGTAAGCAATTTCTGGCATCTTGTTTTTAATATGGTATAGGAATTATCAAGATATACGTGCTTTATAGAATATAGAAAGAACATTTAGAATTTATTATACGTACCAAAATGTCGTGGCTTATGAATGAAACGTTTAGCCGCACCATACTAATCGGCATAAATGATCCTAACATGAGGATTCTTGTTCTTCAGCGTGTCTAGGGTAAGATTGAGGTGCTTGTTATGGAACTGAGCAAAAGCATTAAAGCTTTTCAAGCATCCATTTTCAACAAAGTCCTCTTTGTTTTGGCTCTGAAACGATGTCATGTACAAAGAAGAGCACCCAACTGGTAGATTCCCTGGCACCACCAGCTCCACTACTCCTTCAGCTATCAATTCCTATATATAAATGAAACATTTTACTAAATTTTTTTAAAAAAATTACGTTTGCAAATTTTAGCCCTTTCTTAATGTGTTTTTAATTTCTTTTGTTCTTAGAATAGTTTTGTGAAATTGTTTTTCATGACAAGTTTTGGGAATAACAAAATTAAATATATTTTTTGGATAGTTGTTCTAAACAATAGTAGTTAAAAAAAAAAAAAAAAAAACTTGTTTCAGATAATTGTGTTTAGGTCCCAAAAAAAAAAAAAAAAACAAAGAAATAATTATCAATAACTTCGGACAGCATTGAGCACTCCAGACAGTGGAGACAGCTGAAGAAAGATAAAACTCCCAGCTTATTGCCCTATTTTAAATAACAAAAAATGATATTGCATTATAGAAAATAATAAAACATATAAAAATTATTGTTTTTAAATTTTTAATACACACACACACACACACACACACACACACATATATATATATATATTTATACAAAACATTTAACTGGAAAGTAATTATCAAGCAAATGTTTTTTTTTTTTAAAAAAAAAAAAAAAATTGTTTTCGAAATAATAAATCAAACCAGGCCTTAATGTCTCACATATTATTCTTTTAGTTCTAATTTTAGATCAAAATCAAGTAATGCTAGCTAGTATTGGAATTGGCATATACACTGGTGACTTTAGTTATTGCTTCAACAACGTACCACAGGAACGGTAGCTAGAAGTTGATTAAAATTTCCGCCCATCTATCCCACCAGAAACAGTGATCTTTTCAAGTAGCTATCACAATCTGTCACATGCATTTTCAAGAACATTAAAAATAAAGTTAAAATATTGGAAGTTACACAAACGTTGTATGAAAATATAAAAGATAATATTAGATTGTATCAAATAGTTGGTTTAAGTTCCTATAGGTTCATAAGGACATAGTCAGGGATTAAGTATTAGGGACTTAAACCAACACTTAAAATTATCTGAACCAGTTGTTAATCAAACTAATAGCAAAGTATTATGAAACTATAAGGATCAAAACTAATGATTTAAAATTACTAGAAGTAAAACTAAAGTTCAATCAAATTGTAAGGACCAACAATGATATTAACTAAATTAGATTTATAATTAATGAATGTCATACCTTGTCTTGTAGTGCATAGTGAGAGTTTGAATTTCTTGAACCAGTCCAGTTGAACGCTTAATGAATCATGTGTCCAAAGTATTTTTCGAAACCCTCTTTTGTAGAATAATCCTGCATCAAGTGCTGTGGCTCCAGCCACAGCGAAATTCACCCCTTGGTGCACGTCTTGGCCTTTTGTCAGTTTCAGATATGGTGGCAAATATGGCCACCCATATATGCCTCAGCTACAAGAAAAGAAAATTCCTAGAAGTTATGTTTAATTAATTATTAATGGGTTAATAAGGTGCAAATCTACTCATGAACCCATGAACTTTTTTACGAACATGCATCTGACACCATAATATTCACTTGAGTATAAAAATACACAAGAATATTTTCAAAACATAACAAAAATATCATCTCTGTTAACTTTTATAAATGTAGCTACTTTTTTTGTGGGTACCATCTAGTGTCCACGTTGTAATACCCAATTTTCGATTTACCAAAAATCTTCTATTTTAAGGAATATGTTACCATATTAAATTGATTAACATATGTGACATAAAATCACATGAAATAATAACTATTTTAAATGCTCATAAGACAAGAAAAGGGAATAGTGAAACACTTGGTTTAATTGTTATCTATTAACAATTATCATTAGCAAAATAAGCTTGCACTAATTGAAATTAGTTGCATAATTTTTCAAGATGATTAGAGGCAAATTAAGATCATAAAAAAGGGGCTGATTATTTCGAAATATATAGGGGCCAAAAATGAAGAATTAACCTTGTCTAATAAAGCACTAATTTGCATGGTTAGTTAATAAATCAAATAACCAATGACAAATGCAATTAAAAGGCATATAAGCATTGGGTTAAGTGTTAATTAAAATTTGTTAATTAATGTTGAAAAGTCAATAATAGCAACTAGCCAATGAAAAATCAGGAAATTAAGCTAAATCCTTGTGAAATTAATTGGACCAATTGGAGCATTTGAATCATTGGATTTTTGACCACCTAAAAAGCATATTTAATGGCTATTAAAAGGGAGGCTGGTCGGCACTAAATGGAGGGAGAAGATGAAGTCTTATAAAGTGAGATTTGATCTAATGGATAAGAGGAAAGAAGGAAAATTGGATTGCTTGATAATTACCAAAATGACGTTGGAATTTTCCCTATAAATAGGGAGCTCTCATCTTCATTTTCCTTCACACCAAAACACAAACACATCTGATCCTAGTTGTGAGAGTGAGTGGCGAAATGGAGAAGAGAGAAGGAGGAAGAAGGAATTCAAGATTCAAGGGTAATGTTCTTGAATTCAATCTTTTAGTTCTTGGTAAAGCTTAGATTTAATCTAGAAAATTGGGGAGCAAATTCCTTTGCATGTTTTTAAGTTCAAAAAGAGGTTTAAAATGAAAAATGGATAAAAATCATGTTAGAGAATAATTTTTAGAATCAAAAGATCAAGATTGTGAAAGTTGGAAGATTTCCAGTTTTTGAACTTCCTGGAGGCAGCAAACTTGTGGCTATTATTTTATTTGTAAATTGATCTTCAAAAATTATGAAATTTTATAGGAATAAATTAGACATGAGGGCTTTACAAATATATAAAATATAAAGCATTTTGAGTTCTACAAAAGGAGTAATATATTTTTGAAGTTAAGCCATTTTTCTGGATTAAAACTGGACAGCGTTGAGAAAAGATTAAACTGGGAATGATTGTTGATGTTCTGGCTTCTGGGAATATTTTTACTTGAAAATAGACATATCAAGGGTCATGAGGAATTTTGAAGAACTCAAAAATGATTTTCGTAAAATTAATTATGATTTTTCAAAGTTAGTGAAAAATCTGGGCAAAATGCTGGAAATTGCGTTTTTAATAAAATGTAAGGGTAAAAGTGGAAAACCAAATCCACCAAGGGTAGAAATGTCAATAGTGGTGAAAATAAACCTTTAGGATATTATTCTAAATGATATGATATTAAGTGTAATATCATATAAGTTATGAAAAAGGAAATAATCCGACGGTAACATTATAGGATATCTAGGAAGTCTGGGGTCGGATTCAAAAAGTCGGGCATTTTGGTAACTACGCGGTGAAAGGTACGTTCACGTACTAGCAACTTTAATCATCTATATCTTATATGATTATATATGATTGAATGATTCATGAAGTCGTGGATAAGACTAGGTCTTGGGTCATACACCGTGACTAAATTATGGGGCTTAGGTCATATTTTATATACATTCAACTTTATGCGGGTTATAGTCATGATAATACTGTAGGGTTCTTTTCCTAGCGCTGAGGACACGAGGAGTCGTGGCACTGATGAGTGCAAACGTTGTGAACATTACATTTGCTATGTGTTGGGTGCAATGCATTATATATTGTGTTGTTAACATTACATGTGATGTGTGCTATGTATGGTTGATGCTGGTATGTAATGAATATCCGTCATATATTGTTATATCTGCTATAGAGGCTAACTGTTACCTGAGATTCAATGGGTTTTGAATCTCAGTCTTGACTGAAGGTTCAAGAAAGGAACCAGGATCTGAGAATGCAACGTGGACGGAGCCGTGAAGAGGCACCGATGGATGGAGTCGAGAAGAGGCACCGATGGACGGCGCACGTGAAGAGACGCCGGTCAGAGCGAGTGCTGAAAGAGGTTCGCCATAGCATAGTTTTTGGCATGAATTCAATAAAGTTAGTTCATACTATTGGTGCTTAATGCAAGAAAGGTTTGGTCAGTATGGTTTCAATAATTAGTCACTCTGAAAGACGGGGAGACTCCCACCAGACTAACACAGGCTTGACCAATAGGTATGATCAACTGTGTTGGGTTCTGAGCTGCAAGCCTAGTTAATGCTTGATTTAAGATTATATAATTACTATGTCAAGAGTTTTAATTATACAAGTTCTAGAGAATTGTATCACATGAATATTCCTTCGGGATTTTTAAGTTAACCAACTTATGCCTGGGCATTTTATATCAGTTACTCATTGTCCAAAGGTTAACCAGCTTATGAATGGGAAGTTTCAAGTTCTAATACTTATGGACATACTAAGGTCTGGTTATTAATTATAACCCACATATACAATTGAGCATTAAGTATTGTCATCATTGAAGGACTATGTCTTTTTCCTCCTTGTGTGTAAATTCATATGTGGCTCCGTTTTACCCACTCTGTACCTAAATATAAGTCACTTATACATCATTCTCACATACCAAAAAATTATTTAGATTGATAAAAATTTTCACATTTGTCTTTATTATTATTATTATTTTGCCTCTTACTCTCCTATTTCGCTCTTTCCAATAGAAATTAAACAGGGTAATATTGAGAAAATGTCATTAATTACCCTACAAGTGACTTATATTTTGAATCAAACTTTTGTCCTTCAAGTGACTAATATTTAAGCAAAGTAGTAATTATTTTTCATATGATTTACTGGTTATGCATGCAATTAATTATAAATTTTTTTTTTTTTTTTTTTGGGGGGGGGGGACAAAATTATCTTGAGACAAATTCACAGTTAGAAGGTTGAGAACGGATTAATCTAATTATAGAGATGATTAGTGTAATGGCAAAGGTTTATTAAGAAATTATATGGGCGAAGTGAAGTAAAGTGATTAAGGAGCTAAAAGTTCTAATTTCCCTTGAATTATACTGAAGATAGAAACTCTATAATTTTATGTTAAGGTGGTATATTTATACAAGTAAGTACAAGGGAAATTGCATTTAGGTCTCGGGCAAAAGAAAATATGACAAAATCGTTTCTTGTAATCTCAAAATTGCATTTTAAGTCCATGGGACCTTTTTTGCAATAAATTTCAATTGTCAAGTGTAAATGAGCCTGTCACTAGACGCCCATGCCATGGACCTGTTATTGGATGCCCCTAGACTTATCAACGTAAAGCCTATGGACTTGTCATTGGACGCTCCTGGACTTGTCAGTTGACGCCTATGAACTTATCAGTGGAATTGGAATTTATTACAATAAAGTCTCACAATACTTAAATGCAATTTTGAGATTTCATGGGACTCGATCTTTTGTCGAATTTTCTCTTGCCCGGGACCTAAATGCAATTTTCCCTAAGTACAATGACAATGAAGCTAGCTTCTATATTTTGCTGGTAAATTTGTTACTAGTGTACTAGTTTAAGGGTGTAGTAATTGATGATAGGGAAATTATGCAAAAATGTAATGGATAACTCCTTATTGATGTTTGATACAGTAAATGACCTATTATAACTTAATTCTGCACTATCTTTGTCTGACTTGTCTAATACAAGGTTGGTTGTGAGTATAGTAAAAGTCAGTTCAATGTTTTAGGCAGTTCAATGTTTTAGGGTTCAAATTGTGAGAATCTGGAATAAAGACTGAAATAGTATAATTAGTGCAAGTTCATATGTTACTGATTACTTCCATAGGAGTAATTTGTCTTCCCTTTATGTAAGATTGTAATATTAAAGACTGAAATGGACCAATTAGGTACTGACAAATTGTGGATCACACAAATGTCAATCTTTTCAGTTTAGTTTTTGTTGAACAATATTAGAAGACCTTATATGCATATATGATAGTGTTGCCTCCAAATGGGAAAAAACAACAACTTGGCTTTGTGAGCCACAGGTTAACTGATGATAACATATATAGAACGCACAATGATTTTGCAACAAGATGCGAAATAACATGTACAGACACTTTATAAATCTATAAACAGAAAGAATTTAGAGAATGGTGTACATTTATGACAGTGACCTTATATGCATATTCAGCAACAGTGACCTTATACACAAACCCTATTATATACATCTATATATAGCAGGGACCATATGCACAGATCTTATATGCATGTTGTAACAGTGGCCAATATACATAGACCATATCTACATTGATCTTAAATTTGGAAGCATATCATTGACTGATAAAATCATCTTCCTCAGAATCTAGATCCTGCAACTTCAAGTACCATCAGGATGTTGTACCAAACCTTTGTTTTGGTCTATTCTCCATGACTTGGGAATAGGGTACTCATACTTCAAAACACCCAAGTTCTTGTTCACAAGTGCAATGTCCCTGTTAACCTCTAACTTGAATCCTTCTTTCTTCCCTTGTGTTCCTGCAACACCATGCAAATAAACTTCCAAATTATGCCAAACTTTGTAACTCCCAGAATACTTCAAGAATTTGGATTTCTGGGTATTAATTTCCAACTCTTCTCCTACTTCTGCATAATGCAAGATAGGTAGCCTCAGCACAATATCTTCTCTGTTTCGTATGCATAATTTTCTGAGATCCTTTTGAGCTGAGAAAAACTCATGGAAGTGTGAATCTCCAACCCGAGGACTTGCAAATACAAATGCTGTCACTTGGCAAGATTTCTGAGATTCATCATCCTCTTGGAAATTAAAGCCATTGCTTACTATATCTACTGCATTTAGTGTTGCTAGTGCAGCTCCTAAGCTATGACCAGTAACTGTTATGCTGATTTCTTCATCTTTGAATTTATCCAGGAGTCTTTTTATCTCAGTTAAGGCCAGCACAAAATTAAGAGTCCAAAAGTGAGAATAAGCTCAAGCTCTAACTAAAAATACAGTATTTGACATTACATCATTGTATCTTATTCATACAATCTAGCATGTGAAATTATAAAAAAGAAGTCATTTACAACTTGATTGAATTTTTTCACCTTTCAAAACTACTTATCAATCAAATGCACACTAATTACCTGGTTTCTTATTTTTTTTTTTTAGGGTTAAGATGCAAAAATACACATGTGCTTTTCTCCGAGGAGCGCCCAGTAGCAAATGCTTTTTTTTGGGTGCAAAAGTGACTATGTGGTTACAAATTAGGTGCAAAAATACCGTTTGACCGTTAAGTTTGACTTTTTTTGTTGACTGGACGATGATGTGGCATTTCAAAGGTGCAAAAATACACATGTGATTTGTCAAAAAGAGCGCCCAACACCAAATTATTATTTTTTTTTAATTTAATAATTTTACTTCAATTAAAATTATTTTAGGATCTTGACAAAATATTTCAAGTATTGACCGGTACTAAAAGGATACTGACTGATACTAAAAAAAATATTTCAGGGTACTGACTAGTACTAAAAAGTACTTTCAGGATACTGACTGGTACAAAAAAAAAAACTTCATAATCTTGAAAAATTATTTTAGGATCTTGAAAAAATATTTCAAATATTGACCGGTACCAAAAGGATACTTGATCGATACTGAAAAAAATATTTCGGATCTTGACCGGTATTAAAAAGTACTTTCAGGGATATTGATCGGTGCGGAAAAAATACTTCAAAGTATCTTTTTAGTACCACTCAATACCCCAAGTATTTTTTCATATGTAAAAATAATTTTTCAAGATTATGAAGTATTTTTTCAAGATGTCACAGTCAAGATTCTAAATATCTTTTTAGCACCCGGTAGTAATTAAAATAAAATTATTAAATTAAAAAAAATTTGTTTTTGGAGGCTCTTCTTGACAAATTATATGCATGTTGTATTTTTGCACCTTTGAAATGCCACGTCATCGTCCAGTCAGCAAAAAAAAAAGTCAAACTTAACGGTCAAATGGTATTTTTGCACCTAATTTGTAACTACGTGTGCAATTTTGCACCCAAAAAAGCATTTGTTAATGGGCGCTCCTCGGAGAAAAGCACATGTGTATTTTTGCACCTTAACCCCTTTTTTTTTTTTTTTTTTTTATTTTCATGGAAGATCAAAATGCATCAATAAGAAGACCAGTACAATAAATAAAAAATTCACAAAATGAAAAAAGAAGAAGGGCATAAATTTAAAAGAGATTTTCGGTGAAGAAAGTTTCCTAATTTTGCCTTAGTGCTTTTCAGCTCGTGACTTCTCTTTTTGGAAATATTACAAGTTTCCTAATTCACAATCTGTTTTAAACTTATTCAACAAATTTCTTATTGGAAAACTAAAACACATTTTTATCTCTCTCATTAATTGCCCTCGGCTTGAGTTTGACTATTTTGTTCTCGGATTTGTTTTGTAATTCAAATTTTTGGTTCGGTGTTACGAGGTGGGAATCGGGGAATCAGTGGCTCATAGATGTTCAAGGACCAGGCTAGGCTGGATTGGAGGTCAATCTGAGGTCTGGCCCGATATGACCTCGGATTGGAAAAATCAGCCTGAGGTCTGGTTCGGTCTGGTACTAGCCCGAGCTCGGGCTGGACCGGACCAGACTGGCTGGACCAGTTCAGGCAGTCCAGTTTTTTTTTTTCAGATTTTTTTTCCAATTTTTTTCCTTCTTGAGATGTAATAATTTAGCTCTGTTGGTTTTACCTGACTTCCCAACATAATAAAAAATGACATAATGAAAAGTGATTCCTATAAATTAAAAAACACATTTGGATGTTCAAACTCCAAGAAGAGGCTCAATGTAGAGGTGATTTACCCAAAAAAAAGGAAAAAAGAAAGGACCTCAGGTCAGACCGGACTAGTCCAGGGGGTCTAAGCCCCTGGACCGAAGTTCAGTCCAACCCGAGAAGTTTGGTCTGGTCCGGTCCAGTCAAATTGTCTTGGACCAATTTCTTTTTTTTTTAAATTTTTATTTTGATGTTAGACCGAGTTAGGTTGGACCGGGCTAGACCGGGCCAACCAGACCTCGGGTTTCTGCTCATTGGATGATGACCATTGAGATACTGGGGCGTACAAGGTCCCATATTGGGGCTTATTTTCTTGCCCGCATTGGGCCCGTTTAAGTTATAAAAAAATTAGTACTGAATTCAACTTTATATTGTTTAACCAACAAACTCTGTTAAAAAAAAAAAAAAAAAAAAAAAAAAAAAAAAAAAAAAACTCTTGGTTGATATTGTAACTGGTAAGAGGACTCACCCTCGTAATGAGAAAACACAAGGCCGAATTTTGGGAAGTGCACTTGATGGGTGATGTGAAAATCCTTTGCTCTCTAAACCTAAAAAGGAGAAACCTTGATATTACCAATATGTATTCTTAAATTATTCTTTTCAACTCTAAATTATTATTATTTTTTGAAATTATATTAACTTATAATAAAATTTAAAAATTATAAATATTTATACTTTTGAAGATATTTATACTACTTGAGTTAATATATTAATTTTTAGAATCAATTTTTCTAAACATTACTTTTATTTTTATTTCATTATTTAATGTATGTGTTTAAATTTTAGGAAAAATAATAGAAAAAGAACTTTGAAATTAAAAATTTTAAATCAGGTGTTTCCAAAAAATGAAGTGTGAATTGCTTATCAAGTCTCCTCATTCCTTTATAAACTCTTGGTAACAAATCTGATTTACAATTTTATACTTTTGAAGTTTTTTTCTTTCATTTTTCCTAAATTATATTCTAAATTATCTTTGTTGATTGATTACTTTTTTTTTTTTTTTTTTTTTTTTTTTTTTTTTGATGTAGTAGAGATGCCTCATCTAATCACTAAGGAAGTATGACAAACTATTACAATCCCGGTACAATAACACCTGTAACTCCTCCGAAGGCCAATATAGTTCCTGGTACCCATATCGTCCTGCAAGTCCGAGTTTTGCAAGATAATCCGCATCGTAATTGCATGTTCTAGGCACATATGTGATCTTCGTGATCCAATCCCTTTCCAGTAATAGTCTTACTTCTGTAAGAAGGTCTGCATCAAAATGTGAGGGCCATGACCGTGCAGGATCAGGTCAATGCACTCCATCGAATAAGATTCAACCCAAACTTTCCTAGCTCCCGAAGCCCATGCCATCCTAAGCCCAAGGAGACAGGCCCATATTTCCGCAGATAGAGCATCACCATAATTGATGAGATACGTAAAACCTTTAATAAAGGTACCAGTGGAGTCGCGTATCAGTCCCCCGCACGCACTCTGAGAAGTAGCGGCTGTGAATGCGCCGTCTACGTTAACCTTCACCCAGTCCACTTCCGGTGGTCGCCATGACTCACAAGAAGGAGCTAACATAGCCCCTTTAATCTTCGTCCCTGCTAAACGATCATTAGTAAGTGACATACATTCCACCATAGATCTTGTACTGGTGATTAGACTAGGATTTGAGATCCATTTCTTCTAAAAAACAAGGAGGTTCCGTCTTCGCCATATCCACCAACAGAGGACTGTAAAGCTAGACGCCCACTTCCTACTTGCTTCGGTCCTGGCTCCTATGTTACTCCATATCCAATCTGAACTGCCTAGGTTCCAAAACCTGCGCTGTCTCGCTGAAGGTATCACTGTCCGCCATAAGGCTTTAGAGTGTGAACAGTCTCGGAACACATGCATTATGTCTTCATTTTCATCCCCGCACAAGGGACAACTCGCATCCATAGCCATGCCCCTTCGCTTCCGACTAGCATTTATGAGTAAACATTGTCTCGCAGCTAGCCATAGGAGGGTCTTGCATCGAAGTGGGGCTTTGATTTTCCAAATTCCACCCCAATTCTCCTCTTGCTCCTGCTCTCCATCAGTCAGCACCTGATATGCAGATTTCACAAAAAAGTTGCCATGTCGTTCCCATTTCCATTTTACTGAGTTCGCGGCTTGGTCCATAACAATACCACCACGCACTGATTCCCATGTTTTCTTAATACCTGTCCATACATTAGAGCCAGAACGCCGCACATCAATACTCGGAAGTAAGTCATCCCCGCACCTATACTTATCTCGGACAACTTTGACCCACAGAGCATCCCTTTGAGTGACAAGCCTCCAACCAAGCTTCATGAGGAGGGCTTGGTTGTGAAATGTAGCATGCCTGAGACCCAAACCACCCCTCTGCTTCTCCGTACAAACCTTTTCCCAGGCTACCAGGTGCATTTTTCGATGCTCCGCTATACTACCCCATAAGAAGGCCTGATTTTGCTTGTCCAGCTCGTCACACACATTGCTAGGTAGGTGAGATGTTTGCATAGTGTATGCCAGAATGGCGGAGGAAACTGCAAAGACGAGGGTCGCCCTACCGGCCAGAGAAAACGCAGGAGCCTTCCACCGAGACAACCTATCCTTAACTTTATCAACCATCGCCTGAAATGATTCCTTACCAACTCTCTTATGGTGAAGTTGCATCCCCAAATACTTCCCAAGATTTGCTGTGGTAGTAAACTCAAGGATATTACTAAGCTCTATGCGCCGATTGTGATTGACATTCTTTGAGAAAAATATCTGAGTCTTAGCAGAATTAACCTTGAGCCCTGAACATTCACAAAACTTAGATAAGCAATCCCGCACCATCTCAGCTTGCTAACAAGAAGCTGATATCATCTGCAAAGAATAAATGCGAAATCGGTGGGCCCTTCATTGTGAGCCTAATAGGTTTCCATAAACCTCCTTCCATCCTCTCTTGGATCATATGAGCTAATTTTTCAATACAAATCATGAATAAATAAGGCGAAAGAGGATCACCCTGACGAACCCCACGTGACGATTGAAACTGCTCTACTTTACTGCCATTCCACAAAAGCTGCATACTTGCAGTGCTAACACACTGCTCCACCAACTGGATAAGATTCAGAGGAAGATTCAGTTCGCTTAGACAATTAACAAAGAACTTCCAATTAACCCAATCATACGCCTTCTCTAGGTCAATTTTCATGGCCATAAAACCTTCCTTCCCTCCTATTGTCCGCATCGAGTGAATGACCTCTTGGGCAACAATGATGTTATCCAAACTAAGCCGCCCTGGAACAAAGCTACACTAGTTTGGGGAAATGACATGAGACATGAAACATTTCATTCTATTAGCCACCACCTTCGTAATCAGCTTATAAATAACATTGCATAAGCTAATTGATCTTAGGTCCTCGAATGTCTCGGGGTGATCTTTCTTGGGAATTAAAACAATGAGAGTTCCATTCACTTCCCGAACCCGCTCAGGATGTCGAAAGACTTGTTTCACAACCTGAACCACGGACTCCTTAACCGTTTCCCACTAATGTTGGAAAAACAAGGGATTAAAAACATCTGGCCCCGGAGATTTGAGAGCACCCATACTAAACAACGCATCCTTAATCTCAGCTTCATCAACTTCCTTTCTATACACCCTTTCATGCATCTCTGTAATCTTGGGAAAGGATAACTCACAATCCAGAATGGGACGAACAACAGATTCTTCAGTAAATATATCAGAAAAATACTCGGTCGCATGAATTTTTATCTGTTGCTCATCGAAGCACCAGTCCCCATTCCCTAAGCAGATAGCATCAATTCGGTTCCTCGTCCTTCGACTATTTGCTTGCATATGGAACCATCGTGTATTACGGTCACCATCCATAGCCCAATTAACTCTAGCTTTTTGAGCCCACAGAAGAGCCTCTTGTGTTAGAGTCTCATCAAGCTGGGTCCATAAAACTTCCTGAAGTTATTGTAAATAAAGGAGATTACCCCTTCTGGTTATTGCTTTAGTCACTCCATCTAGCCGCCAGAGAAGTTGACTCTTACGCTTCTGAATATTCCCAAAGACTTCCCTATTCCATCGACTGCACACAAGAGCAAAACTCTCAATATTGACCCCCCATTCTCTATTCGAGCTCTATTCCTTTTGCACAAAGTCATTAAAAGAATCATGCAACACCCATGCAGCAATAAACCGAAAAGGTCTTTAATCTGGGCATGCGAAGAAGCATCCTCCAAGGTCAATAGTAAAGGACGATGGTCAGATTTATAATGCGGTAGATGTAAAATTTTCGCATGCATGTACCTAACACACCATGCTTCATTGGCCAGAAAACGATCAATACGAGCTTCAGTACTACTACTACCTTTTTTCCATGTAAAAGGAGGGTCATCAAACCCCAAATCTGTTAGGTTCATATCGTCAACCCACCTAACAAACTCGCTATCCGTCGATAGCTTCAAGTTGCACTAGACCGCCTCTCTTCCTCAAGCATGGTAGCATTAAAATCACCCCGTGCACCAAGGCCCGGTCTGCGGAAACAACGGTATCATTGAACTTAAGGTACCATTGCCTTGAAGCTTGTTTAAGTCTGTATATTGATTTCTCTAATTTGCACACCATGTGCTCCTTTCCTTTTTCTATGAACCCCATTGGTTGGTCCATGTACACATCTTCCTCTAAATTCCCATTTAGAAAGGTAGTTTTCACATCCATCTGGTGGAACTCTAAATCATAATGAGCCACCAATGCTATAATGATTCTCGCAAATCTTTCTTAGAAACTGGTGAAAAGGTTTCTTTATAGTCAATGCCATCTTTTTCGAGTAAATCCCTTTGCAAGCAGTCTTGCCTTGTAACGTTCCAAGTTACCATGAGAGTCACGTTTGGTCTTAAAGACCCACTTACAACCAACTCTCTTACATCCTTCTGGTAACTCAACAAGATTTCAAACATCATTTTGTTTCATAGATTTCAACTCATCTTTCATGGCATCTAACCACTTGTCATCATTTTCATTATTCATGGCTTGTGAAAAAGTAATTGGATAATCCCGAATACCTAAGTCAAATTCAGACTCTTATAGATATACCATATAATCATTAGAAATAGCAGATCTCTTTTCCCTCTGAGATCTTCTTAATGCTATTTGTTGTGGTTATTCTACAATTGGTTCATTAACAATATTTTCATCATGAGTAATGAAATCATTCATTTGTTGTTCCCCATGATTATTACTTAATTCAATAACATAAGGAACAACAACTTTACTAGAAACACAAGTTAATGGAACAACAACTTTACTAGAGACACAAGTTGATGGAACTTGCACTCTAGCTTCTTGAATATCCATTTTACATGGTGTTTCACTCCTACTAACTTCACCATCCTCAATGAACCTAGCATTTCCAATTTCAAGAATCCTTGTGGTATGATTAGGACAGTAAAATCTATACCCTTTCGATTTTTTCTGGATAACCAATGAAATAACCACTGATTGTTCTTGCATCCAGTTTCTTTTCCTGTGGGTTGTAGTGTCTAAGTTCTGCTTGGCAACCCTGAACATGTAGGTGCCTTAAACTAGGTTTCCTTCCAGTCCATAACTCAAAAGGAGTCTTTGGAATAGCCTTACTAGGAACCCTATTTAATAGATACATAGCAGTCTTTAGAGCATAAGTCTACAATGAAATGGGTAAAGACGAGTTACTTCACATGCTTCTAACCATATCCAACAAGGTTCTATTGCGCCTTTCTAATACACCGTTCTATTGTGGTGTACCTGGCATTGTGTATTGAGCACAAATACCACGCTTTTCATGAAATTTAGCAAATGGGCCTGGATGTTGTCCGCTTTCATCATACCTTCCATAATACTCACCACCCCTATCAGACTTGACAATTTTCACCTTTCTATCTAATTGCCTATCAACTTCATCAATGTAAATCTTTAAAGTATTTACAACTTGAGATTTATCATGTAGCAAATAGACATAACCATAACGTGAAAAATCATCAATAAAGGTGATAAAGTATCTTTCTTTATTGACAGCGTGAACATCAAAAGAACCACATATATCAGTGTGTATAATTTCAAGAAGTTGAGTGCTCCTTGTGGCTCCTTTCTTTGTGTGTTTTGTTTGTTTACCTTTAATACAATCCACACAAACATTCAAATCAGTAAAATCTAAATCAGGAAGGATTTCATTTTTTTACCAATCTTTTCATTCTTTCTTTAGAAATGTGTCCTAAACGTTTATGCCACAAGTAAGCAGAACATTAAGTTATTAGAGCATGTTTAGTGCCAACATTATGATGCAAAGTCATAAGCGTTTCGGCATATAGATTGTCATGACATAATTTATATAATCCATCACATAAAGTACTATTACCAATCAAATGATCGTGCTTGTACAAACTGAAACAACCACTACCAAAATTAGAAAATATCTAGATTTATCAAGTTTGCAAACTGAAATTAAATTCTTAGACATACTATGTACATAAAGAGTTTAATATAAGTCCAAACGATATTCACTATAAAAAATCAAACGGTACGTCCCAACAGCTTCAACCAGAATTTTCACTGAATTGCCCATAAGGACATACTTTTGTATTTGGCTTTGTGGTTTGGGTTGTAAGAAACCCTTGCATCGTATTAGAAACATAAGTTGTACCTTCAGAATTAATCCACCAAGTATTATAAGGAACTTCAGCTAGGTTTGATTCAAGACATACATAAGCACTAGGCTTACCTTTCTTTTTGAACCAAGCCTTACGTTTCAGACAGTCTTTCTTGAAGTGTCCAACCTTACCACAAAAATGACATCCTATTCCGCCATGTTCCTTCTTGCAGATTTGAGAAGAGGAGTCCTAATTGATTTTTAATGGTCCCCTTCCATTCTTCTTATGATTCTTACCACGTTTCTTTTCAGCTCCTTGATGTTTCACATAATTAATGGAATGAGTTCCTTGGTTCTTAATTCTGGTTTCTTCTTGAACTAGCGTACTATGCAATTCATGCACATTCCATTTGTCTTTCATGGTATTATATAGTTCATTTGGAAAGGACCATACTCAAATAGTAATGAGTTCAATATGAACTGCACCAAGAAATTTTCATCCACTTCCATTCCCAATGACTTTAGTCTTGCTGCAATGTTTGTCATTTCAATAACATGCTCATGCATAGTATGTGACCCATCAAATTTCATGATGGTCGTTTTACTCATAAGTGTGCCGAAGAAGAGACTTGTCGGCAATTTGGGAGCACTCTTCCACAAGTTTTATCATTTCTTTAGCACTTTCGTTTGTGGAAGAGTTGACTTAATGTTTCTTGCAATGCTCATTCGCATGTACATCAAACTCAATCTATTGGATCTTTCCCAGTTCTTAAAATGGTCTCTTTCACCCTCGGTGCTTTCATCGATAGCACCGGGGTTTCTCATCTCTAAGAGCTAAATCCAAATCCATTACCCCAAGGTAAAATTGGATTTTCTCCTTCCATTCGAAGAAGTTCGATCCATTAAAAATTGCAATAGTTGAGAATAGCGAATGAGTGGCAACAGTACTACAAGAAATAAAATAAAATTAAAATTGAAAACATTAATGCTTTGAGTCATACTAACATGCTTCACAAATTCAGATATAATTCATTTAATGCATATCAATGTTCACCTTTGGGGACCCACTAATATACAACATTCAACCATAATGATGCTATAAAGATTTCACATAATTTGGCAGTGATGCATATCCGAGCTAGAAATATTTATCATCTTTAGATGTCTAAATAAAACTATAAGTATAAGGACAATACTAACATTTATGTTTAATTATTATAAAGACAAATAATAAACCTTTGAGTTGATCTATAACATACTTATATAATAATAAACTACAATTTACCCACAACACAAACATAATTACATAGCATCAAGATTATGGGTAATTTGAAATCTCACAATAATAATTGGAATTAAAATAATTCATAAGATTTTGGTCACTTTGGTGACTAACAAATTCAACATACTTAATTCCAAAACTTAAATGTTTAATATTCTTCTAATTACTCTTCACAACATTTAAGAAGTATAAAATCATACCCAGAAATCATATTGATAAGTATATAATTTATAATTAAATAAGTATAGATTCGAGATATATTGGATTAAATCTATTAATATTTTATACTTATTTATATACTTTTCTATTATTTAATTAAATATAGGATAAAAGGATATTTTGACATAAAATATATTCATATCCTATTTTATTGTGCAAGAGATATTATATGAAGATATATATATATATATATATATATATATATATATTAAAAGATAAAAGGAGAAAAAGGCGTGGACCCAACACGGAAGAGAAATGCTATCGAAGGCGATTCACGATTGGAGTCAAGCATGATATATATTTATATCAAGGAAATAGATTTTGGAGAGTGACGTGAGCCCACAAAAGATGTGCCACATGTATCTTCAAATATAAATCTATGAAGATATTAATATTATTGGAAGAGGATAATAGATAAGAGATTTGAAAAAGACTTCGATAAACAAGCAAGACACAAGCCCAGCCCAACACGCATAAACCCTGAGTGACATATATTAAAAATCGAAGCACAGACGTTAATGATGAACACAGGACGCAGTGGAGACACACATTGCAATGAGAGGAGCAACGACATTCTGGTTATCTTTATCATCTCTACAGAAGGATGAGAGGACTGTGGAGCTGACAAAGAAGCTTTCTTTCCTCTCTCTCTCTCTTATTCTTTAAACCTGAATTCTTATCTTTTTGTTATGGATTTGGTTTTAGCCATGTGTGGCTAATTTTGCTTTTCAACCTAGAGAACCTATGAACTTGTTTGAGTTCTAGATATTATTCGTACGGATTAGTTTTGCTTAATTTTATTTTATTTAATCTTGTCTTTATTGTTATTCCTTATTGATTGGCCATCATTGAGCATGTTTTGGGGATTTAGGGTTGAACTTGGAAGAGGAAATCTTAAATTGACTTCGGATTAAATAATGTCGAATTAGGTTTTAATCTAATTTGCGTCTAGGATAGGCATATACCTAGAAGCTCCGCATAATCAAATTAGAGTGAGCCCGATCTAAAACACATCTTATTTAGTTGTGTGAGGCATTATATAATTAATTAAGATAGGTATATAAATGGACCGGAAGGCATTTATAGACATTAATACTCTAGATTAGCTGATTAAGTTAAGTCAAAATTAAATTTAGTGGGGATAAAATCTAAGAAACAAACAAGGGATTAGTGACTCTAGGTTGCCCGTTCGATTATTGTGGTAGTTCATTTATTTTAATTTTAGTTTTAATTTCTTTTCTCTTAATTAAATTCAATGTGTTTTGCTCAACTTAAATGAAACTGTAAAATTAATGCGTAACTGAATTTGTGATACGAGTCCTCGTGGGAACGATACTTTTCTTATCACTTTATTGCTTGATATGACCTGTATACTTGTAGAGTTATAGGCTATAAAGTTTTGCCCTATCACATATGTAATACCCCATTTTTCAAAAGAGGAATATTTTTTTTTCATTAGAGTAGAGCATCAGAGCAAGTAAAGGAGTGGGTAATTGATATATCATTAACGTGGCGTATCTGTTCGTTCATAAAGAACGGTACATTTAACGGGTATTATAACGGTACATATCCTAAAAATCTTCGGTCGAGTCTTCACATGTCTGTTTGAAAGTGGAGCTATATACCCAAGAGGGGGGTGAATTGGGTATTTTAAGAACTTCTGTAAGTTGCTCTGTTTTTAGACAACAAAAACAGAGATGAACAGAGTAAAGGGAAGAACAGCTGGACACAGAGATTTATACTGGTTCGGTCTTAACAACTTGACCTACATCCAGTCCCCAGACTCTCTGGGATTTCCCACTATCACAAAGATTACACACTCTGTACTCAAAGAGTAGTTCTCTCTCTAGAACTCACTCCCCCTTACAAGTTGTAATCAATGAACTCCGAAATCACCAAGTCCCCTGACTTGTGATTCTTTACAATAAATGTTTTTTAAGTAGAAACTCTCTCTAAGAGTAGATAAGAATAATCACTGAAGTACAAAGTATCAAAAGATACAATACAGTTGAAAACTGAAAGAATAAATGCTAGACTTGAATGTATTTCATTTTCAGTTGTTGTGGTAGTTGAGAAGACTTGAATGCATCTCTATTTATACTAAGAGAGCATTAAATGACCGTTGTAATCTTCATTATTACCGTTGCCTTGATTAACCAAAGTTCTGGGCAAGGTAAGGTCTTCTTCTCTCTCTAATATGCACTTAATCCAGCTGGGTAGAATATCAGAGTTGACTCTCTGCAAATTAGTCTGTTGGAATAGCGGCTACTAGAAGTAGAAATCATTCTTTAATCCCTTGTAGGCGTGTGCAGATAGATTACCCAAAAGAATGCAACTTTCGGGTTTGCATTTAATGTCTTGACATCACTTTTGCTTTTGCTTTAAACCTTCAATGTACATTCTTTAATCTTTACGAAACTCAAAGAATAAAGTGATTAAACATGTCTAGGAATATTTGAGAATAATCATAGGAAGTATTAGGATAAAATAAGAAGGTATAGCAAAATCGTCGATTTGATTTTCAAACTTAGCGTTCAATACTCGAGTATGTGTATCAATACTCGAGTTTGTCACTATGCACTTAAGTCAATACTTGAGTATTCATTCTGATACTTGAGTATTCTTCTTACAGAGAAGAGTCATCGAGATTTGACTTTGGACCTTATAAGGTCAATACTCGAGTATTCAAATCCATACTCGAGTTTTGAACTTTTGATATGAAAACAAGTTTAAGTTCAAAACCTCAATACTTGAGTATTGTTTTCAATACATGAGTGTTCAAATCATTGATAAAGAGCAAAGCTCTCTCGTATGTCCAATACTTGAGTTTCCAACTCAATACTCGAGTTTTGAACTTTTGATATGAAAATAAGTTTAAGTTCAAAACCTCAATACTTGAGTATTGTTTTCAATACTTGAGTGTTCAAGTCATTGACAAAGGGCAAAGCTTTCTGTATGTCCAATACTCGAGTTTTTAGCTCAATACCCGAGTATGTATTCATTTTGAAAAACTTTGTGAAGGCTTTCTCAGGTCAATACTTGAGTATTGAAATGAATACCTGAGTATTCGATATATGCATAAAGCTTGTAGTCTTTCTGTCAGTCCAATACTCGAGTATGTGTATCAATACTCGAGTATTCAAGATGCTTGAAAACTTTGATAAATTGATGTCAAGTCAATACTTGAGTTTTCAAATGAATACTTGAGTTTTCATAAAAGAGTGTTAGCTATGAAAGCTTTGTGAAAAATCAATACTCGAGTATGCAGAATCAATACTCGAGTTTCCATACGATGGAAAGACTTGATGACTCTCTGTATGACCAATACTTGAGTATCCAGTTGAATACTTGAGTATTGAGATCTTAAGTCAATGTTGAAATTGTCTCTGTGTGTTCCATACTCGAGTATTCATATCAATACTCGAGTTTGGCTCTGGGTGAAAAACTTGGAGTGCTCTCTGTAAGTCCAACACTCGAGTATTGTATCCAATACTGGAGTATTGCTTTGTGTAATTGATTTGAGTAACTCTTTGTCAAGTCAATACTCGAGTATTGAGACCAATACTCGAGTTTTGTCATGACAGTAAGAATTTCAACTTACCAAAGACAAAACCATATTTTGTGTTCACAAATGGCAGTTATCATCAAAACCTGTAGAGAACTAACACTGTTTACTCTGCTTACTCTTGTCTTCGGTCCTTGGTTCTCCGGACCTTGAAGCTAAGGTAAGAGCTGAGGTCCAATACCCATCGGACCCCAAGTAATGGTTAACCTGATGCTCAAGTATGACAATGTATGTATGACATATATTCATGACATTACAACAATAATCAACACATAAGCACACGACAGATGTAAGATTAATATATTAACAGTACATAGCACACAGCACATGTCAAGTTATCAATAGTCTGCACACTTTAGTGCCACGATGGCCTTCGTGTCCTCAACGCTAGGAAAACTGTAACGGTATTATCAAAACCATAACCCATGTATAAAGCTGAATGTATAAACAGGTGATCTAAGCCCCATAAACTTAGTCACAGTGCATGACCCAAGATAGAGTCCTATCCATGTCTTTATGAAAGTATCTATTACATATAAGCATACAATAAACATCAGAGTCAGTGTTACAATACGCGTCCGCACCTTAGTCCGTTCGGATAGCGGTACGCTTGACTGTTTGGTACGTCCTCTGATATGCCCGGATATCCTATAACAATATATCGCGTTACTACCTAGTAAATAATACCTTAAAAAATATTTTAGCCACTACCGAAAAAATATTTTAGCCACTACCGACCTTTTTACCCCAGGTGGATTTGTTACTCCAATTATATCCTCTTTATTTCACAACAACGTTACTTTCAGCATTTCGGGCAGAATTTCCGCTAACTTTGAAAATTCATAATTAATTCTACAAAAATTGAAACGATGATCTGTAAAATTCCCCAGAATCCTTAGGATGTTTATTGTTGAGAAAAAATACTAAATTTTACCCAGAACTTGTAAAAAATTCCCAGTTTTCACGTTTCTATCCTCTGCCCAGATTCTTTCCAAAAAACCATGGCCTATTTTCAAGAATTTCTATCTCCTTGTACAAAACTCAAAATGATACAATCTAGGTATATTTGGAAAGCTCTATATGTCTACTGTAACCATGAAAAATTACAGAATTAATTAACTTCATCTTCAACACAAAATCATAGCCTCTTTGTGGCTGGCTTTAAGAAACTTCTAACCGAACAATTTCGCGAGAATTTCGCTACTTTGATTTCCAATTCCCAAATTTTTTTTTCTAACCTATTATTCATCTATTTTTCGAAATAAGACCACTTTTAACCATAAAAACATGAAAATAAAATTGCTCTTGTATATTTAAGATCAAATCATAATCTATCTATGAATTTAAGAACTAGAACTTAAAGAACTTACTTACAATTGCTTCAACTCCTTCTAGATGCTCCTCACTCTCTTCCACTCCTCTATATATTCAGATTGCTACTTGATTTTCGGTGTGCTGAATTGAAGAACCTAAGGTGTCTATTTATAGTAAAATGTTATGGCAACTTTGGTAAATTCCTCAAACCTATCTCTTATTGCATTTCAACCATAGGATTTAGGTTAACTTAAGAAGCATGAATCTCCACCCTTCTCCTCTCACAAACCGTGTTCACCTTTCTCTCTCCCCTACCCTCTTCCATTCTCATTAAGAACCCTATCTTCAAGTACATTATCTCTTCCATTCCTTGACTTTTTATCCACCATGTGCTTAATGAAGTTAATACCTAGATTTTTAGCAATTCTCTCTTCCTCTCCAAGATGTGTAACCGTGGCCTACTTCCCTTCTTTCCTTTATCACTTCCTTATCCTCCAAAAATTTTATCCTCATCCATGCATTAATTGCCATGTGCTTTGGTTAACAAAATATCTAGATCTTTATAAAATTTAGTTAGCCTCCAATTGTCCTTTGAAACTAGATGCCAATTGATGGTTTGTTACCAACTAAATAGGAAAGCATTTAGGTGTTAACCATAAAATTTATCCAAGTCCCTCATCTAGTTCATTATTTTTGAATATTATGCCTTTTATTAGATGTCTCTAATTGCTCCTTATCATCTTGAAATTAAATGTACAAGTTGGGTAAAGTTATGGTGATATTTTATCCAAACTTGTTATGTATGTTTGTTTAGATTAAATCTTCACCCTTAATTGCATTTGCTATTAATTAATTGATTTATGAACTAATTATGAGAATTAGTGTTTAATTAGGCAAATATTATTTCACCTTTATTGGCTTAATTACATGAGATATTACCTTTGGAATACTTGACTCTCATTGTTCCAACAAGGCTAGCTTAAATATACTATCACAATTTTGACTTCAATTATCCATGTGTTTGCTTCACATAATATCTAGATTTTTTTTGTAGCTTTTCTTCTTCAACAATCCAAATGAAAACTGTACCCCCCTTAATTTACTCTTGAATTGTGTTGCTTTATGCCTAGTAGATAGTGTGTAAAGATTTCCTATTTAATTCACATGGATTAGGACTTAATTAGGTAATAAATTGTAGCCATTAGATTCCACTATATTAGATTAACTCTTGGCCATTTGTTTATGTAGAAAAATCCTACTTATCATTGCATATTTTTATCTTATATCATATGTGCTTTTATCTTATATTATTTGTCTAATTTTTCCCTTTCATTTATATGAAATTAAGCCCCCATAATTATCTATAGGGGATTATAGTTTAATCCTAATTAAACTCCTTAGTGTAGTGTTCTAGATGTTATTAGGTGTAATTGTCAAAGTATGATAGGTTCTTAGATTAATTATGATCATCAATAATTCACTTTATGCCAATATTGAACCCTTATTGGTCCTTGGTTTTTAGTTCAGTCAAAATATCCTTAATTGATGACTTTTAACATGCCTTTTAATTAATTATGGAAACTAATACAATTATTTTAATTATTGTAAATTTAATTGTTCAATAGTTGGTGATAATTTCCTTTAATTGCTTTAGGTATTTTTTATAACATTTTATGGCTCTTTATGATTAAATATGAACTATGTTGTAATATGATAATTTTAGGGTATTTTATGATCCCTAAATGAAGATTAGAAATTTTGGGTCTTTGGTTTATTTAATTCTAAGAGAAAATTCCTAAATTAAAATAAATAAGCTACAGAATTTTGAGACCACATATTCACCTATTTTCAATAGGTATTTACTATCAAAATATAGTGGTCAAGCTAAGTAGAAATTTTAGGGTATTACAACATATGTAACTATAAGATTAAAAATGTGTAAATTTAAAACCGTAGCCATCTGGGAATATAACAGACAACAATAACTCGAGGAACAATACGTGGATACTGGGATATTTATTTCTCCCGACCCCTCTCTTTAATTTGTATGGGTTAATTTCTTTTCTAATAATTGCCTCTTGTTGTACGCATGTGCAGGCAATAATAATGCTTTTCAAAGTAGAATTAATTTTTTGGATATTGCTTGGCTTCTAGATGTCTCCTACTATGCGGGATTAATGTTTGATGTGATGAATAGAAAACTCATGTATATTCATAATTTTATGAGGCTTCGAAATGTCTCCTTTTCAAGAGTATGAACATATAACAATTTTCAAAGGAATCTGATTTACTCGTACCAAACACATGATTTCGGTGCATAACATTGTGAGTCAAGTGTCCAAAATATTGGGGTAAGTGTCCAAAATATTAAGGTATATGCGAGTCAAATTGTTTCAACTCTTGAGACTATAGGGCAAGATAATTCCTTAAGTTTGATGATCACTTCTTATGCTGATAATGATTTTTATGAGGAAGTTGAAGGTAAAGAATTGCATGAGATAGTGGATAACGTAGGAAGTGATTGCGAGCATGAAATTGATTTAGATGAGAACAATGGGCGTCAAGAAGAGGTTCCAGTTGTGGAGCCTAAGGATTGTGATTTTGGTGATCAAATTGATGTAGATGTCCTAATTGTTGTTGTTCATGACTGTCCTATTGAATTATTGACTCTTACTGAGGAGAAACAAGTTGACTTTATTGGATACTGTAAATTCTTGGAATTGCCTTTATCTATTTGTAAGGATGTGCATGTTGTGCTTTATTTGAATTCAGTGAATTCTTGTAATCCATGATTGTCTATGATTGAGAAAGTACAAGTAATTAACTAGAATAATCAATTTTCGTGTGTGACATCTTGTTGCTTGAAAAGGAATGAAGACAAGGCAATTGAGGTGTTTGATACTTATGATTAGTGGTTTGTTTTGAGTAGTCGGGCTGAAGACTATAAACCAAGCTCTTCTTGGGAGGCAGCCCAATGGTTTCGCTTGCATCTTTTATTATTATTATTGTTATTTTCTTTCCTTTTTTTCTTTCATTGTTATTTAGGTTTAAAGTTGATTACTCCTCTTGTTGTTGCAAAGTTTTGCTTGTCGACTCTTTCCTCCTTTGAAATTGGAAACATCATGGATGGTACCAAATGAAGTACTCCACATCAAAGTTATAGACCTAAACCAGGGGAGTACTAGTTCCGTTCCCTCTTTATATTTTCGAAACATTGAGGACACTGTTTGATCTAAGTGTGGGGGAGGAATATGATTTCTTTGGTATTGCTTGTCTTTATTGAATTGAAAAGAATTTTTTGTTGAAATTCTTGCGTTGTTTAGGATTGACCTTAATTTTGAGCTTTCCCCATCTTAAAGAATATTAGCAAGCCTAAAATTAAAAGAAAAAAGAATGTTTCAACCAAGTCTCTAAGCCTTGAATTTTTTGCAATCTTGAGATGGACTATGAGAATAGGGATTAGTTTGTAATATGATCAACAGATTATTAGTTTATGAATATTTGACTACATGATTTTTTTAGAAAATTAGATGATGACCTTTGCTAGCTAAGTAAAACTTTTGTTTAGGGAAATGACTCAAGTAAAAAAAAATTAATAATCCACACACACACACACACAACTCCAATGACTTCTTTAGACCTTACTTAATAACCAGGGGCACTTCATCACCAATGTTGGCACTCACAGCAAACAGTAAAGTTAAAGAGCATTATGGGTTGGGCTAAAAGCCTCTTGAGGTGCCTGTTGGAGTAACTAAGCAACCGGTGCTGCATCACCGGTGTCTTGGTCACGTCAAAAGGGACCTACAATGGCTCAAGGAAAAAAAAAAGAAAAAAAATTGAGTTATTTCCTACTTGAGGATCCTTATTAAATTAAATGAAAATCTTGGTTTAGTGGGGTCATTTGAATTTTTTTGGTGAAATTAAGTAGCGTCATATTCCTCTACTAATCATATTGCTGCACTTATTACTTACAGATCCTTTGATCATGGGATGTTAAGTGCAATGGCTCAAGAAAATAAAACAAATAAATAGATTATATTATAATAGCATAAGCTAATTAAATATTTATTTATTATTTGTTGTAGTTGGGAGTAAAGATAGAGCTTGTAGCTTGATGGTATGAGAATGGTCAAAGGTCCCCTCAGTGCTGAGTTCGAATCCTTACTAAGACAAGGTGTGGTTTTTTTTTTTTTTTTCAAATACCGAGAATTACCAAAATACCCTTATTTTTTTTAAAAAAAGGTCAGTTTTTTTTTTTTAAAACGCATGGACGCGTCACTGAAACAGAGAGAACATGGAAGCTTCGTGATTTTTGGATCAAACCCCAGCCCCAATATTCAACCCTATTCCTTCATCTTTTTCGTCCGCGTCCACCACTGTCGCACGTCCGTTCGCCGCTGGCGTCCTCCTCTGGTTCGAATCTTGCTGCTGCTGTTATTAGTATTTTCTCTGTTTCGCTTTGTAACTGCTTTGTGTCGCTGGTTCTGGTTGCTGCTGTGATATTTGTAAATTTAAGATTGAAGAATAATTTCATTTTGCTGCTAGTTGGTTACATAAAGTAGATAGTTTGGAGACTATTCTAGGTGGAAGGAGTATTGGAAAGGAAGGACTTCAAGGTTTTTTATTTACATATATATATATATATATATAGGTTCATTGCTAATCTTTTTTTATTATTTATTTTTCTAGTCATTGGCTTTGGGTAAGGGGGATTCATGAATCTTTAATTATTCTTTCAGTTCACTATTCAGCCGTGCTTGTTGGGTGGTGCTATGGATATGTGCCTTTATGAGTTGAGTAGAGTTGGAAATTATAGTAGATAAATATTTGTGTGTGATTGATGTTGCAGTGTTGCACATTTCATTTTGTTGTGGCTACATGGTATGCGCTGTACAAGGGACCAAAATGTTGAATGTTGTGGAAAATAGATATATGTATGTGCGCTGGAGAATTGGCTAGACGAACAACACTTTAAAAATTGATGTTTATTATTTTAGGATATGAAATATGCTTCGTTTGAGATATATATATATATATATATATATATATATATATAAGAGAAGTCATGATGGCCCAAGTTATAGAATGAAGTGAAGGTTTAATTATTGTTTTCAAAACTGAAATTTCAGAATGAGATAAGAAAGATTATGATGTTTGGTACTCATTAGTTAAATGTAAAGAAATTTAATTTAGGGAATTTTGTTATCCATTATAAATTGGAAAGTATGTCAATTTGTAATAGGAGATGGCATTTAGGCGAAAAGAATTCTGAAGGTATTTGGGTAATAATTCAAAGATTAATTTGTATGATCTTAAGAACCTTCTTGCTCACACTATGTGTAAAAGATTGAAGCATAATTTGTCTTCATTGACTAAGCAAATTATACCCTGATTTGTTTATGGAAAATATGTTGAGGCTTCTATGCTTTATGTAGTTGTGGTTATTATATTATTGTTATTAATTAGAGGGTTTTTAGTACATGATATTATGAATTTTATAAGGTTATAAAGAAGGTACATACATGATTAAAAGAATTGTGTGCCGACTAAAGAAGGTGTCAATTGAATGTGAAAATAGTGAATTTTGTGCAAAGCTTTAATTGATGTATTTGTTGGGTGTTAGGAGGAGAAGGAGTAAATAATTTGGAAACTGATAAGTTGGAGAAAGAGGCATAGCATAAGCCTTGCAGGTGAGTGAATAACGTCCCATTATAACTCTTATTTGAATTACTTCATTTCCACAATGATATTAAAATAAGTAAAGAACAAGGATCTTGTTTAATGTTGTTTGCTCTTCTTGAGTTTTATATATAATTTTTCTTGCGCTTTGAACTTAAACGTGATCCTCTAATATATGGAGTGTTTGATAATTGTGATTCATGCATGGAGATGATGAAAAGATTGTTTCTAAAAGAAAAGTTGTTGAATTTTGTTGAAAGGAGTTTGAAAGATGTAGAATCCATGCATGTTTGAAAGTATTTTTGAGTTATTATTTTGCAAACCTTCATGCTGGGATCACTAACGAAATATTCCTTATGAGTTTTCAAGATTAGATCTTTTCATTTACAAATGGTAAACCGATCATGCTCTATGTAGTCTATAGGCAGGATCCTTGTCTTTATTTTGTTGGGAACATATGTATATGCATATATAATGGAGGAGCAGAGCTCCGAATGTCATTTTGTCATTTTGAATTATTGTAGGATTTCAGGAAGTCTAACTTACAAAAAGGAAACTTTGGCGTTATTCCTACAATACGTTTTATATGTTTTGACGTTTGCGGATTGTGTAGATATAAATTAGAGATAATAACTGCATATTCCAAATTAAGGTACAAGGTATAATAGTTCTCTTAAGTCCTACGGCATAGGGAGGGTGAGTTTCCCTCATATTCCATGTCAGTCACTCTGCTAGGTTTCAAGGCGTGACATTAAGAAATTCTTAAAATTGTTTAAGACTATTGGCTTAGTGATTTATTCTTATAAGACATTAACTTAAATAAGATTTGATGGTATGATCTAAGTGTGTCGGCTTATTTCTCTTTGTTTAGGAATTTCATAAGGAATGTTCTTTTCAGATAATGAATTCTCTTTCTTTTGCTTGAGGACAAGCAAATGTTTAAGTGTGGGGGAGTTTGATAAGTATATATTTTATAATTAAATAAGTATAGATTCTGAGATATTTTGAATCAAATTTATTAATATTTTATACTTACTTAATATACTTTTCCATTATTTAATTAAATATAGGATAAAAGGATATTTTGATATAAAATCTATTCATATCCTATTTTATCGTGCAAGAGATATTATATCGGGAAATATATATATATATATATTAAAAGATAAAAGGGGAAAAAGGTGTGGAGCCCACACATTGAAGAGAAATGCTATCAGAAGGTGATTCACAATTGGAGTCAAGCATGATATATATTTATATCAAGGAAAGAGATTTTGGAGAGTGACGTGAGCCCACAAAAGATGTGCCACATGTATCTTCAAATATAACTCTATGAAGATATTGATATTATTGGAAGAGGAGAAATAGATAAGAGATTTGAAAAAAGATTTGGATAAACAAGCCAGACGCAAGCCCAACCCAACATGCATAAACCCTAAGTGACATATATTAAAAAGCGAAGCACAGACGTAATGACACACACAGGACGTAGAGACACACATTGCAGCAAGAGGAGCAGTGGCGTTTTGGTTATCTTCATCATCTCCACGGAAGGACAAGAGGACTGTGGAGGCGATGAAGAAGCTTTCTTTTCTCTCTCTCTCTCTCTCTTTATTCTTTGAACCTGAATTCTTATCTTTTTATTATGGATTTGGTTTTAGCCATGTGTGGCTAATTTGTCTTTTCAACCTAGAGAACCTATGAACTTGTTTGAGTTCTAGATATTATTCCCAAGGATTAGTTTTGCTTTATTTTATTTTATCTTGTTTTTATTGTTATTGCTTCTTGATTGGCCATCATTGAGCATGTTTTGGACATTTAGGGTTGAATTTGGAAGAGGAAATCTTAAATTGACTTCGGATTAAATAATGTCGAATTAGATTTCAATCTAATTTGGGTCTAAGATAGGCATATATCTAGAAGCTTTGCATAAGAAATTAGAGTGAGCCCGATCTAAAGCGCATCTTATTTAGTTGTGTGAGGCATTACATAATTAATTAAGGTAGGTATATAAATGGACCGAAAGGCATTTATAAACATTAATACTCTAGATTAGCTGATTAAGTTAAGTCAAAATTAAATTTAGTGGGGATAAAATCTAAGAAACAAACAAGGGATTAGTGACTCTAGGTTTCTCGTTTGATTATTGTGGTAGTTCATTTATTTTAATTTTAGTTTTAATTTCTTTTCTCTTTATTAAATTCAATTTGTTTTGCTCAACTTAAATGAAAGTGTAAAATTAATGTTGAATTGAATTTGTGATACTGAGTCCTCATGGGAACGATACTTTTCTTATCACTTTATTACTTGATATGGCCTGTATACTTGCGCACTTATAGGCTATAAAGTTTTGCCCTATCACATATGTAACTATAAGATTAACAATGTATATATGCAAAACTGTAGCCATCTGGGAACATAACAGCAATAACTATTAAGGAATAATACGTTGATGCTGGGATATTTATTTCTCCCGACCCCTCTCTTTAATGTGAATGGGTTAATTTCTTTTCTAATAATTGCCTCTTGTTGTATGCATGTTGATAAGCACAATTTATGCCATGTTTTCCCTATATTTTATGACTGAATTGTATGGTAAATATAAGCTTAACTGCGATCAATCCGAGCAAAAAGGCATTAATTCATAAATATAGGGAACTGAAGGATAAAAACCATTGACATCCTAAACATGTACTAAAAGAGGAACGAATTACAAGGTTTTATAAGAAGAACATATAGCAAAGTTTATACTATGCTATAGCATTCTAACAGCATAACAAAGTGCAATACAAGGCATCATCAAAGCTATAGCAAAGTAAACGACGTGATGCTATGCAGTATCGTCCGAAAGAGACTGAGATACCAGGAAGTGACACTCAAATGCTATAATAGTTGTGTGAAACAGAAAATAAATCTGATTGGTTTGAAAGGTTTTTGTGGTTATGCTAAATAACAAACAAAATAAACAGAGTATCGTAGTCGTAAGAAGATATCAATAAGAAGTTAGGCTGAACTCGGAATCATCCTTAAGCATGTCAATCCCCCAGTTGCTCTACCCATTGCTATAGCATCTACACTGCACAGCTTCCGCAATGCTACAGCATAACTACTAACCACAATGCTATTCGGTTAACCCACCACTATAATCTATCAAAGTTTCCGTATCTGGATACATATGAACCTAACTTTACTCCTTTCATATGCCTATGGTAATTTTCTAGTTAGATCTGCGTTACAAAATAGGGTGTAATGGTTATGAGCGGTAGACCCATTCCTGAAGCCTACAATAACAAGTCAAGCTTTGCACGGGCCTGCCTAGCAATCACTGTTTCTCAGAGGTCTAACCTCGACTCCTTGCCAGTAAGCTGAGGCCACAAATCTAGCCCTTAGCTTCTGCTAATCGACTAGTAATTAAATCACTGATAAGCAAACCAAATTTATGAATTAAGAACTTGCAACTTGGTTCATTTAACACTTAAGAAATCATCCTCGTTCAGCCATATGAAAATCAGTTCATGACTGATGAGGGAAACACAAACCAGATAGTAACAGAATGACCCATTTAACACCCCCCCGAGGGTGCCGGCATTCTTTACCTTAATCTTACGCAGTAGTGTGGCAAAATCAGAAATAGTTCATTATACTGATACAGCGGAATTAAATTTGATTACATGACAGGGGCATTCCCAGGGCTTATACCCCTTTAAATTCATTTACAAACAATGAAAATCAAAACCAACTAAACACTAATCACTGTCGCCCCTCGGTTCTTCAAGATGTCCCTCCGCTGGGCTACCTTCAAGCAATACTCCCTCCTCGAGCCTCGTGCAACACTTCTTTTCTTGTGCACACCTATCTATTGGTTGGTAGTGGAGGGTGAGATTCTGAGGAATCCCAGTAGCAGACAATACCAAACAATGCATGCAAGATAAATGCTAATGTATAATATACTTGCCTTGCACAAGCTCATGTTAACATAATGACATGTTTGCATGCTCAATGTTTCATGCATCATGCTTATGGCCATAGCATAATCATAAATAGAGCTTCAATCATTCAAATACATTAAACATAGCAAGCAAGTATAGCAATCAAACATATACATACAAGCAATAATATCAATACATGCAAGTAAGGTAAGCCCACTACCTTTTAAGGACTACTAACCTTATTCGGGTTCCTCTTTAGCCAACCTTCAGGGTTTCTTGAAGTTCCCTTATTCTCCTTGTGGCCCTAAGGACATAACCGTACTTTTAGAACCAGGGAAAATGATTTTTATTTATCTTTTTAACCCTTTTGCAAACCTTATTATTTCTGGCCCTTAAAAGTCCAGCAACTTCAACTATTTTTAATTAATTCCACAAAAATCATTTTAATGTGCTTCCAAAATCCACATATTCCTTGACAAATCTATTTTCATATAAAAATAATTCCCAAAGTCAGAACATGCCACATTAATCCCAGAATTTTCATTTTCGTTCGCTGTGTACTTAAACTTCTAGAAAATATGACTTGCGTTTAAAAATTCATATCTGGAGTTCTAGATGTCCAATTGAGGTGGTTCAAAAACCTACAAACTCCATGTTAAGTATAGTTTTTGAAAATATTGATTCCATAATTTAATAACCCTCCATTAATTCCCAGTTCCCAAAAACGTAAAGACTGTCCAGATTTGTTTCCAAAACTCAGGGTCATTTTGTACAACACATATAAGCAACTGAACTCAGGATTTTCAAAACTGACATTTTTAACTTACTTAATGAGCTTATTATTTTATGTGTATAAACACCTTTAAAAATTCATCAAAAATCATATTCCCTCACAATTTTTCACAAGGAACACGATGGTGATCTCAGAATTTTGAAATTCCAAGTATTTCTTTAATTTTACCACAGATTACAAAATATGGGTTTTAACCGAAAATGCAAGAACTTGAAGAAGATAAAGGATGTTCTTACCACCATGGCTTGCTATTAAGCTTGTGATCAACTTTACCACACTTATCCTTCAGCCAAGCCTTGAAAAATCACATGCATGTAAGCTTTTAATCATCCAAAACAACATGCATGAAAGAATCATCCAACATACCAAGATAGAGTTCAAGTTCATTACCTTGAACTTCTTGATCTTCTTCTTCCTAATCCAACCGTGGCTTCAAGAGGAGTTTGAGGTTGATGATGATGTTAATGGTGAAGACGTGGAGAAGAGGTTGAAGAGGGAGGTTTGGAGTTGGTGAGGGAGGTGAGGAGGAGTATTGGTTGAAAGCAATTGTTTGTGTATGAGAGGAGGGAGGACGTTGAGATGAGAGGAGGGAGAGAATTGGAGAAATCAGAATTGTGTAATTAGGGAGGGGAAGGCCGAAATGATTAATGATAAGAGAAGGGTCTGATTTTGTGTGTGTTTAGTGTGTGTATCACGTGAATGACCAAGGAAAGAAGAAAAGAGTTAAAAAAAGATTAAAAATCTGATTCAATGAATGTTTGTGTGTGGCCACGGCAATAAGAGGAAAAATGTAGGAATTAAAATTTGATTTGAGGTGTTATGCATTAATATGGACATGTGTTGCTTAAAATGTTTACCAAATGTTTTGTTGCATGGTGTGTGTGTCTCTAAAATATGACGCCATGTGTCATTGTTTTTGCATTTGTGTGACAAGTGTCACACATGCAAGGTGACATGTGTGTGTGTTATCTTGGTTTAAGTACTTGGGTTCCGGTGTAGTTGTCTCGGTTTGCGTGTTTGCTTTCTAGTGTCGTTGTCTCGGTTTACGTTTTGGGTGTTTGGGTTGTTGTCTCGTTTTACGTGTTTGGGTTATGTTGTGGGTGTGGCATAGTTTTCGAGGAAGTATCTAGGATTCTTGCTCGGGTTTTACTTGGGATTTCGACATGAAAATCTAAACCCGACAAACGATGCCACGTACTAGTGTTTTTCTAAAAAACACAGGGCATACCCAACTACCCTGAAAATGTCAAATACTCACTTATACCGGCAAATTTATGCTCAACTAATCGTCCTGAGCCTTAGGACATAGTTGGGTGGCATCTTTTTCAACCGGATGTACACCATATAAGTGCCCAGTGCCCCTTTTTCACTGACACTTAAATTCAACGGCTCATACATACTTGGTCCACTGAACCATATAGCCGAGTTACCTAGTCCCCGAGAGACTTCCTATCTCTCAACATTCTTGGGACTCTTCCTAAATTTGGCTTAATCGTCTGCCTAATTTAGGCTTATTCTAAATTTCCAGGGCCCAAAATTCGGGATGTTACACCCATGATCAAAAGATTAAACAAAAACATAAAGTTTGACGAAGCTCCGACGGCATGGAAGAAGCCCTGTCACGTCACCACTCCAAATCTTCTTCTCTCCGTCTTACTGCAGGGAAGGATGCTGGGTTATCCTGGAGTTCTCGTGCCTTGGGAGTTCTCTCTCTCTTCTATCGAGTTTGGCCGAATGTGAATTTTGATTGTGTTAGTTATGATTAGTTTTTCATGATGTCTTATATTGATGCCATTATCCAGAGCAAAAAGTTTGCATACTACATTTATCTTATACTTTGACTAATTCTTATATTTAATGTAGATACAAAGTTTAATACAATGAAGAATGATCAAGAAAGGAGTTTGAAGAAAGAAGAACCTATTAATTATCATGAGAATATCAATATTCAAGCCTCTGTGATCAAATAGAAGTTGGAACGACTCAATTCGGAGTTAAAATAAGCAAGTTCAAGCTTCCGGATGAATACTAGTTTGTTTCAGGGCTTTAATGCAATTTCAGCATTTTTTTCTCACAATAACAGTACCTTGCTCGAGCACAAATATTTCCATGCTCGAGCAACTTCGTTCCAGCCCTTAGTTTCACCTAAACAGTGCCTTGCTCGAGCAAAAGCAAAGGCATGCTCGAGCAAAAACATCCTTCAGCCTACTCTGTTCAGCTCTGTTTCTGGCGATCTTCGGTAATTCAATGATCTCTACCAAACTAGAGATCGGATTGAAGTGAAAAAAATTGTTTTTGAAACTAGACTCCCAATGCGTCATTTTGATATAAAATTTAAGCCCAAAGGAGTTCAGATCAAGGAGCTATGAGTTTTTGAAGTTGCAACAAAAATCACCATCATAGTCCAGACCAACCTTTAGTAATTTGAGTGTATCTCACAATCTACAAATCCAATTGAGGTGAAATTGGTGCCATTGGAAACTAGACTCAAATACATTTTCAAAAACATCAAGAACACAGAAAAAGAAGATCAATTGAAGAAGTTATGATGTTTTTAAGTTGATAGTCTGTTCTGGACTCTGCAAAAATGCTGGATAAGATCAACCTCCATTCATCTGATATTAATGGATGAAATACAACTAGTTTGGAGCTGATTCTTATTGAAATAGAAATAATATTTGAAGAGCTTTCTGAGATGGGGTGATTTGATAAATTTGGATTTATGTAGAAGACGTTATGCTGAATGGAAGTTGCCTCTTGTACTGTTAACGTAATTGCTTCTTGAAAGTCTAAAATTTGCACAAGATAATGGTAGCTAGCAGCCTGACACTCGAAGATGGCTATTCAAGTAGAGAACATAATGCCCAAGCATAATTTCACAATTGATCCAGTCATGCTCGAGCAAAGAATGGAGTTTGCTTGAGCAACAGCGTGACCAGCAACATTTTCACTGAGTTGGGAACTCATGCTCGAGCATAAAGGAAGGCTTGCTCGAGCAACATCGATCTGAACAAAGAAACAGCAGGTTGAAGAGTCTTGCTCAAGTAGAAATAAAGGCTTGCTCGAGCAGCATGCTCGAGCAGAGGAAAAATGTGCCCGAGCAGCATCGATCGACACTTCATTCGCTATCTTTGAAAGATGCTTGCCCGAGCATGAAAACATCATGCTCGAGCACCATGCTCGAGCAGAAGAAAAAGGCTCCCCGAGCAAGCATGTGTCTGAACTCATTTCACTCTCTGTCTCAGCGTTACCCGAGCATGATATCTAGTATGCTCGAGCATCAGCGATGATTGAAATATGTTTAAGCCTTGGTTTGAAGCATGCCCGAGCAGAGTGAGAGGCATGCTCGAGCACCATGCTTGAGCAGAGAAAAAACCATGCTCGAGCAGCATCATTGAATTCACAAATCCTTGCCTCTATTTCTTGCCTGAGCAAGGATCATGTCTTACTCGAGCACTAGCATGACTAGTTCAAAAGGTTGCCCAAGCATGGAATCTTCCTTACTCGAGCAACATCGATATAAATCATTTCTCAAAGGACTCCAGAGTTGCTTGCCCGAGCAAGTTCAGATTCATACTCGAGCATCAGCAACAGAGATCACTTTTTCTATCATGATCAAGAGAAGCTTGCTTGAGCAAGCTTGGATTGTTGCTCGAGCAATGCCATCCCTGTTCTTCAAATCTTCGACTCCAGAAATCATGAATCTTGCTATATCATGTTATTACTTCAGATTATTATTCATTCCAATTACCAAATGCTATTAACATGTTTGCTCATGAGTTTCAGATTGTTCAAACATGGATTAATCAACATATTTGAATAAAGCAAGTCATGTGTCAGAAGCATTAAATGCAAACTACCTAAACCGGTGATAATCTTGGAAACCGATACTCTGAACGAAGTAAGGCTACCACTGCTATTCCAACTACATATTAAATGCTATCTCTCAACGGTCAAAACAAAAGGAATGAAGAATGTTGCCAAGACCAAGAACCATTAACGGCGATTAATACGAACGCTTCAACAGACATTTTTGAAGAAGACTCAACGGCCACATTCAAGCTGCTTCCAACTGATCTCCAACGGTCGAATGCTCGCAACGGTCAAACACAAATGCCTATAAATTGTGAAGTCTTCAAACCGAAAGAATTGACGATTGATGAATGAATCGACGAAGCCAACGAAATGACTTTACTACTTCATCGTCGATAGCTCATACACTCTATTTCTCAATGTTTATATAGTCTACTGTAAAGAGTGAGGTGATCGATTATGTACTCTAGTGATTATCATTTATCTACTCTGTGAGAGAGCTTTCATCATTTATTTTCATTCATCAAATCTCAAGATAGACGTATCTTGAGTGTGGGTGTACAATTACAACTTGTAAGGGGGAGCGGAGTCTAAGAGTGAAAGGACCATCCTTCGTTTACAGAGTGTGTAATTGTATCCTTACAGTGAGTAAGGGAAAGTATCTCGGTAAGAGATTGTAAAGGCAGCACAAGTGCCCGACTAAACTTGTGAGGTTGTGAAGGCTTTTCTCTTGTGCCCGGTTAAACAAGGAGACAGTGGATTGAAAATCTCAAGTGGAGCTTGGGGACTGGACGTAGGTCAAGGATTGGGCCAAACCAGGATAAATCTCAGTTTGCATATTCTCTTCTCTAAACTCTTACATTTCTAGCATACATGTTTGAATGACTGACTACTTCTTTATAAACTATTTCTGTCATTCGAACTACTTTCAATAAGTTACGAAAAGATTTTAAAAGTTCCTAAAGTTTTATCTGACACCCAATTCACCCCCCTCTTGGGTGATAGCCAGGTCTCACATTTGGTATCAAAGCCAGGTTCTTGTTTAAAGGACTTAACCGTCTCAAGAGTTACAATGGCTAACTTTGGGTGTTGTTTGCTTTCTGAAGGTTTCGATTATACTGTTCCACCATTTTTCAAAGATATAGATTTTTGGTTCTGGAAAGCTAGAATGACATCGTTTATAAAATGCTTTGATTTTGATATGTGGAATATTTTTATAAATGTATTTGATTTCAAACCGTGAAAGGATTTGACAGAAAAAGAAATGAAAATGTTTTCGTTGAACATTAGATCAATGAACATATTATACGTGCTTTGACCGAAAATGATTTTGCGAAAATCAAATCTTGCTCTAGTGCCAAAGAAATCTGGGATACTCTTGATTCTATATTTGCTTCTAACAAATATGTTGAAGTTGAAAGTGTTGACAGCTCATCTAAAACGTTAAGCTACATACCCATTGATGAACGATTGGAAGTGGATAATGAAGAAGCTGAGATTAGAAAATGCTTCCACAATTCAGTCAACACAGAAGAACAAGAGAAAGATGATTCCCGGGAAGAGCTCATCATGCACGACTATGATAGATCACTATCTGGAGCTCAAGATGCTGTTATGGTAAAAAGCTCCAATTCTTCTTGTGTAGATAGGAAAAATATTTTTCAACCAGTTATTGATTCTAGTTTGAAAAGCAAAAAATTTTCAATAATAATGCTGGAAATTTTATTGGGAAGAAAGAATATCCAAATGAGATTCATTTCAATTTACACTCCGATGATAGACATAATTTTTGCAAAAATGTTCCTAATAAGCATCATTCTGTTATTTGCAATTATTATGGTATATCTGGTCATATTTCTCACACATGTTATATTAGGAGAAATTCTAACGTGAGGAATAAATTTATTTGGGTTCCGAATGGACAAGCTAGATCCAATACTAATGTACAAGGACCCAAGTATAAGTGGGTACCAAAATGTCTATCTAGTACTATGTGTGCGCAGGACGATTTGAATATCAATGGACATCAAGATACAGAGAAGAGGAAGAAGAAGGAAAGAGTTTCTCATGAACCAATGAAGAAGATTATAACATCTATATCAAGCAAGAGAACTCTCAGAGCACCCATTGCTAAAATTACAAAGTCAAATCATAAGAAGCAATGGACACTCATAAGAAGAATACATTCTACCTCAAGAATGAACTACCATGAAGTACCATTCAACTATCCTGAGGAGAATAAGAAAAGAAGGATCTCTCGTATACAAAGGAAAAGACTCTTGCCGTCTATATCTTTTGAGAAAGCTTTGTATGCATCCACAGGAAAACTAATGAAGAATCAGTGGGCAAGCAAAGCCAATCCTCCAAGTACCTAAGGTAAAGGTATACAATGGTAAAACCTCCTGTGCTATTATCTGAAATATTTATTGAGGTTTTATATTGTGAAACCATAGGAATGAGGATTGCAATATTCAATAATCTGATTCTTTATGCATATATATTGATTTGATAATTCCCTCTGTGAATTGCATATTTTGGAATCGTACACAAGTAGTAAGCTAACCTACTTGCATATTGTCAAGTTTTAAATATATGTGTTTAAGTATTTCAGGCATCAATACTTGAGTATGGATAAGGAATACTCGAGTATTGGCTAGACAAGATTAACTATCGCAGACTGCTTCTGATATAATACTCGAGTATGAGATCTTGAGTACTCGAGTATATGGCTTCATCGCAGACAATGTTCTTCACATATCAGAGCAATACTCGAGTATGAGAAGAAGCAATAGTTGATGATGATGGTGAACATCGGAAGAGGAGTCATCTATATCAATTCATCTTATTCAAGCGTGCTTCTACAAGGACAAGAGGAATTACGGTGAAATCTAAATCTTACCCTATACTGTGATTATGTATTCATTTTTGGGTAATGAAAACTTGTCAATCATAGCATTTCATTAGCAATCAATCATTTATGATTTTCAAAATATTTTCAGATCGCTAAATGGATCATAAGTGAATTTGTGCAAAACTTTCTAAGATTATGTTTTTAAGTTGCACAATTCTAAAATTTGTTCACTCTGTTTCTGGAAAAAATGCATATTCATGTTTTGAAAAATATTTTGATTGCATTCAAATGAGGTTTCAAAAATGGAAGTAATATTGTTTACTGAATGTTGGATATGCTTCAAATTTGTCCAGCTGATTTTCCTTGTCATTCACATATTGAACTTTAGAATTTAATGCGATACTTGAACTCTTCATCCTTTAATTTCTAACTTGTTGAACCTCATGTCTGATAAGTTAATCATATAAGAGTTTCAAGTCTATCTTCAAGAAAAGGTCTCAATCTGTGAATCTGTTATGCTTAAAGGATAAATTTTTCAGTTAATAAGTTATTTCAAGCGCTATGAATGTTTACTAGTGCATTGAATGTTAGTGCATTAACCATCATATGGAATAACTTACTAGGATGATATTCTGGAACCATTAGTCAGTTGGACTAATAAACATGTGCTTCTTCATCCATGAATCTTAGTAGTCATTCTGTTACTCAAATACATCAACATTTGTTTCCATCCCTATTTTGAGTAACTATATTTAAATTCTTGCCTTGACCATTCATATGTATCTAAATTCAATTCTAAGAGGAAAGATTATCACTTGGACAATAGCAAAGTCATTGTGCTCATATGTTTCGGTTGTGCTAAGGATGTTTCGATAATGCTCTATTTCATGACTTTTGCTTTAAAGAAAATTGTTCAACATCTTTTCTAAATCTGAAGCATACTGACATGTTCATTAAACCGATTGACTTCCACCGTGTTTTAGAGTGAATATTGATTTCAAATAAGTTTCAAAACTGAATCCTTTATTCATGAAAATTTTGAATTCATAATGCATTATCACGGTTTGAAAGAAATTTGAAGATTTGAAATAATTTTGATGTTTCATTATCATTTTTGAAATCTTTATCTCATCCATGGATTATACGAGATTCATATCAATGACATTTTTTACATAAAATGTATTTACAAATTGTCTTGACATGATTTAGTTTTTGCCCTTTTGATTCGTTGGCCTGAACTTAATTGATTGGGTAAAATTATGCTTTTGATCTCTAACTGTTCTACTCTTTGCTCAAATCTCATATGATTTAATTCTGTAAGAACATAGGAGTTGTCATGTTTGATCTGGTATGGACCTAAGAAAGAACTGGGTACCTACTTTTGCTTTGCAGGACTCTCTCAAGAAGAAAAGATGCAGAGACTAATAGAGGCAAGTTTAACTTGGGTCATATCAGGAAAGCTACTGAAATGTAAGAGAATTCTGAAGAAGCCAGTGGTAGACTCGAATGTGTTGATGATAGACTCTAGTCAAACAAAGATAGAGAGCAAAGTTCAAGAAGCCAAAACCCCGAGCATAGAATTTGGTGTACTCGAGTATAGACATAATGCTACTCGAGTAAGATCATTGCAGAAGCCGCTATATGAAATTACAAATGATACTCGAGTATGGTGATTGAGTTACTTTAGTATGGGTGATCATCGAGCTTCTGTCAAAGCATTTTCAAATGTCTACTTGAATATTATAGAAGTACTACTTGATTAAATCAACAATCTAAGAGATGCAGACCATGAATTCTCAAATCAAACTTCAAAGATGAGATTTCATTCCAAAGAAGCTCAAGTATTCATAGAACACACTTGAAGCACTCATCCTTCTGAAGGTTCTCCTCATCCATCTTAAGAGACTTTCAGTACAGATCATACTGACTAGATGCATCAATGAACAACAGAGGAATATGGCTCAAGTAATTACGATATTACTTGAGTGAGGTGTTGTATTTTGAAATAGTATACATATCTCATAATCATGCTAGGCTAAATTGATTTTATTCATTGGATCCTTTTTCATGAAATTTAGCCTGACCACATTCATTTTCAAAATGATTCTTATGTTTTTAAACATTTTTATCATCATAAAAAGCATATACCAATTTCAACGAACTTGAAAATTCTGGATTCTGAGATATCTCATTGTGCTCACTGACAGAGATTTTCCGTAATCTCCCAAAATAACCAGATTAGAAAAGGATTTGCAGTATAATGTAACCTGGGTCGTTTCCCAACGAATTCGCAATCGGTTCAATTCAAACAACAAAAAAACAGAAACAGTAAAATTGGGGGTTTTTGGTTCAAAAGAGAATAGAAACGAAATAACAGAAGCAAAACAAAATAAACACAGATTAAACAGATAAACATAAGATTAACCCAGGATTTCGAATTCCACCACTTTCCTTCCTTGGACGAAAACATATTTGAAACGAACTCGTGATTGATTCTGAATGAACCGAAATCTCTGCGTTCGCCCGAAAATCCCTCAACTAGACGATCGCCTAGCATTTATTCAAACAACAGCGTGTCACTGTGCGATCGCACAACAAGCACTTAAACCTAGTTCGAACTCAATCCTTGGGATATCTCAATCTGGGCTTAAATCTAACACCCAATCCGAAAGTAATTCGAATCCGAATTTACAAAATAGAAAGGAATTTGTTACCATTAAGAATGAGTCCTCTAGATAGTGGGATCCTCAATCCATGGGTCAATCACAGAAGCTTAGCCCATCATGGTTATGCAGAACAAAAATCGAGCAGAAATGAAGAAGTTCATCATGAACACGAAGAACAGTTGAGAGAATTTAGAAACTCCTATTTTAATCCACAAAAATCTAAAAACATGAATGACAAATGTTTGTGGCTGCCATACAACTTTAAGTTAACCTAAAAATGGAAATGGGTTCAGCCCGAACGAAAATAAAATAAAAGTGGACTTAAGTGACAAAATTCGAGCCCAAATAAAAATCCAAAAATATATATGACTTCGGTTCCAAAATCGACCACCCTCTTGTCTGAATTTGCTCTTCATGTCTTCATAACAATTGTAGCTCTCTGAATCATCTGAAATAGGAGGAAAAATGAGGCAAATCCGATGTCTGGTTCAAGAGTTATGGTGAAAATAGTGAAGCAATATAAAACTAGAATTTTATTATTAAAAATGGCTAAAACATAATAAAAGACCCAAATCCCAAATATGTATAAAAGCCATTATTTATTAGCTAAAGAGTCCTAAATTATTAATCAAGAGAAAAAAGTAGTGTATGAAATATTCAATTATCAAATTCCCCCACACTTATCTTTTTGCACTCCCGAGCAAAATTCAAAGAAAAAGACCTAAAGGAGAAACTCTTCTTTTCTAACAATTGCTAACAACGCAAAAATTGAACAAGGGACACAAAGCTCCAAAAGATCAATCAATCAAGACCAAAATCCCTTCATCGCAAATTACAATTCATGGCAATCTCATCAATGATGCTAATCACAAAAGATGGTCTCTCAAATGATGCGCTCAATCAATCAATCTCTCAAGTGTTTAAGGTAAATAAGTGTATCGCTCAAATTCTACTCAAGAAATTTGTTCTACCATAAGCTTGCTCAATTTCTACGTCTCCACTACTCATAACACATGCATGCACAAATCAAGAGAGCTTATTATTAAAGGTTGTAATGGGGTTAGGGTGAATGTAGGTAGTAGTATGGAATGAGAGGCTAAGCACCAAAGAAATTAAAGAGAGCACTGATTAACACAATCATTCTCTATGTATGAAAACTTTTATTTTACATCTCCTTTCTTTCTATGTATTTTGTTTGTTTATTTTTGCTTTTCTTTTTATTTTGTTCTCTTTTTTTCTGCTTTTCTTTCTTTTCTTGTTTTTCTGAATTTTTTTCTCTTTTTTTTTTTTTGAAAATGAAACTATACTATATACATAATCACAATGACAAAGGCAAACATCCCCCCACACTTAAACTGTTGCACTCCTGAGCAACCCCCACACTTAACACAAAACCAAGGTGAAACCAATGCTCAATAAATTTTCAAGGTGCGTTATAAAATGGTTTTACGCTTAGGTTTGTAATGTGCTTAGAAAAGAATGGGTCAAAAAGGCACAAAGGGGCTAGCAAAGGAATCATAATGCAAGGGAAAGGCTATTTGGCCAAAGTGGGGAAAATAAAAGAAAGAAAACAAGCTTTCATCATACTTATGCACGTAAGTGAAAAATGTAGTTTCAAAAAGAAAAGGAGCAAGTTCTAGAGAACACAAATCATGAGTAGATGCACACATGAAAGAAAGAATGGCAAAAGATGAATTTCATTCATGCAGGTCCAAAACCTCACAAGGTCAATACCAACTTAGGCAGTCAACAACATCAAATCAACTACCAAGACATGTAATCGAAGAGTCAAGAATTGCAGACCCAACAGAATGATCCATTAAAACTAAAATGTCCTAGTTCATAATATGTAGCAATCATCGAATGAGAGACTGTATTTATTTTCAAAAAGCAAAGTAGAAAAAGGAAAACAAATAGGAGAAAGAGGGAGAAAGAAAGAAGAATACTCCCCAAGGGGTTTATGGAGGATAAGTGGCATCAATGAGGAGAATCTCGCTTCCTCGCCGTCGGGATCCCTCATGAAATGGCTTGAGGCGATGCCCATTGACCTTAAAGATTCGTCCTGTGGGAGGATCACATAGCTCAACAGCACCAAATGGAAAAATGTTAGTGATCTCAAAAGGGCCATCCCATTTAGATCGAAGCTTACCAGGCATAAACTTCAAACGGGAGTTAAACAGAAGAACTTTCTGGCCCACAAAAAATTCTTTCCTCAGAATATGCTTATCATGGAATGCCTTAGTCTTTTCCTTGTATAACCGTGAACTCTCATAGGCATCCAATCTAAGCTCATCTAACTCTTGCAATTGTAGCTTCCGCTCCATCCCAGACTTAGCCAAATCCATGTTACACTGCTTAATGGCCCAATAGGCTTGATGCTCCAACTCAACCGGAAGATGACATGCCTTACCAAAGACAAGCCGATAAGGAGACATCCCAATCGAAGTCTTGTAGGCGGTACGATATGCCCACAAAGCATCCTCTAATCGCTTACTCCAATCTTTCCGGGTAGAGTTAACAGGTCTTCGAAGGATTTGCTTAATCTCTCTATTTGAGACTTCAGCTTGACCGTTGGTCTGAGGATGGTATGCTATGGAGACCTTGTGGAGCACTTCATACTTGCGTAACAAGGTACCCATGCTTCGGTTGCAAAAATGGGATCCCTGGTCACTGATAATGGCTCTAAGAATACCAAACCTGTAGAAAATGTTAGACCTAACAAAATCCACCACCACAGAAGAATCATTAGTCCGGGTGGCTTTCGCCTCAACCCATTTCGTGACATAATCAACAACTAGCAGTATGTAAGTATAACCATATGAAGCAGGAAATGGACCCATAAAATCAATACCCCAAAAATCAAAGATCTCACAAAACAATATAGGGTTCTGGGGCATCTCATGCCTACGGGAAATACTCCATGCTCTCTAACAGTTATCACATGACTTACAAAATAGATGGGAATCATGAAACAAGGAAGGCCAACATAATCCACATCAAAGATCTGTCTAACACTTTCCTATCGTTCTTTGGGGTCCAAAGTGACCACACCACATAATCCACTCTAACACTTTCCTATCAGCGCCAAAGAAGCATGAGCAAAATGCAATATAGAGTGAAACTCATGATCATGCACACATCTCCTAACTACTTGGTCACTACAAAATGTACACAGATAAGGGTCATCCCAAACATAATATTTAGACTCACTCTTTAATTTAAGGGTCTGGGCCCTAGTGGAATCAACAGGCAAAACACCAGCTACCAAGTAGTTAACCAGATCAGAATACCACGGAAGCTTACCTTGCAGTGTAAAAAAAGCTGCTCATCGAGGAAATCATCCCGAATAGAAGAGGGGTGAGAAGGAGAATGGGTGATGCGACTCAAGTGGTCAGCTACCCAATTTGTGCTCCACTTCTGTCTCAAATCTCAACATCAAACTCTTGGAGCAGCAACATCCACTGGATGAGTTGTGGCTTAGCATCTGCTTTTTTCAAAAGAAACTTCAAAGCAGCATGGTCAGAGAAAACAACTACTCTACTTGCTAGCAGATATGACTTAAACTTATCAAAAGCAAATACAATAGCCAACAACTCTTTCTCAGTAGTGGTGTAATTAGACTGGGCAAGATCCAATGTCTTGGAGGCATATGCAATGACATGAGATGCTCTGTCTACCCGCTGTGCGTAACTCATAGATGTGGAAGTGATTGATTTTGAGGGCACACAATTAATAATGAAGGCAAGCTATCAATAAAGCATCACCCTAATACGCAATTGGAATATTTTCTTAAGCCATCATTGACCTAACCAGGTCTAGAAGAGTTTTATATCTTTTTTTACTACAACTCCATTTTGTTGTGGAGTGCCAGGGATGGTTAATTGTCTAATTATCCCTTTTTCTTCACAAAGCTCCCTAAATTGATCAGATAAGTATTCACGACCTTGATCAGTACGTAAAAATTTAATTTTACACTTTATTTGATTCTCTACTTTGTTCATGTATCATCTAAAGCACTTAAGAGCTTTAGGCTTGTGTGAGATCAAAGAGACGTGACCATATCATGAATAGTTGTCAATGAAGGTAATGAAATACCAAGCTTTGTGTCTTACCTTCACACTAATTGGACTGCATATATCATAATGGATAAATTGCAATGGACTCTTAGCTCTAGTTCCCTTACTGAAAGGTTTTTCTAGTTGCCTTACTAGCTCGACAATTCTCACATAAAGACACTTCCGTATTTGAAATTTCACCTAGGAAACCCTCTTTAGCAAGTTTAATAATTCTATTTTGATCGTTGTGTCAGAGTCTAGTATCCTAGATATTCATATCAACACTTATATTGGAGGAAGTAACGAAACAGTCATGCATGTAAAAGTCACCATAATAAAGAACTGTTTGGAAAAGAAAGCTAAACCATAAAAGGCCTTGTTACTAAAAATGTTTGCAACTTTTCTATAAAAGTTCACATCAAACCCATAATCTAAAAGATTCCATTGAATGTCAAGTGCATGAAGAACATCATGTAGGATCAAAATGTTCCCACCATGTAAAGCTAACTTGTAGGTTTCAATTCCTTTGACTTTGATCTTTGCATTGTTGCCTATGTAAAGCCATTTTCTTAGATGGAGTAACAAATGGTATTCCACAAAGGATCCCCAATCTCTCATCATATGGCCTATTGAGTCTGAGTCCAAAATCCAAGAAAAACAAACAGGTTCTATTAGAAAAGCAGTACTTAAAACAAAAGAAATGTGTGAATTTACATAATTCACTAGTACCTTCTCATGATCATTTTTCTCAGTACAGTCCCATGAGAAGTGACCCATTTTTAGGCAGGCATAGCACTTGACCTTATTAAGGTCAACTTTCTTCTTGTAGCCTTTCTTTATTTTCTTCTTAAATTGCCTTTTGCCCTTTTTGAACTTAGGGCCGTCGTTATTGCCTGTCTTTTGAAATTTTCCCTTCTTGTAATCGGGCTTTGCATTAGAAGGACTAGCATTCTCAGTGTAGCAAGCTTGTCCAAAGGCCTAGTATGCCTCTAGGCTTCATCCTCAAGCTCAAGGTGTTTCACTACATCATCAAAAGTGATGATGTTGTCATTGTAAGTCAAGTTCACTTTCATGTGCTCCTAGCTAGAAAGGACTGATATGATCACAACATGAACTTGCTGTTTAGCGGTCAAGATGTGTCCAGCTTCTTGAAGTTATCTAATCATGTTAGACATATCTCTCAGATACTACTTTATAGCAGTATTCCCTCTAAGCTTGTAGGTGTCAAACTTGATTGTCAACCTCCTAAGCTTAGTCGTTGATGTGCCACCAAACTTGTCCTTGAGTGTAGCCCACATAGACTAAGTAGTTTGGTATTTCTCATATTTGCACATTAGGTCGTTCTCCTTAGTGCTCAACAAGGTGACTCTTGCAATGATGTTCCTCTTTTTCCATGCCTAGTAAGCTTCCAAGTTTTTCTTGTGTTGAGCAATCGTCCTAGCTTCAGGTTTTACCAAAATAGTGGTAAGTGGCTTAACAACTCTGTTCCTCTAAAATGTACTGCACCTTATAGTACAAGAGGTCCCAGCTATCGCCATTCAATTTCTCCCCCTTGTTTTGTTCAACAATGATGCCTTTCGTGGCCATTTGTCAATTTTGGAGCAATGTTTCCCACATTTAGAGACAATGTTCTCTTTAAATGTGTGTTTGGTTTGAGGGGAGGGGATAGGAGGGAAGGGAAAATGATCTCATCCCCTTATTTGGTTTAAGATTTTGGAGAGGGAGTCAAAATTTTAAACTACCTTCCCCTCCCCTCTTAAACTAAACAAAGGATCTTTTTCCTCTCCCTTCGCTTTAACAAACTGAACAGGAAACATACTCTTCCCTCCCTTCCCTCACCTCACTCCACTTCCATCACCTCCCCTCAAACCAAACACACCCTAAGAGAATTTAACCAAACGATTATATAGCACAATGCAGTATACAATGTTTGTACTTATATCATTCCTGACCAGAAAATAATTACGTTACTAGATTCATGATCAGGAGAATACGTTTGTAGCTCCCATCACACAAATACTAGCAACTTTACTATTTTTTATCAATAACTTCATATAAGTACTTTAAAGAAGTCATCAACTTTTAGAAGTTTCACTTTCTAAAAGCTCCCACTTCCCTCACATGCATTGGGTTGAATTTCCCTCTCCTCTCTTTATCTAACCAATACTCTCTCTTAAATAAATGTAGTTCAGTCACCGACATCCCTCATTTGCATCCTTTTCCCTTCACCATGCTTTCCTCCCAACTTTTGTATCCCAATCCTACCTAGTGTCTTCAATGGGTCCCAAAATTTCCTACAGTAAAAACACCACATTGTAACTTTCTTACTGGCCATTTATAGTTGAATATCTATTGTATTTCAAGGTTTTGTTTCATTACATATTCCTAACCATGAAGTGTTGATTGTAGGCTACGATTTAAATGATTATGGTGAAGATTACTGACTAGCTAATAACACCAATACTATTGAGGAGTACGCAAGATGAATTAGATTGGTGCATGTCCAATAAATAAAAGTTAGCTTCAAATATGAATAAAGGCTTTTATAACTTACTAGAACACTTATATTTTGTTATTGGTATTAGACCTTGGTTCGACCAATATAAATTGGTATCAGACTCCTCTCTAACGCTTCATCAATTAGTATCAAAGCCCTCCCTTGTCAAACATCAATTGGTATGATGAGAGCCTTAAATATATCATCGGCAATTGCGGCATTGCTTCAGCGTTGGGTTATCTATATCTGGCTAACAACAGTCCTCAGCCCTTACTATTCCACGAATGTTGGTTAGTTTTTGGACTTATGTCTACTTGTTTTATATTTTTAAAATATACATTTGTAATTCTTATTTTAATTTTTTTTCCTGATGAAAAAATGGGAAAATTTCACCTAGACCCCACTATAGCTAAGTATTTCCAAAAAGCCCCGATAACTCTATAGCTAAGTATTTCACAAAAGCCTCCATAACTTTTCAAAATATCACTGCAGTCTCGTGGGGTAGAGAAATTAATTTCAGGAAGGAATGGACAAAAATGGCCCTCCTAAAAAAATAACTGACACTTATGCTATTTACAAGACAAAAGGGAATTCACAAAACAGGTGTGACACTTTACAAGATGACTGTGTGGATTTACATGACAAATGAGCCAATTTGCAAGACCTACAAGTGAAATCACGATGACACTAGTGTTATTTACAAGACAAGAGGGCGCACACACAAAAGATATATATGCAAGATTTACAAGACATATGAGCTAATTTGCAAAATCTACAATTGAAATGACAATATCTTTAGTGCTATTTACAAGAGAGAGAGAGGGGGGGGGGGACTTCACAAGACAAATGTGACACTTTATAATATACATCCATGAATTTGCAATACAAATAAGTAAATTTGCAAGACTTACACTTGAAATGCCTGAAATATTTTAGGAGGGTCATTTTTATCCATTCCCTCATGAAATTAATTTTACTGCCTCTTGTAAGATTGCAGTGATGTTTCAGAAAGTTATGGGGCTTTTGGGAAATATTTAGCTTTAGTGAGGCTAGGTGAAATTTTCCCAAAAAAAGTCGCCTCAATCAATGGCTATAATAGTTGGCATAGTATGCCTATATTTATAGTGTGTATGTATACTGAATGTATGTATGTATGTTAGTTACGTAGAAGACCTGATCTTACGTACTCTTGGGGTTCTGTGTGTATAAATATAATTTCAGTTTCTTCCTAGGGACGTAGAAGACATAGATGGTGTTAAAATGATTTTTTAAGGAAGATAAATTATTTTCTTCTTTAAATTTCATTTGTTTACCACTTTAAGATGTATGTACAAGTATGTTATGTTTTTTAATAATTATCTATGTTATTTCTTCTTTTAATTTTAATAATCAATCTATTGACATTTTAAACTAAATGGCTATTTTGTTTTGTCACTTTATGGGTTTAAAATGTCATGCCTTGAGAATCCAAGGGGTGATCGGCACAGAATATGAAAGGACTCACATTCTTTAAGCCTTAAACTTATATACGAATGCCAATTAATACTCATAATACCATAATCTAGAATATTCATGTGTTCTAGACAACAAAAGGGAGGTAGGGATCCTACATATAGATTACGTGGAGCATCTAGCATTAATAATAGGGATAAGGATATTGTTACTACCAATGTTACTACCACTTTTCCACGGTTAGATCAGAATCTTAATACAAGAGAGAAATTATAAAAGTAGATGAGATTCTGATCTAACGATGGAAAAGTGGTAGTAACATTGGTAGTAACAAAAAATGGTAGTAACAATATCCTATCTCTTAATAATAATACAAAAATCTAGGTTTATATTTACATCAACTAGTAGCACTACAATATGAGACTGCAAGCTTTAAGTCGTTAAGAAGGCTCTTCACCACTCAGTAGGAGGTACAAGACCAGCGATATCGTCCGAACAAAAACAAATTTTTTGGTGAATAACGTCCCATTCTTATAATTTAATAAAATACAAGAGTAAATAATTTAAACATTTGTATCCTTTAATCATAACAATAGAGCAATAAATTTCAATCTCTATATTATACGATCATGAATTAAAAAAAACTATATATATATTGGATCATCAATCAATTACCTCCAAATACGTAATAAATTATTTTGTTTGACAAAACAGGTTTAAACAAGTAAATCATAAATAAAATAAAACTTTATGTAAAATATCGTTAATCAAATAATTTCAAGTATGTAGTAAAACCTTTGAGTTAATGTAATCAATTTAAAACATAATTCTCAAACCTCATCTCTCCATAGAATTTCTTATAGAACGGATGACAAGCGTGGCCACACAGTCCATAAGAGTAACTAATCAAGCATGGCTTAAGGCCATGAAATAAGCATGGACACACAGCCAATGAGGGTAACTAACCAAGCATGGCTCGAAGCCATGAAACAAGCACGGACACACAGTCCATGAAAGAAGCATGAGAACAAATCCCATGATATCAAGTGAGCTCGAGCTTAACCATGGTGCACCAAGAACTAACAGTACTGCTGTTAGTAACCAGCGTTCTGTATTCAGTCCTCTCCAAAACATTTTCAAGCATGCTTGGGGTCAATTTAGCAAAGCAATAAAAATTCTTCTTTCAAGATAATAACAACTTTATCTCATACTTCATAATCAAGTTCCCCAGCATCAACTTTTACAAACAATATTTCAAAACTTTCCTTCAAATTCAATATGTTGATAAAATCCTTTTAAAACATCAAGAACTCATGTAAAAACATTCTATTTCAAATAATAAATTCTAGCTCATAAACTTTCCAAAATCCAAGATCATTTCAATATAAAATTTATGAAAAATATCTCTCAAAAGTCTCATTTTCATTTAACTGCATAAACATGAATTATGCTTTGAAACAATTGGAAGAAAATGCATAAAAACGAATAAAATCATCATTCTTTCCTCATATACTATCAACAAATATTCCTTCACAGAAACATACTTTTAAGTATGGAAATAAACATAAAAGTTCAACAATAAAAATATCGTTTATAAAATTTAGGGACACTATTCACTCACCTTTGTTGCTCATTCCGAAACTATACCTTTACTAAAATCCCCTTTTGTTTGCTTTTCACTTGAGTGTTGGCAATTGCCAATTCCTAGAACTTTTGAAATTCATATATCAACCTTTAATGGAATCTCTAATGGAATTTACCTACTTAAATTAAAAATCCTTAAAAACCAAAATATCCTTCAATCATGTAATATTCTTAAAATAAGATTAAAAAGAATTAAAATTAAAATTAACAACAACAAAAAGCAAAAAAAATATTAATATAATATATACTTTTTATGGCAAGTGCGTCGGTGTGACCACCCGCCACTATACGTGGCGAACTATTAAAAAAATGCAATTCACCACCTCTGTCATTTATATATGTGTTGTGTGTATGAATTAGTGTGTGTGTGTGTGTGTGTGTGTGTGTGTTTAATGGTGAAAGAGTGTGAGATCTGGAGAAAAATAGGAGAGCAATAGAGAGAAAGAGAAACGGTGAAATAGGAGAGAAGAGAGTCTATTCGAGTTTTTTAAGGTACGTTATTTATTTGGCAATATCATTTAGGTAGTTAAATTAATTTCCTTTCAAATAAAATTTCTATATGAAAGTTGTTTTACATATTTTTCTTTTTCTAATGAGGGTAAAATAGTATTGATTATTGAAAATTTTGGGATTAGAATATTGGTAAAGTTTTGAGTTTTGATAATAGAAGACCGTATAAATGAAGAGTATGATTAATAAATAACTTTAATCGGTTTAGATTTGTTAGTTTGTTGCTCGGGAATTTAAAGTTATTTTCTATGTAAAAGAAATTAGTATTTGTGTCATATAGGATATTTTATCGATTAAATGAAAATTTAAGCATTTAGTTGGATTACTAGATGTATTATTGAAGGTTTAATCGTTAGTTTTGCTAAATCTTGAACTATATGGAATTATGAATTGCGATTTGAGATTTTAAACTAGAGATTGATATGATTTGTATTATATGGAGATTTGAAGATTGTTTAATAAATTGGGTTATAATTATAAAAGTTTGTATTAGGTTAAATATTGAGGAATAGATAAATTGTATTTTTTTTATAGGAAAATTGAAGTGAGATTATAGTTTAATTAATTATTTAATTATGGTATTAGTGGTTATTTTTGTTAATTTTATTAACGTATAATTATATATTTATTTTTTAAGGGGACCGATTTCTCTCAAGCTTAGTGTTGTGTCAAGAACTTGAGCCGCCATTGAGCACACAATAGATGGCTTTAACATTTTAAGGCCCTTGGTATCATCCTCATCTTGTGGCCGGGATTAGCGCCAGCCCTTGGGACAATGACACCTTTCTTTATTCAAAAGAAAGGGAACCCATGGTCAAATATGAGTTCTTTTAATTATGAACAAAGCTGTTGATATAATGATTAACATAGAATAATTTATTTTGACAGGAATTAAATATATTCAGGTATAAAATAGTTATTTAAATGGTAATTTTAGAAGGATGTTACAAATCACACCTATAATCTCTTCACCCTATGCCAAATCTATATATATTATTAGCTTCAGGTGCCATTATACCCATTATACTTCATTTTTCTTCTCTCCCACTGAAGTCTCTATATGGTAGTTCAATTTATCTTTCACGTTAATACATTCTTAACACATGAATAATCATCAAAGCAGTGGGTATTATCAGCTCCAAAACTCAATCCCTCAGCCACACACAAATATATGAGTTTATATGTATTACATTCACAACCATTAAGCACCTACTTGTCTTTCTTTATGGGTGGCGTACAAAAATTTTCAGATTCAATCACAAACTTAAACCCCTCTACCACTCATAGGCAACTCTGTGTGGCCATAAAGAAATTAATGCCTTATGATGACAATTGACCAAACTGAACAGCACCAAATAACATCTAACAATCAAAGAAGACTTATATCATACACTTTTACCATTTATATTTCCTCTTATCTTTTCATTAGAGAAACAGAAGACGCACCCAACAAAAGAACCAAACAAATACATGCAACACCATTAAATATCCTCTTTTATTTCATAATAGTTCGTGTGCATAATCTGGAAATTTCAGACATGCCAAAATTCCTCTGTTTCAGGACTCAAAAGAAAAAAAAGAAAGAAAAAAGAACACGCATGCAAAACTAATAGGATGAAGCTCAAAAACTCACCTTGGTTGGCTTCTAAGTTTGCATGCAACGGTTAGACCTTCTTCTTTGTCTCGATCTCTCGCTCTCAGCTCTCGACCACAGCTCCCTCTTAGTCTCTCACTTTCGTTTCAGTTCGTGAAAATCGGAAGTAAAGAATGAGAATAATAAAGTATGGCTGAATATGACAGGGATTACATAGCAAATTGTATTTTGATTTATAGGAATCCCTGATTTGTAGGGATTATGAATAATCTTCATTATTAGTCATTATGAGAATAATCTTCATTAATAGTCATTATTAGTCATTATAAGAATAATCTTCATTAATAGTCATCATTAGTCATTATGAGCCATTACTATTGAGGCTCTCTTATCTTGTATATATATGTAATGTTTGTATATGAATAGAGGACACAACATTCATTCTTTCCATTTTGCCAAGTTACATGGGACCATAGCCAAAGTTTTGACCTCTCTGTTTTTTTTCTATACACATTTTGTTTCCTCCTTTTTTTTTCGAGACCTATTCTCTCGATTGCTCTAGTTCCTCCACCACAGTGAATAATTTCTCTGCTCAAGTTGCTAGTTCTGGTCTTGCTCAATTGCTCTCTGTTATGGCTTCTTCTCCAGCATCATCACCTTCAACAGCTACTGTCCTTCCTCACCTGTCCACTGCTCAATAAACACGTCTACTCAATCTTCTTGATTTGTCCTCTCCACCCAACCTTCAGTCCATCACTTGTCAGCCTCACTTTCGATTCCTACTGAAGGTAATTTCTCTTCTCAACTCTCTGTATCATGGATCATTGATTCTGGTGCAACTGATCATGTGTGTTGTTCTTTAGCTCTGTTTGCATCTTACACGTCTATACCTCCTGTCTCTGTAAGTCTTCCCACTGGTTCTCAAACTATTGCTCAATTCTCTGGCACTGTGCGCATTTCAGAATCTTTAATTCTGTCTAATGTTCTATTTTTACCTCATTTTTCTTTGAATATCCTGTCTGTCTCTCGTTTAACAGCTTCTCATAATTGTTCCTTAACTTTGTCTTCCACTGCTTGCCAGATTCATTCAACTCTTCCTTCGCTAATGATTGGTTCAGCTAAACTTTTTCAAGGCTTATACATCCTCATTACAGATATGTTTCCCAACCATGCTTCCCCGCAAGTTCTCTCAACCAATACTACTCATCTTACCAATAATGCTCTTTGGCATTTGCGTTTGGGTCATCCATCTGATTCTACTCTTTCAATTTTACTTAAGCAGTTTTCAGATATTACTGTATCCCCTTCCTTTCCCTGTGATGCTTGCCATTTTGCTAAGTAGAAACGTTTATCTTTCCCTATAAGCACAAGTTCATGCACTAATATTTTCGATTTGATTCATGTTGACATTTGGGGTCCTTTTTCGGTTCCCTCTGTTCAGGGTCATCGTTATTTTCTCACAATAGTTGATGATTACTCTCGCTTTACTTGGCTATTTTTAATGAAAACTAAGTCTGAAATTCAAATTCGCATTAAACAATTTTTTGCCCTTGTTCAAACTCAGTTTTCCACTGCTATTAAAATTTTGCACTCTGACAATGGTGCTGAGTTTGCTATGCCTTAGTTTTTTGCCTCTCATGGTGTTATTCACCAAAAGTCTTGTGTTGCTACTCCATAGCAAAATGGCATAGTCAAACGTAAGCATCAACATGTTTTAAATGTTGCACAAGCTCTTCTTTTTCAATCTCACATTCCACTTTCTTACTGGTCTTTTTTGGTTCTTCATGCCGCTCATATCATAAATTATTTGCCTTCTCCCATTATTAAAAATTCTACTCCTTTTGAACGATTATATGGTTTTCCTCCTTCTTATTCTATGTTCAAGGTTTTTGGTTCTCTTTGTTTTGCATCCACATTAAGTCACAATAGTTCAAAATTTGCTCCTCGTGCACGTAAATGTATTTTCTTAGGCATTCCTCATGGCTATAAAGCTTTCACATTGCTAGATCTTTCTAATCATCAAATCTTTTTATCTCGAGATGTTATTTTTCATGAAATTGTGTTTCCCTTTCAAAATGGTGACATTACTTCTCTTTCCACCCCTTGGCCTGAACCTTAAACCCCCTCTCCTTTATTTGAGGACATTTTTGATCCCCCCTCCTAGTCTTTACCTCTTCCTGGATCCCCAACCTTATCCACAAGTTCAGCCACTCCTCCCTCCATTAATTCTGACTCTCCACAGCCTTCTCCCAATCCTCCCCTTCGTCGGTCAACCAGATTACATAACCCTCCCTCCCTCATATCTGCAGGATTATCATTGTGCCCTCACTACTTCTGCTCACCAATCACCATTCAAAGGTAGTCCTCGTTATCCTTTATCCTCTGTTCTTTCTTATTCTTCTCTTTCTCTTTCTTATCATTCCTTTGTTAATGCTGTTACTACTAATCCTGATCCCTCCACTTTCAAACAAGTTGTGAAACTTTCCTTTTGGAGAGATGCCATGACCGCTGAAATACGGGCTCTTGAGCAAAATCAAACCTAGGTGCTTACTCATTTACCACCGGATAATAGGACTATTGGCTGTAATGGGTTTTTCGCACCAAATTCAAAGCTGATGGTACTATTGAAAGGTATAAAGCAAGACTTGTGGCTAAAGGTTATACTCAAACCGAAGGTGTGGACTATTTTGATACATTTTCTCCGGTAGCTAAGATGACTTCTTTATGTTTATTATTGTCCATTGTTGCTGCTAAACAATGGCATTTACATCAATTAGATGTCAATAATGCCTTTTTACATGGGGATTTACATGAAGAGGTTTACATGGCCCTTCCTCCTGGTTATACTACCTCAGATCCCAAGCTTGTTTGCAAATTGCAAAAGTCTCTTTATGGTTTAAAACAGGCCAGTCGCCAATGGTATTTTAAGCTTTCTTCTGCTTTGCTGTCTTATGGTTATTGTCAATCTGTTTCTGATCATTCCTTGTTCTTCAAAGCATCGACACTTCATTTATTGTCATTCTTGTTTATGTCGATGATGTGGTGCTTCTTTGGAAATGATTTGGTTGAAATTAACTTGGTTAAACAGCGATTGGATTCTGCATTTACCATTAAGGATCTTGGTGAACTTCGTTATTTTCTTGGTCTTGAACTTGCTAGATCTAAGAATGGTATTTTTCTGTCTCAACGAAAATTTGCCCTTGAATTACTTGATCAATGGATCCTCACCTTAAGCTTTCTAGTGATCATGGTACTCTCTTACTTGATCCCCTCCCTTATAGAAAGCTCATTAGCCACCTGCAATATCTCACTACTACTCGGCCTGATCTGAGTTTTGTCACTCAGCAATTTAGTCGGTACATGTCTACTCCTCGGATACTCATTTATCTGCCGCCCACCGTGTTCTCCGCTATATCAAATCCTCTTCGGGTGCTGGTATTTTCTTCTCTGCTTCTTCTAATTTACAATTAAGAAGTTTCAGTGATTCTGATTGGGCTGGTTGTTTAGATACTCGTGGCTCCGTTACTAGTTTTGCCATTTTTCTTGGTTCTTCCTTAATTTCTTGGAAAGCCAAGAAGCAGGCCACTGTATCCAAATCTTCTTCAGAGGCAAAATATCGGGCTTTATCATCTACAACTTGTGAAATACAATGGCTTATATACTTGTTAAATGATTTTCACCTTTCTCATGTTGCTCCCGCCTTACTTTACTTTGTGATAATCAATCGGCCATTAAAATTGCTGCCAATCCAACTTTTCATGAGAGGACCAAGCATATTGAGCTAGTTTGTCATTTGGTAAGGGAAAAGCTTTAAGCCAAGCTGATTCGTCTTCTCCCTATTCGGTCTGCTGATCAACTTGCAGACATATTCACAAAGCCACTTCATCCTACTCGGTTTCATGAACTCAAGTCCAAGCTGGGCATCCAAGACATCCATGCTCCAGCTTGCGGGGGATGACAGGGATTACATAGCAACTTGTATTTTGATTTATAGGAATCCCTGATTTGTAGGGATTAGGAATAATCTTCATTATTAGTCATTATGAGAATAATCTTCATTATTAGTCATTATGAGAATAATCTTCATTAATAGTCATCATTAGTCATTATGAGCCATTACTATTGAGGCTCTCTTATCTTGTATATATATGTAACATTTGTATATGAATAGATGACACAACATTCATTCTTTCTATTTTGCCAAGTCACAGAATAGATAAATGAGGTGTTCATTATTCGCATGAAATAGATGTCTCGCTCTTACTCGGTATTTTGTGACTTGCCGAATTGATATAAATAAAGTGAGTGGGGTATATGCGCGCTTTGCTGTTCAAATGGATAAAGCAGGTTTTGATGTTGAGCCGTGGAGGAATAGATAAAGAATTGGAATAGTTGGGCTGAATGAAATAATGACGTAATGGGTTAAAGAAATATATGTGCTTTGCTGTTCGAATTGATTAAAAGAATTGAGATGAATAGGATATGTCCAAATATGTTTATTGTTGAAGTGAGAAAGTTGGTGTTCTGCATTTACTAAGGTCCAACGCATAATACCACTATTTCCTATATTCTACTTTTCTTTCTAATATTGGACCATTAAACTACAATAATTCTTTCCTCTAAAATTCCAATTTGGTTTACTCTTCAAATTAAACTTTGACTTTCTCCAAATTCATTTACGGGCTTGGAATAGTAAAATTACCATTTTACTATATTTGCAAATAAATTCTAGAAACTATGCTAAGCCATAAATTATCCTTTACTAATTTTCCTTAAATTTATTCTTTTCTCAAAATTCAAGGAAAATAGGCCTTAAATTCTAAATAATAGTTTTAAAACTATTTAGGCCCAAATTTTTTTGTAATTAATCCCTTCATAATATTTCTAGATCCTCAAAATAATACTTTCATAATTTTTTCCCTTATTTTCATGGTCCAAAAATAATCTTTAATAATTATCTTAAGTTTTTCTTCATAATAAGCTTAAGACTTTTGACTCTTGCTACATGACAACCTACTTATCTCAATCTTATTCCTTACATGTTATGACATATTGATTTAATTAATAAAAAACTATAGTCCTTAAATCAAATATTTATTCAAGTAATTTGTGCTATTTAATGTGTGTTTTTTTATATAACATACTAATGTAATATATCACTGTGTGCCTAATTTGATCTTAACGGGGTAGAGACAATTCTATTGGGTTTTTGATTTGATTGATCAAATTCAATTATTCAAAGGAGCGGAACCAAAAGCTGTGCCAAACCAACTGGTTCAATAAGTTAAAAACCAAACCAAACTTTATTTTAAGTCAGGTTTGATCCGTTGATGTAGACATATTCGCTTTGATCCGGTTAAATCAAATTGGATGAGTTTTCAACCGCCGTATGACTTACGGAGTAACAGACGAACTTTTAAATTCGCTTGTGGAGAATGAGATTAGTATGAGAGGATTACATAGCAAATTGCATTTTCATTTATAATAATCCCCGATTTGTAGGGAATAGAGATAATCTTCATTAATAGTCATTATTAGATTTATAGCAATCCCTGATTTGTAGGGATTAGGAATAAATCTAATAATGACTATTAATGAAGATTATATCTAATCCCTACAAATCAGGGATTCCTATAAATCAAAATAAAATTTGCTATGTAATCCCTGTCATAGTATGCAACAGAAATGATTACCATAAAATCATCCAATATTAGTGAGAACAATTAATAAATAACTATGTGAAAATAATTGAAAATGACAATTGGCGGACAAAGTACATTATAAATTGTAAATTTATTAACATGAAAAAGTTTATCCGATCGCAAGGCTATCTAGAGCTGACAATTTGAAAATTGTAGCCGCAATAAAGTCTTAGTTGCAACTTTTTTCAGCTTGACAAACTCTTTAGACTTAAACCAAAAAAAAAAAAAAAAAACACAGAGAGAGAAGAAAAGAGTCATACCCTTCAGGCTTCCATTATAAAAATTTCAACACAAATGATGAAATAAATTTAAAAAAAGAAAGAAAGAAAAGAAAACCCAATGAAATAATTTAGCCATCGGGTCTATTCATATATTGTCAATGTTGCAAGAAACAATAAACACTATTATTTTAAGGGAAACAATATAAGAAAATACTACTGAAACCTCAAAAATCCAAATCAATTTTCTTTCCTACAAGAGTATAGGTATTAATAGAACAATTTATAGCTTATTTTAATAAGAAATCACTAACTTGAGATTTTGAAGTTCAAGTGGTATTTTTTTTTTTTATTTTTTTATTTATTATTATTATTATTTTTACTTATCTAAATCGACAGCACCAACGAAAATAATTAACTCTTGACAGTAAAATAAAAACTGAACTAAGAATCCCATATAGGGCCAAAAGCTGCAATACCAGCTTTCTTGCAAGCTTTCACAACATCTCTGCTTCCTTCAGGATTGCTGGTGACAATAACCACTTGAGCATTACACTTCTTGGCTGTGATCACACTAAGTTCAGACACATTTGGCCTCCCAAGAACAGCAGTATCATGCACTATCACCTTCTCCTTTGGATGCCCACTCATCATTCCCTTAATTTCCTCCCCAAAATTTTGTTCAATCCCTTTAGCCACCCACAACAAGTTCACATCTGCTCTACATGGCTGCAACAGAAATGAGAGGAACACACAAATTCCTGAACCAGTCGCCACCAACAACACTCTCTCGTACATGTTCACCAGATATGGCAGCCCCGCGAAGTGAACTCGGCGAACCCACAAGTGGCTGGGTGGGTTAGAGACGAGAGATCTTGTGAAGTCTCCAACAGCACCAGCAAGCATCATGTGCTCTTTCTCTCCGTCTGATATTATTCCAAAGGCATGCCATTCTGAGAGCGGTGAGGGACTGATTCTTCCCAGTATACCCGCTTTGATTCCTCCTTGAAACTTTATGATCGACGCGTGGCCAGAGGCGGTGGAGATGTTGACGGGGACGCGGCGAACTGTCAACCATGGGATGATTATAGTGATGGTTATGGCTATGGTGAGCCAGAACTCTTGTGTTTTGATCAACCTGGACCCGAGGTGGTTCGAGTAAGATTTGGATTTGGGGTCGTAGGAGATTGTCAGTATGATAAACGCCCAGAGGAGAACAAGAGCGGTCCAACCCGCAAAACGGTGAGTTCTTTCAAACACGTTGTGATGGAGGTGGCGAACCAGTGGGAATGCTGCCAAAGAAGAGAGGAAAAGAAGGCCGAGAATGGCGGAGGCAACGGCTATGATCTCCGGTGAAGTGTTGCCTCTGTCTTTGAGAGTGAGAATTAAAGCATATACGAGCCAAGCAATAGAGGAAACGCCACAACCACTGTGAATGCCTCCTACGCTCTGTAGAATAGCTGTTGTGCCAGTCTTGAGAAGAAGAGGAACCCATGGCCTCCCAAGGAGCTTCACTGCAATCCAAAACACGACTCGTAAGAAGGCCTCGCTTCTACAGAGAGTCAAAGCGAGAATATTGCCAATAGAGAAGAGAGCATCTCTATTTCTTGCATAAGGAAAATGGCCAGTAGCTGCAAGAACCAAGCCAGTTATGTTAAGGGTCAAGCTAAGAACAAAAAGCTTCTTGTACACTGTGAAAAGGCCATGATCTAGCAGTATGATTGAAAGTCTCGATTCGTTCTTTCGTGTAGGTTTTGATGGTTGCACTTGCTCACGCTTGCTAGGAAGTGGGATCATGACAGCCTTCTGGTTCTCAACGTCGTAGGTTTCTTCCGGGATATATTTGAGAATAGTATCACCATCATCTTCTTCTTCTTCCGGTTCGAGGTCACAGAAGTGGCTGCTAGGTTTGCTGGCAGATCTTTGTATGGAAGAAAGAAACACTTTGGAAGAAGAAAATGGCCAAAAGCGATTGCTTGATCTTTGTGGTTCTGGTTGAGCAGCTGGTGTGGCTATGGCAAAAGGATCGGCATGAGGCTTTACCTCAAAGGCCACGCCTCTGCAACTTGAGAACCTTACAGGTCTTTCCATGGCTTGCATATCAACAGGAAAGCGCTATGAGGTTTCTAAGAAGTTGAAATTTGCAAACAAAGCTAAGGTATAGTTGTAACACCCCAGATTGTGGGACTAGAAGATTAGGAATAAGATTGGGATGAGTAGATTATCAAATCAGTAATAGACAAAAGTCTTCAGCTCATTATGAGGAAATGTTTAATATAGTATTAAATATTATTTTTGGACCGTGAGAAAAATTAGGGGGAAAATTATGAAATATTATTTTGAGAATCTAGATATATTGTAAGGGATTAATTATGAAAAAAAATTAATTAGCCTAAATAGTTTTAAAACAATTTTCTTGATTTTAGGGCCTATTTTCCAGATAATTTAAGGAAAAATAATTAGAGGATAAATTGTGGGCTAGAAATTTTAGAGTTGATATTTTATGGCTTTAAGAAGTTAATTGAGGAAGAAAAATCCTTATATGGAATTAAATATTAATTTCTAACACTTGTTCAGTTTTTGCAACTAAATGAGTATGGACCGAGTTGCAAATAAAAGTCGGATCAAGTAGGATAATTTTGGAGAAGACCCCACAACACACAAATCCCCTTCCACATGATGACACCTAGGACCTTTCACTCTCTCAATTTCAGCCACGTGCCCACAACAATTCTTCATTCCCATTTTGATTCATTTAGCCCGTGTATCCAATAAAACCCATTCAATCGGCCCATAGAGCTGTCCACCTATTCAGCGTTTTATTCCTTTAATTATTTAATCTCCATTCGCCAAGAACATGAAAAGACAGAGAGGGAGAATCAGCGAGAAATCGTAGCACCTCTTCTAAGCATCAAAGGACACCTCAACCCATCGCATACTCTGCTATTTCTCTGCGTTTCGAAGCGAGATTGAGAGACCGAGAGGGAGTTGTGAAAGAGAGAGAGAGAGAGAACGTGAGAGTCGGAGAAGAACCGGATGAAGAAATAGAAGAGGAAGAGCTTGAACCCAAATGCAAGATTGGATTTGGGTTTAGGTAAGCTTTTCATTCCCTACCCATCTGCGATTTTCTGCCATAGCTGTTGTTTGGGATTATGGTTTAACTGTCAAGGTGATGTTGTTATAATGGTTCTGCACTTGGTTTCTGTTGCATGTTGCTGAGAACTAATCGAACCAAAACCCCTCTATTTTAATGGATAATAACTGAAACATTGGTCCTCATTTCCTTTTGTATGAGTTGGGTTGCCCTGTTCTGAGTTAACCGAATTTGAGGCTGCTGTTTCATTGTGTATGGTTTTAGTTTCTTTGATATTAAGGTTAAAGAGAGTAAGAGTATTGTTGCATGCATGATGATTTTGAGTTGGAGAGGGGTATTTTTGAATTTGATTTTTAGTGACGTGGGATTATTGTTCGGTTTCCTACGAGAACTTTCTATATATCCGTATTTGAACACTATAATAGATGGAGAATATAATTGTTGCTTGGTGATTGATGATGGGTCCACGTTGGAGATCATATTTGGAAATGAAATCTGCATATCCTTCACTGTATAATTCTGTAAGGTGTACAGAAGTTCGTTTTCTTTTTTAGTGTCATTAGGCGCTAATAATCTTTGGTGATGACTATGTAGATGCATTGTGAGGTTGGTAGAGTTCGGGACTGATTTTTGATAATCTGAAATGAAATGGCAAAACAAATGGAGAGGCCATGCCAAGTTTGTGGAAAGGGTGAATATATTAATAAAGATAGGCACGTGATGTGGAGGTGTTTGCAGCATGTGGAGTTCAAATCTTGGGATTTGAATTAGACTAATAAGAATTATGGCCTAGTGTCTATTGGGTTGCTGTCCAGTTTTAAGAAAAATGATTTAGGATGTTCAACTTTGGGTGCTAAAATCTGTAATGATAATATTTTTGAAGTTGAACTTAGAAGGATTGAGATTTAGAAACTTAGATAATTGTGTGATAGGTGTGATTGAAGGATGTTTTGGTACACTTAAGGATTTTTAATTTAAGTAGATAAATTCAATTAGAGGTTGATATATGAATTTAAAAATTTATAGGAATTGGCAATTACCAGAGCTCAAGCAAAAAGCGAACAAAAAGAGATTTTGGTAAAGGTATAATTTTGGAAGGAGCAACAGGTGAGTGAATAGCGTCCCTAACCACTGAATCCATGTACCAAACAGGGCCTACGTGTTATCTATTGATGAGGATAAATAAAGTTTTGGGTTAATCTTAGCTTAGTTGGAGAACCTCTTTCAAGATCTGCTTAAATATATAGAAGCAGCTTTTCTTAGTGCTTCATGAAATCACAATGGAATGGAGCCCTATTTATTTTAGGAAGTTTATTAATTTTCATCCAAATTATAAGGAAGAAAACTAAACTCAAATAGTGGTTACAAGAGTTGCAAAATTCTCATTACTAGTTTGTGTCCTAACCTATGTTACTTATAGAGGTTTATGGAGATTAATGGGGTTAGGTTATGAACATATACGTGGCTGAGATCCGACTAGCTCTCAATTTAAAATGGCCTAACAAATTTAAAAAGAAAATTGTTCCAACTGCAGTGTTTGCTTGGGGTGTTAGTTGGCCCTCAATTTTGGGTCATTCCCAAATATTTTTTTATGATTCTTTTGATAAACAAATTATACATTAAATGACTGACATTTTAATATTTTATGTATAAAAAATGATGTTGTTTTTAATTTTTTTTATAATTTTTTAAAAATTTAAAAATCTAAAATCATGTAATTTCCTTTTCATTCAGAATCTTAAATCTTTAATAATTAATACAAAATTGAAAATAATTCTATTTTTTATTCGTAAGATATCAAACTAGTTCTCATTTCATATAAAATCTAATAATTAAAGGAGTCATGAATAAAGTAATTAGAAAGGAAACAATACTGAAAGTCTCACTAACCAACCGAAAAAGAAAGATTGAGTAAACGCGCGTGATGTGAGCCTTTTTGTCTTTAGCCTTGGGGTCCACAATCAAAAATAATTCAAGGATTGCGTATAGGCAAACCTAGGACCGTTCTCTCTCTCGAGGAGCCTTTTATTGAGTCCTAAGTAATCTAAATGACATGCAAATGCAATTAAAACAAGGGAAAAATTGGTTTTGGATTTTCAATTGATAAACTAAAATAAGATTGCAAATTAAATGCTAAACTATGGTTTTTTTTTTTTTTTTATTTTTTGGAAAATAGTGAAAAATGCTTTGGATTAAAAGGAATTAATGATGGATGCTCTTGGTAATGAAGAAGATAGCTATCATTGCTTTAAAAAAATATATGGGAGTTAATTTTCATTAAGTCTAAAGAACAACCTCAAGATAACACTTGAGTCCAATAATCTCAATTAATAGTAGCTCCTACAAACATAGCAAACTACTACCTTTTGAGAAATTGTTAAAATCCACTCAATGTGTAATTAAAATTGGGATGATGTAAATTGTTCTTCTCAATTAGAATGTTCTAACGAACCATTCAAAAGCTAGAATCAACTATCATTACTAATCACCAACATGACAACAAGCACAATTTCATCAAGCAGTTAAAGTAATTTGGAAATTTCAACATCAAAATAATCATCCAATTAAAACTACAATATTCAATCCACATGGTCACATAACAGTCATCCAAGTCTCACAACTAAATAATGATAATCCTAAACAAGGAAATCAAATAAATAGTCTAAGCAAAAGATTAAATTAAATAACTCCCCTATTAAAGCACATTTGCTCAAGCCACAATTTCCATCACCAAGAAACAAGGAGTTTAGCTACACATAGCTATTGAAGAGTCCAGCACAATCTGAAAGTGGAGGAGGATGAGGGAAGGTTTGAAGGTGTGAAGGTGTTATTGAATTGATTAAATCAATTCAAATGGTGGTGGTGGATTGAAGGTTCTGGAATGGTGAAGAAAAAGAAATAAAAAACGATGAAAGCGTTCTTGAAAAATGATGGAATCAGCATGTGTGTGTGAACGCAGCCTCCATCCATTAATTTCCCCCAGCTCCATCTTCTTTCAATCCATGGTCCAGCTCCTCGTAAAGGCGTGAAAAAAAACTCCTCCCAGCTCGCGGCGTTCTCCCAATTAATATTCCTTTAGCTCCAGCGGGTTAGGCATTCAATTTGTTGGGTCCTCTTTGCTCCATCGGGTCTGCAGGGTTTTAAATCAGAAAACCTAATCTTTCCATGGTCAAAACGCAGTGTTTAGGCAAACAGGGACCTAAGTGCAAAGTTTGAAAATTTTGGAGTAGGGACCAAATTGAAAACTTAAAAACTTGAATTAAAACTTTCATTTTAAATTTTGCTTTAATCTTTTCAAGTATCTACAACAAAAAATAATTAATCTAACATCAAATATTCTCATGAAAATCAATGATTAAGAGTAATTACATTTTTTGACAATTTTGCCCTTTTTAGCCCTAATTTAATATATTTATTCTTAATCTCAATTTATCACAAGGGAATACATTTAAAGCTCAATAGCTATGAGAAAATAAATTAAAAATCCCCATTTAATTACCAAAATTCATGTAAAAATATGGTTCAATCAGCGCGCGCCCCGACCCGTCCCTCTCTCTCTCACACCAACCCTAACCCCGCCTCTTCCTTCTGGGCTTCTGCCTATTTGCCGCCGGCGAGCCTCCTTTTGTTCCACAAGGGCGACCGAAGTGCAGATCGGCCCTCGATGAGTCCGGTGCAGGCTGGTCTTAGGTCGGAATGGAGATATAGAGCGGTGGCGGTCCTTCTTCTCCAGCGTCGGCTCTCTTGTGGTGTCCGTCCTCAACGCCTTCCCAACTCCGGCGGCCCTCTGCTCTCTGGCTGCAATGGTGGTCCTCCTCGTCTCTGATGGTGGGAGTTTTTGCTTCAACGTCTCCTTCGATGGTGGTCTCTGGCTTGTCGGCGGCCTGTTGCTCGGCGGTAGCCCCTAGCTCGACAGTGGTGTCCTGCTCGTCGGCGGCCTCTGGCATGGTGGTGGTTTCCGACGGAGGGGGTGCTTCTATTTTCCTTTTGATTTTATTGCTTTATGTTTATCTATGTTTTCTGATGGTGTGGATTTCGGCAATCTATGTTTGTGTTTGTCTTCTGATGTTGTGGATTTGGGTAATTATGGTGGTGTTCTTCGTTGTGGATTGGATTTGTGTTTTTGGGGGAAGGATTTTATCGATGGTGGCTGCTATTTTGTCCTTTACCTATGGGAAGACCATTGCTAGGATTGTTCGATGGGGACGAATCTATTTCACTTTTGTTTGCCAAAATATGTTCGGTGAGTGGTTTATGTCGCCAAGTTTGCTTCAATGGATGAGCAAGAGTATTCTTCGGGGGCTTCACTTGTCTTTTTTTGTCTCGCGGTTGGGTGTTCTCTCATCCGCACCCGAGTAGGGGGATTATGTAGGCCGACCTATGTGCGGCTTTTCTTATAAGGAGGTGTGCCGATCGGGTGGGTTTTTGCAACCAAAGACTTTCTTTCTTGTCTTTTCTAACCGTGGATGACCGTAAAGCGATGAAGTCTTGGAAGTTACTTTTACTCCTATTTGTTTTGTGGTGACTTGCTTTCCGTACATTTGGATTGGTGTTGTTGTATGTGTTAGTCTGCTTATTCTAGTTTGTGTTCGTTTAGTTTGTTATGTAATCTTTTGATGTAACTCTTATTATTAGTATGAATATATGTTCTTGTCCTGAGCAAAAAAAAAAAAAAAAAAAAAAAAAAGTAATTAGAAAGGACCTAAAATTAAAGTGGAGCAAGAGCTCAGCTGATAAGAGACAGCTGACACCACATACGCCAATGTTAATGGGGTTCACAGTTCAATGCCCACCAGAGTTGGAGCGAAAGTGGTTGAACTTGAATCGGTTAAAATTAAAGTTATATATATATATATATATTTATATGTATGTGATATTAATGTATATATATTCTAATACTATATATGAAATTAAAAAAATTATAATTTAAAATTTGAATAAAATTTGAATATATTTTATAAAGTTGCAAATAATAGTATTATTTAGAATTTTATTTTTAAGGAGAAACTAATTTTTCTTAAACAATATTATTTTCATTAAAATAAAAATAATAAAAAAAAATAATTAAATAATATAATTTGATTGCTTCACCCTGATTTGGCTCCTTATTATCCATGAGGTGAAAAATGGTAATGGCATTAATGAGGCCACGTGAGGTAACCAAAAGGATGAGAGGGAATTGGTGAAAGTGTAGTGTAGCAGTTGTCAGTGCCTCAGTGGGTAAAGAATGAGGCCGTCAAAAGATTTGAGTGCGAGCCGTCAACGGAGGAATTCTTTCATTCTAGATTGAAGAGAAAAGAATCAATCACAATATAGAAGATCAAGTAGGAGAATTCTACGCTTTAAAAAAAAAGAAGAAAAAAAAAAAAACCAATACATGAAACTAAAAAGACTCAATGAAAATAATAAAAAAGAACTACCGAAACCTAATTAAAAATGAAGTAAAATAATAAGGACTTCATATTAATTTTTCTTAATAGTTAACTAAAACTATTTCTTATAAAATAATAACTATTGAAACAACAAATAAAAGTAAATTATCACAAATCTTTTAATGACATTTACAAATCTTTCAATGGTATTTATAAGTTTTTCAATGGCAGTTACGAGTTTGTTCTTGAGGTTTACCATTTTTGGTTCTGAGGGAACAACAAATAAAAGTGAATTATTACAAATCTTTGAATGACATTTACAAATTCTTCAATGAAATTTACAAGTTTTTCGATAGCATTTACGAGTTTGTGCTTGAGGTTTACCATTTTTGTCTCTGAGGGAACAACAAATAAAAGTGCAATTATAACAAATCTTTCAATGGCACTTGCCAATTCTTCAATGGCATTTACAAGTTCAGTAATGGGATTTACAAGAATGTTTGTTGATGGAAAAATGTTAAGAAGAATATATATATTTGTTAATACATATATATATTAAAGAAACCAAGTGGCCCAATGGCATGAAATTGGGATGGGTTCGAGTCCCACCCACTTTCATTGCGGTGGCCCTCCGGTGAGGGTCATTTTTTAATTTAAAAGGTAAGGGCAAAAAGTTAAATTCACCCGAATTTGAAAATCCCTCTATGGTCTTTGGTACCTTTAAATCCTTTAACAAATTTAATAGATATAAGGGGGTTTTGCAAATTCAAATGATATTTAAATGTAATTTTCCCAATAAGTTTGGGGGCTGTATTTACTTTATTTTTGGATTTTTGATTCGGTTGAATGACTATTATTACTATACATTTTTTATGATGTCATGTTATTTAATTTAATTATTGTCTTATCAAACTGAGCCATTGAAGAATTAATAAGATAGCCAGCGATACACTTGAATATGTGATAAAAAATGGTAGAATTGCCTCAAAGGATTATTATCCTTGTAGACTTAAAGGCGTACCTCGAGTGACGGTTCGTACTCTCGAGATACCCACACAAACGGGGTCATGTTGGCGGACTCTAACTATATTACATAGCAAATGCTCCGGAGCTAGAGAAATAACCTTGACAAAGTTTTTCTCTGTTTGGAGGTTAAGAGTGTACGCACTTATTGACAATGGATGTATCTCTTGCAATCTATCAGTTTTTCATGCTCTACCCATAAACCCACGGCATGTGCAAAATTGTTCCCTCCAAGATACATAGCAAAAAGTGGTTCTAGGGTTGATCATGGACCAGACCAGACCGAGTTTGGTCCCAACCCGAGGTCTGGTCCAGGTAGGTCCTCGGGCTGGACATTTCAGCCCGAGGTCTAGTCCATCCGGCCACGACCCAGCTCCAAGCTGGACCGGACTGACAGACCACGGACTCGCTGGACCATCCGAGCGATCCAGACTGTTTGGGATTTTTTTTTTTTTTTTTGCCTTCTTTGAGAGGCAATATTTCAGCTCTATAAGGTTTCACTTGAATCTTGAAGGTTTAAATTGAACCTAATAAGCCCATAATAATACCTATAATAAGGAAAAACACATTATAAAACATTAAAACCCAATCATAAATTCATAACAAACTCCAACAACATTAAACAAGAGTACAAAACAACAACATTGAACAAGAATAAAAAACAACAACAAACAACATTCAAGTTTCTTTAATACAATCCATAACAATCAAACATAGTAAACCTAACAAGTAACAACAAGGCTATCATTTGTCCCCTCCACCTTCAATGACACTCGATCCATCTATAATAAAAAATTGTTAGTATGAATAAATTCGTAATAATGAAATATGTAAACTTGAACAATGAGCATAGAATCGGATTACCTGGAACATTAACAACATTATTAGTCTCTTGAAAGTTGTCATATTTAGTGAACATAGTAGCTAATTCTGAGACAGATTGCGTAGCCAGTAGCCAATTTTGGGCACAAATGAGGGCTTCAGTCATTTTAGGAGATAGATTACTCCTATAATCATCAACAACACGTCCTCCAGTGCTAAAAGCTGCTTCAGAAGCAACTGTAGATACTGGCATAGCCAATACATCACGTGCTATCATCGCAAGCACTCTGTACTTGGTTGAATTAACCTTCCACCATGTCAATATGTCAAAATCATCATCATCAATAGGAATTTCTTCAGTTGCATTAGCTGAAAGGTATCTATCCAATTCAGATTGAGGATCTACTGATGAGATCTTTTCTTTTTGGGAAGTCAACCATCTACGACCAGGGTCTTTTTTAGTGGAAGCAATGGAACTCCCAGAATAACTCAGAGTGTTAGAAGTAGCAGAGGATCTCAAAGTGTTGGCACTATGTGACATGCTTGTTTCAACACCAATTTTTGTAGAATACTCTTCAAACATGCGATGCAAAGTGTTTCTTGCCTTGTTTTTCATGAACATACAAAGTTGATAATCATGAAAAAGTTGATCAATTACATCATTAATGTAGGCAAGTTTGTATCAAGGATCTAGAACCACAGCAATAATCAACAAAGGATTCATATTTTCTGCTGCCCCCCAATATTTATCAAATTTCATCTTCATGCTTGAGGACATTTCCCTAAGAAGAGGGTCATCGAACACAATAGTCTCATTCAACAACTCTTGAATCAATGCAATTTGATGGAAACATGAAATTGTAGTAACTGTGAGAGAGGAAGAAAATTGAAAGGTCACATCATAAAACACTTTTAAGAACCTAAGAAAGACATTTACCTTATTCCAAGCTTCTTTGTTAGGCGGGCCATTAGATGCTTCCGTGTTGTCATCATCATCAACATGTGTGTTATCATGCTTTGGTCTTTTTTTAAAGTGTGCCACATAATCTCTATCGTCGTCCCCCATTCTTTCAAATGCCTTTTGGAATTTCAAAGCAACATCCAACATTAAATATGTAGAATTCCATCTAGTGCTAACATCTAAGACACATATTTTTTGCATCCAACATTTCCAATTCAAAAAATCTTGAAATTTTTTGTGTCGAGCAGGGGAGGAACAAACATACCTTACAGCATTTCAAATTGATTCAAAGGAATCTTTCAATTCCTTCAAGCCATCAGACACAATCAAATTGAGAATATGTGCAGAACACCGTAGTTGAAGAAAATCACCACCACAAACAAGACCCTTCCAATTAATAAGTCGTTTTTTCAAATAGGACAAGGCCGTGTCATTAGATGTGGCATTATCAACCGTGATGGTGAACACATTTTGTATGCCCCATTCTCGATATGCACCTCTCAATAGTCTTTCCAATTGTATCACCTTTATGGTTCTCAATCAAACAAAAATTTAGAATCCTTTTATGCAGCTTCCAATCTTTGTCAATAAAATGAGCTGTGAGACATAAGTAGTTAAAGTTCTGAACTGATGTCCAACATGACAGTAGTAAGGCAAATATGATTAGTACACTATTTCAATTGATTCTTCAAGATCTGCTTCTCAGCAAGATATAACTGCCAACAATCCCTAGCAATGGTATGTCTAGAAGGCATATGAAATCGTGGCTCTAACTCTTTCACAAAAGCTTTAAAACCTTTCTTTTCGACCGCCTAAATGGCATCTCATCGCATATGATGAACTCTGTTAGAGCCCTATGACAACGTTTTTGATTAAACATATGAGGTACCAAGCTTCCCCCTTGCCCACTTTGTGAAACATAATTCAACATGGACTATTTTGATATTTCAAAGAAATTTTTATGTGGATTTTTCTTGCATTTTTTCAAATGTCTCTTCAAAGAAGTTGTACCACATTTAACTGGATCATAAGCACAATCATTATTGCAGTACTTGCATGTAGCTCTAAGCTCTCCATCTGTATCATCCAATGGTAACTTAACAAAGTGATCCCACACTTCTGATTGCTTCTTCTCAGGTTGTTTTCTCTTCTTACTACAACCTTTTGTGGTTTCTTCAGTAATACTAGGAGGAGGACATTCTACAGTGGTTGGAGGTTGGTGAGGATTAGTGGAATTGGAAGGAGTAGAAGAGGGTCCACCAGGAGTCTCACTCTCACCAATATTGGAAGACTGAGATAGTTCAACACTTGAAATTTGTTCTCCCTCCATGCCTACTGCAAAATGAAAACCAATTATTCATCAATATAAGCAATAATAATTAAGTGATATCATCCCACCATCTCAAAAAATTGTAAATTTAAAATTCATTAAAATTTAAAGTAGAATTAATAAAATTTAAAGGGAGCATAACAATGCCTCAAATATAATTACTTTCCACAAAAGGCTACATGTGTTTAACAACAACAAATCTGAATGCAGTAGATCCAATTTTTTTTCTGCCAGAGCAAAAGATCCAATCAATAGTACAAGACATTCAGTACTAAAAATTAAAGACAGTTAACCAAAAGCAAGCATCACCCCATTATTAAACATAATCATCAACATTTGCAAGATACACTATTACCTTTCGGATTGATCTTTCACAACTCCTAAGTCCTGTCACAGAGCTAGTTTTCCAACCCAACAAAACAAAAAAGGAAAAAAAGATGGAAGATAATCAGTTTTAATTTAAATCAGGCTTCATGCTGCAGGTCTTATATATCCATCATCCATCCTCTTTATTGGACCACCTTGAATTTTCTGCTAAATCTTCTCTCTCTTTCCTAATGAATCAAACTTCACCAAATTTACAGATCTTTGATTAGGGGGAAAAAATCAAATTTACATATCTTCAACCTCAGAAAAACTGTACCAAAGCTTCATAGTCAGGAAAATCTATCTGCTCAACAGATTTCTCAGTCAAAGAAGCAAAACGCAAAATGCAACAGGAAAATAATCTCTACTTGCTTTAACTTCACCGTCACAAAATGCAATTAAGGGGGAAAAATATCTAATAATGCAATCTAATCAATGCCCGTTTTCAGCCCTCCAAAGAATTTAACCTCGGCAATCAAAGAGCTCAAAAGTAGTGGAATGGCAAAATATAAAGAGATCAGATCAAAGAAACAAGTAAAATAGTACATACCTGACCGTCGACGAATTGAGGAGGAGATAAGGAGAGGTGCCTGGATCTAGAAGAGTCGAAGCAGAGAAATCGAGATGGAGTGCCGAGAGCCTGAGCGGGTGGAGAGTGGAGACGGAGTGCGGATCTACGGTGGAGAGCCGAGAGTGGAGACAGAGTGACCCTGACCGTCGACCGTCGGGTATGAGAGTGGAGAGTGGAGACGACATCAATGAAAAGAGCAGTGCTGAGTGTGAGTGAGACTTGCGCGTTTGAGACTGAGTTAAGTATAAAGAGTAAAGACTAAGAGTCTAAACTAGTAAGCCCTAACTGAGTAAGTAACTGGTGATTTTTTCAATAAAATAATTAAATAATAATAATAATAAGTCGGGCCAGACTGGACCAGACCAAGGGATTTGATCACCTGGCCTGAGGTCCGGTCTAGCCCGAACATTTTAGTCTGGTCTGGTCCATTTAAGTTGCCTCGGACCATTTTTTTTTTAAATCAGACCGGGTCGGGCAACCCGCACCATCGGGCTTTTTTATCAACCCTAAGTGGTTCCACCAAGGTGTTTGAAATTAGTGGGGAATATTTTCAATAAATACCCCATAAATATGGATATTATATTTTGGCCCCAAGGCCAATGGATTTGGGCCTCATCCACCAAGGGTGGATCAAATCCATTTTCCAACATTTCTCACTCACATTTGGTGGATTAGATACCATGCGCCTTGTTTCTCTCTCTTCCTTCTTTCATACTAGGTGTTATACTGTGACAGCATGGGCATGATGTCTCCTAGGTGCCTATACTAGAAATCCCTTTCACAGAACCAGCATAAGACAACATTTATTTTTGTAGTTTGAATTTAATATTATGTCTCATATGTCCTAGGTTTACCAAAATACACTTTCACATGGCTGATCTAATCCCTTTCAAGTCAAGATAAAAATTAGATCACCTTCTCATATGCTTAGTGTCCACACTTATGAAATTACCAAAACTAATATCATAAGGGACATGTCTCAAACACTAACATGAGTGTGTATATTCCAGGTAATCTTCCTTTAGCCCATATATCATTTTGATATGTGTCAACCACTTTCCTAACAATTAATCTTGGATTGTATCTATCATGATCATAGGACAAATGTTAAGGTGGCAAATCGTTAAAGCATACCTTGGGACTCACACAACAACGAAGTAGGGATCCATTCAACATGCTTCCTATTTGCGCTTCTTCTGTACATATGGTATGAATCACATGCTACAGTGTTACTCTTACACTTCTAGAGCATACATCATTTTGAATCTCATTCTCATTATTAACACCGTACGTACATAAGTTTAGATACTCCCAACATCTACGCCCAAATTCTTCTACTCTACTTCTCTCTCATGACGTCAACGTTGAAGAATTTGTTGTCTCAAATAGGTATCATGGAAATAGGTGTCCATGATTCGATCCATATTTATATCTACATCTTATTAGATCTCATCTCAACATGCTACACTATTGTCGAGGCTGCAAATTAATTTGTGTTTCTTTTATACTATATCAACATTCCTATTGCTTTAGTAGTGAACACAAGTGTCTCATCTTTGCATACTCATCTTGAGTATCAAAGGTGGTTGTTCGAGTGAGAAAGGCAACATCACCTACCTATACGACATACTATACATTGTATGCTTACATATAGACACATAAATTAATGAAGAAATAAGAAATACTTTCATTAATCATAAACATATTATACAGTGTCTACAATTTTATATTTTGTACATACCAATAGCCTTTACATGCTTATCATATATTTCGTTGGCTATTGGCTTGGTTAGAGGATCTGCGACAATACTCTTGGTCGAAATATGTTGTATAGCAACTACTTTCTGTGTTGTACAATCTCTTGCAAAATTATTCTGTATATCTGTGTTTGGTCCCTACTATGATATCTTTCATATAGGCTATGGCTGTAGTATTATCACAATACAAAAATACTATATTTGTGCTTTCATTTCCAAATTCAAGATGTTTAATAACCTCTTGAACCATATAGTCTCTTATGCTGCTGAGATGCATGCCACGAACCTAGCTTCTGTAGAATGTAGGACAATGTATGTTTGCTTCTTCGCTCTAACATATGCGACCATTCTTCGGGAAGAAGGTGTAACCTGAAGGCGATCTTTGGTCAACTTCATCTCCACCCAAATCAGCAATATTGTATCCAACCAAGCCTAGATCACTTCCTTGATAGCATAGTACATAATTATATATGTCCTTCAAGTATCTCAAAATCCTCTTCATTGCTTTCCAACGTTGGTCACCAGGATTTGACTGGAATATGCTAACTAGTCTAATTTCATAACAAATATATGGCTTTATACACATCATTGCGTACATAAAACTTCCAATGGCATTAGTATAGGGAACCCTTCCCATTTTCTTCTTTGTTGACTCAATTTTGGGACACATATCAAGACTCAAGGTTACTTCAGAAACTACTGGGGTATCTAAGGGATTGCAGTTTTTCATATTGAATCGCTCAATAATTTTCTTGATGTAATTCTGTTTTTAAAGAGAGATGATTCTTTTAGAGCGATCCGTTTGGATCTTAACTCCAAATATATACTCTGCTTCACCCATGTCTTTCATATTAAAATTCAATGACAACCATTTCTTAATAGCTAAAACCAAATTTAGACTCTTCCAGCTAATAGTATGTCATCTATATATAAGGATAATACGACAAAATTACCCTCAAATCGCTTAATGTAGACGTAGTGGTCCTCTTCAATCATTTGAAAGTCATAAGAGGTTATCGCTATTTGAAATCTTAAATACCATTGTCTGGATGATTATTTTAGTCCATAAATGGACATTTTAAGCTTACAAACTTTTCTCTCCATTCCTTTCTTAATGAAACCTAATGGTTGTTCCATATAGATTTCTTCATCCAGATTACCATTTGGAAATGATATTTTTACATCCATATGATGTTGTTCTAGATCTAAACTATTTACTATTACTAGAATAAGTCTTATAGAATTGAAAAGTACAACAGGTGAGAAGGTATCCTCATAATCTGTACCTTCTTATTGTATGTAACGTTTTGTAACCAATTGAGCCATGTATTTGTCAATTGATCCATAAAATTTTCTCTTTATTTTGAGAACCCATATATTCTCAATGACTTTTCATCCTTTTGGTAGATCAACTAGTTACCAAACTCAATTCTTTTTCATTGAATCAATTTCCTCTTCCATTGCTTTCTTCCATTCTTCCTTAGCAAGGCTTGATAAGGCTTCTTGTACAGAACGTGGCTCTTCCTCTCCACCTTGAGTAACAATAGGTGCCTCTTCTTTTATTGGAAAGCGTCTCCTGGGTACATTTCCCTTGTCACTCCTTCTTATAGGAGCTTCTTGTCTCTTTCACTTCTCTTGTCTAAGCCTTTGTAAAGACCTTTCTGAGCTCCCTCTCAAGTAGATGTATTGAGACGATTGAGGTTCATGAGCTCCCATCAAGAGATATTGTATGATCAATCTCTCCCCTACTACGAAATTCATTTTCTAGAAATACAATATCTCTTGATTCAATTTCAGTCACGCTTCCATCTTCATTTTCACCAATGAAAACATATTCTTTTTATTGCTTATAGTATCTTATAAAGATACACTTCTTTCCTCTAGGACCCAACTTCTCATACCCATAGGAATCATTATGAATGTATGCAAGCGACGCCCGTCTAAGAATGCTTAGATCCAGCTTGCATTTTGTCCATAACTCATAGGATGTGGAAGTGATTGATTTTGAGGGCACACAGTTAATAATGAAGGCAAGCTATCAATAAAGCATCACCCCGATACGAAATTAGCAAATTTTCTTAAGCCATCATTGACCTAACCAGGTCTAGAAGAGTTCTATATCTTTTTTACAACAACTCCATTTTGTTGTGGAGTGCCGAGGATGGTTAATTGTCTAATTATCCCTTTTTCTTCACAAAGCTCCTTAAATTGATTAGACAATTAGTCACGACCTTGATCAGTACGTAACAATTTAATTTTACACTTTGTTTGATTCTCTACTTTGTTCATGTATCATCTAAAGCACTTAAGAGCTTTAGGCTTGTGTGAGATCAAAGAGACGTGACCATATCGTGAATAGTTGTCAATGAAGGTAATGAAATACCAAACTTTGTGTCTTACCCTCACACTAATTGGACTGCATATATCATAATGGATAAATTGCAATGGACTCTTAGCTCTAGTTCCCTTACGAAAGGTTTTCCTAGTTGCCTTACCAAATAGACAATTCTCGCACAAAGACACTTCCATATTTGACATTTCACCTAGGAAACCCTCTTTAGCAAGTTTAATAATTCTATTTTGATTGTTGTGTCATTGTCTAGTATCCCAGATATTCATATCAACAGTTATATTGGAGGAAGTAACGAAACAATCATGCATGTAAAAGTCACTATAGTAAAGATGTGTTTGGAAAAGAAAGATAAACCATAAAACGCCTTGTTACTAAAAATGTCTCAACTTTTCTATAAAAGTTCACATCAAACCCATAATCTAAAAGATTCCATTGAATGTCAAGTGCATGAAGAACATCCTGTAGGATCAAAAGTTTTCCCACCATGTAAAGCTAACTTGTAGGTTTCAATTCCTTTGACTTTGATCTTTGCATTGTTGCCCATGTAAAGCCATTTGTTTAGATGCAGTAACAGACTGTATTCCACAAAGGATCCCCAATCCCTCGTCATATGGCCTGTTGAGTCTCGAGTCCAAAATCCAAGAAAAAAAATAGGTTCTATTAGAAAAGCAAGACTTAAAACAAAAGAAATGTGTGAATTTACATAATTCACTAGTACCTTCTCATGATCATTTTTCTCAGTACAGTCCCATGAGAAGTGAACAATTTTTAGGTAGGCATAGCACTTGACCTTATTAAGGTCAACTTTCTTCTTGTAGCCTTTCTTTCCTTTCTTCTTAAATTGCCTTTTGCCCCTTTTGAACTTAGGGCCGTCCTTATTGCCTCTCTTTTGAAATTCGCCCTTCTAGAAGGACTGGCATTCTCAGTGTAGCAAGCTTGTCCAAAGGTCTAGTATGCCTCTAGGCTTCATCCTCAAGCTCAAGGTGTTTCACTACATCATCAAAAGTGACGATGTTGCCATTATAGGTCAAGTTCACTTTCATGTGCTCCTAGCTAGAAGGGAGTGATGTGATCAAAACTTGAACTTGTTGTTTAGTAGTCAAGATGTGTCCAGCTTCTTGAAGTTATTTAATCATGTTAGACATATCTCTTAGATACTACTTTATAGCAGTATGCCCTCTAAGCTTGTAGGTGTCAAATTTGATTGTCGCCTCTTAAGCTCGGCGGTTGATGTGCCACCAAACTTGTCCTTGAGTGTAGCCCACATAGACTAAGTAGTTTGGTATTTCTCATATTCGCACATTAGGTCATTCTCCTTAGTGCTCAACAAGGTGACTCTTGCAATGATGTTCCTCTTTTTCCATGCCTAGTAAGCTTCCAAGTTTTTCTTGTGCTGAGCAATCGTCCTAGCTTCAGGTTTTACCAAAATAGTGGTTAGTGGCTTAACAACTCTGTTCCTCTAAAATGTACTGCACCTTATGGTACAAGAGGTCCCAGTCATCACCATTCAATTTCTCCCCCTTGTTTTGTTCAACAATGATGCCTTTCGTGGCCATTTGTCAATTTTGGAGCAATGTTTCCCACATTTAGAGATAGTGTTCTCTTTAAAGGTGTGTTTGGTTTGAGGGGAGGGGGATAGGAGGGAAGGGAAAATGATCTCATCCCCTGATTTGGTTTAAGATTTTGGAGAGGGAGACAAAATTTTAAACTACCTTCCCCTCCCCTCTTAAACTAAATAAAGGATATTTTCCCTCTCCCTTCCCTTTAACAAACCGAACAGGAAACATCCTCTTCCCTCCTGTAATACCCTAATTTTCATAACTCTTATAGACATTGTATCTTGGAAAATAATTACTAAAATACAAAGATGAATATGTGTCTTAAAGGATTATAATATATTGATTATATTCTTATCATTTTGGAATTAATTAACCAATGGTTAATTATGAGACTACATATAAGGGCAATTTAATGTGATATAAATAGCACATAGAAAGCTAGTTTATGACCAAAAGAAGCAAGAAATGTTATAAGCAATTTAAAGGCAATTAGTAAAAACTAATGGGAAATTAAGCCTACACTAATTCAAATAAATTGTGTAATTCTTCAAATTAATCAAGAGACAAATTAAAAAGCATCAATTGAGGGATTCTTATTTTGAAAATCTAGGGCCAATGAGGAGACAAGATTAAGCTTTATGAAACACTAATGGCCATAATTAACTAAGGAACCAATCATACTATGGCAATTATGTTTAATGACATATAAAACACTACATTATGAATGCTAATTGGAGATTAAATATTCAGCGCCAAAGTCAAGAAGAGGACGCATAGTGTTAGGATCTTTAATTAATAAGAGCACATGTTGTTTTGACAAAAAAAGATCTTTAATAGTGTTAGGATTTTTCTAACAACGATGAAGGGTGATGAGGATTAAGTTTAATAAAGTGAATTTGATCCAAAGGTTGAAAGGAAAGAAGAGGTTTTGGATTACCTTGTGCAATGACCATTTTAACCTTGAGATTTTCCCTATAAATAGAGGGCTCCCCTCTTCATTTTCTTCACACCAAATCAAACTTCAAGTAGTTGATTTCTAAGAAGTGAGAGTGAGGGAGAGGTAAAATCTTAGAGTAAGGAGGAAGAAGGAGTAAGAACTTCAAGAAGTAAGTTCTTGAGCTCTAGCTTTTAGTTCTTAGTAAAATTGTAGTTTAATCTAGGAAATTGTTAGAAATATTCCATTTCATGTTTGGAAGTCTCCATTGCTTCTAAAATGAAAAATGGAGTGGAAAACATGTTAGGGAATAAGTTTTGAAATCAATGGATCAAGATTGAGAAAATTGTAGAATTTCTAAGTTTTAAGCTTTCTACTGGCAGCGAAATTGATGCTATTAGTTTATGTAACAAATGAAGCTAATAAATCATGAAATTTTACAGAAATAAATTAGACATGTTGGGATTTCCAAATATATAAAATATGAAGCATTTTGAGTTTGACACAAGGAGATACAATTTGTTGAATTAAAGCCTTATTTATGGAATTATAAACTGGGCAGCGTTGAGAAACGATGAAACTGGGAATGATCCATGATGTTATAGCTTCTGGGAATATTTTTACTTGAAACTAGACATGTCAAGGGTCATGAGGAATTTTGCAGCACCTCATTTCGATTTTTTAGAATTAATTATGATTTTTCAAAGTTTTGCTGAAAAATCTGCCCAGAAAATCCAGCAATTGCGTTTTTTTAAAATATGTAAGGGAAAAATTGTAATAACAAATACACTAAGGATAGAAATGTCAAAACAGGTGAAAATATCCTTTTTGATATTATGCTAGGAAATATGATACTAATTGATACGTTGCTTTTGTCGCGAAAGCAATCAATTAAACTAGGACCAACTAATAATGCAATTTAGTGGCAACCTAGGTCATTCTCCTAATGAGCAATCTGTGGGTTTTTCTTTGGGTTGAATTTAGGTGATAAAAATGCAATGGAATGAACCTAAACTAAAATGCAAGACACTACTACCTAGATGCAAACAACTAATTAAATGCAAGATGAAAATTGACTCTAAGACCTATATGAAAATGAGACTAATCTATATGAATTTGAATGAAAATTTTGGGGGGTTCTTTGTTATGAGAGAATATTAAAATCCTAAGAAGAAGATTGATTAAAAGCAAATCAAATAAAAATAATTTTGTTCAGTTATGATGATGAAGAGGACAACTTAGGGATTGATGGAGTTAACTTTCTTAGCTCAAACCAATGAATTAGAACAAAGGGAGATTAATGAATTTAATTACCTAATTGAACATGGGAAAACCTCTAGCTCAATAACACATATTTCACTAGAAAACTTATAATGAAATAAGCCGTGGCTAATTAAACTCATTAAAAACCAATCACAAAATAATCTTGGAAATCTTGTTTACAATTATCTAATTGAACAACTAGACAATTTATCAACCCAATCAAACAATTAAGATGATAAACCAAATTGTTGATTAAATTAATAACGAAAACTCAATTAATAATTCAATTGACAAGCCAAAGGTTGCAAACAAAAATCCAGCAATTTTTTTAAACATAAAAACTTCAAATTACCAATCCAATCCAAAAGAAATATGTTTACAATCTAAAACTAGATTGTTCTCAATTAACACAACTTGAAACCCTTTAAAACTAAAGAACCTCAAGTTTGAATTAAGAAGATAAAAAGAACAACACTCCCTTGTGATCTTCAAGTGTAAGTTCCTAGGCCTTAGCTTCCTCCATGCTCCTCCCAAGTTTCCTCCCAAATAAGGTTAAGCTCTCATGGTGAAGAACTGAACGTGTGTCTCTTTGCGGCTCTCCAAGAGAGCGTACGGAAGTCCCTCAATTTGGTGGCTAGGTCTTCTTTTAATAAGCGAGAGAGAGCTTTGGGTACCAACTTAAGCCTATTAAAATTTGAGAAGCCCAATAAAATCCCACCATTAGATCTTCTTTTAGCGTCCAAGGTTAATTGCATCGTAAGATCTTCCAATATGCTTTTTCTTATCCTACAAGAATTAAATAAAATCGTGATCTATCATATATTTAGAAATATTATTCAATCACAAGATCTCAATCAAAATATTGATAATTTAAGCCCAATAATCTCATAATTAATTTTGATTTATATTATTTCCTAAAATAGGCTAACAATCCAAATATTATCTAATAAATCCAAATTAGCCTAAAATAGTCCCCAAAATAAATGAATAAGGTGAGATAAAATATATTAAAACTGGGATTTATCACTAATTATAATATCATGAAAAAGAAAATAATCTGACGGTAACATTATAGGATATCCAGGAAGTCCGGAGTTGGATCCAAAAGGTCGAGCATTTTGAGAATTACGCGGTGAAATGTACGGATGCATACTGTAACATTAACTTTGATGTGTCTTGTATGCTTATATGTGATAGATGATTCATAAAGTCATGGACAAGACTAGGTCTTAGGTCACCGTGACTAAGTTATGGGCCTTAGTCACATATTTATATACATTCAGTTTGTGCGGGTTATAGTCATGATAATGCCGTATGGTTGTTTTCCTAGAGCTGAGGACACACGGAGGCATGGCACAGGGCGAGTGTGCAAACGTTGCGAACATTACATTTGCTGTGTGCTGTATATTATGCTGTTGACATTACATTTGTTGTGTGCTATGTATTGTTCTAACCTTACATTTGCTGTGTGCTATGTGTGGTTAATGTTGAAATGTAATGAATATCTCATCATACATATATTATTTATACTTGAGCATGAGGTTAACTGTTACCTGAGATTCAATGGGTATTGAATCTCAGCCTTGACTAAAGGTTCAAGAAAGGAACCAGGATCTAAGAAGACGAAGTAGACGGAGTCGGGAAAAGGCATCGGTGGATGGAGCCGTGAACAGGCATCGGTCGAGACGAGAGTCTGAAGAAGGTCAATAGAGACTAGTTTCTGGCATGAATCCGATAGAGTTGTTTCAAACCATTTGGTGCTTAAACTAAGAAAGGGACAGTCTATGTGGTTCAGTCATAAGTCACCGTGAAAGACGGAGAGACTTCCACTAGACTTTACCCTACCTGGCCAATAGGTTTGATTAACTATATTGGGTTCTAAGCCACAAGTCTAGCTAAAGCTTGATTTAAGATTGTACAGTTACCATGTAAGAATTGTAATTATACAAGTTTGATATTATTGTATCACATGAATATTCCTTCGGGATTTTTAATATACTAACTCATGCCTGGGCATTTTATCTCAGTTACTTATTGTCCAAACGTAAGCGCATGCTCTCCGTTTCGCATTACTCAGATCTATTAACACCCTATATATTCCTAGATACTATGTGTCACCGGGCACAATAAGTAGTATGGAATTTGGGGTGTTACACCTCCCTCCCCTCACCTCACTCCACTCCCATCCCCTCCCCTTAAACCAAACACACCCTAGGAGAATTTAACCAAACAATTATATAGCACAATGCAGTATACAATGTTTGTACTTATATCATTCCTGACCAGAAAATAATTACATTACTAGATTCATGATCAGGAGAATACGTTTGTAGCTCCCATTACACAAATACTAGCAAATTTACTATTTTCTATCAATAACTTCATATAAGTACTTTAAAGAAGTCATCAACTTTTAGAAGTTTCACTTTCTAAAAGCTCCCACTTCCCTCAAATGCATTGGGTTGAATTTCCCTCTCCTCTCTTTATCTAACCAATGCTCTCTCTTAAATAAATGTAGTTCAGTCACTGACATCCCTCATTTGCATCCTTTTCCCTTCACCATGCTTTCCTCCCAACTTTTGTATCCCAATCCTACCTAGTGTCTTCAATGGGTCCCAAAATTTCCTACAGTAAAAACACCACATCGTAACTTTCTTACCGGCCATTTATAGTTGAATATCTATTGTGTTTGAAGGTTTTGTTTCATTGCATATTCCTAACGATGAAGTGTTGATTGTAGGCTATGATTTAAATGATTATGGTGAAGATTACTGACTAGCTAATAACACCAATACTATTGAGGAGTATGCAAGATAAATTAGATTGGTGCATGTCCAATAAATAAAAGTTAGCTTTAAATCTGAATAAAGGCTTTTATAACTTATTAGAACACTTATATTTTGTTAGAATTATTTTGTTATTGGTATTAGACCTTAGTTCAGCCAATCTAAATTGGTATCAGACTCCTCTCTAACCCTTCATCAATTAGGATCAAAGCCCTCCCTTGCCAAACATCAATTGGTATGATGAGAGCCTTAAATATATCATCGACAATTGTGGCATTGCTTCAGCGTTGGGTTATCTATATCCGGCTAACAACAGTCCTCAACCCTTACTATTCCACGAATGTTGGTTAGTTTTTGGACGTGTCTACAAAAATATTTTTAAAATATACATTTTTAATTCTTATGTTATTTTATTTTTTTCTGAAGAAAAATGGGAAAATTTAACCTAGACCCCACTATAGCTAAGTATTTCCAAAAAGCCCCGATAACTCTATAGCTAAGTATTTCGCAAAAGCCTCCATAACTTTTCAAAACATCACTGCAATCTTATGGGGTAGAGAAATTAATTTCGGGGAAGGAATGGACAAAAATGGCCATCCTCAAAAAGAACTGACACTTGTGCTATTTACAAGATGAAAGGGAATTCACAAAACAAGTTTGACACTTTACAAGATGATTGTGTGGATTTACATGACAAATAAGCCAATTTGCAAGACCTACAAGTGAAATCACGATGACACTAGTGTTATTTACAAGACAAGAGGGCACACACAAACAAAACATATATGCAAGATTTACAAGACATATGAGCTAATTTGCAAAATCTACAATTGAAATGACAATAACTTTAGTGCTATTAGAGAGGGGGGGGGGGGGGGGGGGGACTTCACAAGACAAATGTGACACTTTATAATATACATCCATGAATGTGCAAGACAAAGAAGCAAATTTGCAAGACTTACACTTGTAATGCCTGAAATATTTTAGGAGGGTCATTTTTATCCATTCCCTCATGAAATTAATTTCACTGCCTCTTCTAAGATTGCAGTGATGTTTCAGAAAGTTATAGGGCTTTTGGGAAATATTTAGCTTTAGTGAGGATAGGTGAAATTTTCCCAAAAAAATTCGCCTCAATCAATGGCTATAATAGTTGGCATAGTATGCCTGTATTTATAGTGCGTATGTATACTGAATGTATGTATGTATGTTAGTTACGTAGAAAACTTGGTCTTACGTACTCATGGGGTTCTATGTGTGTAAATATAATTTTAGTTTCTTCCCAAGGACGTAGAAGACATAGATGGTGTTAAAATGATTTTTAAGGAACATAAATTATTTTCTTCTTTAAATTTCATTTGTTTACCACTTTAAGATGTACGTACAAGTATGTTATGTTTTTTAATAATTATCTATGTTCTTTCTTCTTTTAATTTTAATAATCAATATATTGAAATTTTAAACTAAATGGCTATTTTGTTTTGCAGCTTTATGGGTTTAAAATGTCACGCCTTGAAAATACAAGGGGTGATTGGCACGAATATGAAAGGACTCACATTCTTAAGCCTTAAACTTATATATGGATGCTAATTAATACTCATAATACCATAATCTAGAATATTTGTGTGTTCTAAACAACAAAAGGGAGGTAGGGATCCTACATATAGATTACGTGGAGCATCTAGCGTTAATAATAATACAAAAATCTAGGTTTATATTTACATCAACTAGTAGCACTACAATATGAGACTGCAAGCTTTAAGTTGTTAAGAAGGCTCTTCACCGCTCGGCCAGAGGTACAAGACCAACGATATCATCCGAACCAAAACAAATTTTTCTAGTGAATAACGTCTCATTCTTATAATTTAATAAACTACAAGAGTAAATAATTTAAACATTTTTATCCTTTAATCATAACAATATAGCAATAAATTTCAATCTCTATATTATACGATCATGAATTTTTTTAAAAAAAAGCTATATATATTGGATCATCAATCAATTACCTCGAAATACGTAATAAAATATTTTGTTTGACAAAACATGTTTAAAACAGTAAATCATAAATAAAATAAAACTTTATGTAAAATATCGTTAATCAAATAATTTCAAGTATGTAGTAAAACCTTTGAGTTAATGTAATCAATTTAAAACATAATTCTCAAACCTCATCTCTCCATAGAATTTCTTACGAACGGATGACAAGCATGGCCACACGGTCTATGAGGGTAACTAATCACATGGCTCGAAGCCATGAAACAAGCACCTGACGCACACGACATGAAAGAAGTATGAGAACAAATCCCATAAATATCAAGTGAGCTTGAGCTTAACCATGGTGAACCAAGAACTAATAGTATTGCTGTTAGTAATCAGCGTTCTGTATTCAATCCTTTCCAAAACATTTTCAAGCATGATTGGGGTCAATTTAGCAAAGCAATAAAAATTCTTCTTTCAAGATAATAACAATTTTATCTCATACTTCATATTCAAGTTCCCCAACATGAACTTTCACAAACAATATTTCAAAACTTTCCTTCAAATTCAATATGTTGATAAAATCCTTTTAAAACATCAAGAACTCATGTAAAAACATTCTATTTCAAATAATAAATTCTAGCTCATAAACTTTCCAAAATCCAAGATCATTTAAATATAAAATTTATGAAAAATATCTCTCAAAAGTGTCATTTTCATTTAACTGCATAAGCATGAATTATGCTTTGAAACAATTGGAAGAAAATGCATAATAACGAATAAAATCGTCATTCTTTACTCATATACTATCAACAAATATTCCTTCACAGAATCATACTTTTAAGTATGTAAATAAACATAAAAGTTCAACAACAAAAATGTCGTTTATAAAATTTAGGGATAGTATTCACTCACCTGTTGCTCCTTCCAAAACTATACCTTTACCAAAATCCTTTTTTGTTTGCTTTTCACTTGAGTCTTGGCAATTGCCTATAAATTTTGAAATTCATATATCAACCTTTAATGGAATCTCTAATGGAATTTACCTACTTAAATTAAAAATCCTTAAAAACCAAAACATCCTTCAATCATGTAATATTCTTAAAATAAGATTAAAAAATTAAATTTAAAATTTAAAAAATGCAAAAAAAAAAAAAGTATATATAATATATACTTTTTATGACAAGTACGCTGCCACCATTATGCATCAGGTGATAGCCACCAGCCACCATACGTGGCATAACTATTTAAAAAAAAATGTAATTCACTGCCTCAATTTTCACCGCCTCTGTCATTTATATATGTGTTGTGTGTATGAATTAGTGTGTGTGTTTTTAATGGTGAAAGAGTGTGAGATCCCGGGAAAAATAGGAGACCAATAGAGAGAAAGAGAAATGGTGAAATAGGAGAGAAGAGAGTCTATTTGAGTTTTTTAAGGTACGTTATTTATTTTACAAGATCATTTAGGTAGCTAAATTAATTTCTTTTCAATAAAATTTCTATATGAAAGTTGTTTTACGTATTTTCTTTTTCTAATGAGGATAAAATAGTATTTATTATTGAAAATTTTGGGATTAAAATATTGGTAAAGTTTTGAGTTTTGATAATAGAAGACCATATAAATGAAGAGCATGATTGGTAAATAACTTTAATCGGTTTAGAGTTGTTAGTTTGTTGCTGTGGGGATTTAAAGTTATTTTCTATGTAAAAGAAATTAGGATTTGTGTCATATAGGATATTTTATCGATTAAATGAAAATTTAAGTATTTAGTTGGATTACTAGAGTTATTATTTAAGGTTTAATCGGTTAGTTTTGTTAAATCTTGAACTATAAGGAATTATGAATTGGGCTACTACAAAAATGTGATATTACTTCCCATATTGGATAATTTTGAATACGTCCTAAATAAGAAATAGGTAGTAACAAATGAGGCCAATGGCAATCTTGTAATTATATACAAGGAAAATGAGCCTTCAACATCCCGAATAATTGTTCAGACTTCTAAAATTAATTTTTGACATCCTAAATTTTTTTAAGGACGCTTTAATTGCCTTTGGCGCCATGGTATGTACTTTTTTTTTGAAAAAAAAATCAATTTTGGCGACCTGATAATTTTTCAAGACGCCTGAAATCTGCTAAAAAATTTGGCGCCAAAGGGAAATATGGAAGAATATTTTGTTTGCGCGCCATATGTGTAAAAAGTAGGACAATAGGCGACTGAAATATATTTCAGTCGCGCCTATATATCTATTACAAAAAAGAAAATTGCCTTAAACCGAGAGACGGAGCATTGAAGGGACATGGGGTTTTTTTTATAAAAAAAATTGTTAAAAAATTGTCTAAAATAGGCGACGATAATGTTTCAAGACGCTGAAATCGCCAAAAAATTTGGCGCCCGGAGGGATATTTTGTTTGCGCGCGGAAAATTACCAAGCATTGAAAAAAATAGGCAACCCGAACAATAATCGAGTCGCCATTTTCCAAAAACAAGCGACGATACAATTTCGGTCGCCTATATATGTGCCAATTAAAAAAAAAAATTTGCCATAAACCAAAACCGAGCATTGAAGGGACATGTTGTTTTTTTTAAAAAAAAAATTTAAAAATTGTCAAAAATAGGCGACCTGAATGGGCTTCAGGTCGCCTATATTTGAAAACCAAAGCGACGATCCATTTTCAGGCCGCCTATTAATGAAAAATAGGCGACCTGAAATTGGATCAAGTCGCCTATTTTCAAATATAGGCGACCTGAAGCCCATCAGGTCGCCTATATTGGATTTTGGGCGACCTGAAGCCCATTCAGGTCGCCTAAAATCTCCCATAACCCTTATTTTGCCAACCCGCGAAGGTATTCTCTTTTATTTTTGAAGTTTCCTCCTCTGCTTCCCTCGTTGCCGTCAAAAACCCAGTTGATATCTAGGCTATTTCCGTCATCTTCCCTCATCGCCGGCGAACCCTATCGACTCAGTCGCGACTGTCCGTCGTTTCCTCCGTCTTCTCTCTTCTCGGCGTCCGTCGGCTGTCGACCTCTGTTTTTCCGCCGCGTCCGCCCACCTTCTCACGACGATCTCTACGGTACGCTCGTAATTCTTTTCTTTTCTTTTTTTATTTTGTTTCTTTGTTGAACATCTAAAACATGGGATAAGGAGGATCACTATGACTATAGCTCTTGGTAAATTTACCAAAGATGAAAATGATTTATTTGATATTATGGATGACTGGTTACGAAGGGACCGTTTCGTTTTTGTAGGTTGGTCCGGTCTATTGCTCTTTCCTTGTGCCTATTTCGCCCGTGTTACGTACTAATCTATTCTTTGATGTCCTTGTTTACAATTATTTCCTTCATGACTCGCTTTTTGATTTGATGTGTTCAATAGGTATGTTTTCGAGAGAAATTTTGAAATCGGTGAACTAGGAAGGAGTCTAGGACTGAAATAGTCATATTCTTGTTCATGAGTTTATGTTTCTTAGTTTTAGATGAAATGTGAAAAATAAATAGAAAGTGCGAGAAACACATCGATGTTCTCGACGCTTATGCTTTTGTTCTTCGGGCAATTTGTTATGTTTTCATAATCTTTTTTCCTTTCTTTGCTATGCTTTCTTCTTTTCCTCTTGTTGTTAGAAGAAATATATTGAATTAGCTCGTGTGGCTCTGTATAATTTAAACTTTAAATTTACATTTTTCGATGTTCTTGGAACGAGTTCTTCAATATTTTATTAGCTTCAAGTGTTGATTATGAAGAGCAATTGATTGTACGGAAAATTTTGTCTCCTTGCTTGGGCCATTTTCTATGGCAAAGGATATCTTGATAAGGCCTGAATATAACACACTGCATGCAAAAGAACTGCTTCACGCCTAATTATAATTATAATTGTAATGAAACTTGAAGCAACCTTGTACAATGGTATTTTATGACGTGCATGTGGTGTGTATGATTATTGTAAATTTAAATGTCTATTTGTTATAAGGATTCCAAGTTATAGTGCTTCATGGATGTTTGAAGCCCGTCGTGATCCCATTTGATGAAGTGAATTTGGAATTTTTTTTTTAAATGATATGTGGTGTGTATGATTAATGCATGATAGTCAAACCAATGCTTTGTTCTTTGGAAGATTTGAATTGTGGCTCTATGTGGTGGATTTCCCTGGACCAAGAGGATTATGTTTTTTGACATGTGTCAAGTGTGTCATTCTCCACAAATTCTTAGAATAAAAATCTCACATTGTGATAGTACTTGAAGAGGAAAAAGGACTGAATTCATTCACGAAAAACATGCAATGGTCACATTACGGTATGTATAATTCCCCGCCTATGCCACGTCACTACTAATTTCTCTTTCTTCTAACTAACTCGAGCAATTCCCTACTATTATTTACTAGAAAGCCCCCTCGGTAGAGATTACATATATCACATGGCGAAGAAGCTATAGCGTAGCAAAAAAAAAAGAGGATTTTGATGGTGCATTCTTGTATTGTTGCAATTACATTAAATCTTCCCTCTTTTTCAAAACACACCAATTTTTCTTAAAAATAAAAAGGGTCTATGAGTCTTGCAAAATTAGGGTAAGTCTACATAGTATTTAGTTTTATTTGTGTTCATGTTGCTTTTAGTTTCAAAACACACCACTTTAATTTGGTAGACTTGTTACTTCAATAATAGACTTGTTACTTCCTCACCATGCCATATCCATGCTTTCTTCTCATGCTTTTGTAATGGTTGTTTTATTGCTAGGAAATGGAACAAATCGGTGTTGGGGGATTTAGTTGATAAATATTGATCTTATACCGACTACTTGTTTGTGACTTGGCCACGACAACAACCCACAAGAGCTTGAGGGGTCCTAGGGTAGGTATTTTTAATCATGTTGCTTTTGTCATACAATTATTCCCTCTCATATGTTATATCCTAAGTTCAATGTTAGTTTGAATAATTCTAATGTTGTCTTTATTGTTGTTGTCTTTAGGTTGACTAGAGCAAATAAATTTCAAGGAGAGGAATTTAAAGTTGAGGTAATTATAGTTAAATATTGTTTTGTTGTTGATGTGCATTGAACTAGGTAATCTTTGTAGTATGGATAATGATGCTTAGATGTCCATAATTTATAGTTTATGACTTAGACAACTTAGATATATTTTAGTTTTTTGTATTGATGAAATTATTGGATTTAATAGCTGATATTTTCTAAATTGCCTTAGTTAGTAAGTTTTGTTGAATTAAGTTGAAATGGTTTGTTGTTGAAATTTTGGGATGTCTCACTGTTGAGGGGAAATGCTGCCGAATTTTTTTTTTACAAGATTGAGAAAAAACCATGTCGTTATTGAAATTGTTATGAACTTGACTGTTGTTGGAAATGTCTTAGGTGATAAGAAAATGGGTCATAGTTGGATGAATGCTTTGAGAACTAGTGAAGAATATGAGAATGGGGTGGAAGAGTTTATTGAATTTGCTAGAAGGAATGTGGCTACAAAAAATGGGATGTACTATTGTCCATGTGTTAATTGTTTAAATGGGGTTCGAAGGGATATTGCTGATATAAGGGACCACCTAATTTGTGATGGAATAAACCTTCGATACACAACGTGGATATGGCATGGTGAGGAGGTAACTCCCGGTGCATCCTACGAAAATGAAGTTGAGGTAGATGATGATGGAATGGAGAGAATGATTCATGATGTTGAGGTCGAATCCTTTGCACAACCGCATGAATATGATAGCGTGCGGAGTGATGCGAGACACCTTTGTTCCCTGGGTGTACTAAGTATACACGGTTGATTTGGGACCTTACATTTGGTCAACTTAAAGGCAACATGTGGGTGGACCGATAGCGGTTTCACGTCGTTGCTTGAATTGTTGTGTGATATGTTGCCGATAATAATGTACTTCCAAATCGTATGTATGAGGCCAAGAAAATCTTATCTACGATGGGTATGGAGTATAAAAAGATACACAGTTTGCCCTAATGACTGCATATTGTACGAAAATGAGTATGAAGGCCTTAGTAATTGTCCGAAGTGTAAAACTTCACGATACAAAGTGAAGAAAGGTGGTGGTTACGAGATCACACAAAAAAAAAAGGCAACCTTTGAAGGCCTTGTGGTATCTTCCCATAATTCCTCGGTTTAAGCGTACGTTTACTAGTGAAGCAACAAAGAAAGAAGTTGAGATGGCATTCGATGAGAGAATATCCGATGGAAAATATCTACGGCACCGGTGACTCTCTCCAATGGAAGAAAATAGACGAAATGTTCCCGCAATTTGGCATTGAGCCAAGAAACCTTCGGTGGGGCTTTGTACGGATGGCTTCAATCCGTATCGAACTCTTAGCAGTACCCATAGTGCATGGCCGGTTCTCCTTGTAATATACAACTTACCTCCCGGCTATGTATGAAACGCAAGTATGTGATGCTTTCTATGATGATTTACGGACCAAAACACTGGTAACAATATCGATGTGTACTTGGCGCCTTTGGTTGAGGATTTGAAGAAGTTGTGGGAGGAAGGCATAGATGTGTTTGATGCATATAAGAAGGAGTCCTTCAAGTTGCGTGCAATGATTTTTACCACGATCAACGACTTTCCTGCATACGGAAATTTGTCTGGGTACAGTGTGAAGGGGCATAAAGCATGTCCAATATGTGAAGCTGACACAAACTTCCAGCAATTAAAGCATGGAAAAAAAAATGGTCTACCTCGGTCATAGGAGGTTTCTTGATCGGTTCCACCCATATCGTAAGTTAAGAAAGCGTTTTAACGGCTTACCGGAGCATAGAACGGCTCCAAAGGCATTAACCGGAGAGGAAGTCTATAGTCGGGTGATGCATATCAATGTCACATTGGGTAAACGAGAAAAGGATTGCGGGTGAGAAGAATATATGGAAGAAGAGATCAATTTTCTTTGATCTTCCATATTGGCGTAGTCTTGATGTGAGACACGATCTTGATGTGATGCATGTGGAAAAAAATGTTTGCGATAGCCTTGTCGATACTCTTTTGCACATACCGGGGAAGACTAAGGATGGAATTAGTGCGAGACTAGACCTGGTTGATATGGGAATAAGAGAACGGTTACATCCACGAGTAACGGAAGATGGTAAGAGGGCATACATGGAGCCGGCAGCTCATACACTATCAAAAGCGGAGAAAAAAGTTTGTGTGGGTGTCTATATGACATTAAGGTTCCACAAGGATATTCTTCAAATTTGAGAAGGTGTGTTTCAATGGACGATTTGAAGTTAGTGGGAATGAAGTCTCATGATTATCATGTGTTGATGCAACAACTATTACCGGTAGCTATTAGGGGCATTATGAAAGATGAAGTGCGGACCACTATAACAAAATTGTGTATTTTCTTTAATGCTATATGTAACAAAGTCATTGACATTGAAAAGTTGGATGAATTGGAAAATGAGGGTTATATTATTTTGTCCCAACTAGAGATGCATTTTCCCCCGCATTTTTCGATATAATGGTGCACCCGATAGCGCACTTGGTAAGGGAGGTAAGGCTCGCGGTCCAGGTTACCTAAGGTGGATGTACCCTTTCGAGCGATACATGAAGATCTTAAAAGGGTATTCTAAAAATCCTTATCGACCTAAGCCTCAATCGTTGAGAGATATGTAGTGGAAGAGGCTATGGAGTTCGTAAAGATTATCTATCGGGGGCGACGTTACAATCTCGGCATGATAAGGGGATAAGTGAGGGAACTCGAGGAATCAAACTGAAGAATATGCTTCGTGCGAGAGGTGTTGCAAGCACACCTGTACATCTTGAATAATACGGAAGAAGTTCAACCATACATTGATGAACACGAAAAAGAGTTTGAAGAATATGAATCCAAGGAAGAATGACATGCGAGATAGCTAATGAGCAAAAGAAGACATTTATAAAGTGGTTCCGGGAGAAGGTATTGCACGAGACCGGTGTGTCGGCTACAATCGAGTGGTTAGCCTGGGGCCTTCTTATCGAGTCATCACTTGGACAGGTTATGATATCAACGGATATTCTTTCTACACAAAAGACCAAGATGACGGGAGTTACTGTGCAAAACAATGGGGTGATGGTTGAAGCTGAATCCATGCACTTTTCGAGTTCGAAAGACAAAAACCCGGTGTTAGCATCTATGGCCTATTATGGAGTTATTGAAGAAATATGGGAGATGAGCTACACCAAGTTCAAAGTTGCTTTATTTAAATGTAAGTGGGTTAACAATAATGCTTTTGTAATAGATCCTAAATTTGGATTTGTCTCGGTTGATCTTCAAAGACTTGGTCATAGAGACGAGCCATTCATTCTAGCAAGCCGGGCGAAACAAGTGTTTTATGTTACGAGACCACTCGCAAATAACAAAATGTCCATTGTACTTCAAAGTAAAAAACAGACGTATGGTGAAGAATCCTTGAACCCGGACGATACACTCCCTTTCACAACAAATCCACCTACAACACGTGAAGTAGAATTGGTAGATGATGAAGAATATGCTCCAAGGAAGGATCATTCGAAGGAATATGGGAAACCATATAAAGTAAGATCTTAAGTTATGAAAAGTCCTATGTTATTTTTGTACAGGTTTAACATGTTAGTTCATTTTATTCATTCGTTTATTATTTAATAATAACCCTATCTAACATTATTCATTTGTCTTTGATGAACAGAATATGTCTAGCTCGACGAGTCATCGGGTGATGGTGGGAATGATGTACCGGTGGTGAGAAGGGGTAGAGGTAGCACACATATGGGTGCGTTAATTGCACGTCGTGGCGGTCGGAAAAGAGGCTGCATGTGGAGTTCGATGCCAATATGAATCCAATTGGTCCGGAGGAAGACAATTTCATTAGCTACGTAGGCTATCTGGCTCGAAGCAAAGTTCGCATTGTATTCTCTCATTGGAAGTTGGTTCCTCCTAAAACGAAGGAGTTGATCTGGGCACAACTTTTGGTATCTCACTTTCGATATCTTATGCATTTGTATCTTTAGTTTTATCACTTGATTTCTTTCATATCTTCTCTTTTACCTTGCAAAGAAACGTATGATGTGCCTAACAATAAGGCCATGAACAAGCATTGGATGGGCGAGGTTCGTATACGTTGGAAAGACTTTAAGAACAAGCTCACTAGAAAGTATATTCGAGGGGCAAAGAGGGACAAGGACCCATGTCGGGACTATGATTACATTAGTCCGCAGGACCGGAGGGAGTTTGTGGCGTCACGCCGAATCCTGAATTTCTTGTAAAATTTCTTTCATATCTTATCTTTTAGTTGAATCTATTTGACATCGAAGGCTCGTTTTATTTGTTTTCGTGTCACGGAAAAAAAGTCGAGCCAATAGAGAGAGGCAAGCGAGAAATAAGTATCCGCATTGCATGTCTAGGGGTGGCTATAAGAAGCTTGAACGGAGGCGATGGAAGAAGAGTTGCGAAAAATGAAGGAAGCTGCTCAATCCGATCCTTCCACCGTTATCCAGGCCCTCGAGCGTCCTCCTCGCCACAAAAAATGGATAGTCTGCGAGGATGAAGGGTGACAAATACATAAATGAAGATGTGGGTGAGGTTGCTTCAAAGATTGTAAGTAGTTAAATTAGAAGTATTAAATAGCTTCGTTGTTTCATATTTTTAGAGTTTAATTAGTTAATATTTATGAAAAATCCTATGATACGGGATGTGCTTGAGCAAAGAAAAGCGGCCAAGGTTCATTCACGCCGGGTACACGGATGGACATTTTGTCCACGGCGATTGGGAAGCCCGATTACCTTGATGCTTTGTTCGTGGGGAGCCGAGGGGAGTTAGTGTCGCGAAATACTTTGGACGGCGTTCGAGTTGTTCGCATGACGATGACAACCCTAGTCCTCAGCTTGTAGCCAAAATTCGAGCGTCCCTCGTAGATGAGGTTATGGCACAACTACGGGGTGAAATGAGGGAGATGATACAAGGGAAGGTAAATACGCAACCTTCAAACCAGGAATCCCCGGCCTTCCCAAGCAAAAAAGGAAAGTTTTCACGCTCCGGATGTACCTATTGGCGAACCTTCTCATCACTCTCCGAATGTACTTATTGACGAGCCCGGCGAGCCTTCTCACACTCCACGGGGGGACAACCCCGCCGCCTATATTTGGATGACCCACACCGGCGTATTGTTGCGAGATGGTCTTGTTTACCCGAACAAACCACACACCACAATATGCAAATTCCACAAGACCAACGTAGGGTGACTCGACAAGTGTGCGAGAGGGGAAGAAAAGACAGCCATCCCGATTGTTGATGAGGAGGTTCCCACGCTAGACGCTGCCACCACATCGTTCATCCTTTGGCCGCATCATCTTATTGAGGTGGGGACGACACCTCCAATGGTAAGAAATACATTACGATTGACGATGAGTAGGGTTTAAGATTGATTTTCATTGCTAACCCACTCATAATTTGTTTATTATGTTTTCATAGCATGAACAAGCTGCGGGCAGATTTCCATACTTATCAACGCCGCGAGAGCTCTACCAGGACATCGTCTCTATCGGCTTGCGATGCCTCCGGGCATTGTCGGTGCGGACAAGACATATCCGATATCAATTGACAAGAAAGATTTGACAGTTTATGCATATGGACTGTTTAGATATACGAAAGGCTTCAACTTGCAATCTTGTAAGTTTTTTTTACCCTTTAATTATGTCAATACTCTTTTTTTGTTTAATATATTCAACAACACTTATCATTTTATTTCGATCGTAGTGTCTACCACGACATATGCAAAAAGGGAGACCTATTGGATTCGTATGGATTCTTATGTCCTGGATCCACAAATTCTTATTCGCAATATCTTAGCCGGGAGGGCCATTTATGTTGGTTTAACAATGGGCGACATAAAATCGTCTTGTTATCTAGCGCCAATACATGAAGGGTGCGTATTTTTTTTGTCTATATAAGATTTTTAAGGAAAAAATGCTTTTTTATCTTAGTTTAATATTAATATGTATATGTTGTAGTGCTCATTGGACCCCGTGCGTTGTTTGTCCCGCCAAGAACGCATGTTATTGGTTCGATTCCATAGGTGGCGGGCCAACCGAGGATATCAAAAACATGTTTGCCGAGTAAGTAAATTTTTGTCTAAATCATCGATTCTTTTTTTAAATGAATTGTTTTCATGTCTCGTTAATTTCCATTTTAATGATAGTGGTCTTAGGACATATAGACAGATTGCTTTGGAGCACGAGAGCGGGTGGGACCGAAGTGGTTTTATCCGAAGGTAAGTAGTTTCAATTCAAGTTTTTTCGAGACACGGTAGCTTTACGTTTAACAATTTGTTTTTTATTTATAGTGCCATCACCAACCAGGGAACACCGAGTGCGGATACTACGTTATCAATTGGATGCAATCTATCGTTTCCACCGGACGTACTACTAGCTTGCAAAACGTACGTAATGCTCCGTGATCCTCAAATGATGATATTTTTTGTTGTGGTACTTCGGTTGTTAATTATACCTTGTTTTCCAATTTACGCTTTTTTCGTGCGAGGATCCGTACTCACGGGATGACATCGATTCGATTCGAGACATGATGGCTAGATATCTTCTTGAACATGGCTCAATGTGAATATATAGGCAAGTCATTACTTGTTAGGGTGATTGTCATTGTGAAACTTATTAAGTCTGTCTTGACATCGGTTTCATGTAAATTATTGGTGCTGCTCTTGAATTTGCCACTTTAATTGCTTTGTGAATATGAGGTTAGATCACTTGTTTAATTCTCGAAATAGATCACCTGTCATATGAGGTTTGATTTTGCCATTATACCTTATTGCATTTGATTTTCCAATAACCAAGACTTGAGAATTTTGTTGAATCATACCATCATAACTGATTTGCTTGAAAGTTTTATGTGTGCTTCTTGCTTGGGAGGTGTTTGATTTGCTTGTGTGGTACTTGTGATTATTACTAGGTGGCTCTCATTCACTTTAGCATTAGAGTTGAGCTAAATTCTGTATCTTTGAAACCTTGAAATTCTGTTAAGCTTCGTGTTCAAAAGTCATTGCTTTGCTATATATATTTTGCTCTTGTCGCATATCAGTGTTATTTGCCAATTGAAGGGAATGTTGATGCTATCTAATTGCTGCATTAAATTGTGAAAGCTGTTGTGAAATTTTGGAGATTAATTGCCTCCAAATGTGAGAAAAATTTGTTGTCATAGTGGTGCTTTGTTTGTTGTTTTGGTCTAGTTTTAGTAACCAAAATCTAGGTCATACATTCTTTCTTTTCTCGTTGTTGAAGTTCTTTGAAAGTTTCGATTTGCCTTCTTAGGTGACTTTCCCGAACTTGCCTTCTTAGGCTCGCATGTTGAAGTTTTCTCTTTGGAGTTGTTGATATTCTTGCATCCTCATGGTTATGTTGGAAGCTAAGTTGTGAATTTGATTGATTTTGTTGACCTCGATTAGAACATATATATTGTCATTCTCTTGTATGATCTTGTATGTGTAGCCAATTCTTTTGTTGAAGTCACTTTTACAATTTTCTTATTGAACCACTTGTATTCATTGTTATTTCACCTTCTTTTGATGGAATGCACATACATATAATTCATACGGTCATAATATATTATAGTCAGATATGCGCTTAATTATTTTGTGAAGCATTTGCAGCAAATTGGCCAAACAAAACAGCAAGCACATTTTTTTTAAAAAAAAAAATACTTTAAGGCGACCTGAAAATCAATTCAGGGCGTCTTTGGATCATAAGAGACGACCGGAATAGATAATAAGGTCGCCTAAAATTCAGAAATGAGGCGGAAATGAAAAATAGGCGACCTGAAACCATTTCAGGTCGCCTCATATGAGGCGACCTGAACCCATTTCAGGTCGCCTCATATGGGAATATATATGGGGCAATACAACTACGCTCTCCCCAACGTCCCTTAGAATAAGGACGTTAATTGGGTCTTTTTTAGGTCGTCTTTTAAGTATTTTGTAGTAGTGATGCCAATACACAGGGAAATAGTGAAGTATATATGGGAGCTGCATGAGAGGGGTGAGGTGTCCGTTATTCGCATGAAATAGATGTCTCACTCTAAATCGGTATTTAGTGACTACCGAATTGATATAAATAAAGTGAGTGGGGTATATGCTTTGCTGTTCAAATGGATAAAGCAGGTTTTGATGTTGGGCTGTGGAGGAATAGATAAAGAATTGGAATAGTTGGGCTGAATGAAATAATGACGTAATGGGTTAAAGAAATGTATGTGCTTTCTTCCCGAATTGATTAAAAGAATTGAGCTGAATAGGATATGTCCAAATATGTTTATTGTTGGGAGACTTCCCACCCCACAGGCCAGCGCGCCAGGTCCGATCCGGATTAGTCGGGGCGAAGCCCCGGTGAATCGGGTGGGCAACAAAAAAAAATGTTTATTGTTGAAGTCAGAAAGTTGGTGTTCTGCATGTACTAAGGTCCAAAGCATAATACCACTATTTCCTATATTCTACTTTTCTTTCTAATATTGGACCATTGAACTACAATAATTCTTCCCTCTAAAATTCCGATTTGGTTGACTCTTCAAATTAAACTTTGACTTTCTCCAAATTTATTACCATTTTACTATATTTGCAAATAAATTCTAGAAACTATGCTAAACCATAAATTATCGTTTACTAATTTTCCTTAAATTTATTCTTTTTCTCAAAAATTCAAGGAAAATAGGCCTTAAATTCTAAATAATAGTTTTAAAACTATTTAGGCCTAATTTTTTTGTAATTAATCCCTTCATAATATTTGTAGATCCTCAAAATAATACTTTCAAAAAAATTTCCCTTATTTTCATGGTCCAAAAATAATATTTAATAATTATCTTAAGCTTTTTTTCATAATAAGCTTAAGACTTTTTTGACTCTTCTTTGACATGACAACCTACTTATCCCGTCTTATTCCTAAACTTCTAGTCCTAAAATTTGGGGTGTTACATAAAATGTTAATACATGTTATAACATATTGATTTAATTAATAAAAAACTAATAGTCCTTTAATCAAATATTTATTCAATTCATTTGTGCTATTTAATATGTGTTTTTTTTTTAAATAACATACTAATTTAATATATTACTGTGTGCCTAATTTGATCTTAACGGGGTAGAGACAATTCTATCGAATTTTTAATTTGATTGATCAAATTCAATTATTCAAAGGAGCGAACCAAAACCTGGGCCAAACCAACTGGTTCAATAAAGTTAAAAACCAAACCAAACTTTATTTTAAGTCAGGTTTGATCAGTTGATGTAGACATATTCGCTTTGATCCGGTTAAATCAAATTGGATGAGTTTTCAACCGTCGTATTACTTACGGAGTAAGAGACGAACTATTAAATTCGCTTGTAGAGAATGAGATCAGTATGACATGGATTATATAACAAATTGTATTTTGATTTATAGGAATCCCTGATTTATAGGGATTAGGGATAATCTTCATTAATAGTCATTATATTTATAGGAATCCCCGATTTGTAGGGATTAGGGATAATCTTCATTAATAGTCATTATTAGATTTATAGGAATCCCTTATTTATAGGGATTAGGAATAAATCTAATAATGACTATTAATGAATATTATCCCTAATCCCTACAAATCAGGGATTCCTATAAATCAAAATACAATTTACTATGTAATCCCTGTCACAGTATGCAACGGAAATGATTACCATAAAATCATCCAATATTAGTGACAACAAATAATAAATAACTATGTGAAAATAATTGAAAATGAAAATTGGCGGACAAAGTACATTATAAATTGTAAATTTATTAACATGAAAAAGTTTATCCGATCGCAAGGCTATCTAGAGCTGACAATTTGAAAATTGTAGCCGCAATAAAGTCTTAGTTACAACTTTTTCAGCTTGACAAACTCTTTGGACTTAAACCAAAAAAAAAAAAACACACAGAGAGAGAAGAAAGAGTCATACCCTTCAGGCTTCCATTATAAAAATTTCAACACAAATGATGAAATAATTTTTTTTTTAAAAAAAAAAAAAAGAAAAGAAAACCCAATGAAATAATTTAGCCATCGGGTCTATTCATATATTGTCAATGTTGCAAGAAACAATAAACACTATTATTTTAAGGGAAAAAAGATAAGAAAATACTACTTAAACCTCAAAAATCCAAATCAATTTTCTTTATAGGTATTAATAGAACAATTTATAGCTTATTTTAATAAGAAATCACTAACTTGAGATTTTGAAGTTCAAGGGGTATTTTTTTTTTTTTATTTAAATTTTACTTATCTAAATCGACAGCACCAACGAAAATAATTAACTCTTGACAGTAAAATAAAAACTAAACTAAGAATCCCATATAGGGCCAAAAGCTGCAATACCAGCTTTCTTGCAAGCTTTCACAACATCTCTGCTTCCTTCAGGGTTGCTGGTGACAATAACCACTTGAGCATTACACTTCTTGGCTGTGATCACACTAAGTTCAGACACATTTGGCCTCCCAAGAAGAGCAGTATCATGCACTATCACCTTCTCCTTTGGATGCCCACTCATCATTCCCTTAATTTCCTTCCCAAAATTTTGTTCAATCCCTTTAGCCACCCACAACAAGTTCACATCTGCTCTACATGGCTGCAACAGAAATGAGAGGAACACACAAATTCCTGAACCAGTCGCCACCAACAACACTCTCTCGTACATGTTCACCAGATATGGCAGCCCCGCGAAGTGAACTCGGCGAACCCACAAGTGGCTTGGTGGGTTAGAGACGAGAGATCTTGTGAAGTCTCCAACAGCACCAGCAAGCATCATGTGCTCTTTCTCTCCGTCTGATATTATTCCAAAGGCATGCCATTCTGAGAGCGGTGAGGGACTGATTCTTCCCAGTATACCCGCTTTGATTCCTCCTTGAAACTTTATGATCGACGCGTGGCCAGAGGCGGTGGAGATGTTGACGGGGACGCGCCGAACTGTCAACCAGGGGATGATTATAGTGATGGTTATGGCTATGGTGAACCAGAACTCTTGTGTTTTGATCAACCTGGACCCGAGGTGGTTCGAGTAAGATTTGGATTTGGGGTCGTAGGAGATTGTCAGTATGATAAACGCCCAGAGGAGAACAAGAGCGGTCCAACCCGCAAAACGGTGAGTTCTTTCAAACACGTTGTGATGGAGGTGGCGAACCAGTGGGAATGCTGCCAAAGAAGAGAGGAAAAGAAGGCCGAGAATGGCGGAGGCAACGGCTATGATCTCCGGTGAAGTGTTGACTCTGTCTTTGAGAGTGAGAATTAAAGCATATACGAGCCAAGCAATAGAGGAAACGCCACAACCACTGTGAATGCCTCCTACGCTCTGTAGAATAGCTGTTGTGCCAGTCTTGAGAAGAAGAGGAACCCATGGCCTCCCAAGGAGCTTCACTGCAATCCAAAACACGACTCGTAAGAAGGCCTCGCTTCTACAGAGAGTCAAAGCGAGAATATTGCCAATAGAGAAGAGAGCAGCTCTATTTCTTGCATAAGGAAAATGGCCAGTAGCTGCAAGAACCAAGCCAGTTATGTTAAGGGTCAAGCTAAGAACAAAAAGCTTCTTGTACACTGTGAAAAGGCCTTGATCTAGCAGTATGATTGAAAGTCTCGATTCGTTCTTTCGTGTAGGTTTTGATGGTTGCACTTGCTCACGCTTGCTAGGAAGTGGGATCATGACAGCCTTCTGGTTCTCAACGTCGTAGGTTTCTTCCGGGATATATTTGAGAATAGTATCACCATCATCTTCTTCTTCTTCCGGTTCGAGGTCACAGAAGTGGCTGCTAGGTTTGCTGGCAGATCTTTGTATGGAAGAAAGAAACACTTTGGAAGAAGAAAATGGCCAAAAGCGATTGCTTGATCTTTGTGGTTCTGGTTGAGCAGCTGGTGTGGCTATGGCAAAAGGATCGGCATGAGGCTTTACCTCAAAGGCCACGCCTCTGCAACTTGAGAACCTTACAGGTCTTTCCATGGCTTGCATATCAACAGGAAAGCGCTATGAGGTTTCTAAGAAGTTGAAATTTGCAAACAAAGCTTATAGTACTCGGCTTTCAAGCTTGTGTTCTCTTCAAGCTAATGAATGCTCTATTTATACGCGAATTGGCTCTTCCATCTTTTATATTTTAAATTCTTAATTGCTTTGCTTTAATTCGGTCAACCCTGTTCTTATCTTAACACTTTCGTACAGCTTGTTGATTGAGTAAGGGAACTTGAAGACGAATTCAAAGTTTTTGTTTCTTTCAATTCGAGAAATGTATCTTGAGCTGGATAGATTCCCTGTAAGGATTATCTTGAACCAAAATGTTATAACTTCTAAATTTTGGATTAAGTGCAAATCACAAACTTTCCAAACATCTAAATTTGTTGAAGTAACTTGCCATCATAGATTATCCGTTGCTTCACCAACATACTCCCTCCCGTACTAAGTATAGGGCGCTTTCTGAAAAAATTATTGGTCCCTAAATGGTTATTAATAAACCTTCATCTAAATATCACCCCTATTTGAATTTGCTACAGGAAAAGACTTGAAGTCTGATTTAGTGTCCTCCATGCTCTTAAATATGGGTAAAATTGGAAAAATATTTCATTTTCAGAAAAAAAAAAAAATTAATGAGTTAACAATCTCTTTTTTTGTTTTGATGATGTAATTACAAGTGATTTATAATATAGATAGAGGGAGTATATATATAATTTACCTTGTTTGGTGATCACATAAAATATTATAAAAATTATGAGTGGATATAGTTCAAAGCTTAAGGATATTATTTATACTAAAAAACAAGGGAAAATTGGTAAAAAGTACATGTTTAAAAATTTTCTGGCCAAAATGACTGTGTGCAAATCATCATCATTAATGGGCGCAACTCTTCAGCCGTATGCAAATTATCTTAAACTATGAGCAAACATCTTCAAAATAGAAGTTATTTACGTATAGTTAAAGATATATTGTAGTACCTCTGGTCCTTTAGGACATAGTTTGTAGTAGTATACCCTAGAATTTCATTATGTATTCTAAAGGTTGAGTAAGTTGTTTTTCATATGATTAGTATAAATATAATTAATTTTAAAATTCATAGGGACCACAAGCAATTCTTGCAATGCGTGAACTGTGTAATTCAAGATAGGCTTAATCAGTTGCACTGATCAGATTTCACTTAATTCTTTATTAAACTTTATTTTGTCCATCTTCCTGAATTTCATCCGAGTTGAGTCATATATAAATTCCACCAATTCATTCATTGAATTAGGTCAAAACTCCTTTGAATTTTATTATGTATATAATTTTCTTAAACTTTGAACCTTTATCATGAATCCCCTGAATTCTTATATTTATGCCTATAACTCTCTTAATATTAGTTTTATTGATTACAACAAATATATAATATACACGGAAAAATATAATATAGATATATTAGTGGTTAGAGTTTAAATGTGTTGTGTGTTGATTATTAAGATTTAAAAGTTAAAGGCGACAGCCTGTTAACAAATGTAGTTCGGCGGCGGCGTCATATGGCAGATTCGAATTTGTGTGCAAGGTGTGGGGAGGCTGCTGAGGACATAAATCATATTCTACGATACTGTAGCCTTGCTAAGGCTGTGTGGAGGCTCTTCCTACCCAGTAATCAACTACAACGCTTTCTACAGGTCGATTTTAGGACCTGGTTGCTGCGTAACCTGACCGCGACCAAACAGGGAGGTGATGGGAGTGTTCCATGGGCAAGTTTGTTCGGTTTAACATGCTGGAAACTTTGGGAGGCAAGGAACAAGGGGATTTTCCAACATTCCCTTTCGCATCCTGTAGGGCTAGTACGTGAGGTTAGGTTGTTTGCAGATTTTAACGCACAAGCTGTAGTGTTGGAGTGCGCGGCACATGGCGGGGCATCTTCGAAACAGACCCTGGCTTGTTGGTTGCTGTCGGAACGTTTCCATATGTTCATCTCTCCAGGCGGAGTTATGGGCGTTGATGGACGGTATGGAGCTAGCATGGAACAATGGTTACCGAGAGGTCATGGTGCAGATAGATTGTATGACTGCTGGGCGCCTAGTAGGGCGCGTGGAGGGTTTCATTCATGCCAATAGGAGCATTGTTACGAGGATTCAGAAGTTGCTGTCTCAGGATTGGCGGATAACAGTGAACCACGCCCACCGTGAAGGAAATTGGTGTGCGGACTTTCTAGCCACATATGAATTGCCGTTGGAAATGGGGTTACATGTCCTACAGGATCCACCGGATGGCCTTGGTGTCCTTCTGAGTGAAGATGCCATGGGTGTTGCAAGAGCCCGAGTTTGTGGTACAAATTACTGATCTTTGTTGATCAGGCCTTTGTAAAAAAAAAAAAAAACGGGTTAAAAGAGACAGTGGGAGAGGCAAAACCCCTTTCCACTTTAAGTATAGAAAGGTATTAATTATGTCCAAAGTGATTTGGGGAACCCCTTAATCAAATCAAAAGTTAAAGGAGTTATATGTACATTAAAAAATTAGAGAAGTTATGGCTAATTCTCAAATTAAATAGAGTAATATTTTAAATTATGTGGGGAAGAAGAAGATTGGAAAAGAAAAAGAAAGGAGGAAGTGAACGTTTTAGAGGAAACGGCATTCAACAGTCATATCAAATATATTTACTAACTTTTAAAAAAAGAATGAAGTAACTAAACAACTGTTATAATTTATTCAACTTTATAAACTTCACAAAAAAATATCAGAAGAAGATATATCATATATGATCTTCAAGATATTACTGTGCTGAGAAACATCAATTATGTTTTAGCAATAATAAACTTGTTTATAACAGGGGCTGTTAAGGCTAGAGGATGACGATTATAATACTCCCTCTCAGCTTTATTATAAGCGGTTAAAAAATAACTTTACATAACTTAATGAAGCTAGTTAAAATTAATTATTTCTTGTAATAATATAAAAATTACCCATGATAAAAGTCATTAGTTAAAGGAGTTTAGTTAATTGGTTAAGAAATTTTTATAATGACTTAGTAATACCGGGTAGAAAAAATTAATACTAGAAATAATGTTTATGTTACTTTCTCTGGTCTTTAATATAAGATCTATTTTATTGAAACAAAAAAAAAAAAAAAAAAAAACAATAACAACAACACAGTAGATCTTATGTTAGTATAAAACAAGTCAAAGGGCCTCATAGTAGGGACCAGAGGGAGTATTACTTTTGTAGTGTGCTAAAGATGTAAATAAATTATTCCTTACCTACTCGATCGGTTTCCTATACATATGAAAAATAAAAACAACAAAAAATGTTTATCTTTGGACTGAAATTTATCTATTCAAATGCAATAAAGATACGAAGAACTTCATATATAATTCAATACTTTAGTCTGAAATTAACATGTCAAAATTTTTATATTTTAGGTATGAATATTACATAAAGATATGAAGTAAGTTTGAGATGGAGTAGAAATCAAATATTTTCTTCTTCTTTTTTAATTTATATACACACACAGACCGTCCGCCAAATCTCATTTCAGGCCTCATTCACTACTATTGACTTCGTCTTTCTTGTTTCAGTTGGAAAAATTAATGTTTCACTGATATTTACATAAAAATTAATGTTTCAAGCCAAAGTTTGCATTTTTTGTTAGTGTATAAAATATCAGTGAAACATTAATTTTTCCAACTGAAACAAGAAAGACGAAGTCAATAGTAGTAAATCAGGCCTGAAATGAGATTTGGGGGACGGTCTCTGACCTTTGCTGATCGAAGAAAAATAATTCTTCACTATAGAGAGATAAATTCATTGATTTTCACGTACAGTGATTGTTGTAGACAATGATTTTATCGTCTCATTGATAAATAACATTTTTTTTCTGGATATTATGAAATGTTCAAATCTCAAAGTCAAGTGTAATTGAAAGCGAAATTAAAAATCTTTTCTTCTCTTTTCTTGGGCTGAGTCTTTCGCCAAACGAATTTTTACTCGGTCATCTCACTCCATTAACCAGGTAAATATGAATCCGGAAAATTCACCAATCTTGCGGCCGTATAATATATAATAAGTGAAAAGCCCTCAAGATAAAATCATATTTAATTTCAGGTCTTATTTATTTTTTTAGACAAAGTATATTAATTCATTTAATATTTTATTTTATCGTTATTGTGAAGCGTTAATATAATTTAGTTTTAAACTTGAGGGACATTCATTGAAAAGATATATAACGTAAGTGACTATGAAAATTTTATCAAACCAAATCATATTGATATTATTCGTTGGTATATTCATCAAAATATTAAATTAATTGATATTAGATGAATTACTTAATTCAGACTTCGCTATAAATATACCATTATTGAAAAGCTTACTATACCACTTTTGAAGTAAAATAAAATTTGAATTGAATGCTTAATTTGAAGAGAACAAGAAGAACGGGTATTGTCTTGATTTATATTTTTTGAGCCATTTAATATCACGGCACGTCCTGCAGCCATTTAATATCAAACGGCCATCAAAGCTTTCTGAAATTTCACTAGATCCATTAGAATTAAACTGAAATTAAAATTTTCTGGTGTGAAGACAATTGTGCCCTTACTTTACAAGTCAAATATGATTATTTGCCAAACACATGCACAAATTTACAAGTCAAATATGCTTATTTGCAAGACAAATAAATGAAATTAAAAGACCATATTGGACATGTATAAGAGAATGAGCATGTTGATAATAATACATACTATTCACAAGATACATGTGGAAATTTACAAGTTTAATATGTGTGTTTACAAAACCATCTCAGTCATATATAACACAAGGGCATAAATGCCTTTTTTGCTAAAATACTTAATTTCAGTTTAGCCTTTCAGAAAGTTTTAGACATCTTTGATATTAAATGGCTACATAGGGTGCAGTGAAATTTTCCCTATTATGTTTCTGTATAATTCACAAATTTGTGCATGATACCTGTGCCCACTTTTAAAGTTGAAACCTAAAATATAATTAATAATTTTTTTTCCATTTGCAATAATTTAATGAAACTTGTTTCTGTTCAAAAACTGTGAAACAATATAATGTAGCTGGTCAATGCAGCTCATTTTTAAACACCGCGCAAAGTATTGTAATTCAACATAAAATCAAACGTGCTGACACTTGATTTTCAACATTTACATTCAATCATTTTCAGTATATAATTAGTTATGTTCTGTTTCTATTTTATTACTTCAATTATTTTGATTATTTCTGCTTTTTACAGGCTCGTTTTTAACAAAATTCAATATTTCTAATCATTTTCTCAAATAATGTTAATTTCGAAATTAAATGTACATCTTTTCTGTGATTTGATATAAAGTAAAAATACCTTCTACATTATGACCTATATTTTGTAATGGATGACAAAGAGACAAATTATTATAAAGGGGGAAAAAACAGAGAGACTCGAATTTACTTGTTACCACTAAGTAATAATGATAATTCGATACCTCAATAATGTTGCTCTGCCACACAGAAAGAATTTTTAGAAATATTTGTAAGAAAATTCTAAATTAAAGCCACACAAGCACATACAAATCTGATACAATATTAGAAAATAATAATAATTGTTGTTGTTGTTGTTATTATTTACTAGTAGATGTGTTATTTTTCTAATTTAGTGCTCTAAATATTTTAGTTATTTTTATTTCTGTGGGAGTATATCATTTTTAACAAAATTTGATATTATTGCTTTTAATATATTTCAAATCATATTTACTTTATATTTGGGGCTTTTTTTTTTTTGTTTTTTAACAATACTTTATAGTTGGGCCTTGGTCAACTGTTTCTGCTGATATCATAATCATCATTTGTTGAAGTTATTATCAAGTTAAGTGATGGAGCAGATCGACGTAACTTCATATTTCAAGTTTTAAATATTCTTGATCAATTTATATATTAATATAGGACGATGTCTTTCAGATCTACGTCTTCCTATCAAATGATACAAATGACATTTTATATTTATGACAAGTAATACTCTACATAACAATCCGGATTATTCTTTTTTTGTAAAAAAATATCTTTAAAAATTATGTTTATTTGATTTTATCACTTCCATATAAATTTAAATTCATGAATTTATATAATTTAATATAAATATAAAATATAAAATTCATAATAACTTTTGTGCTAGCTCCTCAACATTTATTGTGTTAGTATATTTCTTGAAAATTGTATATGCATAATATAAATGTTTACCCAACTAATGATTAACGAGTTTCTCATGTATATTTTGAACTGTAATATATTTTAACCATCAAAATGATCATATTTGGAATATATAATTAGAATAAATTAAATTAAAGTATATATTCTGAAACAGTATAAGTCTCTGCACTATATACATTTGCATATTTATCAGAAAGATATCATAAAATACCAGCAACAGTGGGAATAACGTTTTAAACAAAATACAAGATCAAGGGACATCGTGACTAAAAAGGATTAAGTCATATATCATATGTCAAATGATCTCTACACCCATGATGTAGATCATGCAGAATCATAATGTTTACATAATATATCTGGTGAGCGAGCCAGTCGGCACAACTGTACGTTAGCCTCTATTTTTTTTTTTTTTTTGGGGGCTCAAATGTTAGCCTCTCTATAGAGGTAGTCAAAAGGGACCATCTAGTAGTTTCTTTACGTTTTTTAGAGTGTGTTATGAAGGGGTTCACATTGCATGCTAATCCAAAAGATGAGCATGTAGTGCTCATCCCTTTAACTTTGGGGTGGGGACCATTTTTTATTTATTTGTATTGAATTGTATACTGCACCCTGAAATATTTTTTCCATCCAGTATCTTAAATTAATTAATTTCTGATCCTGCATTTAGAAACATTTTTCACGTAACACCTGTATCTTGATATATTTTTCCAGTAGTACCTAAATATTTGAAATATTTTTTCAACACCTAGTATCTTAAGTTAATTAATTTTTAGTGCATGGAGTATTCTTTTTTAAAAATAACAAATAAAAAAGATCCTTTTATTTGGGGATGAGCATGGAATGTAGTATTGAGAAATTAAAACATGTTACGAAAGTGCAAAGAAGTGTTTGAATTTTGAATATTTAAATGCCATGATGTGGTCCACTTCTGTCCACTATCCCACATTCCTTTGTAACTACCCACTATATGCACGGTCATGACCACCTATGTGATGGGCAGAGGTTGTATTAAAGGATGCATATATGTTTTTGGTCCCCTAGGTTTGCTCTCATACTACAGAGTGAGAGAGAAGGCTTAGAAGAACCAGAAACTGGAGTTTTCTTCTTCTGAGTTCAAATCAATGGTTAGAGGTATTTTCTATTCTTTCATTTTAATTCCGCATTGATCTAATTGCTATTTGGTTATACATCTAATTAAATTCCAACAAGAAGGCCTCGTAAATGTTGACTTGTGGGAATTTTTCATTTGAGCAAAGGTTGAGGCATTCAAGAATGCTTAGGAGCTTAGCAAAATTGCACATATATAACGTCTGTTATCGATCATATATGATGGTTCTAAACGGTTCTAAACTATAATATATTTGTAATACCCTAAAAATCTCTACTTAGTTTAAGCACTATATTTTGATAGTAAATACCTATTGAAAATAGGTGAATATGTGGTCTCAAAATTGAGTAACATATTTCTGTTAATTTAGGGAATTTTCTCTAAGAATTAAGGTAATCAACAACCAAATTCTCTAATTTTATTTTGGGATCATAAAATACCACAAAATTCATATTTCTCTTGAATATTATATTTAGGCAAGAAAATATTTATTAAAAATTAAAAAGTATGTTGTCTCTAATTTTAGGAATTTTTGGGATTATTTTCCTTGGAAAATAATGAGGCAAAATTAAATATAATTCTGGAAAGCATAAATTGCCCCATGATTTTTAATATAATGCATGGGGCATAAAATACCAATGTAAGTAAAATAGTTGTGAGATAATGATTGATCCTAATTAAGAAAATTATCAACAATTAGAAAGTGATTAGTTAGGTAATTAATGGCTAATTATTTAAGCTTGAACAAAAGAACCAATTGGGAGAATTTTTGTGAATTTTAGAAGATAATTGAAATATAAAATAAATTAAAAAAAAGGGGGAGGGACGAAATTTTCAAGGAAAAGGAAAAAAAAAAAAAAGAAAGAGAAGAATAAAGAAAATAAAGAAAATAAATAAATAAAATAAATAAAAATAATAAAATAAAATAAATAAATAATAAATATCATGATATTTGTATTATAATAATAATAATAATATAAAAGAGATATTTATGGAAGAACCAAGAGGATAAAGGGGAACCGATAGAAATTAAATCCTACCTAGAAAGCCGTGAACTAGGTTTCTTAGGTCGGGACATATTACAAACAAGTGAATTTTTGTGCGTAAGTTGGTGTTAGCGGAAGTCATTTCCGTAACCGACGGGCGAATAAGGGGTCGATGAAAAGATATTTTGTAAATAAAGGGCGATAAGAAAAGTGAGAACCAATGGAAAATAAATCATAACTCAAAATCCTTGAACTAAGTAGTAAACAACTGGACATATTATGAATCAGTGAATTTTTGTCCCGAAGTTGGTGTCACCCGAAGTAATTTTCGTAACCGACAGCGTTCGGCTTAGAATCTTTGGCAGGTTACGAAAGACCCTGAATAGGATCAAAATATTAGTTGAACCAGACATTTCTAAAGAAGAAGACTAGACCTTCAAGACTACGTTGCCGGATTTTTGATATTTCGCAAGATTACGCGATTAGAACACCAAACGGGGGACTTTATCGGTAGAAGTTCATAAAGCACATGGATGACATCATGTTAGTGACATGGGATGACATGAGGAGGGCAAATTTGTGGTAGAGAAGAGAGGAGAGTGAATGATTTGCAAGAGGCCACATCTTCGTCTTCTTAACCGTTGATGCAAAAGTTGATCCAAGGGTTGAGATCCATGGAAATTCTCTATAAATAGGCAACCCCTCTTCACTTCATTCCTTACCAATTCACAAAGGAATCCTAGAGAGAGGTTAGAGAGAAGTGAGAGCAAGGAGGAGCTCGGAAAAGGAATAGCAAAATCTTTGGGTAATTTGTTCTGGTCCTCTAGTCTTAAGTTTTCATAGTTGTTGCGGTAGTTATAGTATAAATGCTAGCTAGTCTTTAATCTTCCAAGCAAGTTTAGATATCATGTTTTAGGAATAAATATGATATTTATTTCAAATATATATTGGGAAAAAGAGATATGTCAAAATTTGGAAGATTAGAGTCAAAATAGCGAAGCTCTGACGAAATTTTGCCGATTAGTCAAACTAGGGGCAAAATGGTAATTTGTACATAAAACGCCTTGTTATGATATTGATCAACGATAAATGTGATATTATCCATATAGGATATCTTTGAACTCGTACCGCTGTTATACCGCTGTCAAACGTGCTGTTTTCCGTCAGAAGTACCGTTTCCGTCAAACGTACCAGAACACCATCGACAAAGGTACGGACGTGTACTGTAACACTAACTCTGATGTTTACTGTATACATATATGTGATGGTTGTATTCATAGACTGAGATTCTATTTTTAAAAAGTTTTTGAGCATACATATACAGCTGTACACGGGTTATGATATTGATAACGCCGTTGAGTTTTCCTAGCGCTGAGACACGACCGTACATCGTGGCACTGGTGGATAGTGCAGACTATAATAACGTTCATATGCAGTGGCTGTGTTCGGTTATTATCTTTCATATGTGAAAATTGCTGTGATATCATGAATAAACTGTCATACATACTTGTTACGTGAACATGAGGTTAATTTTACACGAGGTTCAATGAGCATTGAACCTCGAGATCTTACCATAGCTTCAGGATCTGGAGTAAACAGGATCGAAGACAAGGGTAAGCAGCAGATGTAGGAACTGGCTGGAGAAAGTACTATTGACATGTACTTTACAATACCGACATTTGAAAAAAAATTGTAACGCTGTTAAAAGCACATACATTCAAAGGATATTTATCAGTTACTTTTCAATACTATTTACTTCCGATGCTCAACTCGATCAAGATACCATGAAAACGATTTCAAAATTGGGATGTTACAATATTGAAGACATATATGACAATTTTTTTGTTAATAACCAAAATGTATTAACTTTATTTTATATTATATATAGTTATTTTTATAATTTTTTTATTTAGTTTTACTATAAATATATATTATATAAGACACAATAAAATCATTGGTAATAACAAGATAATAGTATTAAATAAAAAACTTATAATTTTAAAAATCAGTATAGTATTCAAAAGTAATCAATACATTATCAATAAATATCATATAACTTTTAAAAAATTAATCACATAAACACTCTCACAATAGAACATTATCTTATAAGATTTTGAACTCTAAAATAAAATGAATAAATATAAAATTTCACAATAATTTCCAATGCCTTTGTTGTGGATTGTTGATAGATCACGTATCAATGCTCCAAGATTTCGATCACATATCCTTTAACTACAAAAAGATATTATAAATATGAAAATAATATATATATATATATATATATATATATATATATATATATCTGTGTGTGTGTGTGTGTGTTTATCGTTTGTCATATCACTTGACATAAGGTTATATCAAATCAACCCAAAACTACGTCGTTTTTGGAGTTCATTAATTCCTAACTCCAAAACGATGTCGTTTTGGGAGTTAGGGGAATTAATGAAAGGGATTTTGGTAAAATTTATGTAATAAATACAAAAACAAAAATACCAAAACACCCTTCATTAATTCTCTAACTCCCAAAACGACATCGTTTTGGAGCTAGGAGAATTAATGAACTCCCAAAACAACATCATTTTGGGATGATTTGACATAACCTTATGTCAAGTGACATGACAAATATTATAAACCCATATATATATATAGAGAGAGAGAGAGGAGAGAGAGTAAAAATAAGGTTGGGAATAATTTTTTAAAAGCATTTTGGTACCTAAAAGCATAAGTTTTTCAAAAACGAGGAAACTGCCAGTTTTGAATTTTTGAAAGTAGTCAGCTAGCATGCAAGCTTTGACCAAGTTATTGAACTCCGAAAATTGTTAAACTTTCTAGATTTAAAGTTCACACAAAGAGCTTTAATTTGATAGGAAGTGTGTAAATTTTAGAGTTTTGTACAAGTAGTTATGATTTTTACAAACTAACCAAAGCTTTGGAAAGATAAATCTGGGCAATAAAGAAATATAATTGAATTGGATATGTTTGGCGTATGATAAATTTAGGAAACTTTCCAGATGTGTAGTAGACATATAGAGCTTTAACTTGATAAGTAGTTTGTAATTTTTGGAGTTTTGAGCAAAAAGTTATGAGCTTTACAAACTGACCTAAGCTCTTGGAAGTTCATAATGGAGTGGTGAAAGAAAATAAATCTGGGAATGTCTCAGCCATAAATTATCTTGGTGATTATTAATAATTAGACTTATCAATCTTTAAGTAGGAACTAGAACGACTTCATTTGGATTTGTATAACTCAAGATACGATTTTTTTTCAACTTTTCAGTGAAATTTAAGGCTTGATTTCTGATAAGTTCAAGAATAATCACATAAGTAGATAATTATGGTTACACTTTAAAATGATAATAAGAAGTTAAGGGGTAAAAGTTGTAAGGTTAATACAACTTTGTTAGGCACTCATTTTCCCTGATTCTAAAGATATGGTTATTGTAACATCCCCATTTTTTATATGCATTAATGTGAATTTATTTGCACATATGAATTTTTATGAAGTTATGTGTTGATGAATGTAGGTGATTGCGTGAAATAATTAGAATAAGATGTGGTTTGAATTATTTTATTTGTGGTTTGCTTAAATGCTTTGTTATACATTTTATATGAAATTAACGGTTACTCGAGATTCAAATTTTGAATCCCAAATTTCCCTTTTAAGCCCTCTCGGTAGTTCATCGAGACCGGAGAAAGGAGACAAAGGTAAGGCTCCGGAGTAGTGTGGAGGTGGACGTTGGTGACTTTTATTTTTGGGTATTTATTTGGATTACCGGATGACTATATATTTTCACGACTTGAATTTATCAAATCAGATCTTCGCAAACAAAAATGCACCTTATGAAGCATACATTTCTAGTCTCCTTGTTAGCCAAGAGGAGAGTAGTCCGAGTGTTGAAATAAAAGAAGCTCGGATGCAAGATGATCTAGCTAAGTCTATTCAAGAAAAGATCAAACGAGGAGAAATAACAAATTATGACAACTCACCGAGCATTGATCCGGTATAAGAAAAGAATTTATGTGCCACCTAAAGATGATTTGAGACATAAAATTCTTGATGAGGCTCATAATAGCAAGTACACCATTCATCCCGGTGTGGTTAAAATGTATTGAGATCTGAAATTGCAATTTTGATGGCGGGGATGAAAAAGGAAATAACTCTATATGTGGCTACATGTCTGACTTTCCAAAAGGTCAAGATTGAGCATCGACGACCGGGAGGACTCTTGAAGGGCCTGGAGATTCTAGAGTGGAAATGGGAGAACGTGACCATGGATTTGATTGTGGGTCTACCCAAGATCAGGCATCATGATGCAATGTGGGTAATCGTTGATCGACTCTTTAAGTCTGCACATTTTCTTCTTGTCAATGCCAATTATTCTCCTGAGAAACTGGCAGAAATCTATATATGAGAAATCATCAGACTACATGGTACACCAAAGAGTATTATCTCTGACCGAGATCCTTGATTCACTTCGCGATTCTGGCAAGCTCTACATCTAGCAATGGAAACAAAGTTGAGATTTAGTACTGCGTACCTTCCCCAGACATAGGGGCAATCAGAGAGAACAATTCAAACCTTGGAAGATATGTTGTGTGCATGTGTACTGGACTTTAAAGGAAATTGGGATCAATATTTACCTCTCGCCGAATTTGCTTATAATAATAGCTATCATGCTAGCATCCAAATGGCTCCTTTTGAGGCTCTATACGGACGAAAATGTCAATCCCCTATATGTTGGACATGGTTATCTGAGCGTAAATTGTTCTAGCCGGAAATGGTGGATGAAACTTCCAAGCATATCAGTTTAATCAAGAAGAGGCTCCTTGCAGCTCAGAGCAGGCAAAAAAGTTATTCAGATAAACGAATGAGACCTTTGGAATTTAATGTGGGAGATCATGTATTCCTGAAAATATCTCCTGTCACGGGAGTGGGTAGAGCCATCAAACGAAGGAAATTAAGTCCTCGCATATTGGTCCTTTTGAAATATTGGCGAAACGGGGACCGGTGGCTTATCGGCTTGCTTTGCCACCAAATCTAAGTAAATTACATAACGTTTTTCATGTCTCTCAATTGAAGAAGTATCAACCGGATCCGAAACATGTTCTTGAGTATGAAAATGTTGATGTTCAAGAGGATCATACGTTTACAGTCGAGCTAGAGCGAATTGTTGACCACCAAGAGAGGCAGCTCAGGCGTAAAAGTATTCCTTTTGTAAAAGTGGTCTGGAGAGGATTATCTCCTAGAGAAGCTACATGGGAGACAGTTGAGGATATGCAGAAACAGTATCCAGAGTTCATGTCCAGGAGTATGAGGTATGTATAAGCAATTTCGAGGACGAAATTTATTTTTACGGGGGAAGAAATGTAACATCCCCATTTTTTATGTGCATTAATGTAAATTTATTTGCACATATGAATTTTTATGAAGTTATGTGTTGATGAATGTAGGCCATTGCGTGAAATAATTAGAATAAGATGTGGTTTGAATTAGTTTATTCGTGGTTTGCTTACATGCTTTGTTATACATTTTATATGAAATTAACGGTTAGCTGGGATTCAAATTTTGAATCCCAGTCCCTTTTAAGCCCTCTGGCAGTTCATTGAGACCAGAGCAGGGAGACAGAGGTAAGGCTCCGGAGTAGTGTGGAGGTGGACGTTGGTGACTTTTATTTTTGGGTATTTATTTGGATTACCGGATGATTGTATTATGTTATTTTGACCAATCAGCACCATTATCCGGATGATTGTATATTTTGATCCCTCAGGGAAAAAAAATTTATCCTTATGTATTTCTTATGAGTATATTTTTATCCAAATAGGTGCGTGCTCTACTGCTTATACTCTGATGTGTGTCGTAAACTAACCAGGGAAATATAAGCTAAAATTAAATAAAAATAAAGGGTCGCACTACCCGCCACCCAAAAGGGCGAGGCCGGTAGGTGTGTAACAGTTATGTCCTTAGTGCCATAAGGAGAAGGAAGGAATTTCAAGCAACTCCAAAGGTTGGTGAAAGAGGAACCCGAGTAAGGACAATAGTCCTTAAAGGTAGTGGGCTTACTTTACTTGGATGTATTTGATAATATTGCTTGTTTTGATGTATATAACTGCTCTGCTTGCTTGTTATGTTTAACATATTTGAATGATTATTGAAACTTTGTTTCTAGTTATGCTATGGCCATGAGTATGAGTATTAAACATAAGTATGATGGAAGCTTGTTTTCTTTCTTTCATTTTCCCACTTTGGCCAAATAGCCTGCCCCTTACATTATATTCCCTTTGCTAGCCCCTTTGTGCCTTCTTGACTCATTCTTTTCTAAGCCACATTACAAGCCTAAGCGTAAAACCATTTTATTCTGCACCATGAAAATTTATTGAGCATTGGTTTCACCTTGGTTTTGTGTTTCAGTGTGGGGGTTGCCTAGGTGTGCAACATTTTAAGTGTGGGGGGGAGTATTTGATTTGGTTTTGTGTCATTCATCATTTGGCATTAATGTTGGTCATTATGATTCTATACCAAAAAAAAAGTACAAAAAAGAAAAAGAAAAGAAAAGAAAAGAAAGAAAGAGAGAGGAGGAAACAATGTAAAGAAGAAGAAATAAAAAGAAATGATATTGAGGTGATTTGCTATTATTAACGATGTTCTCTGAATTTCTTGGGTGCTTAGCCTATCATATCCATACTTATTCACACCTATACCCTAGCCCCATTACAACCTTCAATAACAAGCTCTCTTGATTTTTGCATGCATGTGTTATAAGTAGTGGAGAAGTAGAAATTGAGCAAGCTTATGGTAGAACAATTTCCTTAAGTAGAATTTGAGCGATACACTTATTGACCCTATACACTTGAGAGATCGATTGAGGGCATCCCTTGAGAGACCATCTTGTGTGATTAGCATCATTGATTGAGATTGCCGGGGATTTGTAATTGGAGATGAAAGGATTTTGGTCTTGATTGATTGGTCTTTTGAAGCTTTGTGTCCCTTGTTAAATTTTTTCATTGTTAGCAATAGTCAGAAAGGAAAAGTTTTTCATTTTAGTCTTTTTCTTTTAATTTTTCCCAGGAGTACAAAAGGATAAGTGTGAGGGAATTTGATGATTGAATATTATTACACTTATTTGTATCTCTTGGTGAATAAATTTAGGATTGTTTAGTTAATAAATAATGGACATACCCATTTTTATGGATTTTTATTTTGCTCGAATTTTGTAATAAAAGACCATTTATTAGAGGTTTCCTATTCTTAGAGGTTTCCTATTTTTGAAGGTTTCCTATTTTTGGGCCAATCTTGTAGCCCTAGTGTTTCCTATTTATAGGTTAGATTAGATGACTAAAAACATATTCTTAATTACGTTAAATAGGATTTTTTTGGTTTTCTTCTTCATCTTTTCTTACGTGTTTTGCTTAGCCATGCTTGGCTAAGCTTATGTGGTTAACCTAACGTAAGGATTCCATGATTCATCCAGAGAACTTGTGCTTTATCGGTGATTTAACTCGTTTCTATTTTCATCTTATCAGATCTGATTTCTAGAAATAGTTAGATTTAATATTCGGGTTGGCTGAGTTCGAACTAGGTTTTAAGTTTTGCTATGCAATCGCATAGTGGAACGCCGTTGTTCGGACATATTCTAGGCGATCGTCTAGTCGAGGGATTTTATGGGCGAATGCAGAGATCTCGGTTCGTCCAGAGCCAAACGTGGGTTATTTATATTTTGTTCAATGATGGAAGTCTCTGGAATCCGAATGTTGGGTTGATCGATTTTAATCTGCTTGTTCTCATTTTCTTATATTCTATTTTATCTTTGCTTCATTTAAATTGCATTTCTATTTTAGTTTATTAATTTAAAAATCCAAAACCCAATCCCCCTTGTTTTCATTGCATTTGCATGACATTTAGATTACTTAGGATTCAATAAAAGGCTCCTCGAGAAGAGAGAACGATCCTAGGTTTGCCTATACGCAATCCTTGGTTAATTGTTGATTGTGGACCCCAAGGCTAATGACAAAAGGTCTTCATCAACCATATACACAAATCTTATATGCATGTTGTAACAGTGACCATATACACAGACCATATCTACATTGATCTTAAATTTGGAGGCACATCATTGACTGATAAATGATCTTCCTCAGAATCTGGATCCTGCAACTTCCAAGTACCATCAGGTTGTTGTACCAAACCTTTGTTTTGGTCTATTCTCCATGACTTGGGAACATGGTACTCATCCTTCAAAACACCCAAGTTCTTGTTCGCAAGTGCAATGTCCCTGTTAACCATGCAAATAAACTTCCAAATTATGCCAAACTTTGTAACTCCCAGAATGCTTCAAGAATTTGGATTTCTATTAATTTCCAACTCTTCTCCTACTTCTGAATAATGCAAGATAGGTAGCCTCGGCACAATATCTTCTCTGTTTCGTATGCATAACGTTCTAAGATCCTTTTGAGCTGAGAAAAACTCATGGAAATGTGAATCTCCAACCCGAGGACTTGCAAATACAAATGCTCACTGGGCAAGCTTCCTGTGATTCATCATCCTCTTGGATGTTAAAGCCATTGCTTACTATATCTACTGCATTTAGTGTTGCCAGTGCAGCACCTAAACTATGACCAGTTACTGGCACCTAAACTCTGACCAGTTACTGTTATGCTGATTTCGTCATCTTTGAATTTATCCAGGAGTCTTTTTATCTCAGCTAAGACCTGCACAAAATTAAGAGTCCAAAAGTGAGAATAAGCTCAGGCTCTAACTAAAAATACAGTATTTGACTTTATATAATTTTATCTTATTCATACAATCTAGTATGTGAAATTATAAAAAAGAAGTCCTTTAAAACTTTATTGAGCTTTTTTTACCTTCCAAAACTAGCTGTCAACCACATTACATGTTCATAGAAAATTATAATCTCTCTCTCTCACTTGCACAGTAATTACCTCGTTTCTTAGTCTCTCTCTCTCTCTTTTCTTCTTTTAATGAAAGATCAAAATGCATTAATAAAAAAACCAGTACAATAATAAAAATTTTCACAAAATGAAAAAAAGAAGGACATAAATTAAAAACATGGAAATACCTAGGATCTATAATAAATAATCCAATCCAAGTTAAATCCCACAGCAGATTTTTTTTTTTTTTTTTTTTTTTTTTTTGGCGATAGGAGAGAAAAGTTTGATGGAAATGGGATTATTACGAAGTCAAGAGGGAAAAGTTGACCGCAAACCTTTTCCTCAAGAATTGCAGCCATTTCAGAGATATCGGATAAGATGAAGTCGTAGATAGGTGACCAGGCTTTCTAACATATTCGAGGATACTAACGTGTCTGCAAATGAAGGAAAGACTATCTTGATATTTCTTATTCCTGTTTGTCCTTTTTACAAGTTATTCCATATTAATTACACTAAATTTCAACGTCATCTTAATTATTATTAAATATAGGCATATATAAAGAAAGATATCTAATACTTATTGAAACTATCCAAAGGTCTTATGAAAAAGACAAAAAAATACATCCAAAAAACATTTTATAAAACAAACAAGAGAGAGTACAAAGAAAGAAACGATTTTCTGCATAAGTTAGAGGTTGTATTAGGAGAAAAACGCAAGTCAAAATTGAAAGATTCTTTTTAATATATATATATATATATATGCCCAATTATCCAAAATGGAATTTTTTTTTTTATATATATATAAAAAGAAGGCAGAAAGCCTATAAACAATATATAAATTATAACATAGGGGAAATTAATCCCATACACTCTTCGTCTACCTAAGCCCTTAAAAACATAGGACATTCACCAAGAATGAAAGACTTCGACAGGCCAGCATCAGCAACCCGGTTACAGTCTTATTATAAATATAAGACTTAACATGAAAATCTGGCAAAAGATAAATTACCTGGTTTCTCACACTTGCTCTGTTGAAGAATGATGGATTTGTTGCTGTGTAAATGGAATAAAAACCTTGATGCACTTTACACTTTGTTTCATGACCAAAAATACATGGAGCTTCTCCAAGAAAGAACTGAAAATCCTTAATCCATTCCATGATTTGATCAGTTCCTCTCCAATGTCTCTCCTTCCTAACACAGCTTTGCCTTCATCAGTAGCCACAGCAACATACCCAGTCCAGTTTGATTCTTCATCATCACCATATATAGGAACATCGATCTCCACTGTTGCATACAGGAACTTTGTTACTTCATACTTGAAGGGATTCCCATTCTCCAAACCCACCTTGGAGAAGAAATCTCTTTTTCTATAGCGACACCTTCTGGCATATTTCGATGTTTTATCAGAGATAAAACATCAACATCAAGTGGGTCAAGTAGACCCTCGCAGTGATTTTCGCCACTAAGTTGTCTCCAGTTACAGCAAATGCTTCTACTTGGCCTAATAATCTTCTGCTTCTCTTCTTCAAATTGATCAACTACTTTCTGAGGATGACACAGCTTTTCATGGTAAAGCAGCCCATCTTCTTCTTCGTCTTCTTCTTCTTCTTCTTGTTGCTCTTGCTTGGTGTGTCTGAAATGAACTGTAAGTTTGAATATCGATGACTGTTATTCTGTTGCTTCTGCTTGTTCAGTGCTTTTCGACTCGTTACTTGTTTGAAAAGTATTTCCGTTTGCTCTGTTTATTGTAATTATTCTAACAAAGTTTCCTAATTTTGCCTCAGTTCTTTTCAGATCGTTACTGGTTTGGAAAGTATTTCCGTTTACTCTGTTTATTATAATTATTATTACTAAGTTTCCTAATTTTGCCTCAGTGCTTTTCAGCTTGTAAGTTACATGCGTATTGAATAATTTTGAATTATTAATTGGTCTGATATACTACTCAGACTTATTCATATACGAATGAATAATTGGTCCGCTTAACTATCTTGTAATCATTCCCTGTATATTTTTTAAATTAGATATTTGGTTACTGAGTCTTCGTGACTCACCCCGTCATTATTTATTTTTCAGGCGAGAAAACCAAGGGGAAGAAGGCATCCGAGACTTGATCAGAGTTACCAATCTTGTATGTCTCTTTTTGTTACATGAGCATAGTTTGATGTATATTGTCAAACTTTGGGGTCTTTATGACATGTATATTTGGATCATTTTGTTGCAAACTAAAACTTATAATTATAAACAAAACTTGTTGATATAATGATTAATGTAGAATAATTTATTTTGACGAGAATTAAATATATTCAGGTATAAAATAGTTATTTAAATGGTTATTTTGAAAGGATGTTACAAATCACACCTATCATCTCTTCACCCTATGCCAAACCTATATATACTATTAGCTTCAGGTGCCATTATACCCATTATACTTCATTTATTCTTCTCTCCCACCGAAGTTTCTATATGGTAGTTCAATTTATCTTTCACGTTAATACACTCTTAACACATGAATAATCATCAAAGTAGTGGGTATATATTATCATCTCCAAAACTCAATCCCTCAGCCATACACAAATATATATGTAAGTTTATACATATGTATTACATTCACAACCATTATGCAACTACTTGTCTTTCTTTATGGGTGGCTTACAGAAATTTTCAGATTCAATCACAAACTTAAACCCCTCTGCCACTCATAGGCAACTTTGTGTGGCCATAAAGAAATTAACGCCTTATGACGACAATAGACCAAACCAACAGCACCAACCAACATCTAACAATCAAAGAAGACTTATATCATACACTTTTAACCATTTATATTTCTTCTTATCTTTTCATTAGAGAAACAGAGGCACACCCGACAAAACAGAGAGCTTAGGTTTAGACATGAGAAAAATAGAACCAAACAAATACATGCAACACCGTTAAACATCCTCTTTTATTTCATAATAGTTCGTGTGCATAATCTGGAAATTTCAGACATGCCAAACTTCCTCTGTTTCAGGACTCAAAAGAAAAAAAAAACAAAAAAAAAAAGGGACGCATGCAAAACTAATAGGATGAAGCTCGAAAACTCACCTTGGTTGGCTTCTAAGTTTGCATGAATGGTTGGACCTTCTTCTTTGTTTCGATCTCTCTCTCTCAGCTCTCGACCACAGCTCCCTCTTAGTCTCTCACTCTCGTTTCAGTTCGTGAAAAGCGGAAGTAAAGAATGAGAATAAGAAAGCATGGCTGAATAGATAAATGAGGTGTCCGTTATTCACATGAAATAGATGTCTCGCTCTTACTCGGTATTTTGTGACTTGCCAAATTGATATAAATAAAGTGAGTGGGGTATATGCTTTGCTGTTCAAATGGATAAAACAGGTTTTGATGTTGAGCCGTGGAGGAATAGATATGGAATTGGAATAGTTGGGCTGAATGAAATAATGACGTAATGGGTTAAAGAAATGTATGTGCTTTCCTGTTCGAATTGATTAAAAGAATTGAGCTGAATAGGATATGTCCAAATATGTTTATTGTTGAAGTGAGAAAGTTGGTGTTCTGCATGTACTAAGGTCCAACGCATAATACCACTATTTCCTATATTCTACTTTTCTTTCTAATATTGGACCATTAAACTACAATAATTCTTTCCTCTAAAATTCCAATTTGGTTTACTCTTCAAATTAAACTTTGACTTTCTCCAAATTCATTTACGGGCTTGGGATAGTAAAATTACCATTTTACTAGATTTGCAAATAAATTCTAGAAACTATGCTAAGCCATAAATTATCGTTTACTAATTTTCCTTAAATTTATTCTTTTCTCGAAAATTCAAGGAAAATAGGCCTTAAATTCTACATAATAGTTTTAAAACTATTTAGGCCCAATTTTTTTGTAATTAATCCCTTCCTAATATTTCTAGATCCTCAAAATAATACTTTCATAATTTTTGCCCTTCTTTTCATGGTCCAAAAATAATCTTTAATAATTATCTTAAGTTTTTCTTCATAATAAGCTTAAGACTTTTGACTCTTGCTGACACGACAACCTACTTACCCAGTCTTATTCCTAAACTTCTAGTCCTAAAATTTGGGGTGTTACATAAAATGTTAATACATGTTATGACATATTGATTTAATTAATAAAAAACTATCACTACTACAAAAAAGCGTATTAACATCCTAAATTAGAGGCAATTAACGCCTTTTTTCGAAGGACGTCGACCGGGGTAGTTGTAAAATTAGATATAAGGCGTCCTATAATTAATTCAGGACGTCTTAAAAAAGGCGTCCTATGGTTAATTCAGGAAGCCACAAATGAGTTTTGTGGCGTCCTGATTTTAAAATCGAAAGCCACAAATTAGTTTTGTGGCGTCCGATTTTAAAATCGAGATGCCACAAATATGATTCTTAATGATTAGTGGCGTCGATTTTGAAATCGGGACGCCACAAATCTTTAGAATCAGATTTTTGGTGTCCCGATTCTAAATCGGGGACGCCACGGTTTATGATTCAAATTTCATACCTGGTACATATTTTTTATTGGGCGTTCAAATTAAATTTATAACGGCAAACAAACACTTGCAAACTCAAATTACATTTTTTCACCGCTCCTAAATTTTTTCAGCAAAGAATATAAAGACCACTTTATCGCACTAAGTTTGTAGTTTGTATAAGCGCATCGACGCAACTCAAATGTTTTTCAAAGGAATAATAATACCTTTGAACTAAACCCGATGCCCTCAAGATCAGCAGGTCTTCGAGCCACTGTATCTTGGTAAAGGATAAGAAAACAAATTGAGCAATTTTTATTTATAAGATATAGGCTATTGAATACACAGAAGAGCAATAGCAGTGAATCAGCGACACACCGGGGAACCGTCGGAGAGACTTTGCCTCATGGTAGAGCCACCCTCGATGAAATCATTATTTGCCCTCCTTTTTCTCGTATAATATTACTTATTTTATTGATCCATTCAACCTTATCGGCGGTGCTCTCGGCTTTTAAAATAACAAGCACTATGTCTTTGCAAGAGAAGGCAATTATGATTAAAAGTGTTATAAAACAATCACATATATAAAAGTAAGGATTCGAACCATAAGTAGCCATATTAACAAGGGACTTCACCTTTCAGAACAATTTTATATGGAATTCTGGAAGTTATCTTAAATACAAGGCTGGCTCTCTTAGAATCATGCCTATTGGACTTCTTATCCTTTGAGCTTTTTGATGGAGGATCGTCTTCCTCAGAAATTTCTTCAACATAGCACTCCTGGATAACAAAGAAATTGTATTGTTATCAACACTATAATTTATGCTCTCTCCATGCTCATACAATAGTATAACCCATGCCAACAAAGGTATTTTGCAAGATGAAATGAATCAAACCATTAGATATCCATCAAAAAGTCAAGAGAATACAGTCCAAAAATCGGTAAAATGGACCAAGGGAAAAGGATCGGAAGAAAAGAGAGAGTGACATTGAACAATAGTACCAATTCCGAAAGTAAATGTTGCACGTACAAGAAATCAAAGCCATCTATTATCAGAGGGGAATAAAAAAATTACTCCTATTTTTAATTATTTTACAGATACACAAATAACAAAGGAACTGTAATATACACCTAAGGGCAAAATCACAACCCATTATCAATCAAACGGCTAAAACAATGATCCTTCTTTGCCGCCACCTCATTCATCATGATAAATAATTCTTATGCAAGCTAAATCATAATGTATACTTGATTAAAGAAATATGCAAGTATTGACAGTCTACATACCTCTAATGTAATAACACCATGGAAGTTTCTTTCCTCTTGCTTTTTGGTATAACCAAGCTGTGAGGCAAAAAGTAAGACAATCGAACTCAACAACACATACAGCAGATTGTATATGTAGTCAATTTTATCTCTCAAACCAGAATAAATCAAGAGTTCAAGATGTAAGATAGATAAAAGAATATGATGATAAACCGTTTAGAAACTTGAAAATGTCTTAAAGTAACTAATTTAAATGAGATCCAAGTAAGCAAGATTTTTAGAGATCAAAGAGAGATTAAAATATGAAATTTATGAAAAAATTGATGAAATACCAGCAAATGCAAGTATAAATATGACATTCTTGTAAACAATCGCAAACCTATCCTGTCTTTGCATTCGGGACAAACCATCGATCACAAATTAAGAAATTTCAAATTCTTTACCTTCTTCAGTGACAAGAGAAACAACACTTTTAGATATGTTTTGTAGAACACTGCAAAAGAAGTAGATAAACCATGATGATCAACTAAGAGTATGATAATTACAGATTATGACCAAACAAGTTATTGTCAAACCAACCTTCCCCTTTGATCCAAGCAGTTGCAATGCCACAATATTCCATGCAACGCACATAATCAAACCTACACAATTTATAATATTGATTATCAGCAAGTAGGTAGTATCTAATACTAAATGCTCAAACATACCTAAAAATGTTGTCAATGCAACGTACTGAACCTTCTGCAGATCTATTGCTATTTCCTCTGAAATGTCATGATGAACAAGAGGGAAAAAGTTAGCCAATTTTTCTCCTCTATAACTATACCAACTAATCCCCAAAAAAGAAAAAACAGAGATTCAAATTGTCATACCACGACCCATACGCAATGGAAGTAAAGAAGATGCCCAGGATCAGTGACATAAACGAGAATCCAAGGATGTTTCTTCTATATCCAATCTCCTTAAACTAGCTACATGAACCGAGTGACCAGCCTGCAACAATAAATTATAAAAGTATGAACCATGATGGGGTTTTAATAAGAGGCAAATGATAATGATGAACTTTGTGTGAACCAATGAGATTGTAGAATAATCCAGAGTTCAGACTAACAGGATACCATTTCCAACAATATAAATTGAAGCAATATCATGCAAAGCTAAAAGACATCAGTAACTAGTAGAGTTACCAGGAACAAAAACCAGTAGAGTTACACAAAGCCATATACACAAAGAAATAATGCAAAAGCTAAATTATTCTTCAAGACAAAGATAATAAAAAGAAGACATCCAAATTTGGAATAGTTTCCCATTATTCAAAACAACATCAAGACCAATATATGCTAGTGCTAAAAGCAACATATACTTGTCACTCTCCACCAACCATAGTCCAAGTATCTTGTTTTTCTTAGATACATGTACCCATGAAAAGCATACCAAATGATAAGCAATTTAGACTACACAACAGAAACGGGCAATTTCAATTCAAGAACAGTGCTCATAGGTTTTCAATTTTCATTACAAGGATTTTAAATGATGATTTACAAGACACTAATTCATGGCTGTAGATCTAGATCTAGATTGAAATATGTTAGAATCACAAATGACCATTGCAATTCCAACATTCCAAAAGATCCAAATATTCTTGTACAAGATCCTTAAAACTAGTTAAAATCTTTACTTGGTACTTTTTATTTAGAACATCAAGCACCTCTCGAATTTAAGGAATGATCAAAGATGCAACAAAGGATATTCAAGCGGAAGGAAATTCCTCTCAAGTATTTTACCTCTCCTTGTTGTATCTTTAAAACATACCCATTGTCCACCAGCCAATGTAACATTCCTGCTGCGATATCCTTTGTGACAGAGAACACTGGGAAAAGGCTATTGGGCTGAACTGGACAAGGATCATATTTACCAAGAACTCTAGCAGCAGTGTCAATAATCACCTCTCCATCTTTATAGGCACAAACCTTGACAAAAGATTATCCAAACCAAATTTTAGAAATTAAAATAAAGATCCTCTAGCAATGTATGAACAAAGCAGAAGGAAGATAACGTCGATGGAACTAAAGGAACAAATGAAAACAACATAGGCACACCAATTCACAATCATAAAACAAAACAATAAGAAAGAACCCATTTCAAGCAGATGCCATCCCCAGCTTCAATTATTCATCTGCGATTGTATTTTCAAGTCGGTTAAACGAGTCTTTCTCCAAAAAGTTCGAAGGGGCAAAAAATATCTACAGAGTGCTGAAACCATATTCTAAATTCTGATGGAAAATTGCAGAGACAACATGATAGTGTTAAAAGGGGGATTGGAGAAAACAGGGTGTGTTAACATCATATCAAAAGACGATGGATAGACAAGTGCCAAGCTAAAGGAAAAGAGCATCTTCCTGCTCGATTTCAGAGTTCCACCAATGATAGAAAAGTCCACAACCCAAAGACGATAATAAAACACAATGAAGCCTAGAAGGAAAGACGAAATAGAACAATTGAAAACAAATTTGCTTAATCACAAAATAGTTTATATGATTAAAACCCTAAGGGAAATGCCTCAATCACAACACTGTTGGAAGTGTCGGCAAATCAACATGGATAGCAGAAGCACGGTGGCACACATTTATCTTTTACACATACACGGTCGAAGAACCATGAAAGCAAGGGCGTACCTAGAGATCGTCAGAGAAGGGGGGGACGCGCCGGAAACAGAGCATGAGAACCGCCGGAAGACGCAAAGAGACGAAGGAGACGGATAGCGACTCACTTAGGGTTCGATGGCGATGAGGGAAGCAGAGGGAAATAGTCGGACGCGGGCTCTATCTATTTGGCAAGAGGGATTTAGGTTAGAAACTAAAAAGGAACGTGGGCTCGGCAAAATAAAGGGTGTAAGTGGGCTTTTGGGCATCCTGAATCTCAATTAAGAACGCCAAAAAATCTAAAAAGGCGTCCTGAAAAAATATCAGGTCGTCAAAAAATATTTTACAGCGCCCTGAAATTTTATCAGGAAGTCAAAAATAATTTTTTGACGTCCTGAACCTATTCTAGGACGCCAAAAAAATTTCTGGCGCCAAAAAATATCCCAAATTGCGCCAAAAATACTAATTTTAGGCGTCGAATGAATTTTAGGACGCCAAAAAAATTTATGGCGCTAAAAATTCCCCAAATATCCTAAATTGTGCCAAAAATCCTGATTTTAGGCGTCTGAATGAATTTCGGGATGCCAAAAATAATTTTTTGACGTCCCGAACCTATTTCGGGGAGGTCTAAAGTCTCAAACTCAAGTAAATAATTACAATAATGCCACCACCTTCACTTTTTACTTCCTTTTTTAAAAAAGAATGTCTTTTAGGGTAGTAATATCCATATTTTGTAGTAGTGTATAGTCCTTAAATCAAATATTTATTCAATTAATTTGTGCTATTTAATGTGTGTGTTTTTTTTTTAATATAACATACTAATGTAATATATTACTGTGTGCCTAATTTGATCTTAACGGGGTAGAGACAATTCTATCGGGTTTTTAATTTGATTGATCAAATTCAATTATTCAAAGGAGCGAAACCAAAAGCTGTGCCAAACCAACTGGTTCAATAAAGTTAAAAACCAAACCAAACTTTATTTTAAGTCAGGTTTGATCAGTTGATGTAGACATATTCGCTTTGATCCGGTTAAATCAAATTGGATGAGTTTTCAACCGCCGTATGACTTACGGAGTAACAGATGAACTTTTAAATTCGCTTGTGGAGAATGAGATCAGTATATGACTGGGATTACATAGTAAATTGTATTTTGATTTATACGAATCTCCGATTTGTAAGGATTAGGGATAATCTTCATTAATAGTCATTATTATATTTATAAGAATCTCCGATTTGTAGGGATAAGGGATAATCTTCATTAATAGTCATTATTAGATTTATAGGAATCCCTGATTTGTAAGGATTAGAAATAAATCTAATAATGACTATTAATGAAGATTATCCCTAATTCCTACAAATCAAGGATTCCTATAAATCAAAATACAATTTACTATATAATCCCTGCAACGGAAATGATTACCATAAAATCATCCAATATTAGTGACAACAAATAATAAATAACTATGTGAAAATAATTGAAAATGACAATTGACGGACAAAGTACATTATAAATTGTAAATTTATTAACATGAAAAAGTTTATACGATCGCAAGGCTATCTAGAGCTGACAATTTGAAAATTGTAGCCGCAATAAAGTCTTAGTTACAACTTTTTCAGCTTGACAAACTCTTTGGACTTAAACCAAAAAAAAAAAAAAAAAGAGAGAGAGAAGAAAGAGTCATACCCTTCAGGCTTCCATTATAAAAATTTCAACACAAATGATGAAATAAATTTAAAAAAAAAAAAAGAAAAAAGAAAACCCAATGAAATAATTTAGCCATCGGGTCTATTCATATATTGTCAATGTTGCAAGAAACAATAAACACTATTATTTTAAGGGAAAAAGACAAGAAATACTATTTGAACTTCAAAAACCCAAATCAATTTTCTTTATAGGTATTAATAGAACAATTTATAGCTTATTTTAATAAGAAATCACTAACTTGAGATTTTGAAGTTCAAGGGGTATTTTTTTTTTTTTTTTTTTTAAACTTATCTAAATCGACAGCACCAACGAAAATAATTAACTCTTGACAGTAAAATAAAAACTAAACTAAGAATCCCATATAGGGCCAAAAGCTGCAATACCAGCTTTCTTGCAAGCTTTCACAACATCTCTGCTTCCTTCAGGATTGCTGGTGACAATAACCACTTGAGCATTACACTTCTTGGCTGTGATCACACTAAGTTCAGACACATTTGGCCTCCCAAGAACAGCAGTATCATGCACTATCACCTTCTCCTTTGGATGCCCACTCATCATTCCCTTAATTTCCTTCCCAAAATTTTGTTCAATCCCTTTAGCCACCCACAACAAGTTCACATCTGCTCTACATGGCTGCAACACAAATGAGAGGAACACACAAATTCCTGAACCAGTCGCCACCAACAACACTCTCTCGTACATGTTCACCAGATATGGCAGCCCCGCGAAGTGAACTCGGCGAACCCACAAGTGGCTTGGTGGGTTAGAGACGAGAGATCTTGTGAAGTCTCCAACAGCACCAGCAAGCATCATGTGCTCTTTCTCTCCGTCTGATATTATTCCAAAGGCATGCCATTCCGAGAGCGGTGAGGGACTGATTCTTCCCAGTATACCCGCTTTGATTCCTCCTTGAAACTTTATGATCGACGCGTGGGCAGAGGCGGTGGAGATGTTGACGGGGACGCACCGAACTGTCAACCATGGGATGATTATAGTGATGGTTATGGCTATGGTGAACCAGAACTCTTGTGTTTTGATCAACCTGGACCCGAGGTGGTTCGAGTAAGATTTGGATTTGGGGTCGTAGGAGATTGTCAGTATGATAAACGCCCAGAGGAGAACAAGAGCGGTCCAACCCGCAAAACGGTGAGTTCTTTCAAACACGTTGTGATGGAGGTGGCGAACCAGTGGGAATGCTGCCAAAGAAGAGAGGAAAAGAAGGCCGAGAATGGCGGAGGCAACGGCTATGATCTCCGGTGAAGTGTTGACTCTGTCTTTGAGAGTGAGAATTAAAGCATATACGAGCCAAGCAATAGAGGAAACGCCACAACCACTGTGAATGCCTCCTACGCTCTGTAGAATAGCTGTTGTGCCAGTCTTGAGAAGAAGAGGAACCCATGGCCTCCCAAGGAGCTTCACTGCAATCCAAAACACGACTCGTAAGAAGGCCTCGCTTCTACAGAGAGTCAAAGCGAGAATATTGCCAATAGAGAAGAGAGCAGCTCTATTTCTTGCATAAGGAAAATGGCCAGTAGCTGCAAGAACCAAGCCAGTTATGTTAAGGGTCAAGCTAAGAACAAAAAGCTTCTTGTACACTGTGAAAAGGCCTTGATCTAGCAGTATGATTGAAAGTCTCGATTCGTTCTTTCGTGTAGGTTTTGATGGTTGCACTTGCTCACGCTTGCTAGGAAGTGGGATCATGACAGCCTTCTGGTTCTCAACGTCGTAGGTTTCTTCCGGGATATATTTGAGAATAGTATCACCATCATCTTCTTCTTCTTCCGGTTCGAGGTCACAGAAGTGGCTGCTAGGTTTGCTGGCAGATCTTTGTATGGAAGAAAGAAACACTTTGGAAGAAGAAAATGGCCAAAAGCGATTGCTTGATCTTTGTGGTTCTGGTTGAGCAGCTGGTGTGGCTATGGCAAAAGGATCGGCATGAGGCTTTACCTCAAAGGCCACGCCTCTGCAACTTGAGAACCTTACAGCTCTTTCCATGGCTTGCAAATTAAGAAGTTGAAATTTGCAAATAAAGGTATAGTACTCGGCTTTCAAGCTTGTGCTCTCTTCATGCAAATGAATGCTCTATTTATAGGCGAACCGGCTCTTTTATCTTTTAAATTTTAAATTGCTTTGCCTTAAATTCGGTCACCCCTGTCCTTTTCTCAACACTTTCGTACAGCTTGTTGATTGAGTATGGGAACTTGAAGACGAATTCAAAGTTTTTTGTTTCTTTCAATTGGAGAAAGGTATCCTGAGCTGGATAGATTCTCTGTAAGGATCATGTTGAACTACTCTTAATATAACGATTAGGCTAAACTGTTATAACTTCTTAATTTTGATTAAGTGCAAATCACAAACTTTCCAAACATCTAAATTTGTTGAAGTAACTTGCCATCATAGATTATCCGTTGCTTCACCAACATACTCCCTCATGTACTAAGTATAGGGCGCTTTCTGAAAAAATTATTGGTCCATAAATGGTTATTAATAAACCTTCATCTAAATATTACCCCTATTTCAATTTGCTACAGGAAAAGACTTGAAGTCTAATTTATTGTCCTTTATGCTCTTAAATATGGGTAAAATTTGAAAAATATTTCATTTTCAGAAAAAATTAATGAGTTAGCAATCTCTTTTTTGTTTTGATGATGTAATTATTACAAGTGATTTATAATATATAGATAGAGGGAGTGTGTGTGTATATATAATTTAGCTTGTTTGGTGATCACACAAAATATTATGAAAATTATGAGTGCATGTAGTTCAAAGTTTAAGGATATTATTTACACTAAAAAACAAGGGAAATTTGGTAAAAAGTACACGTTTAAAAATTTTCTGGCCAAAATGACTTGGTGCAGATCATCATCATTAATGGGTGAAACTCTTCAGCTGTATGCAAATTATCTTAAACTATGAGAAAAAATCTTCAAAATAGAAGTTATTGACATTTAGTTAAAGATATATTGTATATAAGTATATATAGGTGAAGAGAAGCACCCACTAAAGGTGACTGCACCCGCATAAATTCTGGTCACTTTGGCCAACAAAATTTCTTCTTCTTCTTTTTGTTTTTTGTTCCTTTTCATTGGGCCAACAAAATTTCTAGTAAGGTATTTTTAACCAAATTTTCAAGGGGGAAAAACTATAGCAGCAAATATATTGTCATTAATCATGCTTTGTTAGTAAAATAATATGAATTTTATTAAAACCGTAGAATTTCATTATATATTCTAAAGGTTGAGTAAGTTGTTTTTCATATGATTAGTATAAATATAATTAATATAAATTTTAAAATTCATAGGGAACTCAAGCAATGCTTGCAATCCGTGGACTGGGTAATTCAAGATAGGCTTAATTAGTTGCACTGATTGGACTTCACTTAAATGTTTATTAAACTTTTTTTTTCCAACCTCCTGAATGTCATCCTAGTTGAATCATATAAATTCCACCGATTCATTCATTAAGTTAGGTCAAAACTCGTTTGAATTTTATTATGTGTATATCCTTCTTAAACTTTGAACCCTTATAATGAACCCCCTGAATTCTTATATTTATGTCTATAACTCTCTTAATATTATTTTTATTTATTGTAACAATTATATAATATACACGGAAAAATATAATTTAGATATATAATTAGTGGTTAGAGTTTAAATATATTGGAGTTAAAAAGGTTTATATGTGTTGATTATTAAGATTTAAAAGTTAAATGAGACAATACGAAAACTCTTTTCACTTTAAGTATAAAAATGGTTGAAATAGGAAAATTCTATATAAGGTTGGTAAACTTAACAAATCTTAAATTGGGTCAATGACGCAATCTAAGATATTTAAATGTTGGTTATTCTTTCATAATACCCCTAACCCTAACCCATGCTGCAAAAAGATGGGATATTCTACATCCAAAAGGAATTTCAAAAATCGGAGACTTCAAGTCTAGTCTATTCATTTCACGTGAAAATCAGCCTAACTTGTTAAAGTAAAAAGATCCCAATAAAGACGAACCAAACTAGCAAAATCATCTTCCATGGCTGAAAAACCCAGAAATAGAGATTGCATTCATTGCAACTACAATCGATTTTGCAATCAATATTTCCAGAGGAAAAAGCAAAAGAAATCCTTTATTTGGCCTAATTTCTAAATCTCTAATTGTAATTAATAATTTGTTAAGTTTTAGTAACACAAATTAGAATCTTGGTAATTCAACCGTCTTTATATGGGATTCTCTCTATTAATTATGTTCAAAGTGACTTGGGAAAACCCTTAATTAAATCAAAAGTTAAAGGAGTTGTATGTACATTGTTAAAAAATTAGGGATTCAACAATCATATTTGAAATTGTAAATTAAATTAATATTTGAAATTATGTGGGGGAAAGAAGATTGGACAACCGATTGGGAAAGAAAAGAAAGGAGGAAGTGAACGTTTTAGAAGAAACGGCATTCAACAATCATATCAAATATATTTACTACCTTTAAAAAAGAACGAAGTAACTAAACAACCGTTATAATTTATTCGAAATTTATAAACTTCACAAAAAGTTTCAAAATAAGAAGATATATCATATATGATCTTAACGATATTACTGTGCTGAGAAACATCAATTATTTTTTAGCAATAATAAACTTGTTTATAACAGGGGCTACTAAGGCTGGAGGATGACGATTATAATACTCCCTCTCATCTTTATTATAAGCACTCAAAAAATAACTTTACATAACTTAATGAAGTTAGTTAAAATTAATTATTTCTTGTGAAAATATAAAGGAGTTTAGTTAATTGGTTAATAAATTTTTATAATAAGTTTGTAATATTGGGTAGACAAAATTAATACTAGAAAAAACATGTTATGTTACTTCCTCTGATCTTTAATATAAGATCTATTTTATAAAAAAAAAAAAAAAAAAACAAAAAACAACAACAACAACACTGTAACACTGTGGATCTTATATTAGTATAAAACATTTCAAAGGGCCTCATAGTAGGGACCAGAGGGAGTATTACTTTTGTAGTGTGCTAACTAGACTAGATCAACAAATAAAGATGTAAATAAATTATTCCTTACGTACTCGATCGGTTTTCCTATACATATGAAAAATAAAAACAACAACAAATGTTTATCTTTGGATAAGATATTTAAATAAATTTATCTATTCATATGCAGTAAACATACGAAGAACTTCATATATAATTCAATACTTTAGACTGAAATTTCCATGTCAAAAAATTTATATTTTAGGTATGAATATTACATAAAGATATAAAGAAAATTTGAGATGGAGTAGAAATCAAATATTTTCTTCTTCTTTTTTAATTTATATATGTATATATTGATATATTAAGGGGGTTTGAATATTATTCATTTCTCATCTTGCCTTGCCACCTGAGCTAACTCTAAATGGCTAAGTATATATCCAGTTTACTTTGGCTTTGTCTACAAAACCAACTTATAAAAAAAGTTTGCATTTTTTGTTAGTGTATAAAATATCAGTGAAACATCAACTTTTCCAACTGAAACAAGAAAGACGAAGTCAATAGTAGTAAATCAGGCCTGAAATGAGATTTGGGGGTACGGTCTCTGATATTTACTGATAGAAGAAAGATAATTCTGCACTATGGAGACATAAATTCATTGATTTTCACGTATGGTGATTGTAGACGTCATTGATTTTATCGTCTCATGGATAAATAACAAATTTTTTTGGATATTATGAAATGTTCAAATCTCAAAGTCAAGCCTTCGGTGTAATTGAAAGCGAAATTAAAAATCATTTCTTTTCTTTTCTTGGCTGAGTCTTTCGCCAAAAGAATTTTTACTAGGTCATCTCACTTCATTTACCAGGCAAATATGAATCCGGAAAATACACCAATCTTGCGTCCTTATAGTATATAATAAGTGAAAACCACTCAAGAGAAAATCATATTAATTTCAGGTCTTATTGATTTTTTTAGACAAAGTATATTAATTCATTTAATATTTTATTTTATCGTTATTGTGAAGCGTTAATATAATTTAGTTTTAAACTTGAGGGACATTCATTCAAATGATATATAACATAGGGAGAATCTCATATAAAGGCGGCTGAAATAACTAAATTATAATTTGGTTTACTAAATTTAACAAATTATTAATAAGGTTATGTGACACAATTAGGGATTTAGAATTTGGAATAAATTACCTCTATAGCCCTTAGTTATTAAACAAGAAAGCAAAATTGAAGATAGATTGTTTACACGCTACATAAGAACCCTAACGGTAGAAAATTCATTAGAGGCCCCGCACCATCAGAAAATCTGCAAAGAAGGCTACAGTAAGTTAGTTGTAATGTTAAATCTTCATTCCTGAATCCTTTTTAGTTAATTTCTGTGCTTGGAGATAGTATAGCGTATCAATATAATATTTTTGTGATCAATATAATTAGATGATCTCATAGATTTACGATAAGAAGCATTTGAATGAGAGCGGAGATAGAATTTGTCGAGGAGCACTTCTTGGGGTAGCATCGCCTAGGTTGAGAAGGAATCGCTTATATGCAATAAGTTACCCAAGCTCCTAGGCTGAGTTTCTCCTTCAAGATAAGGTCCATGTCTGTGAGGTATAGGTCTTTGTGTTTTAGGGTTCTAGTGTACAAGGAGACGGCTTGGCCCATGTTGAGTTTTTGTACTTTGACCTGTCGGCTGCTGGTAGTGGTGGAGACGTGGTTGTGAGGGGAAGTGGTGGGGTGTACGAAAATATGGACAGAAGTGAGGTAGAGGTAGTGGCATTTGAGGGAGAAGAGGTTAGTGGAGGCAGTGTTGTTCTTCTCAGTGGCTACGAATGAGTACTCTGCTCCATTTCTTAGCATCCATTCTTCAACTGAGTTCACTAGTTTTTGTTCTACCCCTTTTCTTCTTCACAGAAAACCAGATTCATCATCAGTTACTGATCTATATAATAAAAGAGCATGTATGGCTTAGACATACTCAAGTCTTAAAAAAAATCGAATTAAGTAAAAATTAGTTCATATATAACAAGTAAAAAAAACATAAATATACATAAATATCATCAAAACATTCAATTAACTTCAGTTTCATAAAAAACGAAATTAAATGTGGGTTTTTAAGTGTCTAGATATATAAACAAAGGTCGTAAATGAGGGCAGAGTATATATATACACCAAAAAGGAATGCAGTATCAGGGGTAGGCTTTGATAAATCAAAGTCTTAATGGTTGATTGTGTATTCATAAACTAAATAGCAGGAGGTCTTGTGTTAATTTTTGACACAGCAGTGGAAGCAAAACTCTGGATGTGAGTGGATTATTTGATGTTTTCCACAATACATATTAATGGTGATGAGATATTGTTTTAAGCAATTTCAAAGCGTAACAACTCTCATCCAGAAACTCAGTTCACACCTTTGAGCATCCTCTCTATTAAAATTGGGAGATATTGTTGAAGGTTATTATAAACATGGCTATTCTTTTGATTTATCTGATATGGTTTTAAAGCTGAAAGTTGTCTTGAGAAAAGTGCCTATAACAAGTTTGATTAAGTTTCATCACTTTCTTGTTATGAATTTTGGAAGCTTAGTTATGTTATGTGCATTTTATTAAGTGATGATGATGGCAAACAATATACACGATAATGAAAATTGTCTTGTTTGATGTAGGTTGGCACAAAAATGGCTTCTTCAGGATCAACATCTAAAAAAGAACTATTGTGTTTTTTTTTTTCATGTTAGTGGACAATTTGAGAAGAATGTTGAAGGGAGATTTCAATATAATGGAGGAAGTGTAAGTAGTAGTGAGATAAAATGCACTATGACATTTGATGAGAAGACTCTCATAGATCTTGTTGATGATGCTGAACTTGCAAACCTTTTTCACTATAATGAAAAAAGTGGGCATGTGTATATAGCATGTAAAGGGAATGACAATCTGAAGGAAACAATTGGTAATCCACAAAAGTAAGTGATTTTGTTGTGCTTTTTTTTTAAAAAAAAAAAATGTTTCATTTGTTATAGTATTGTTGTCAACAAGGTAATAAAAGTTATGGTTATGTAATGCAGCATTGAGACAATCGTTGGTCACCCCGAACAAAGCTCTCAAGCTCCAAGCAATTTGGACAATGAATTTGAACATGTGTCTTATGAAAATGGTCTCGAACACCTAACTTATGAAGGTGGTGCGGGGCCTAGCACCTACTATGTGGAGTACAAAGTGCACCCACACACCGTGCTCGAGTTGAACTCATTGAAATGGAAAGGAAAGGTGTCGGGTGTATGGAAAAACTTTGCAAATGCTGATGCTTTCAAGCAAGCTCTGTACAAGTATAGTATTGCTCACAATTTTGAGTACACATTTTTAAGGAACAGCAAGGAAATGATGTCTATGAAATGTAAGATTGAAGGGTGTCCTTGGAAGATAATAGCAAATGCGATGGGGAAGACCACTCATTTCCTTCGTGTGACATACTTAAAAAATGAGCACGTTCGTCATGCACAAGATAATCTTCAAGTGAACCACAGTGGTAGGGAAACTCTTACATAATCTATTATTGTTGAGGAGGTGAGGTCTCACGTAGACAAGAGCCCTGGTGAAATTAGAAAGACATTGCAAAGAGACTATGGTGTGAATTTGACGTATAAACAAGCATACACTGCTAAGTTAAAAGCACTTGAATAGGTTCAGGGTAGACCAGAGCAGTCTTATATGCTTATACCATGGTTATGCCAACGATTGAAGGAAACTGATCCAACAACAGTTGTTGAATTTTTAGCTTCTGAGAATAACACATTTGAGCGTGTTTTTATAGCATATGGTTGTTGCATAGATGGGTTCTTAACCGGGGCAAGACATGTATTGTATATAGATGGGACTTTTTTAAGCGGACCATATAAGGGCACCTTGCTGTCAACCTCCGCATATGATGCAGACAATGAGTTGTTGCCATTTACAATTGCTATTGTGAAGGGAGAGACATTGGAAGACTGGAGATGGTTTTTATACATGATTAAATAGATAATAGGGTCAATTCATATTACAATAGTTTCTGACCGTCACAATGCTATAATAGGAGCTGTGCAAGCAATATTCGGTTGTGAGAGGCATGCGTTTTGCTATCGGCACGTGAAGGAAAACTTTAGTGCAGAATTGATGAAAATAAACAAAGGAAGTAGAAGGACAAGTTCCCAAAGCAAGGATGAAGCACTAAAGTTTCTTGATAATATCGCATATGCAAGGCTTGAAAATGAGTTCAATGATGCTATGGAAGATGTGAGAGAATTCTCTATGCATCTATTTGAATGGCTTACGAATCATGGGAACATTGATAGGTGGGCTTTAAGACAATTTCCATTTAAACGATGGAATAATAAAACAACAAATCTTGCTGAATCATTCAATGCATGGATGGTAAATGAGAGAAGGCATAATGTTGCCCAGTTGATCTATGAACACCAAGAGAAGGTGGCCAAGAAAATGTATGCCTCAGCTATGATAATGAGTAACTGGAGAAATGGTATAGGTCCAAAAACAGAGTCAAAAGTAAGGGAAAATGTAGGGAAAGTTGAAAAATGAATTCGGTACATTACGAAGGGAATAAGGTTTGTGTCCATACTGCCACTACTACAAAAAAAACTCAAAAAAGTCCTAAATAAGACCTAAAAAACGTCCCTTTTCATAGAGACGTCTTGGAGGGGTAGTTAAAATTTTAGAACTTATGAGGCGTCCCGATTAAATAATCGGGACATCTCAAGGATTTTGTTTTTTTTTTTAAAAAAAAAAAATTCAACCGCCTAGCCTCCCACGCGCTTGCCTCTGTACTCACCACCATTTTGCCCACAACCCGGGACACAACGCGCGGTGCTCTTCCATGACAAGAGATTTGTGCAATCGGCGCGAGATATATTTTCGAGATCTGGAGTAACCAAAAAAAAAACACAAAAGCATATATGTGCAATCAAAAACAAAACTATTTTTAGATATGGAGTCAAAAAAGAAGAGCCACAACGGTTACGTGCAATCGGCAAAGCGAGATCTATTTTCGGAGCCGGAGTGACAAAAAAACCACAAGGGATGGAGAGGAACTGAAGGTCGCCGGACCTAAAGATGCGAGTCACGAAATTCCCGGGACATAAAGATCGTTGGTGCCTTGCCATCCTACGCTTTTGCCGGTGAGTCGCGTCATCGTAAGGGATGGAGAGGGAGGCCACAACAGCGAAGGAGCAAGGTCGCCAAGGGAGGTCACTATGAAGAAGGTCCGAGAGCAAGTTCTTTGCGCAATGAGAAGTTTAGAGAGAAGACCAGAGCGAATGTGATTATGTTACAGCTGTACTGCAAAAGAAGAATAGAAAAAATTATAGGGTTTGTGATTAAATTCGAAATTGGCGACTGAATTAAATTCGAGTCGCAAAAATTCCCAAATTGTAAAAATATTTTGGCACTATTTAAGAATTTTCTTAGTGCCCAAGAGAAATTTCGGGAATTAAGGCGACACAATTTATTTCGGTCGTCAAAATTCTCAAATTCGCGACTGAATTAAATTTAGGTCGCCCAAATTGTAAAAAAAAAAAAAAAAAAAAAAAAAAAAATCAAGTAAATACCCCATGGCACCAAAAAACAAAAATCATACTTCCTCTTGGGCGCCAAAAATTTCTAAGTGGGGCCAAATAATTAATTTTGGCGTCCTAAAATCTCATTTAGAGCACCTTAATTCCTGAAATTTCTCTTGGGCGCCAAAAAAATTCTTAAATAGCGCCAAAAATTACATTTTAGACGTCCTAAAATATATTTAGGACGTCAAAAAAAATTTTAGACATCCTAAATTTATATTTGGGTTGTCTAAAGTCTAAAACTCAAGTAAATAATTACGACAATGACATCGCCTTCATTTTTACTTCCTTTTTTAAAAAAAGGGCGTCTTTTAGGTAGTAATATCCATATTTTGTAGTAGTGTGCTTATGGAGACCTACAGGTTGATCTTGGCTTACATGAATGTAGTTTGCAGAATGGAAAATGTCAGGAATTCCGTGTGCACACGCTTGTGCAGCAATCAAGCTTACCCATGGCAATGTATATGATTATGTTGATGAATGCTATAAAATTACATCTCAAGAAAAAATTTATAGTCGATGTATGACTCCAGTTGTGACAATTGACATGCCAAATGTTAATGACTATAGGATGGAAAATATATTAGGTCAAACCTTTCTTGGACCACCTCAGACCAGTAGACCCCCTGGAAGACTAAGAATTAGAAGACGTGAATCACAATTTCAAAACAAGAAAATTTACCACTGTGCAAGATGCCATGAAGCAGGCTATACTAGAAAGACTTGCAAAAATCCAAATCCTTGTTAATTTCTGTTAATTTTGTTGTAATTAAAATTCAGGACTCACGAATCTCCAACTTGAACTTTTTACTTATACATGGTTTTAATTTTGACTAGTTGATGCCTTCCCATTTTAATAGATTTGAGGTATATTTTGATATATTTGGGAAGTCATTAATGCTAAATTAAAAGGATTCATTAGATACTTGGATAAGATATAGATGTGGTACATTACTTAGGGGATTTTATTGTAAATATCTTAATTTTAATTAAATAGAAATATTTAGGTGTGTTAAGGTTTTAAGTATTATTATTATATAAATTCCTTTTTGCTTTCTCACTTTGACCAGGAGAGATGAATCGACAATTAAATGCTTTGGAGCATTTGGAAATTGGAATATAATGGGCCCCACAAAAGTTGAATTGAAAAAGAATACCTAAGGACCAGGACGCACCGTTTTTGGCAAGGTTTTGAATTGAATGGGATATTAACCTAAAAGAAAAGGAGAAGACGCAGAGGGCACGATTTGGGGGGATCAGAAACGCTGGGCAAAACAGAGACGGGAGACGCGAGCGAAGAACGGAGTAGAGGAGCAGCGCCGCGGGTTCAGACCTTCGAACTTCTTCTTCCTCTCTCGCCCGGCTTCCTCTCCACCACGGTCGCCGGCGAGCTTCATCTTCACAGCCACGAGGGAGAGATCATGTTCTTAATTGCAATACTCTGCTTTTTATTCCTTTCCCTTTGATTTACATTATTCGAATCTGGATTTTGGTTTTGCTGTGCTGAACTGGATTTTTGTTAAAGACATGTTTGGCTAATTTCTCTTTGCAACCTAGAGGAACTTTGAACTTATAGGTGTGGATTGGACTTTGTTTTTATTAATTAGTTATAATTAATGTTAATTTTGGTTACTTAATCTTGTCTAGCTTTATCTATTTAGTGATTGGCCATCATTGAATATGAATTTGAGCATTAGGATTTACCTTGACGAGGGGGATTTTAATTAGGCTCTAAGATTAGGTAATATGGGATTAGATTTTAATCTAATTTGCGATTAGGATAGACATATACCTAATGGCCCCATATAATTGTTGAAGAGTGTGTTCGAGTTTTATTGCCTTTTGAGTAATTATGTTAGACATAACAAAATTTACTCAAGAGAGTTAAAAGTAGACCGACAAGACTTATAGCTATTTATACTTGAGATTAACAAAATTGATATTAAGGCTAATTAAATTAGTAAAATCAAGGTTTATGAAGCTAATAAGGGATTAGTGACTCAGGTTGCTTTAATTTAATTTTTGTGGTAGTTTGTCTATTTTGATTTTAGATTTTCTTTTCTTTTCTCTTAATTAAATTCAATTTGGTTTGCTCAACTTAAATGAAAGTGTAAAATTAATCTTAAGAAGTTTTGGTACAAAGTCGCCGTGGGAGCGATCTTTTCTTATCACTTTATTACTTGAGATGCGACCATATCTTTGCGGAGTTATAGGCTACAAAGTTTTGCCCTATCACTAGTTTGAACTGTTTTATTAGGTCAATTTGTGCTTAAGAAGTTGACTTAAGAGTATTGTACAAGGGCATCATGAAATGTAAGATTCAATAAGAATATTTTGAGAAATACATTTTAACGCATCATGTTATTTTTGTCTCACCCTTGTTCTTGTGTACGAGAATGTGCGTGCTTGTTTGGTACCACTTGAAATCGTGTTACCTTCATTTTTAACTGTTCAACAATTTCAGATTAGCATCATTGCAGATTGCACATCAGAAATGAGCATCTAAAAAAGATGCTAATTTGACATTTTCCTGTTTGTGCATATTTCATAATTGTGTGTGTTGCTTGCAATATGATATCATTATCCTCATACCCTATCATGCTGGTAATCGTTCCTGTTTACTAGTGACTGCCAGAACCGACACACTGTAATAAGATCAGTTTTTCTGTCATTGGTCTGAATATGAAATTTTTACCTGAAGTGTTAAAAAAATTATTGGTATCTAGCCAGATGAGACCTCATAATTTGCAATTGAGCTATGCATCCACAAAATCTTTGATTTCTTACATAAGTTTTTGATGGATTATCCGCGTAAATCAGAACATTTAATATAAGAACTATACAACCAGCCTAAACATTCAAAAGGCATGTGTCTAGAAAGCCTGAACTGTTGCTTTTATATAGTAAGAGATTTATTATATATATGTTAAAAAAAAGGCATGTGTCTAGAAAATAAAAAGATAATTTACGAAATTTTAAATCTGTACTATAATTTATTCAGTCCATGATCACAGCAAGATGACATTCTCCTTCCAGCCATTATCTACTTCAAAATTTTTACTAGGTCAATGAATGATGTATCAATGATTATTATTGTTGTCAATTAGCCAACAAAATGATTGTTATTCTTGTCATAAATCAAAATTTGACTAGTTTCCACTGCAAAAAGTGATCAACTAATATAAAATCATCCAATGAGTATATCACCTAGATCCTTCCAAAATTCATGAAACTACAGAGATGCTAAATGAAAGTACAATCCATGAAGAATTTTACTGCAATAATTTCAAGATGGAAAAATTTCAAGTGATCAAGCCTTTGATGAATAACCACATTAACAACTGCAAATTCAGCAGGGTTGAAGACCAGCATGGAACAACAAAGACACAGTAATATGAATCAATGTAGTTACCTTTCTACACAAGGAGCTGTTAATGCCTACGCCTTGTGATGATTCAAACCTTCAACCTCAAGATTTTGCTCCCTATTATACATGACAGAAAACATTTGACATAAGTAACTATACTATAAAATTTCTAGGAAGGATGCATTGACAGTCAACTTAGTTCCATCAATTGACTAATGACACACACATTTTAATGTTAAAACCATCTCATCAAATAATACTTTGAAGTCTAAAGCTGTTCCTATTCACAATGATTATGCTGTTTCTGTTGAAGGAAATTTGAACAAGACGAAGCTTCTCCTCCAAATGCATCCTCTGGTAGAAAGCAAAACTAAATACAACGATGCGTTCTTGAACGGACTTGAGATTTTCAAAATCAGCGACCCACAAAGTAATAATCTCGTTGGACCCAACCCCGACCTACCACCTCTTACTCTGACGTCACTGTCAATTCAGAAATCAACAAAAAGTAGCAGTAACACGGGAACCATAGTCGGCGCCGTCGTTGGTGTGTTTGCCAGCGTTGTTTTACTCTCCATTATAGGTGCTTTCTTCTTCAACAGACGAGGGATGTTACATGATTTTATTCCCAGGCAAATTCCTCAGTGCCCCCAAATCAAGTATTACCTCTAGCGCAGAAAAATATGTTGAAAAGAATGCGAAAATTAGACCCAAAATACACAATTCAAGAGAAAAGAGACAAATACTCTTACGAATTAAGGGGTTTCAGATAGGGAATTGCTCAAGGCCGTGCTGGACAATCCACCCGTCATTTTCTCTCATGCAGCCACGGAGTTGGGTCGAAATCAACGAGAATGAACCCCGGAGCCCTATTGGTCCAATTTAAGAGGAAGAGGAGAAATTAGTGTTGAAGCTGAGGAGCGACGAAGCCTCTGAGCAGGAAGAAGGAGCTGTTTCGCTGAACGTCACCAAGACGAGAGGGCGACGATGTAACCAGTGCTCCGACCTCTTCTTTTTCTTATTCTCTTTTCTTTGGATTACGGTAAGGGCTATTTTCGTAAAATAATTAACATGTCAATATTCTAAGAGATAGGATATTGTTACTACCATTTTTTATTACTACCACTTTTTCACCGTTAGATCAGAATCTTAATAGGAGAGAGAAATTATAAAGATAGATGAGATTCTGATCTAACGGTGGAAAAGTGATAGTAACATTGGTAGTAACAAAAAATGGTAGTAACAATATCATATCCCATATTCTAAATTGGCTCGTTAACCTAATTTAAGATTTGTTTAATTTATCAATCTTATATAGAATTTTTTTATTTCAACCGCTTTATATGAAATTCTCCCTATAACATAAGTGACTATGAAAATTTTATCAAATGAAATTTTTATCAAACCAAATCGTATTGATATTATTCGTTGGTATATTGATCAAAATATTATATTAATTGATATTGGATGAATTACTTAATTCAGACTTCGCCAAAAATATACGTGTATTGAAAGCTTACTATACTACTTTTGAAGTAAAATAAAATTTGAATTGAATGCTTAATTTGAAGAGACAAGAAGAACGGTTATTGTCCTGATTTATATTTTTTGAGCCAATAAAAATCACGGCACGTCCTGTAGCCATTTAATATCAAACAGCCATCAAAACTTTCTGAAATTTCACAACATGCATTAGAATTAAACTGAAATTAAAATTTGCGGGTGTAAAGACAATTGCGCTCTTACTTTATAAGTCAAATATGATTATTTTCCAAACACATGCATGAATTTACAAGTCAAATATGTTTATTTACAAGACAAATAAATGAATTTAAACACCATATTGGACATGTATAAGACAATGAGCATATTCATAATAATACATACTATTCACAGGACACATGTGAGAATTTACAAATTAAATATGTGTGTTTACGAAACCATCTTAGTCATAAGACAAGGGCTGCAATAAAGTTTCAGAAAGTTGTAGACATCTTTGATATTAAATGGCTACAAAGGGTGCGGTGAAATTTTTTCCCAATTTTGTTTCAGCATAATTCACAAATTTGTGCATGATACCTGTGCCCACTTTTAAAGTTGAAACCTAAAATATAATTAGTAATTATTTTTTTCCTTTTGCAATAATTTAATGAAACTTGTTTTTTTTTTTTCAAAAACTGTGAAACAATATAATGTAGCTCGTCAATGTAGCTTATTATTATTATTTTATTTTTTATTTTTTATTTTTTGTTTACAAAGGCTGATTAATGCAGCTTATTTTTAAACACCGAGCAAAGTATTGGAATTCAACATAAAATCAAACGTGGTGAAACTTGATTTTCAACATTTCTATTCAATCAGTTTGACTATATAACTAGTTATGTTCTGTTTCAATTTTATGACTCCAATTATTCTAATTATTTCTTCTTTTTATAGGCTCATTTTTAACAAAATTCAATTTTTGCAAACATTTTTTTCAAATAATGTTCATTTCGAAATTAAATGTACATCTTTTCTGTGATTTGATATAAAGTAAAAATACCTTCTACGTTATGACCTATATTTTGTAATGGATGACATAGAGACACAAATTATTATAAAGGGAAAAAAAGAGACTCGAGTTCATTTGTTTACCACTAAGTAATAATGATAATTCGATACCTCATTAATGTTGCTCTGCCAAGCAGAAAGAATTTTTAGAAATATTTGTAAGAAAATTCTAAATTAAAGCCACACAAGCACATACAAATCTGCTACAATATTATAAAATAATAATAATAATAATTGTTGTTGTTGTTATTAATATTTACGAGTAGATGTGTTATATTTCTAATTTAATGCTCAAAATAGTTTAGTTTCTTCTATTTCTTTGGGAGTGGATCAGTTTTGACAAAATTTAATATTCTTGCTTTTAATATATTTCAAATCATATTTACTTTGTTGTTGGGGGCTTGGTCAACTGTTTCGGCTGATATCTTAATCATCATATCAATTTATTGTCAAGTTGAGTGATGGAGCTGATCGACGTAACTTCATATTTCTGTTTTTAAATATTCTGATCAATTCATATATTAATATAGGACGAGGTCTTTCAGATCTAGGTCTTCTTATTTCTAAGAAATACATAGATAATATACATATTTTATTTCCATCATCTATGTGTCATTTGGGATAGTGTCAGAGCAGGATTTTATGTTTGTGTGTGCATAATTAGTGGAGGATTTGGGGATTCGGGGCCCGAAATTTTTTTTAAGGGAAAGTTTTAAATGCATCAAAGAACAAAAGAATAAAGACAAAAAGAAATCAGATCAGCAGGCATTTACCAATGAATAACAAAGAAAAAGAATTAATGAAATCAAAAAAAGAAGTAACGAAATCAGATCATATATTTCCCAGATGCACCCTACCAAGCTATATGAGAATGTACACATTGACAAATCAACTGTAAAAAGCAAACAAAAATCAGATCATCCTTCCATATAATGTATGCCAGTTGTGCTCATGTTTCCCATCAATGGGATAAACTATTAATAAACCTATAGAAACTTTCAAAGCATGCCAAAAAGCTGTCGAAGGTCGTCTGTAAAATTACATACCAATTCTTGCTGCAGCTTTTTATTTTGCTCAGTCGTGTAATTTTTCTCCTCAGTCACCTTTAAATACTCTATATTTGCTTTCAAGTCATCCGCTAAAAGATTGCTGCAGAAATTGTTTTAATCAACTTATCATGCAATTCTAAGACTTGAAAAGATGTAGAGCATAATTGCATAATTGCAATTCTCCAACCAATTCAACAGCATACAATGCCATGAAATTAAAAGTTTCTGTTCTTCTCCCTCTTTAAGTAGATCAGATAAGAGCTCAATAAGTAATCCAATTCAACAGCATATACAGGTAATCCAACCAATTGCATACTCTTAGTTAGATAAAAGTGTCCAATAAGTAGATCAGATAAAAGTTTCCAATTCAACAGCATATACAAGTAATTCAACCAATTGCATACTCTTAATTAGAGCTCAAAAAGTCCCTTCTCACAGATTACTCACTCCTAGCAGACGTCATTTCAAAAAAAACAATGCCAAAAGGTTGGTTGAGCAGATCTGCTTAGGACTCTAGTAGTTATAATCGTAGAAGACATAGTGAAGTTTAACTTGAGGGCAACTCCACCAAAAGTTTTAGCATGGGATCACGAACTTCCTTGAACAGCTCATAATTGATAGAGTAAAATCTAAAATTAGTTACTTTAAGATAAGCTTGGTAGCATAACAGAATCACTCAACAAGAAAAATTACAAGGCAGTGGTTCCGAGATGCAAGAATCAGACATTAACGGTAATCAAAGTCCAGAAATAGAAAATGACTAATATAATCAACTACTCTTGTGCAGCTCCTGCCTGCAATCTGTTTTTCAGTCTCATTCCTACATGCTATATGAGAATGTACACATTGACAAATCAACTGTAAAACAAAAAAAGTAAAGTCTCATTCCGGTACTTACGCTGTCGGACCCCGCCAATTACACGGGTGGTGGGATCAAGCCGATTCAAATTGCTCTTTGGATCTTTCCCTAATGCAGGTGTAGATTGGTCAACATTTCTAAATTCCGAGTTTAATTGAGACGGGTCATTCGGAGTATCATACTGTGAGCTCACTATCAAACTAGGTTTCTTGCCTGTTATGAAAGCTTCGAATACTAGGAAGCCCACAACTGGAATGATGATAAGCAACATCCAGTTAGACGAGTACGACAGAGCAGGGAATGGAGAGCAAACCAGCGAGCGAGGGTACATCTCTCCAGGGGCGACAAACCAGCGAGCGATATTTGGAGAGTAGACGAGTACGGCAGAGCAGTTGTCAAACACCTCAGGAGCCTTAGCTGCCGGACTCAACGGTGGAAGAGAGAGCAAGGGTGACAGTGCAGCGAGCGAGGGTTGAGGGCGACGGGAAGCTGTGGATCTGGAACGAGGGTTGACTGTGAGCGATGAGAGATTTGGAGTGAGAAAAAAAAGGAAGAGAGGAGGATAGCAAGGTTTGAACCGGGGACCTCTAAGGCTCTGACTAGGGTACACTTATAACCAACCTAGGAAAGTTGACATTGAATTCCTGCAAAATATATATACATTATGAAAATTTTAGTGTCTGCATTTGCCCACACTGGCACCAATGTGGCTCCGCCACTGATTTGGGACCATTGCAAAAAAACATCTTTTTATAATGATTAAAAAATAAATTTTATACCGCTTTTATAATGAGTAGATCTAGTATGTAGAAAAATATTGTTTTATACTGGTTGTATTTTACTGGTGTAGAGGTGAATTAAGGGGAAAAAAATTCTTTTCACTTTCTACTCTAATTGTTATATAGTATATACAATTAGCATAAAAATTAAGTATATGTCTTTCCCCGCCAGTTAATGTTAAGACTATATTACTCTTATGTTGTACTATATCCAGGGACGGACCCACACTAGTACCACTGTGGGCAGATGCAGACACAAAATATATATAATTTGCAAGAAATTTTTAAGTGAATGTATAGGTGGAACAGATGGTAAAGACTTTCATTATCTTCCTTCAGGTCTAGGGTTCGAACACTGAGCTTCCCTTTTCCCTCTTTTTTTTTTTTTTTTTTTTTTTTTTTTTCCAATTTCCATCGCCCATTCGCCTTCTCTCCGTCCCTAAAAGACCTAATCCCCTGACATTCCCCCAAAATTTCCATCGGCCAGCCTCTCTCCTTCCCGACGACATTTTCCCCCAAATCTCCATCGTTGCCGACGATCTCGCCTCGTCCCTCGCCCGCCGTCGCTCAGGGCTCAGGCAGCTCCCTCTCTCTCATCTCCTCAATTCCTTCCCTCTTTGCTTCTCCCATTTCTTCTCTTTCACCTGTTCCTTCGGGTAAGGCTCGTGGTAGAGGTGATTATGATTCGATTTTCTCAACAAATTTGCGTTATATATTTGTGTCTGTGTGTTTTATTTCTTCTGGGAGTTGCTTGATTGTTTTGGAGTACTTGAGATCAAAGCTAAATCCACTGTTTTGATCGATTAGTTTGATAATGCTAGTAGAGTAATGAGCCAACGTGCCTAACTTTGATCGGTTCATTCATTTGAAGAAAAGAAACGAAGAGGAAGTTTATTCTATGACTAAATTAATCATTCTTTTTTCTATCATGGGATTGCTCGTTTTATGCTTCCAAGCCATTTGCGGAATATTTTAATGCTAATCTAATTCTTCTGTCAGCTGAAAAGCACATCTTGTATATTAGTGCCTCCCGTTGCACAAACTTTGTTAATATATATTATTGCTCTTCTTTTCTTTTCTATGGAGAACCAGGCCTCGGTGAATGATTTATTAGTTCATGAAAAGATTTCACCGTTTGAACAAAAAAAATGTAATCTAATTTATTGATTATAAATATTATCAACTTTCATGCCTACTGAGAATCTTCATTCTTCAGTAGTTTTTCCTGCTTTTTTTCCCCATAAAAAATATCTGACTCGTTTTTTTCTTGACTTTGTGCAGTGCTACCCATATCAAGCGCTTCAATCACTCCTTCAGAAATGTAAGCACTCTTCGCGTTTCTCCCTTCTAAATCTGACATTTGTCAATTCCTTCTATTTTTCTAGAAATTTGTTTTGTTGTTCTTGATCCAAGAAGCATGAATCTGTTTTGTCGATTCCATCACACTGGGCAAGATGAATTTTTCTAGAAATCTGTTTTGTTGTTCTTGTATCTCATTTACATTTGGTGCATCTTTTTACATTTCGGTGTATCGGTTGTTGTTTTTACGTATTATGTGATGTTCTGAATCTGTCCAAATTTGTTTTGTATCCTGTTTCTTGTATCATTTTGTTTTGTATCGGTTGTTGTTTTTTTTTGAAGCATGAATTTGTTTCTTTGTTTCGGTGTATCGGTTCTAGTAATACAAGCATCTGTTCTGTCCATAAAAAAAAAGTTTATCGAAAATGGCTTTGGATTTTTTTGGCTTTGACTATATAGTCTCTGAATTTTTTGGCATTGAATTTGTTTATGCAAAATGACAATGAATTTGTTTATGCAAAGTGGCCTTGTATTTGTTTATGCAAAGTGGCCTTGTATTTGTTTAAGCAAAATGGCCTTGTATTTGGTTATGAAAAATGGCTTTGGATGTTTTGGCTTATAGTTTTCGATAGAGAACGCATTGACATGAGCTAGCTTATAGGTTGCAACATGTTCCCTAATCTTGTCAAACCTTTTTTATCTCAGAAATATTTCAAACGTCTAAAACCCACAAATACAGAACCCGAATCTCAAAATGAGCAACTTTCAAACAGTATTTCAATTCCATTTGTCCAAGAATCCTCCCAACCACCACAAGCATCTCAATTTCAAAGTTTTCATTCACCACCTCAAGGAAAAGTTAATATAGAAAATCTTGAAGCGGATCTAGGAAAAAGACCTTCAATTTATTCAATGACATCAAATCCTACGAAAAGAGAGGATATTCGGAGAGCTTATTTGCTCAAGGGGCCAACTCAACCAATTCTTAAACCATTCCCTTAAACGGAGCTGTATGGAAGAATGCGTAGATTCAATCCTAAGTGGTATGAAGAATTTGGTTCCTGGTTGGAGTATAGTGTATCAAAAGATGCTTGTTTTTGCTTGTATTGTTATCTACTTGATATGGAGGTTGGAGGTAGTGGTTCGACGCAGGAAGCATTTGTCGGTGTGGGGTTCAAAAATTGGCATAAGAAGGATAGAATCAAAGTTCATGTTGGAGATCATAAGAGTGCTCACAATAGATGTTATCAAGCTTGTCAAGATTTGATGAAGCAAAAGCAACATATTGAAGTTGCTTTTTCAAATATTTCGACGAACAAAAAATTGATTATCGTCTCCCTGAAAACTTCTTTAGATTGTGTTAGATTCCTACTACGCAATGGTAAGTCTTTTCGGGGAAATGATGAATCTACAAGTTCAAATCAACAAGGTTTATTCCTTGAAATTCTAAAGTTTTATTCTAAGCCAAATAAAGAGATGAGTGATGTGGTCTTAGAAAATGCCCCGATAATAACACATTGACTTCACCAAAGATTGAAAGATCTTGCTCAAGCTTGTGCTGATTTGGTATTAAAGCAATAGTTAGTGATCTCGGTGATGATTACTTTTCCTTGCTAGTGGATGAAGCTCGTGATGTTGCAATTAAAGAACAAATGGAGGTTGTACTTCGGTATGTAAATAAAAAAGGGTCCATTGTTGAACGTTTTATTGGCATAATTCATGTTTGAATACTAACTTTGTACAATCACTAAAAAGCGCGATTGATGCCCTATTTTCTAAACTTGGTTTAAGTTTGTCTAAATGTCGCGAGCAAAGCTATGATGGTGCTAGTAATATGCGGGGTGAATTCAAAGGGCTTAAGAGTTTGATTTTGGAAGACAACAAATCCGTATTCTACATTCATTGTTTTGCTCATCAATTACAATTGGCACTTGTGAAGTTTGCAAAGCATCACAAGAAGATTCAAGAATTTTTTGACATGCTTTAAAAGATGGCTACTGTTGTGGGGGGTTCATGCAAGCGGAAGGAAATTCTTCAAATGAATCAATATGAGGTAATAGTTGAAAGAATTGCTAGTGGTGAAATACCGACTGGAAAAGGTTTAAATCAAGAGACAACCTTAAAACGACCTGGAGATACTCGTTGGGGTTCCCATTTTGGTATGGTTACAAGTGTTATCTCATTATTTTCTCCAATAATTTCCTTGATGAACTTATTGAAGACGAGCCGAAAAATGATACTGCAAGATCCGATGCAGGTAGCATTTTGTATGCCATGGAGGATTTTGAATTTGCATTCTTGTTGCATCTTATGAAATTGATCTTGGGGATTTCTTATGAGTTGTCACAAGCACTACAAAGAAAAGATCAAGACCTTTTAAATGCAATTGGTTTAGTGAAGGTAGTCAAGTGTCGTTTACAAGAGGTGAGAGATAATGGTTTTGATGAATTGCTTCAAGAAACGAACATTTTTGCCAATAAATATGATATTGACATTCCAAATATGAATGATGTTTATTGTCCTAAAGGGAGATCAAGATGCAGATTGGAATCATTCACATTCTTCCACTACTTTAAGGTGGAGTTATTTAATACAGTGATTGATACTCAGATTCAAGAGTTGAATGATCGATTTGATAATGTCAATACCAAGTTGCTTGAGTGTTTGAGTTGTCTTAATCCTCGTGATTCATTTGCTAATTTTAACAAAGAAAAGTTGATTGAGTTTGCTAGATTCTATCCATTGGAGTTTGATGAGCTTGCAGATATTCCTTTTCGTTTTCAAGTCTCGATAATTTTATTGTTGATGTGAGAGTTGATTCGATTTTGGCAATTTGCAAACAATTTCCTTGCTTTGAAGATGGTTGAGAAGGGAAAGGATATTGTTTATCCACCTGGTCTATTTATTAATAAAGTTGGCACTTGTTCTACCGGTAGTGTAATACCCAAAATTTTCATGTATCTTAAAAACAATATTTTTGATAATTAAAGCCTATTTAAAATAAGGCGAATATGTGGTCTCAAATTTTGAGACATGTTTATTTTATTCTTTAGGCAATTTTTCCCTAGAATTAGAGTAGCCAATAATTTAAGGAATTTTATTAGGCATCATAAAATACCATAAATGCAACAAACACCATATTTAAATTATGGTTCATATGGAGATGAAAATACTTAAGTATATTTAAGAGAAATTAATGACAATTAAAGACCAACCAAACCTTCACTAAATTAAATAAATTGTGCAAATCTTCATAATTAATCAAAGGGTATTAAACACTCATGTTCATAATTTATTAGGAGACTAAATTTTCTAATACCTTATAATTAATATTTAGATCATATTTAAGTCACAAAAGGCCATAAAGAATTATCAAAACACTTGAAACAAGTAAGGGACAATTACCAACAATTAATGAGCAATTAAAATTACACTAATGGAATATTTAGGTAATTCTTTACAATTAATACTAATTGTCATCAATTAAAGGTGTGTTAAGCTAATTAAAAACCAAGAACCAATAAGGGGTTAAGTTTAGCACTAAATGAATTATTAGCAATCATCAACTACTCTAAAAACCCCTAATACAAAAATCAAGAGGTAATTAAGTTTGGGATTAAGATGTTAATCAAATGTTAATCAAGAGTTGAAAAGTCAACCATTTCAACTATAATCTAAAGGCTAAGAATTAATCTCATAAAAGCTTATCCAAAGGCCCTAATCAATTCTAATAAAGCCTAATCCATGTGAATAAGTGGATAGCCAATGAGATAGTCCCCACATGCAATTAATTAAATGCATCAAAACTCAAAAAAGATGAAGCAAGTGGGGTGCGGTTGTGGCAAGAGAAAAAGGAAGAATGAATTGTTTAAATTATCAAATACACACATGCAAGTTGAGTCATAAAGCAAACATTAATAACATGAAGACTTTTGGGGCATTTGGAAGAGGATATAAAGTGAAGTGGAAGAGGATAAGCCAATGGGAGAATAAAGCATAAAGTGATTAGATTAATCCATGGAATTAATTTAAGACATAAGCAAATGGAAACCTATACAAAATAAATTGTATCTTGAAATCTCTTAACCATAACTTAAATCTAAGAAGAGATTATTAACAAGCATAATTCAAGCTTGAAGTTGACTATAGCCAAAGCTATTTCCTCAACTTTTGAGGATTTTGCACAATTGAGAAAATAGGTGATTATGGTCTCTAATTAAAGCTAAAAATCCCAAGAGTTCAAAACCAAAAAAAAAATTTGAATCAAACTTCATTTAGACCTCAAGTGAATTTTTATCTAGTGAAGTGCAACACAAAAATTAGAAGAAGCAACTTGTGGCTTGGAAAGAAAGCAAGAGCACATGGGATAGTTTGCAAAAAGTAAAAATGGAAGAGGATAGGGAGAGAGAAAGGGGGAGCACGGTTTTGGGGTCTAAAAGGTGAAGATTTGAGCTCCCAAAATGACTTAGATCCAAGGGCTAACATTCAAGATGAATTAAGTTTGAATTAATTGCCAAATTGCCACCCCAAACTACTATAAATAGGGGTCCTTGGGCTTCATAATTCTTCACCAATTCACAAAGCAACAACATCTGAAATCTAGAGAGAAAGTGAGAGTGAGAGCCCTGAAGAAAGAAGGAGCAAAGTTCTTGGTAAGTTTTCTAGTTCTAGCTTTAAGTTCTTTAAGTTTTAGTTCTTAAATTCTTAGATAGAAGTAGCTTAGATCTTAAATATGCTAGGATAATTTTATTTAGATGTTTTTATGGTTAAAATTGGCTCTATTTCGAAAAATTGATAAAGAGGAAGTTATAGAAAAATTTCTGGAAGAAAATCATCAAAGTAACGAAGTTAAAGCGAAATTTCATCGGTTTGGAAATTCTGAAGTCAGCCATGAAAATGCCAGAAGTTCATATTGAAAACATGATCAAAAAATTCTGGGAAAATTCATGGATAAATTAGACATATAGGGATTTTTAAATATGTCAAGAACATGTTAACATGATTTCTGAACAGTGAGATAAACATTCTCAAAGTTAGGCTACGAATTTCTAGAAAAATTCTGGGCAGAGGTTCAAAACTTAAAACCTGGGAGTGATTCGTGAAATCTGGGCAAAGGTGATTATTTTTACTTGAAAATAGACATCCTAAGGATTCCAAGGAATTTTACGGATCCTCGTTTCGATTTTTCTAGAATTAATTATGATTTTTCAAAGTTAGACGAAATTCTGCCCAAATTGGTACCAGCGTTGTTCTACGAATTTTGAGGGAATAAAGTGAAAAACAAATGTTTCAAGGGCAAAATAGTCAGTAGTGGCCAAAATATCTCTTAGGATATTATTTGTAGATTAATAAATTCGATATTACCGTTATAGGATAAACGCGATCACAGTCCAACCGTCAACGTACCAACATCACCGATGAAGGTACGGACGCGTACTGTAACACTAACTCTGATGTTTACTGTATACCTATATGTGATAGATATGTTCATAAACTGTGACTCTATTTTTAAAAGAATTGTTCATACATGTACAGCTTTATACGGGTTATAGTCATGATAACGCCGTTGAGTTTTCCTAGCGCTTAGGACACGATAGGCCATCGTGGCACTGGTGAATAGTGCGGCGTAATAACATTCATATGTGGTGGGTGTGTTGTTATTACTTTTTATATGTGAACATAGCTGTGATGTCATGAGATAACTGTCATACATAACTGTACATGAACATGAGGTTAACCGTTACACGAGGTTCAATGGGTATTGAACCTCGGCTCTCACCTTAGCCGGTTCCGGAGTGAACAGGATCGAGGACGAGAGGTAAACGGCCGATGTAGGAGACGGCCGGGGAAGCCTTTTTGATTTGTACTTGAACAATGATAACATTTGGAAAATTTTGTATCGCTGTTAACAGCCAACTCTTACACTACGGTGGATGTTTATCGATTACTCTTCTAAATACTATTTACTTCCGATGCTCTACTCTGATCAAATAATTCTGAAAACGCTTCCGAAAATTGGGATGTTACAGGTAGCAACTGCAAGTGTTGAGCGGGTTTTTTCTGCAATGACTATTGTTAAAGATAAGTTGCGCAACCGGATGAGTGATGATTGGTTTAACTCGTGCATGCTAACTTATGTTGAACGTGATATATTTGATACGATTGCTGATGAAGATATAATGCAATATTTTCAAGGAATGAAGAATTGAAGAATGCTTTTGTAATCTTTCTGATGTAAAGGTTAGTTGATTCTTGATTATTATTTTTCTATGTTAAGTTTTCTTTTCTTTTATTGTTTATATTCTTTTGTTTTTTAATGCGTTTAAAACTTTCCTTAAAAAAAATTTTCGGGGGCTCTACCCCTGAACCCCCGCATCATACTACTAATTGTGCACCCATAAACCTAAAATCCTGGGTCCGTCACTAACTATATCTACAAGTTGCATAGATTGGAAAATCCAAAATAGTTTGCATGAGGAATGGATGCAAGCCAAGTAACTAATTGAATTGAAAAAAATATGAATTTTGTGTTACTCTTATTTCAAAACTCTTTTCTATTATTGCTATACTTTCCAATATTTTTATTGTTTTAATGTTTTTGAGTTTGGAAAAAGTTTGCAAAATTGTTCTTTAAAAAAAAAAAAAAACAAAACAAAACACGCAAGTCGATCTCCTTTAATTTGGTGCTGGCCTTATCAAATGATACAAATGATATTTTATATTTATGACAAGTAATACTCTACATAAATATCCGAATTATCATTTTTTAATAAAAAATTATCTTCAGATATTATATTTGTTTGATTTTATCACTTCCATATAAATTTTAATTTATGAATTTATATAATTTAATTTATTTCATATAAATATAAAATATAAAATTCATAAAAACTTCAGTGCTAGCTCCTCAACATTTATTGTTTAGGATATTTGTGGAAAATTGTATATGCATAATATAAATAGTTTACCCAACCAATGATCAACAAGTTTCTCATCTATATTTTGAACTATAATATATTTTAGGGAAAATTATAATGAAGGCCCTAAGAAAAATAATATTTATTAAGAAGGACCATAAAAATTGTAATTATTATGAAGGACTAGAAATTAAAACGTTAAAATAGAAAGACTAAATTGCCCTTATTAGTCAGATTTCCTATATCCTCTCTAACTAAATCAGAATCTAATCTAAAGTGATTGATGGACAATGACAAATAGAGACACAACCAATCAACAGATCTATTCACCCTTCAAGTTTCTTCAAAACATCACTGTGAAGTTGTAACATCCCCATTTTTCATGTGCCTCAATGTAAATTCATTTACATATATAAATTTTTATGAAGTCATGTATGATAAATATTTATTTGCATGAAATAATCAAAATAGGATGATGAGGATGTGAAATTATTTGTTTATGTGTAATTAAATAGTTATGGTTTGAGACAACCTTAAGTAAGAGATGACTATAGAAGTCAAAACATATTATATTTTCCCTTTTTACCCTTAGGCAAAATGTTAATAGAAGAAGTAGAGAAAAGAGCATAAAATTCCAAAAATGCCCAAGAAGGTGTCATAGACTTAATCAAGGATTATGAGCTATTGGGCTAAGTAGGAAAGACAATTCTTAAAACCCAAAAAGGAGGCCTAATTTACATAGGAGTGGATGGAGAAAAAAATGCTCATGAAAAAATGGGCAATTTAGAAGCCCAAGCATTGAAGAGTGAAAATAATTGCATCATGCTTAAGTAAGCTTGTCATCCAAAAAGCAAGACAATAAAGAAAAATTTGTTCTCCCATTAGCTAATGAAGGTCTAGAGCTGGGAATCAAGGCCAGCCCTACGGGGCTGAGATAAGGAAAACATATGTTTTTCAAAGCCCTACCCGATAGTACCGGGACCGGGTGGCCCTACGAGGGCCTGAAAATTACTATTTCAAATTTTAACTATTTTTTTCTGGGCTTTTTCTAAAGAAATATAATTAGTAAATTGCAACTATTAAAGTTCTAATCTATCAAATAAATATTATCAACATTAATATCTAAACAATACAAATCATTCAACAAATAAACGCATTCATTAATTAGTAATAAAAAACAAACCATTGTCCATAATTGCCTCACATAAAACGTAAGAAGCATTAAACTAAGCAACATTAAATAACTCACATAAAATATAAAAGCATACCACTATCATTGTCAACTGTCACCTTCTTCATTGCTATCATCAATTTCATAGATATTTAATTGTGCTTCACTTTGAGCGAAGGCTATCCTTCACTCTTTGACTATTTTTTTAAAAAAAATGAAAATGCTACGATATGGGGGCCTAACGGGCCGGCCACTATGAGAGCCAATTTCAAATTTCATGCTTATTTTTTAAGCCCGAGCCCTATAAGACCAGGGCTTAAACAGGCCGGCCCGATGGACCTGGCCCGATTTCCCGGCTCTATGAAGGTCACAGTTTTGAAGAGGAAAGAAGAGGAAAAAAAATACAATCATTATCATTACACCAAACCAAGTACAACATTAATTGAACAAGTGAGAGACATTGGGAAAAATACATTTTTTCTCCAAAAATCTGCCCATATCCATGTGCTCCCAGGCGAGAAAGAGAAGGAAAAGAAAATAATAAAATCTCCCTCATACCCATCAGCTCATCACGTGAAGAAGGAAGATGAAGAGAAAAAAAAATGAATGAAATGATCCCCTAAGTCAACATAATAACCTAGCGGCCTAAGAGAGTTGTGGAAGAAATTTGAGATCACATTAATTGTGAGAGAAGGGAGAAGTGACATAAAGAAGGAAGAGGAAAGGAAGAAAACATCTCCCTCCCATCAGCTAAGCCACGTACATGAGGGAAGGAAGAAAATAAAATTTAGTTAATTTAAAAAGCAAGAGGAAAAAACAAGAAAGAGAAAGTAGCTAGCTTGGAGGGCAAGTAGGAATTTAACACTTTAAAAACTCATTTCCTCTTCCATTTGGGGCAGCTGATACGTTGAGAGGGAGAGAGAGAAAGGAGCATAGGCAGTGGTGGAACGCCTCAATAGCTAGTTGGGGCCTTCTAAAATCTTCTAAATTTTTTAAAATATATGTATATGTTATATAATATTTTATTTTAGCCATTAATTTGACCCCAACTAATATCTTATCAAGGCCCTAGGTAGTCTTTTAAAATTTTTAAAATATATGTATTCATTATATAATAGTTTATTTTGGCCAATAATTTAGCCCAATTAATATTTTACCTTCTCTCTCACACTTGTTGTTTTGACATTTTTCCCTTTTCTTTTTCTTTTTCCCTTCTTCCCGCTCAACGTAACTCACACGCTTCCTCCACTCTGCTCTGCTCTGCTCTGTCGTCATCTGTCTGTGCTTTCAGGGTGTGTTTAGTTTGAGGGGAGGGAGTGGGAGGGAAAGGAGTGGAAAGTAAGGAATTGACCAAATTGCCATTAATGAAGGGAATATTCTTTTTTGTTAAGAGTATATTTGTGGAATAATGAAAAGTTTCCATGGGCTTTTTGGTAAAGAGGAGGACAAAGATCAGCCCCTCCCCTCCCCCTCCCTCTCCCTCCCTCAAACCAAACTAGCCCTCGGTCTCCATCCTCTACGGACGGGCCCACGGTACACGCTTCCTTAGTTCGTCTTCCTCCACTATCCGTCGCCTCCATTGTTATCTGCGGCTTCTCTTGGCTCCTATGTCATCTCATTGATCAACGGCTTCGGGATATCTTCGCCGAGGCGGAAAACAGTCCTCCATTGATCTCCCTCGGGTGGCCATCGTTGGCGATCGAGTAGTGGTAAATCAAGCGTCCTTGAGGCTCTTGTCGGTCGGGACTTCTTGCCTCGTGGAAATGATATTTGCACCGGGAGCCCTCTCTTGCTATAGTTCGTACGACTAAGAGGAATCTTGATGGCACGAAAGAGGAATATGGCGAGTTTACGCATTTGAACGGAAGAAGTTCTCCAATTTCTCTTAGATTCGCGGGGAAATTCGGTGCGTTGATGCTTTTGTCGTTATCGTGATTTGTCTCCTTTTTTGAGTGGAAATTGCTTGTGTTTTTAGTGAGGGTAAATAAGTGTGAAATATTGAGCGCCAGTAAAGGTCGTAGCAGCTATTGCTTGGGAGTGCCTTCCCCCCTTGGTTATCTCATTTTGATATTGATAATCTCAAGGTAATTCGTATATCCTTATTGTTGATATTATGATTTTACAACTTCCAAAGTTTCAACTTGTAGCTATAGTGTAGCAAACTGATTTAAGGATATGATGATATGATACTTGTTGACATATTAAACTCTGTTCTCGCTTCGAGAAATGGAATGCAAATAAAGAGAAGTAATCGATGAACTGAAAGGAGTATTTTCCTTATTGGTTTCCATTTGCATCATCCATATTATTGAAGTGTTACATCCACAGAGGGATATTTTAAATAATTTTATTAAATTTCATTATACATGTAATTATTATGTTTATCTAAGTGATATCTTTAGGACAATGTTTGGTTTATTACTCATTGGCCTATGAGAGGAAAGTAAAATTCTTGTTTAAGATACCTACTGAGAAAAGTTTAGTATCATCTTATATTTTGTTTTGATTTATAATTGTCGGTTATTATTTATTTGTATGTTCAATGTTATGTTATACTATTTAGTAAATAGTTCAATATATTTATTTTTTGGCCGGGCTAAAAAAATATTTCCTAGTTCCGCCACTGAGCACAAGGAACTCAAGAACACAAGAGAATACAAGGCGTAAGAGAAGATTGAAATTAGGTAAGGTCTTGAAGTCTCAATCTATTTCTTCTACTCTTCCTACTAAAGGTTAAGATTTAAAGAGAAACCTTTCTTGGTATTTTTTTTTTTTTTTTTGGGGGAAGGCTGAAAGGTGAAGAGGGAAACACAAGAATCAAGAGGTCTAAGGTTGTTGAAGAGCTCACACAAGTAAGTTACTTTGGAACTCCCTTATGATTTCTAAATTCTTGGTGTTGATGATGGTTGTTCTCTTGAGCATATATGTTGTAAAACCCTAAAATTCATATTCATTATAAACATTATATGTTGGTAAGTAATACCTATTAGAAATAGGTGAATATGTGGTCTCAAAATTGAGTAACATATTTATGTTAATTTAGGGAATTTTCTCTAAGAATTAAGGTAATCAAAAACCAAATTCTCTAATTTTATTTTGGGATCATAAATTGCCCTATAATTATTGAATTAATCCATGGTGCATAAATAGCCATGAAAAGCTAAAAAGTTGTGAGGAAATAATTAAACCAATTAGAGAAAATTGCCAACAATTAGTGGATAATTCAATCTATGTTAATTGAATTATTTTCATAAACATTCACAATTAATTTAGTGGCATATATTAAAGGCATAATTAAGGATGTATTACCTTAATTAAGAAACAAGGGCTAGTAAAGGGCTAGGATTAGCATAGAAGTGGTTTCTAATTAATCTTAGAACCAATCATATTTTGACAATTACACTTAACTACTTTATTAGGGATGCTAATTAAGATTAGATATGGAGGGCTAAGATTAAATTTAATAAATCCAAATCCAAAGGCCTTAATTAAGCCTCATAAAGCTTAATCCATGAGAAAAGGTTTTGACCAATGAGAGAAAGAGAGAGAAAAAAGAATTAAAGCAAATTGGATAATGGTTTGAAATCCAGTAAATATCTGATAAAACTCAAAACAACAAATAAAGTGAGAATTTATACAAATTTAAATAGTTGTGAAGAAGTAGGAACCTTGGAGAAAATATAAGGACTTATCCGGAACCCACATAATTTAACCTCGAAAGTAAGTCTAGTAAAGGCTATTTTTGCAAACGTTGAAGAATAAGCTTAGTACAACCAGGGAAATCTAATTAGACCATAAATCTTGATATCCAACTACTAATCAAGATACATACACGAATTCAAAAGTATTGGTAATTGATCAAGCAACCAAAAATAGATTTCATTAAAGTAAATTAATCAACAATGACACCTAAGCTTTGATGATGTCATCAAGATGACATCACAAGGATGACATCACAAGAGCACATGCTTTATAATGAAGGGTGAGGATTAAAACTTCTTGATTAAGTTTAGATCTAATGGTTGAGATTAAGGAAGAGGCAAATGGTGGGGCCCACATTGGGCTTGAGATTACCATTTTAACCTTGAGATTTTCCCTATAAATAGAGGCCTTGCCTCTCCTCATTCTTCACACCAAATCAACCACCAAGTGGTGATTCCTAAGAAGGAGGAAGAAGTTCAAGAGCTTCAAGAGGTAAGCTTGTCTTTAATTTTTAGTTTCTAGTCTTTAGTTTTTAGAATTCTTAGATAGAAGTAGTGTAGATCTTAGATATTCTAGAATAAATTTTATTTACATGTTTTTATGGTCAAAATTGGCTTAGTCTTGAAAAAATGATGAGAGAGGTTATATAGCAAAATTTTTGGAAGGAAATCATCAAAGTAACGAAGTTAAGCGAAATTTCATCGGTTTTGAAAATTCTGGAATCAGTGATGAATATGCCAAAATTTCATATTGAAAATATAGTCTCAAAATTCTGGGAAAATTCATGGCTAAATTAGACTCATAGGGATTTTTAAATATGTCAAGAACATGTTAAAATGATTTCTGTACAGTGAGATAAAAATTCTCAAAGTTAAGCTACGTTTTTCTGGAAAAATTCTGGACAGTGGTTTAAGATCATTAAACTGGGAATGAATCACGAATTCTGGGTGAAAACCAATATTTTTTCTCAAAAATAGACATCCTAAGGATTCTAAGGAATTTTACGGATCCTCGTTTCGATTTTTCTAGAATTAATTATGATTTTTCAAAGTTAGATAAAAATCTGTCCAGAATTCTGGACCAGCGTTTTTGAAGAATTAAATGTGATAAGTTAAGAGATAATCCTACCAAGTGTAAAAAGGTCATTAGTGACTAGGATATCTGCTAGGAAGTTATTGGGAATTAATAGATATGACATTACCGTTATAGGTTGAACACGATCACAGTCCAAACGTCAACGTACCGACATCATGACTAAGGTACGTCCGCGTACTGTAACTTTAACTCTGATGTGTCTTGTATGCATATATGTGATAGAATGATTTATGAAGTGATGGACAAGACTAGGTCTTGGGCCAGGCACTGTGACTAAGTTTATGGGGCTTAGATCACCTACTTATACATTCAGCTTTATACGGGTTATAGTCTTGATAATGCCGTTGAGTTTTCCTAAGCGGCGAGGACACGATGGGCCGTCGTGGCAGGTTAGTGCAAACGGGGATGACTTTACATGTGCTGTGTGCTATGTACTGTTTATATGTTAATCTTGCATATGCTGTGTGCTTATGTATTGATTACTTTGTAATGTCATGAATATCTGTCATCCATATCTTTTGTATTACACGAGCATGAGGTTAATCGTTACGAGGTTCAATGGGCATTGAACCTCGGCTCTTAACATAATGTCGTGGTCGGGGACCCAGGATCGAGGAGAAAGGCAAGCGGCGCATAGGGACTCAGCTGAAGACTTTCTTCTTTTATTATTCACTTTTGAAAACACTCGGTATAACGTACCGCTCGTAATCGGCCCGGACTTACGGCATTTTAAATATAAATATCGATTACTCAATCACTCCGATGTTCTACTCTGATGAAGAAAAAAAATTTATTCCGCTTTCGAAAAATGGGGTGTTACAACTAAATGGGTTTATTTTGTTGAGGAAAGGAATGAATAAAGGGTCAAGCTTAAGATTTAAGGTCTACAAAGAAAGATTAGTCATGATATAAGAAGATATGAAGCTAGAATAAAATTTGGTATTTTGTTGATTAAATAATAAATTTCGTGCAGCTGAGTTTTCTTGATTATATGAGTTGATTTTTCTATTTTTGAGGATTCTAAAGTGTTTAAAATGAGATTTTATATAAGGATGAACTTAGATTAAAATTTTGGAACCCTAAATGGAAGTGTGAAAAACGTTGGAGTGCTGTTTCTAGAAATTTCTGTGGAGTCAGTCACCTTCTTCATGATATTTGACCTAGTAAATTGATTTTAAAAATTATGAAATTTTGCAGGGAAAATTAGACATCTCAAGGATTAATTTGGTATATAATTTGTATTTTTCTGAATTGTTTGCTAAGAGAAATAAATGTTTCAAAATGGCCCCTGAAAATTGGGAATTATTTCGGACAGCAGGGGTATTTTAGGCTATGGATGAATTTTCCGACTTGGTCTGGCCCAAATGAGTATTTTTTTGTTGAAAATAGACATATTAAAGGTCATTTAGGATTTGGAATCAACCCAAAACTATTTTTCTAGATTTAATTATGAAGTTTTGAAATTGGGCCTTTATTTCTGGAAATTTCAGAATAAGGACGAAAATTAAGAGAATATAGGCCTATATTAAATTCCTTAATAAGAAAAGAAATTTAGTAAAAATGAACCCATTAATTGGGCTTATCTTAAATTATCAAAGAAAATATTTATTGAGGTGGAATTAATTTTATTTATATTTTATTATTATTTTAGGTTTAATTGTAATCTTTTGTGCGAGAGAAATTATTTTTAACCGTAGTCGACGCCGCTTATGTGTGACTTGTGTATGTATGTTTTTCCATGTATATTGCATATGTTCGGTTATCATTCATCTTCCAAGTGCTATGGAACCTTTAACATGCAAAGTGTGTATAAACGGGCCTTGTTGTGTGCCGTGTCGGCAGTCTGTGTTGTGTGCTATTAGGATTGCTAGTTTTGGATTGGCTGTGTACCTTGCTGTATGCATGATACTGAATGAGATGTGGTTTGAATTATTTTTATTCATGGTTTTCTTACATGCTTTGTTATACATTTTATATGAAATTAACGGTTACTCTGGGATTCAATTTTGAATCCTAACCCTTTTTAAGTCATCTGGCAGTTCATCGAGACCGGAGTAAGGAGATAGAGGTAAGGCTCCGGAGCTAGAGTAGTGTGGAGGTGGGTGTTGGTGATAGTTATTTTTGGATATTTATTTTGGTTATCGGATGACTGTGTTATTTTATTTTAGGCCTATCAGGCATCATTATCCTAGGATAATCGTATATTTTAATCCCTTTGGGGAAATATTTATCTTTCCATATTGTTATCAGTATGTTATTGTCCAAATCGAAGTGTGCTCTGCTACTTATACTCTGATGTGTGACATAAATTAACCTGGGAAAATAAGCTAAAATTAAATAAAAGTAAATGATCACACTACCTGCTACCCAAAAGAGCGAGGTCGGTAGGTATGTAGTGTTCACTTCTAAAGGCCTTGACCTCGGGGACATTGCCATCCTCTCCGGAGGCCACACCATCGGACTCGCCTAGTGTTTCACCTTTAAAGGAAGTTCGTAATTGGGAGTTGAGTTTGGTCAATCACACAGGGATTCTAATTTGTCATTATCCATCAATTACTCCATTCGATTTAGTTAGAGAGAATATAGGAAATTTGGCTTAGGGAAATTTATTCTTTCTATTTGTATGTTTTAATTTTTGGTCCTTCAATATAATTTCTATTTTTATGGTCCTTTTTAATAAATATTATTTTTCTTAGATCCTTAATTATAATTTTCCCTATATTTTAACCATCAATATAATGTTTGGAATATAATTAGAGCAGATTCAGTTAAAGTATATATTCTCAAACAGTATATGTCTCTCTCTATGTACATTTTGTATATTTATGAGAACGATATCATACAATACCAGCAACAGTTGGAATAACATTTACAAAAAAACAAAAAACAAGATCAAGGGACCATATGTCAAATGATCTCTACATCCATGAAGTAGATCATGCAGAATCATAATGTTTACCTAATATATCTGGTGAGCGAGGAGCCTCTATTTATTTATTTATTTTTGGCTTAAATGTTAGCCTCTCTATAGAAGTAGTCAAAATTGACCATCTAGTAGTATATTTACTTTTTTTAGATTGTATTAAAGAGGGGCTCACATTCCAAAAGATGAGCATGTAGTGCTCATCCCTCTAATTTTGGGGTGCGTACCCTTTTTTTTATAAATATTTATTTAGATTAAATTATATGTTGCAACTTGAAATATTTTTTTACACCCAATATCTCTAATTAATTAATTTCTAGTCCTATATTCAAAAATATTTTTCTTTAACACTAGTATCTTGAAATATTTTTTCCAGTAGCACTATTTGAAATATTTTTTCAACACCCAGTATCTGAAGTTAATTAATTTTTAGTGCATGGAGTATTTTTAAAAAAATTAAAAAGCCCCTTTTATTCGGGGATGAGCATTAAATGCTCATTTTTCGATGAGCATGGAATGTGGTCCTGAGAAATTAAAACATGTTACAATGGTACAAGAAGGCCTCATAAACGTTGACTTGTGGGAATTTTTCATTTTAGCAAAGGTTGAGGCATTCAAGAATGCTTAGGAGCTTAGCAGAATTGCACATATATAACGTTTGTTATTGATCATATATGACGGTTCCAAACTATAATATATTGAAGACATATATAATGATTTTTTGTTAAAAACAAAAATGTATTAACTTTATTATATAGTTATTTTGTAATTTTTATTTAGTTTTACTATTAATATATATTATATAAGACACAATATAATCATTGGTAATAATAAGATAATAATATTAAATAAAAAACTTATATTTTAAAAATCAATATAGTATTCAAAATTAATCAATACATTATCAATAATATCATATAAATTTAAAAAATTAATCCCTTAAACACTCTCACAATATAACATTATCTTATAAGATTTTGAATTCTAAAATAAAATCAATAAATAAAAAATTTCACAATATTTCCAATGCCTTTGTTGTAGATTGTCCATAGATCACGTATCAGTGCTGCAAGAGTTCTGATCACATATATCCTTTAACTACAATAAGATATTATAAATATGAAAATAACATATGTGTATGTGTGTGTGTCTATATCTACACACACAGAGAGATGTGTGTGTGTGTTCGCGTGCATGCGTGCATGTAATATTTTGAATTTTGAGCCCTTATAATTGAGAATAAGCCTAAATTAGGCAAACGGCTAAGTCCAATTCAGAAAGAGTCCCAATAATAGCGAGAGATAGAAAGCCTCTCGAGCACTAAGTAATTCGGCTATACGGTCAAGATATACCTAGTACATATAGGTCGTGGAATTAAAGTGCCAAGTGCAGAAGGGCACATAACACTTATACGGTGTTCGTCAGTGGATAGAAAGTTGCCACTCAACTATATCTTAAGGTATGAGACGATTAGTTGGGTGAAAATATGATGATATAAGTAAGCATACGACATTTCTAGGCTAGATGGATGAGCCCTGTATTTATGAGAAGACATTAGTACATGTTGTCGTTTGGCAGGCCTCGATAAATGTGTCCCCTAGCAAGAATCCCTAGTACGCCTCAAAAACCATGCAACACTATACACAAAACTCCTTAAAAAACCATGACACACATACCCCTTCCACATTGACACATGGCACCATATACACATTGACACCTCACACTCACTTGCAATATAACACCTAACACACACATGCAACTTGACACTTGGCACACACATGCACTAAAAACATTCCTCCTCCCTCCTAGAATCAGATTACACACTTTTCCCCCTCTCATTCACGTCAACCCTCCCCCTCCCAACAATAAGATTTCTGTCAACTTTTCCTCTCTCTCTCCTCTCTAAACCGTCCTCTCCTCCTTCTTTAAGAATAAATGGCTGTTATTTAAGATATTTAAGAATAAATTGCCTTGTTATCTAACTTCATTTCAATCTGTATATGTTGTTATAGTTATTATTGGAGTCTGTATGTTATTTATAGCTCCCATCATGAACACTATCTACTGGTTTGATTCCTTGGGTCACTGGCTAAATGAATAAATGAAATTGATCCATCTACAACATGTAAGTTAATTTGTTTGTAAAGCATTGATTGTTGACTTAAATAAATTGTTTTAATATCTGGTGATTTTCATTTTAATGATAGTGCACTTAAGACATATAGACTACGGGTGGGACACGTGAAGGTAAAGGTAGAGAGGCGAATTAGTGTTTTTATCTGAGAGTAAGCAGTTTGAATGCAAGTTCTTTCATTGACAATCAATTTAGATATGCTTTTATTTATAATTTTATCCATTTGCTTTCGATTTATAGTGCCATCAAGAATCAAGGAGAACTGAGTGTAGATATTATGTTATACTTTATATGTATAATATCATTTAGAGTGGAGTTACTACAAATTTTGAACAGGTAATCACTTCTTCATTCTCAAATGATAATATTTTTAGTGTTGTAATTGAATTGTTAATTATTTTATTCAATTGATTGATTTATCTTAGCTTATTTTTCAATTTGCAGATTTTTTGTAATGACGACACCTCCTTGGATGGAGACATCAATTTGGTTTGAAATCTTTTGGTAGTACACCTTGTTCAACTCACATATGAGTAAACTTTATTTTGATAAATAGTTTATTTTAGCTAGTAGTTGTTTAGACAAGTTTTGGACACTTTGTGGTGTTTATTTTATATTGTAGTAGTAGTTAACATTTTGATTAGCTAGTGCCGGATGTTTGTGCTATTTAAAATAACAATTTAGTTTATGAAAAAGTACTAGATTATGTTTCTATACAAGGTTTATTGCTGGATAGTGAAAAGTATAAATCAATTTTTTTTTAAAAAAAAAAAAAAATCCTTCTAGCATCAGTAAGTATGCGACTTACAACCCCTAAAAGTTTACAAAGAAGAGTAACAATTCAACGGTCAAGATCAATGGATGGGCAAGATGGCTATGTTTTTAAACTTAGGACAAAAATGAGACCAAAAAACTTAGGGTGACCCGAGTGCTCCTTAAGCTAAACTTTCATGGCTAAAATGATATTTAACCCTAAAATTAAATGAGATTTTTCATGCGAGAAAAAATATAAGGAGTCACATTTAAACATTAATTAGATAGTAAAGTTGGTAAAATAAACATTAATTACCTATTTTAGTTACAATAATTGGTATTTTCAAATTTAAATTAATCTCACTCCGGTCCCATGGGATTTCATTGTAATCGATGATTTTAAGGGACCTAGTTGTGACTATTTCTCTTACATGGGACCTAGTTGTCATTACCCCTAGATAATAGTTTTATTTTGCGTATTGATAAAGAACATTTATTGCCTTGTATAATAATAGGCATGCTTTTTTCCATTTTTTTGTTGATAATAATTTTTAAAATTAATAATTAAAAGATTAATATTTTTATATGCATGGTTATCTAACTAGGATAGATTCGAGTATTGTCAAACCCAATTTGAAGTAGCTCTTCTAAAGACGTTTTCTACATTCACATAGTCAAACTCAACGTCGTGCCTAAGTGGCCAAAAGTCCTTCCACTAGAATCAACACTTGATGGTAATTAAAAGATTAATTTTTATATGTTGTGGTTCCTCTTTTTCAAGATAAAAAAAAAATGGTAATCCAGTGCCCAAGGCTCCCACTATATAGGATATGGAGAAGTATAGATGTATACAACCTTACCCCTACAAGTGGAGAGGCTTTTTCCATCTCTTTTTTAAGATAAAAGTATTTAATTTAAAATTTTTATCAGTAAAATTTAAACTGCTGAATTGAATCTGGATTATTGATATTTATTATTTTTCATCCTCAATTTATTCTTATTTCTCACATGTCGATGGAAAACAATGTTATACAAAGGATTATACTGAGAACTATAAGTTCTCATATACCAGTTATAATGTAATGAGAGTTCATATTTGGAGAAATTATGCTGGATTTTCTAAATATATATTTTTTGTAATGATAATATTAATTATCTCAGAAATTTAAGTTAAGTTGTTCTTTTTATTGCGTTATAATTATAAATTTAATTCGTATTTTAAACTAAAATACACTTATGTGAGTCAAATATATATTCAAGGTTTCATTCACATACACACACAAATATATATATATATATATAGAGGCATGAAATTGTCTCATCGAATTTTTTTCAAGAAAGGGTTAATATAGAATAACATTTTCAATCTTACTTTTTACTATAATAATTTACTTTTGTAAAATACTTTAATGTCTGTAGAATTGTAAAGAGCATATGTAACTAAATTTGTATGTGCTTGCATTTGTGGGGTGTTCATATTTAAATAAGAATATATTTCACTATAAATGACTAGAGTTGTATTTTCATGATACTTTACATAAATTATACTATCAATAACTTGTAAATAGTGGAAACAATTTTCTATGCACATTTTAGTAAACACATGAATTTATGTGAATTTTGAGAAAGGAAACCATGCTACAATGCACCTGTACTTTTCTTCAAATTTTAATTTTGCATCTAAACATTTTTCTCTCTTTATTAAATTATTTAACTTTGGTATGTTAACATAGTCCTAGTAAGTTTTCTCTATTAGCTCTAGTACAGGGTTGAATGGTGCTATCAGAGCAAAGTTAAATAACTAATAAAGAGAGAAAAATGTACCAACACATAGTTGATCTAGCGGTGTCAGCGCCGCTAGATCCCTTTAAATCTTATGTTGGAGTTTTATAGTAGACGCCTAGAGTGGAGGGGCAGTCACGAATCCTTGAACCGGATATCAGATAATAATATCAAATTGTATCAAAGAAAAGTAAAGAGAGAAAAATGTATAGATACCAAACTAAAAGCTGAGGTACCTGTAAATGGTTTTCCCCAAAGATAAATGCTTACCCTATGTAAGAGAAAAGTGGGGGAAATTAAGGGAGAATGAACACTACGAATGAAAATTTCTAAAAAAAGGTAAAGAAATTTACCCTTTTTTGGAGTTTTTCCTTATAGTTTTCTCCCCTAAATTTCTCCACATCCAAACATTGGGTTAAGAATGAAACATCTTAATATTTTTACTATAGTTGTGAGCCATATATATTATATCATTCATCAAGCAACATCTTATTAAAAGATTTAATGCAAATATAAAAATTTAAAATGATAACACACACATATATATATAAATAGAGAGAGAGAGAGAGGAGGTAACAGGCTAACATCACTTTAATTCATAACTTTCAGATGGAGACCAAAACGAGACTGAATTTAAAATACTAAAAATCGTTCTTTATATTCTGGGCAACAACATATATACAAGAACCTACTTAGTTTTGTTTAAGCGCCTGTGGTGATGTTCGTCGGGACCTCCTGGACTCACACGTTGTGTTCCTGGCGGTGCATAACTACCATTCCTCGTAACTTTCTCAACTTCATCATCATCTGATGAATTCGTTATTAGCAGGCTTCTTCGTTCGAAACCAAGGTATTGCTTTAGTACCACGAATGAAGTGAGATCTGACGTGAAAATGTAATGAAGATGGATGCTCATTTTTCACCAGTCGAGTCGCCGACAGGGACAACAACATCGAAAGCAATACGAGAAAAGTAGTGAAGGAATAAAAACCAATCAGTTTCGCCATTTGTCTTTAGGAGTTAGGAGAATCATGCTCTTGGCTTATTTTATCCAAGAAAATAATGTAGTATATGGTTATATATATAGGTCATAAAGGTGCTCAACTTTTTCGAGTTCTTATAATTAATCTAAGTGGGGACTAAAAATAAGGACGTCAACTTTTTCTCTGTGAGATCTGTCGTTTTGTTCTTTGGTGAGCACTTTGAAGCAAAGTGTCAAAAGCTTATATCACCCTCTTGATAGATTAATGCTTTATCTAGTTGGACACTGATATTGAAAAGGGAGATTTTGAATTAATATAATTACAAACTTAAAGCCCTTGTCTTTGTTCATCGGCCACGTCTTATATAATACTCCTTATTGATAAGAGCTAATTAATTGTGCCCACATGATGACTGTATTGATATGTCGTATGTGGGGGTAAAAAAAAAATTCGAGGCATTTCCCATTCACAAACACATATTCCCTTGTTTTATTCGTAAGTGATCTAATGGCAATCGATAATAATCCATAAAATATTATGTTATACTTTTAACAATGTACACGTATGTTCTTATTTATAGGACATATATAGTGTCTTTTCCTTAATGAGATTATTTAAGGTTTTTTGTCCCTCAAATCCTTGCTCCTCCACTTTTGATTTGTCTCAGAACACTCCAAAGGCTCTAAAAATTGAGCTATGGACGCCTAGAAATAAAGATTGAACGTCTGTTGCTGCCACTCATTACCTTTATAATATTTATAACATTGAAGAATTTTCTGAATTCTAATAAAACAAGTTTGGAATTGTCACGGCCTGAAACCTAAAAGGGGACCGGTATGGAATATAAGTAAACCTACATTCCTTAAGCCTTAAACTTATAAACATGTGCTCCAAAATACATGGATCCTAAATAAAAATTCCATGGAGCATCTATCTCTAAATAATAATACAAAAGTCCAGGGTTATGATTTCATCAAGTAGCAATACTTGAAATGAGTCAACAAACTATGGGAGGTTCAAGGTTAGCAATATCATTTGAACCAAGGAAAATTTTCCGGTGAATAACATTTCACTCTTATAATTTAGTAAAATGCAAGAGCACATAATTTAAACATTGTTAACTTCTAATAATAACAATATGACAATAACTTCAATCTGTATATCATATGATCATGAATAATAACAAAAATCTATATAGGATCATAAATCAACTACCTCGAAATACGAATAAATTGTTTTGTTAGACAAAACTGATTTAAAGAAGTAAATCATAAATAAAAGAGAACTTCATATAAAATATCGTTAATAAAAATTTCAAGTATGTAATAAAACCTTTGATTTAACATAATCAATCATAACCATAATCTCAAAACCACATTTTTTTCATAGAACTTCTTATTGAACGGATGACAAGCGTGTCACACGGTCCACGAGGGTAACTAACAAAGCATGGCTCGAGGCCATGAAACAAGTATGGACACGCGTCCATGAGGGTAACTAATTATGCTTGGCTTGAAGCCATGATACAAGAATGGAGTTACGGTCCATGAAACAAGCATAGCACGAAGCTACAAAACAAGTGCAGCATGAATCTACAAAACAAGTGCAAGTTCAAAACCCTACAAATAACAAGCATGAGTACAAATCCTATGAATATCAAATGAGCTCGAGGTTAACTATGGTGCACTAAGAACTAACAATATTACTTGTTAATTAGTAACTAGCGATCTGCATTCAGTCCTCCCAAAAACATTTTTAAGCATGCTTGAGACTAATTTATCAAAACAATAAAAATTATTCTTTCAAGATAATAACAACTTGTATCTCATACTTCATAATCAAATCCCCAAGCATAAAGCATTAAGATTCACAAACAATATGTCAAAACTTTCCTTCAAATTCAATATGACAATAGAAATCCTTTTCAAATTATATATTCTAGTTTATAAACTTTCCAAAATGCAAGATCATTTCAATTAAAATATTTGAAAAATATCTCAAAAAAACCTCCTTACCATTTCAGTACATAATCATAAATTATACTTTGAAACAATTGGAAGAAAATACATAATAATAGATAAAAGCATCAATCTGTACTCATGTAATATCAATAAGAAAATGTAACAAATATGACAGACTTTCCTTTACAAAATTATACTTTAAAATATGGTAATTAACATAAAAATACGATAATTAGTAAATATCAAATTTTATAAAAATTATAATGAGACACTATTCACTCACTTATTGTTAATATCCTTTGGGTTCACTTTTCTCTTGAGCTCAAGCAATTGTTAATTTCTATACATTTTGAAATTGATAGATCGAGATAGGTCATCATTGGTGATCTTATATCCTTATATATACATACTCACCAAGAAATAATTAAATACTTATTATCTTACCCAAAACTCTCAACTCATGACTAGATACTTTTATCCAAAAATATTATCATTTGTGGACTTAACAAGAAATCTAACTATAATTTTTGAAGGAACTCGGAAGAATCATAACTTAATCTAAGAAACTCCAAATGAAGTGATTCAAGTTCCTAATTAAATCTCTGAAAGTTTAATTTAGAGGAAAAATAATCCCCAGATCCATTTGTGGCTGTATTATTCCAAGTAGTTCACAAAATAGTCACTACCTGAATCTGGAAATAGGTTTTCTACAGATTTCTTGACTAAACTTTGAAAATTCATAACTAATTCTATAGGATTCCAATCGGGGTGATTCAAATTCCTATTCAAATATCTTTGAGATTATTTTAAAGATAAAATATTACCAAGAGCCAACTCTTCCTACAAAATTCCAGAATTACTTCTAAATCCTCACTGCCATAGAATTCATTTTAGATTCAAGACCTAACTTCAAAAATTCATAATTCTTAATATATTAATCCAAATGGAACAAATACCTACCAAATTAAATCTTATGAGGTCTACTATCTTCTGAACAAATTTCACAAATAGAAAAGGTCATTTGCTTTGTAACAACCCCATTTTTTCATATGCATTAATGTGGAGTTATGTGCATACATGAATTTTCATGAAGTCACGTGTTATAATAATAAACATTTATTTGCATGAAATAATCGAGAATAAGATGACGATATGGAATTATCTGTTTAAGTGTAATTATATGATTATGGTTAAGGACAACCTTAAGGAATAGATGACAATGGAAGCCAAAACACATTCCATTTTCCCATTTTACCCTTGGCCAATTCACATAAGGAAGAAATAGGGGAAAGTGTATAAAATTCCGAAAATACCCAAGGTGTCTGGACTTAACCAATAATTATGGGGCTATTGGGCTAAGTGGGAAAGATAAATTTTGAAGTTCAAAAGGAGGCCCAATTTGAAATTGAAGGGATGGAGGGAACCAAAAATCTTACTCTTGAAAAAAAAAAGTACACTTATGGTAACAAGTCATCTACCTAGTACCTATAGGAGAATGATGGCTACTTTTGGGCAAGTACCAAAGGACATTGGGTTAGATATGGAAATGACTTATAATCTTTTTTTTTTCTTCTTAAATTTCAAAATATGGAAAAGAAAGAGAAGGAAAGAAAAGAAAAGAAAAGTTATCACCTCATACAAGTACACCATAAAGGAGCATGTAAGAGCATTGGAAAGGGGAAAATCTCTTCAACTCTTTCTCTCCCCCTCATGCATGATTTTTGGCAAAGAAGAAGGGGGGGGGGGAAGAAGATGAAGATGATGAGACTCCATAAAATAAGCAATTACAAGTACATATTAGCTTAGCTAACCTATTTAGAGGAATTATTACAAGAAGGACATGATCTTATCACAAGAAAGGGGGGGCGATGGACATGAAATTTAAGTGAAATAATTAAAGCATTTTATTTTTTTCCCAAAATACCCCTAAATTTCACCCAAGAGAGAAAGAATAGGGAGAAAAGAGGAATTTTCAAGAAAGCCTTAAGTAATGTGAAGAGAAAATAAAGGCATAAGGGTAAATTACCAAAAACACAAGGGCAGAGCATTTTTAAAAGGTCATTTTCCCTTCATTTTGCTGCCCATTTCGGTTTAGAGGAGGGAAAGGAGAGAGCACAAGAGTTTCAATACAAGAGAGCCAAAGAAATATCAAGTAAGAAGAAGAAGTTGAAGATAAGGTAACCTCTATGACCATGGAACCTTTATCTACTCTCTCTTCTATCTTTACTAAAGTAGTGTAGTCATAGGGAAACCTTTCCTTGGTGTTTTGAGGTGAAGGTCAAGAGGTTGTGGTGGTCAAGGAGGCAAGGATTCAAGGTTATTTAAGCTCAAAGACAAGTAAGCCATCTATGAACCTTCTTATAATTTATTTTGGTTGTTTGAGGTTGCTAATGATTAGTGACTTGAGTATAGATATATCCTTGGGTTTGAATGGTCAATGAAAAGAATGACTAAAGGTTTAAAGTTAAGGTTCATGGTCTAAAATGGTATATCAAACTTAGTATATGAAAGATATGGAGCTAGAATGAAAGATTGGCATTTTGTTGGTTAAATAATGATTTTCATGCGGCTGGTTTTTCATGAGGATATGAGTTGATTTTGGGGTTTTTTTTAATGGGTTTAAAGTGTTAAAAATGAGATTTTGTATAAGGAAGAACTTGGATCAAAATTTTGAAACCCTAGACAAAAGCTTAAAAAATGTTGGTTGGTCATTTGGTGAAATTCCTAGGAAGCCGTCACCTTCTTCATGATGTTTGACTTAGTAAATGAACTTGAACAATTATGAAATTTTATAGGAGAAAGTAGGCATCCAAAGGATTAATTTTATAGGTAACACGTATTTTTATGAATTTTTGCTAAGAGAAATTAATTTTTGAAACCCGATCCTAAAACTAAGAAATATTTTTGGCCATGGTTGAATTTTCGAATAGGTCTAGACCAAATCAGTTTTTTTGGTTGAAAAAAGTCATAATAGGGGTAAGTTGGACTTTTGAACCAACCCAAAAGAATTTTTCTAGAATTAGTTATGAATTTTTTACGTTTGGCCTTTATTTCTAGAAATTTCAGAATTTGGATGAAAATTAAGGGCATATGAGCCCATAATAAATTCCTTAATAAAAAAAGGAATTGAGAAAATATGGACACATGAATTGGGCTTATTTTAAGTATCAAATGAAATATTTATTGAGGTAGATTTAATTATATTTATATTTTATTATTTTAGGGCTAATTGTGATATTTTGCACCGGAGAGATTATTTTATTAGTAGATGACTGTCAGGTGCTAACCTTAATCCTCATATACTCTATGTGATTTGTGCATGTATGTTTTACCATGAAATAGCATACATTTGGTTATCATTTATTTGTAAGCACTCGGAAACCGGAATATGTTGTGTGCATTAAGGGCCATGCTGTGTGCCGTGCCCAGTGGTGTATGCTGTGTGCTATTAGGGCCGCTAGTTCAGGAATTGACTGTGTGCCTTGATACTGAATGTTATGTGGTATTTGTTTATTTATGGTCTTTCATACATGCATTATTTATACATTTTATATGAGATTAACGGTTACTTTGGGATTCAATTTTGAATCCCAACCCCTTTTAAGCCCTCTGGTAGCTCATCTAGGTTTGAGTCGGGAGATCGAGGTAAGTCGGCGACGGGATTATGGTTTTTATGATGGAGGAGGATGGAGATTCTTTTTTAATATTTATTTTAATTGCTAGATGGTCAGTAGTATATTATTTTTGGCCTGGCGGCACCATTGGGAATAAGTTATCTTTCCGTATTTTTATCTTATCAATATATTATTCTCAAAACCGGTGCATGCTCACGCTTATACTGCTGAGTGACGTAAATCAACCTGGGAAAAAAAAAATTTAAAATGCAATATAATTAAAGGATCACACTACCCACCACCCAAAAGCGCGGGCGTGGTAGGTCAGAACATGCTTTGTCAAAATATCACTTAAAACAAGAACCTGGATTCTGGAACAAAAAACGTTACATGTTTCATTGCCTAACTTTGAAAAATCATAACTTGGGTTCTAGACCTTCAACTGATATGATCTAGATCTCGTTTTAAAGCTTAGAAGGTGTACTATATTTTGACCAAGTTTCACAAAAAAACTCAAACATTAATTTTAGAAACAGACATGCAAATGATGCTTTGTTTTTGGACAAAAAAAGAAAAAGAAAAAACAGAGATGGAATAAAGGTGCTGAACCACAAACATGGCTTAAAACTCTAGATATTTGACATGCATCAGAGCTTTGGTTTTCAGTAATTTAGTACAGAACTAAAGAGCCTCAAAAAACCTAAAAACCGACCTCAAATTAACATGCATTTGAAAGATCTAACTACCACAAGCTTGATTCTATCAACTAGGAATGATTTCTTTGGCTTAAATAATCTATTCCTTATTTTCTCTTTCCAGATTCAGATTTTTCAGCCAAAAATTCCCACCAAAATCGCACAGAGGAAACAAATAAAGATGGAATAGTGCTTAGGAGTCTTAACTTAATTCAAATCCAAGCTTGCATGTGGGTTCGAACTTTTCCTCTTCGATTTCTTCCTCCGGTTCTTCTCCGACTCCCACGCTCTCACTCTCTCTTTCACAACTCCCTCTCGATCTCTCACTCTCTCACTCTCGCTCTCGCTCAGCCTCTGTTTTCTGTCTTCTCTCTTCCTCTTCCGTGGCCGTCGAGATGAATAAGTGAGAATAAGGTGAAATGGTTTTAATTTGTCCGAACGGTTTAAAGCTGCTGAGTTCTAGAGGCAGTGGAGCATGGAGGCTACATGAACATGGTGAGCTGTCCTTTGAAGCTTGAAACAGATGTTGTGATGTCTCTCTGTCTCTCTTTCGGCTTCTGGTGTTGGGCCGAAATGAGATCAGAATGGGAAATGAATAAATAAGAATGAGGGCGGAGTGGTTCTGTTGTGAACACGGGCCGATTGAAAAATAACGGACTGATGAAGTATGGCCAAATGGGTATAATGAAAAATGAATTGAAGTGTTGACACATGAGAGAGGCATGTACCTTTGCTATCCAAATGGAGTCTTTGTCCCAAATGATTTAGTTGAGAAATGAAGGAGTAGGAATGGTTGGGCGCACTGTCATGTTTATGTGTGGTCCATGCCACAAAATAACTCCGTCTGACCTTGTACTTTTATTTGCAACTTGGTCCTCTACTCATTTTGCAAATATTGAATAAATGTTAACATTAAATCTTTAATTCCCTTTAAGGATTTTTTTGGGTTCCCAATTAACTCTTCTAGGACATTAATATTGACTCTAAGATTTTTAAGCCAAAATTTTTCTTCTACATATTTTTTCTTAAATTTATGAGAAAATAGGCCCTAAAATCTAGAAAATGTTTTTAAAACTATTTAGGCCAATTTTTTATAATTAAACCATTCATAGAATTTCTAGATCCTTAAAATAATATTTCAAAATGGTAAACTTAAGACTTTTGTCTCCAACTGGCTAGCAGCCTTCTTATCTAAGTTTTATTCCCAAATTTCTAATCTTAATATTTAGGATGTTACATAACTGACTTATAAGTAGGATAAAAAGAGTATAACTGAGCGTACAACATTTATGACCAGCATCGTCAAGAAACATATACTTTTGAACTCACTCGCGTAATAGGAGTTCTCATGTAGCAGCTTTAAGCCCAATTTTGACTATGATAACGTTTGAATTAGAATAAAATATTCTAACCACACTCTTATTTTGTTTTAATTACACATACGTTTTATTTATTTTAAAAACATACATTTGAGTTCAAACAATTAACTCTGTTAAAAATATTCTACAATTTTCTTTTTTATTTATTTATTTCAAACTTGTATAAAAATAAAAGTTAACCTCTACTGATAAATTATATCTTGATATAGTTTATTATATTTGGATATAAAAGGTCGTATATAAATTTTTTCATCGTATAAGAGTGAAACATCCACCACGGAGGTTTTCTGTATGTTGGGTTGAAGTTTATCTATGTAGTTTGTGAGTTTATTATATTTGATATGGAAAAAAAAGTGTTTGATACATATTTTTAGTCATTTAAGAAATTAAAAATAAATAATATTTTATAAATATGATGAAAAATTAAAATTATAATTTTATAATCTCAAAAATATTAAATTTCTTAACATATTAGAAAGTTAAAAAAAAAAACTATTAGAGAAAATACCGACGCACGTTTTGTAGTACTTCTTTAAAGAATTGCCAAAAATTCTCCCGGATTTTTTTAAGAGAGAGAGATGTTGTGGCACTCATGTAAACGCCGCAATTGGTTGACCAACCCGTCACATAAGTTCTTTTTTTTAAAAAAAAAAAAAAAAAAAAAAAAAAAAAAAAAAAAAAAAAAAAAAAAAAAAAAACTGAGTAATAGTTGAGGCGCCTGTTTAAAGAAGCGTCACATCAACTACTTACTTTGTGTGGTGCTTGGCTTAGCAAGCGAACACAAAGTAATCTATTATTAGTTCTTCAAAAACCCTTTTTTTTTTTTTTTCATCATCTTTGATATGCAGCACCTCTCTCTCCTGATTTGCTTCCTCCTTTCCCTTATCCTCTTGGTCTCCACTCCCTTTTCCTCCTCCTTCCATGTGCTCATCATTCCCATGTCATCCACTTATCCTCTTGGTCCCCACTCTCTTTTCCTCCTCCATTTCAACCTTTAGTACTCATATTTCCTCCTGCTCCTTTTTGTCACTCATCACCATCTCTGCTTCCTCTTCATTCCTTTTGTCGCATTTCTTGCACCAAACCGACCCCACTCTTCCTCCCTTCTCATTTTCTTTAGTCCCATTTTCCCCTCCTTATAGATTCAATTTGTCCTTACCCATGTAAGTACCCTACTCATTTTTCCTTTTATTTATTTATTTTAAAGATACAACACATTGTCTTCTTAACCACCTTTTTTTTCTTTTCTTTTTTTTTTTTTTTTAAAGATGCATGCAACTTTGTCTTTTTTTTTTTTTTTTTTTTAATACATTTGGGATACCTCATCAAACACTTATGGGAATGTTGCCCCCATTACAATCCTGAACAAGAATCAACTGTAAGTCTTCAGGAGGCAGATACAATTCATGAAGCCCCCATCCAAACCCAAGTCCTTTCTTTGCTAAATAATCTGCAGCGGAGTTGCAGGGTCTTGACACATACGTAATCTTCGTCTCCCAAGCCATATGATCAGCTTCTTAACTTCACTGAGGATGGCAGAGTCACGATGAATGCTACTATGTTCGCGCGAGAGTAACTCAAGACACTCAGTCGGGTCCATTTCCAACCATACACGCTTGAACCCCATCGCCCATGCTGTTTTAAGCCCCAAAAGGCATCCCCAGATTTCCGCAGTCAGTTCATCCCCATCTTCAATGGGGTGTATGAATCCTTTCAGGAACCTTCCAGACGTGTCACGGATAAGGCCCCCACAAGCACATTTCTTCTCAACTCCACAGAAAGCCCCATCAACATTCACCTTCACCCACCCCTCCTCTGGTGGTCTCCAGCCCTCCCAACTAGCCGCCAAGGGAGCACCTCCGATACATGTTCTAGCGAGACAGTCAGTGGTCGAAGTCATGCAGCCCATTATGGCCCCCGTGCTAGCAAGGATGTTATCGTTGAAAGTGAATTTCTTTTCAAACATAAAGAGATTCCGTCGTTTCCATAACCACCAGCAAATGATAACGAACCTGGATGCCCATTCCTTACTCGTTGCTTGGTGACCCCTAACATTCCACCGTACCCAGTCCGGCAAAGACATACTACAAAATATTCGCCACCTCACCGAGGGCACCACCTTCCTCCATAATGATCTCAAATAAGCATAGTTCCAAAACACATGCATGGTATCCTCAGGGCCATTCCCCCAAAGGGGGCAGCTCAGATCTGTTGTCGGGCCCCATCGCATCGATTCACATTCGTGAGAAGACATTGTCATGCTACCAACCAAATTAGTGTCTTGCATCTATGTGGAGCTCGAACCTTCCACAACCACTCCCAGTCCCTCCCTTACTCCATCAGATTTCACTGTGAATTCTCCATGCCTCTCCCACTTCCATTTTACGCTATTCCCCGCATTCGTAATTTCAATCCCCCCGCAAACTTTATCCCATGTTTTCTTAATTCCCGCTCACACATTTGAACCAGGCCTTTTTGGGTCAATATGAGGAAGGAGATCCTCTCCACATTTATACTTATCCCAAACAACCTTCACCCAGAGATCCTCTCTATGTGTCACGAGCCTCCAGCCCAATTTCATGAGGAAAGCTTGGTTGTGATACTTTGCATGCCTCAGCCCCAGACCACCCCTTCGTTTGGCCTTACAGACTTCATCCCAAGCAACCAGTGGTACTTTTCGACTCTCTGCTGTACTCCCCCATAGGAAAGATCTATTCTGCTTGTCCAAAGATTCACAGACCGAGCTGGGTAAGTGTGAAGTTTGCATCGTATAAGCCGGGATGGCCGATGAAACTGAGGAAATAAATGTCGCTCTGCCAGCTAGAGAGAATAAGCTAGCATGCCACCTACTCAACCGTTCCTTTACCTTATCTACAACTGCCTGAAAGGATTCCTTCCCAGCCCTCTTATGATGCAGTTGCACCCTAAGGTATTTCCCTAGATCAGCCGTTTGTGTGAACCCAAGGACCGTACTAAGCTCCGTGCATCGTTTATGATTAATATTTTTGGAGAAGAAAACTCGATCTTTGATGCATTTACTTTTAGCCCTGAGCATTCACAGAAGTAAGACAAACAATCGCGGACCATCTCTGCTTGTTGGAGGAAGCTTTGTAAACAATATAATGTCATCCGCAAAGAAAAGATGGGATATCGGGGGCCCTGTCTTTGTAAGACAAATCGGCTTCCATTCTCGTGTTGCCATATGTTCTTGAATCATGTGAGCTAACTTTTCAATACAAATGACGAATAAATAGGGTGAAAGAGGTCACCTGTCGAACTCCTCGTGAAGAATTGAGAAGCTCCACCTTGTTCCCATTCCATAACAGTTGTAGACTTGCGGTTAGAGCATCAATCGGGGCCCGGCCCGAGGCCTCCGGGCCGGCCCGTGAAGGGCCGAGGGCCTAACAGGGCCCCCTCCGGGGCTGGAGTAAGAAAAACACTGTTTTTCAAAGCCCGACCCGAGAGCACCAGGGCCAGGGCCGGCCCGCGGGTCTCAGTAATTACTATTTCAAATTTTAATTATTTTTCCTCCGCTTTTTTTAAAGAAATATAATTAGTAAATTATAACACGAATCATCCAATAAATAACTACAATCACTAATTTATAATCAAAAGCAAACTATCTTCACAAATAACTCACATAAAACATAAAAAAGCATATTATGAATTTCTTCTCCCGCATCATGAACACATCCATAATCTTTATTTGCAACAAATAATAAACCAAATCATAAAATTAGAGTATAATTATTATATATTTGTAATTAAATGGATAAATAACTTTATAACAAATACAAAATATATATAAATTAATAAATTTAAAAAGAAAAAAAGAAAAAGCTACATTGAAAAGGGCCTGCAGGGTCGGCTCGTGGCCCTCCGTGGTCGCCTGCCTAAGCCCGAGCCCTTCGGTGCCGCCTCCAGGGCCAATTTCAAATATTTCGTCTATTTTTCAAGCCCGGCCCTTAAAGGGCCAGGGCTTAAATGGGCCGGCCCGATGGGCTCGGCTCGTTTTGACGGCTCTACTTGCAGTGCTAACACATTGTTCTACCACCCGGATAAGGTCAATAGGAAGATTAAGGTCATGTAGACATTTAAGGAGGAACTTCCAATTAACCCTATCATACTCCTTCTCCAGGTCTATTTTAATAGCCATGTAACCCTTCTTTCCTCCCATTGTTCGCATCGAGTGAATCACCTTTTGGGCCACAATGATATTGTCTGAGCTGTGACGACCAGACACAAAACTACACTGATTCGGAGAGATGAGATGTGGCATGAAGCTTTTCATTCGGTTGGCCACTAACTTTGTAACAATCTTGTATATGACATTGTAGAGGCTAATCGGTCTGAAGTCCCTAAACATCTCAGGGTGATCCATTTTTGGGATTAATACGATGAGGGTACCATTAACCTTACAAATCCTCTCAGGATTAAGAAAAACTTGCTTAACAAAATGGACGACAGACTCCTTAACCGTCTCCCACTGATGTTGAAAGAACAGAGCGTGGAACCCGTCCGGCCCTGAAAAACTTGCTTAACAAAATCTCCCCTGCTTCCACTCCCCGTTGATAGACATGTTGATGGACTTCCGAGAGTCTTGGGTAAGAAATGCTACACTCAAGATTTGGGCGCGCCACTACCTCCTCCTTAAACAAGTTCGAGAAATACTCGTGTCGTGTGAGTTTTAATACTCTCCTCTTCAAAGCACCATTCTCCTTCATTGATACAAATAGCATCAATCCGATTATGTTTCCTTCTACTATTCGCTTGAGCGTGAAATAGTTTCGTGTTCGAATCTCCATTAACCGACCAATTGACCCTAGCTTTTTGAGCCCACAATAGTGCTTCTTGTGTTAATGTTTCATCTAGCTCTAACCAAAGGTTCTTCTGGAGCTATTCAAGGATTGTGGTAGTCCTACCCTTGGTTATAGTACGAGTAATCCCATCCAACCTACGAAGTAACTGTTGCTTCCGCCTCTGGATATGGCCAAAGACGTACCAGTTCCAACGTTGGCAAGCCTGAGTAAATCTTCCAATATTGGCCCCCAATCTCTTGAGCAACTCCATTCCTCCTTCACCATGTGTCGTTAAAATTATCATGAAGAACCCATGAAGCAATAAAGCGAAACAACCTTTGAGTTGGCTCGTCTAAAGAGCCCCTTTCCATTCTCAGCAGTAAAGGTCTATGATTCGATTTATATTCGGGCAAGTGCAAGACCTTGGCGTCCATATACTGAGCACACCATGCCTCGTTTGCAAATATTCGATCCAAACGGGCTTCCGAACCTCCTCTCTTCCAAATATACACTGGACCATCAAAACCCAGGTTCACCAATTGAATGTCGTCCGCCTATCTACAGAATTCTTGATCCGATGGTAACTTTGATGCCGCACTTGACCTTCTCTCTGTTGCAAAAAGTGTGGCATTAAAGTCCCCCCAACACACCACGGTCCTTGAAGGGATTCTTTGATTCGGAAGAGGTCGGTCCAAAGTGTACGACGAATCAACCTGTTCAGACTTGCATATACCACTGTGAGAAACCACTTTCTCCTTCTTGTATCTTCAACTGAAAGATGTATGAATTGTTTTTTTTTATCTACTACCTCGCCCTTCAGTGAGCCTTGATCCCATAGACACCATATCCCTCCACTATACCCTTCTGCTTCCATAAAAGAATGATTACTAAACCCCAGAGTACGGATTCATCGCTCTGTCTTTCTCACATTGGAACGTGTTTCTAAAATAGCCAAAAATTCCAGCTTATAATATTTTTTGAGATCCCGTACAAGGCTTGGAAATGACTGCGAGCCTGTACCCCTTGAATTCCATATCATAACATTCATAAAGACATATGAGAGGTTGTGGGGGCCAAGCCACTGCCCAAAAGATTCTCCATTTTCACTATGTCATCTCCACTAGCATTCTGCAGCATGTTAGTATCCATAGAGTGCAAATTTAAAGCTTCCACGGCCCAGCCCAAACCTGTTGCGGAGCCCACGTTGCTGAGAGAAAGCCCCTCCTGTGTTAGCAACTGTTCCTGCGTCATCACCTGGGTCAGCGTTTGAGGCTATGTCTGCGCCTGCGTCAACTTCTGTGGGTTGGTCAGCATCTGCGTGGGTCTCTCCATGGTGTCATCATGCGCAGGTCCCTTTACTGCTTCCCTTTGATCTATGCGTTCAGGATTAATTCCTAGGAGAGAGGAAAATGTATTAGTTGTTTCCATCAGGTGGGTCCCACGGTGAGGCAATGCTTTGTATTTCATTTTTGACTTACCTTTATTTTCTTTTCCAATCACAACGGAGCCCACGGCCTTTTTCCTTTTTGATCCTACTATCACCCATTTTGACGAAGCTTTCAGTGCATTAATTCCCACTGATTTCCCCCTACTTTTTCAATTTTTTTCTACTTTACTCCCACTGATTTTTCCACCTTCTTAACTGCTTGCGAGATCTCTGCTATCCCACCCTTCACGCCCCCTTCTTCTCCATACTTTGAGTACTTCCCCGAAAGTCTCGCCTCAAAATCATTTGGCTCTAAATTCTTGCTCCCACCAGGAGCCGCCGGTGATCGGAGCCGCCGTCGCCCCCATTAGCTGCTCGGAGCTATGTTTCTTCTCCTTGCTAGCATCCGCCTAATTCCTCTGCCCATCCCCAACCTTCATGCCGCTTTTCTTCCTGTCAATCTCGGCAACATGTCCACACTCGTCTTCCTTCCGGTGTGGACACCCCTTCTGCTCATGGCCGTAGAGGCCACACCCAAAGCAAACCAGATGCAATCCCTCATACACTAATTGTTTATCCTCTCCATATACCTTTGAAAGCTTCTAATAATGGTTTTTGGAGATCCACTTCTACACAGATCCTTGCAAACTCACCTTTATCATAGATAGACATTGATCGATCTATCTTAATCATCTTCCCTATCATATTCCTAATGATCCTTAGCGATTCGATCAGTGCAAAATTCCATCGGAAAATCTAGTATTCGAACCCAAACACTATTCGCCACGATAAAACCGCTTTTCGTGGATTGAAATTCGGCCTCCACCTTTGCACTAGAATATAGTGGTCGTCGATCATCCAAGGTCCTTCACAATACACATAATCTCTGTCTTCTATACTAGAGAAAGACACAATGTAGTATTCATTGCTTAATGGGACAATCTTTAATGGTTGTTTCGGCTTCCACATTCTCCTCACTCGATCAATCAGAACATGCTTTGGAATTGACAAGCCTAACACCGTGATGATAAGTGAATTCATCCAAGGCCTACACCATGCCGTATATTGTTCAGTAGTGACAGACAAAACCGGGTAACTACTTGATGGTGGGTCCCCCATAGCATCCTCTTCCACAGCCTTATTTGCTTCATTCACAAGCTCCGTCTCTCCATTCTTCCTGGCAAAGAAGCCCTTCCAACCAGACACGATATCATCTTCCTCAGCATGACTCACCAAGTATCCCAGACCGCCAGGAGCCAATAGCTTCTCCTTGTAAGTCAGGGAGATTGGCCTCCTAGCACCCCACCCACTCTCCTTTTCTTAAGCGACATTCTTCCTCTGCCCCTCCCCTATGCCTCCAAAAACGAAGGTCGCATTACCACGACTTGGCCCTCCACCATCCCCATCTCCTTTCCCCCTTCCATCGCCATCTCCTTTCTCTCTCTCTCTCTCTTTCTTTTTCTGAGCGACATTTCTCCTTTATTAAATTTTTTCCCAAGTGTTGTACCTGAAGTTTTAGCTCACTCTATTCAAGCTTCCTATACATGGTAAGTTTTTTTTAATTTTTGAGCTTCCAAATCTAATTTTATTAGTACTTAATAGTAGAGCTTTGAAATCGGGGTTGGCCCTCCAGGGCACGGAGTAAGAAAAACACCTTTTTTTCAAAGCCCAAACTGAGAGCACCAAGGCTAGGGCCGGCCACGGGCTCAAAAATTACTATTCCAAATTTTAATTATTTTTCCTCCGTTTTTTTCCAAAGAAATATAATTAGTAAATTACAACATAAATCATCTAACAAATAAACACAAATCACTAATTCATAATCAAAATCAAACTATATTCACAAATAACTCATATAAAACATAAGAATCATACTACCAACTACTAAGCGACATTAGTACAATTACTATTATTATCGTCATCTTCGCCACTATCATCAATTTCAACAACATTTGATTATTATTCACTTTGAGGAGTAAGCTCTCATTCATAAGTAAGAATATCATGAATTTCTTTTGCGGCTTCATAAACACATCATAATCTTTATCTACGACAAATAATAAATCAAATCATAAAATTAGAGTATAGTTATTATGTATTTGTACTTAAATGGATAAATAACTCTACAATAAATAAAAATATATATAAATTATTGAAGGATCCAACTTCAACAAGTGTTCAACTTTAAAAAATAAAGAATAAAAAAATTGAAGGGCGATGGGCGGTCCGTAGCCCTCCGGGTAGGCCGTGTAAGCCCTTGGCCCTCAGGGCCAAACATCACCTCACTCCTCTATTTTCCAAGCCCGGCCCTTAAAGGGACAGGGCTTAAACGGCACCTGATGGGCCGGCCCGTTTTGCGGCTCTACTTAATAGTTTAATTTACTCAATGTCTTTTATGTTTAATTTATTATGAAGTTAAATATGAAAAAATTATTCTCTTTTTTATGTGTTGAAAAATAAGTGACATAAAATTAAATGTTATTATATATAGGTTGTATGTGAATACATGTAGTAGATATAATTTGTAATGTTGTAGTAATTGTTATTGATGAGTTGCATAAGTAAAATAATTATTTAATTTTAACACTTGTATTTTACTTGTTGACTTGTAATGTTTTCTAATTTATCAATGATATGTGTTGGAAAATATGATTGCTTTCGTTATGAGCTGTTAAAATTTATTATGATGCTGTGGGATTAATTGATTGATTATTATCAATTAAAAGAGAGGGTTTTTGACATGAAAAGCTTTGATTTTTAAGATGTTATACTTTCAGAACGATAAAAGTAAGGGATAAGGGTCTTAAATGCTATGGAAGTTTTCGTTCGGAACCTTTGGTAAGACGGAAGTTTTTTTTGGACCAAAAATGCCACAAAAGTTCACAAGACGTAGCAATTTGACCTCGGAAGTATCATTTTTACCACGGAAGTTTTTCTTTGAGGAGCAATTTTGTCTCGGAAGTTTACAAAACGTAGCAATTTTTCCTTCGCCCCAAATATTAAATTTGACTATTAAATCGATCAAAGACAACACATGTCATGCCTTGAAAAAGTCGAACTTGGAGTCGAGAGAAGGAGATCCTTCGGATGTTGAAATCAAGGCGCCCGAGAATTTGTGAAGCCGAAATGGTCAAAGAGGCGAAAGGTTTGTCACAAAACGTAAATGAAACGCATACGACGAAAATGAATTGTTCCAAAAATTGGTTCAAGAAAACAAATCAATAGTGATAATATTTACGTTTGTATAGACGATCATTTGCTTAGATCATAAGTGATGCTTCCTTTGGGTTTTGTGACAACCTTTCAGTCCCTTTGACCGGTTTGGCTTCACAAATTCGGCCGCCTTAAGCTCAACATCTCAAGGATCTCCTTCTCCTCGGCTCCAAGTTTGACCTTTTCAAGGTATAACATGTGTGGTCTTTAACTTATTTAATAATCAAATTTAATATTTGGGGACAGAATGGCAAAATTGCTCCTTAGTGAAAACTTTGGGGCAAAATTGCTCCTTAGTGAAAACTTCCAGGGCAAAATTGCTCCTCAGCGAAAACTTCTATGGCATTTTTGGTACAAAAAAAACTTTCTTCTTACCCGTGTTCCTAAGTGAAAACTTTCATAGCATTTAAGACCCTTATCCCTATAAGTAATTGGTAAGTGCATCAAGCAACCAACCACTTTTTAAAAAGAGTTTCATAACGATGCTGAGAAAAAAAAGCGCACACACACGTATACTTTTTTTTTTTTTACTTTCTTGTTAATGTTTTATTTAATTGTTCTACGGATGTATTAAAGTCAAGTTGGTTGAATCTAAAATTATAAAAATAATTCTCACTCTTCATCAATGTTTAAATTCTTTGGTGCAGATTAATAACAAAAGTTAACCAAGACTCACTCTAGTTTTTATTATAAGGCACCAACTACCAAATGCATTTTTTAAGGCACTTGTTTGTTCCTAAGACATATTAATTATGTTTTTCTATGTGTGCCTATAATTAGTAAGGATAGTGGGTGAGAGTAATAGTTAATATAAAATTAAAGTTTAGTGTAATTAGTAGGGGTAATATTGGAAGTTACTTAAATAGTAGGATAACTTTACTGACTTTAACTGTTTTTATTGGTTTCTGAGAATTAGTAGTTAGTGCCTTATAATAAGGACGAGAGGGAGTAGCTTAGTGGAACTTTAAGCTTTGCCATGTCTTGAGGTGCTATATTTCAATGGGTTAAATATCTAATTTGCCCCGAAAGTTTTGCTAAGGGGCGCTTAGCATTCGGAAGTTTTTTGGTGCCAAATTTGCCTCGGAAGTATTAAAAATGTATCAAATTTACCCAAAAGTGACGGAAGTCCACGTAGATCGTTAAAATGTGAGGTGGCATGCCACCTCATCACACGTGGTATGCCACCTCATCAATCAAAAGTATCATTTTTGCCCCGAAAGTTTTCATTAAGGAGCAATTTTGCCTCCTAAGTTTTCATTGAGGAGCAATTTTGCCCCGAAGTTTACAAAAGTAGCAATTTTGCCCTTCTTTCTCCCAATATTAAATTTGACTGTTAAATCAGTCAAAGACCACATGTCATGCCTTGAAAAGGTTGAACTTAGAGTCGGAGAAGGAGATCCTTGACATGTTGAGCTCGAGCGCTTTTTCAATTTGTGAAATCGAACTGGTCATGGGGACTAAAAGATGTCCGTAGCAAAACCCAGGAGGAAGCATCACTTATAATCTAAGCAAATGAAACGCAAAACGAGAAATGGATTGTTCCAAAAATTGATTCAAGAAAAACAAATCAATAGTGATAATATTTACGTTTGTAGAGACGATCATTTGCTTATATTATAAGTGATGCTTCTTTGACCGGTTCGGCAAATTCGTACGCTTTGAGCTCAACATCTCAAGAATCTCCTTCTCTCGACTCCAAGTTCGACCTTTCAAGGCGTGACATGTGTGGTCTTTGGTGACATTTAATAGTCAAATTTAATATTGGGAGAAAGAAGGGCAAAATTGCTACTTTTGTAAACTTCCGGGGCAAAATTGCTCCTTAATGAAAACTTCCAAGGCAAAAATGATACTTAACTCTTATTGGGTTGATGAGGTGACATGCCACATGTCATGAGGTGGCTGCCACGTGTACACTCAGTTAAACGTAACGGTTAAAATTAACAGAGGGGCAAATTTGATACATTTTTCATACTTCTGGGGTAAATTTGGTACAAAGAAAAAAAACTTCCGAGTGCTAAGCGCCCCCTTAACAAAACTTCCGGGACAAATTAGACATTTAACCCATATTTCAATCTCGGATTATCTAATTACTGTATTTCCCTTCTTTAACAGGAAAAACAACAGTGAAAAAAAGTAAACACACACACACATATATATATATATATATATATATATAAAATAGGGCCAGATCCTTTTATTTCCTTTACTTTCTTACTTTCTCCCGGATGTTTTGGATCGTTGAAGGGAAGCAGAGGGGGAAATTTTCTGGAGGCTTCGTGCGTGTTCTGTCTCTTTCCGGGGCTCAACGTCGGTGTCTTGCTTCTCTCCGTGGTGATGGGCGTCCTCGTCTATCCTTCTCACTCATTCGGTATCTCCCTCATTCAGGAGTAATTTCACCTTCTTCTTCCTTCTTGTTTGTCTTGGCGTGGGTGGTGGGTTGGGCGCGATTCAATTTAGCCTTTCCCGTAGCTTCTTCTGGGCATTTTTGGGGAGGAGGGTTCAGTAGGAAAGAGAGGTGTGGAGGAAGGAAGAATTTCTGGAGATATTGAAAAAAAAAAAATCCGGAGCTTCTATAGACCTTCTCCATTGCCTCCACTCTCTGCCGTTGTCGGTGTGGGTGTCTGAAAAACGCTCTCCTCGTCTTTTCCTCTGCTCAAGAGTGAAGGTGGCTGCTCTCTCTTTCCTTTCTCAGTCGACATCTGTCACAAAAGAAACAGGGATGGGAGTAACGCGTTCTGTTTCTTCCCTCCTTGCTGGTCACATCTAAGGTAAGCGATTGAGACCTCTGTGCTAGCTGCGATTTTCTTCCTTCTTCATTGTCTCTTCCAGTTTCTATAGGTGGGTGGGGTTGCTTCCCCCCCCCCCCCCAATTTTGCTGCTGTGAATGTGTGATTTCAAGTTCTTTTGTACGTTTCTGCTCCTCTATTCACATATGTGGGTGGGTGTGGTGGTATGTATGCAAACTTTCTATTTTCCTGGATTGTTGTGGTTTCCGTGGGGTGTGGGTGTGTTTTTGCTAAGTGTTGTCAATAATTCTTGGTGTATTGGGGCCTTGTGTGGATGTTTGGGAGTTTATAATTTCTAGCTTGTGAATTAAGATGCTTGCTTATCGGGTTATTTTAAGTGCCTTTGAGGTGTTTGATGAATTGTGTGAAAGAAGAATGAGGTTTGAAAGTTTTGTTTAGCTAAGGCTTGAGGGATGTAAGTTTATTTAAATGTGCATTTCACTTAACTTTTTATACTTGCAAGAGAAGAAGAATTGGGTTAAATATAGACCATTCATTGTTACTAAATTGATTTGTGGAATGCATATGAAGTATGTGTTTCAATATTTCCGAAGGGGGCTGTATGGAAGTTGGAACGAGATTTTCTTTTCTTGTTTTCGCTGTTGGCATTCAATGAAGTTAGAGTTAATTATTTTCTGCGTTGAAACTTGGTCAAGAATGGAATTCGGAGAATAAGATAAACCTATATACGATATCCTTGGGAAAAGTCAGTGGTTAAATTATCTATTCTTGAATTTATTATTTTGAAATGGATTCAACGTGCTCATTGAAATGTTGAGAATAGAAGTTTAAGGAATTAAGTAATTAAGTAAAGTTTAGAGACGGGTAATAGCTATGAGATGGTTACAAGTAGTACAAGAACTTTAATTAAAGAAAATATATGTTCTTTTTTCGTAGTTGTTTTTGTTGAATATTTGCGTGTGCGGGTTTGTGTGATCACTTTCTTTGAAAGGAATTGGGGGATTTGTTTATGGAAGTTATACAAATTTAATTAAAAAAATTTCTCCAGCAAACCTTCATGAATTGGAAGAAACAATTTTTTTATATAAGATTATGAACATTTTTATTAGAGGAACTAGATACAGAGTCTATGCTTGTTTTCATGGCCTTTAGCCTCACTTTGTTACTTGCCCTCGTAGACTTTGGGTCAATGTTTGTTTTCTTGGCCTTAGATACACTTGGTTATTTATCCTTATGGACAGTGTGTCCACGCTTGTTTTCGTGGCCTTTAGCTGTGCTTTTATTTACCCTCATGGACTATGTGTCTACACTTGTTTTCGTGGTCTTTTTGCTGTGCTGCTTTTCGTGGCCTCTGTGTTGCGCTTATTTTTGTGGCTTTGTGCTACACTTCTTTTCGCGGCATCCGTGCTACGCTTGTTTTCGTGGCCTCCGTGCTGTACATGCTATTCCCTCTATGCTGGTTCCTCTAACAAAACGAGTTTTTAGAAAAGGAAAAAAATGTTTTCACGAAACAAAATTCTTTTATTGTACTTTTGTTTTAAAGTTATATTTATAATTATTCTTTTAGTTTTTATTTTCGTTACATACAAGTGTGGTTACAATAAGTCTCAAAATTAGTTAGAGTGTGTGTGTATATCTCAAAGTTGATGTTTTATATCTTTTATATTGTGATGTTTGTATCAGCAAATATTCTTTCAGGCATATTTATTTCGAGTATTTCATGGATATAAATTGTTAAGGCACGATTCTTACGTCTTGAGAAACTAATCACAATTCGATATTTTATGTATGTACTCTTAAATTATTCTAGTGAGAAGTAGTGTAATAAACTATAATTACTTACCCGAATTATGTCTTTCAGATAGCAGAAATAAACCTACTTCATATGGACCTTAAAGTGGATAATCTACCTATTGGATATTCGAATTAGCTGTTAGGGTTAATTCAATTTCATCATACGGTTAATTTATTGATTCCTTACAAGGTAAAGTTGCGCAATAAACTTGTAGACATAATGTCTATTTCCTTATTTTTATGTGTACACATATAGCTTGAGAGAAAAGATCTTATATTATAAATTTGTGCAATATAAGTATGTTTGGGAAGTTCAAAATTTGAAGATATCTAAGGTTGATATTTAATTAAGGTTCATCAACCGATATTTAAATGTCATTTTATATTAATGAAATAGAATTGTAATTGTAAATAGTGAATAGTCAATTTAAAAAAGGGTTTACGAAGTGAAGTCAACATACACTTTTTGCTAGTCATGCTTTAGTATGATAGGGCGTGACAGTTGAAGGTAAATGTAACACCCCCTTATGACTAATGTCCTACGATAGAGTTACTACACGGTAGAGCATATAGATCTAGTTTGGATGATTGAGTAACTGATAATTTAAACAAAATATAACTTGGTAATGATTTAAAACTAATCCCCACCAGGATTAAGTTTACATTCATCCCACAAAAATTTAAACTTACACACTTTATACATCATCCCAAAATAAACTTCAAAATTTATATACAAAATAAAAGAACTCCTCTTGAGTCGCACCTTCTTCCACTTCCACCCTACAACACCGCCTTCCCCTTCTTCACAATCATGTTACCTGTACTTTTATACAAGTTTGAGATTTAAATGAATCTCAGTATAACATGTTAATCTGTATGAATAGTGTATGTAATATATGCAAATAAATTACAACTCGGAAAAACGCTTAAACATTCAATATCAACACACAAAGTAACAAATAATAGTTTATCATACCCGTAATGTTAACTATGAATGGACCCTACAAGTCAAGAAACACGGACCCGCACAAGCCCCGAATTCCACAGTGCTAGGAAAATAGCATAGGACCTTACCAGTCCCGAATTCCTTGACAAGAAAGATAAACGCAAGACCCTACGAGTCCCGGATTCCACCAAGCTGGGAAAGTAAACGCAGGACTCTACGAGTCCCAAAGTCCCCTACCCGAGGAAAGATAACGAAGAATCTACCTGGTTCCGAATTCCTTAGCACGTAGGAAACTAAACATAGAACCTATCCAGTTCTGAATTCCTTTAGCACATGGAAAGACACGTGTTATTGGCCAAACAACAGAATACATAAATGTAATCAGTTGTGTGGACAAGACTCAAATCCATAAGCATGGCAATTACATATAAACATACACATGTCATAGAGGATTAGAGTTACTACCTCGTCCGTATAGCAATCTTAACTGCGTCTAAATACTTTGGGGTGCGTGTGGGCTCGAGAATTCCTATAATTATGGGATAATGATTAATGCTTAATCCATATTTGAAAACATGATAAAAGTGTCTTTAATTATCATGTTTATTCCCTTGCTAACCCTTATTACATTAAGGTACAACTTAAGTACCCAAAGTTACGTTTTCAATCCTTGATTTTGACTTGTCTTGAAAATCCAGTAGCTTCAATCATTTTTAATAAATTGCAAACAAATCAAAATTGAGTGCAATAAAAACCCACTCATTTATTGACAAGTCTATTTTCATGTAAAAATCATTTTCAAGGTCAAAACACACTAGAAATTCCCAATTTTTAAATTTCTTTTGATTGCCCAATTTTATTTTCCAGAAACGTGGGTGATTTTGTAAGAGTTGTAACTCCTTGCTCAAAGCTCATAAAGTTACAAAATACCAACCAAATTAAAGCTACACGGCTCTGCTCTCTTTATGGAAAATTTCTAATTTTTAGAGGTCATTTACTCTGCCAAACAATGCATGCAAGCTGACTGACCTCAAGATCCCAAAAATGGTAGTTTTCACTTTTTTTTTTTTGTGATTTTATGTTCAAAAATTCATTCACCAACATATTTTCACTCCATTTTCAGTGGCAAACATCATGGTGACCTTAGATTTATGAAAATATCTTCAAATTGTCAAGTTTATCTCACGCCAACAAATATGGATTTTGTAACCAACTTCCAAAAAATGTCAATAGAAGGATTGTAATCCTTACTACAACTCTTGATCTTCAACCTTGAGTGATAAATGAGGCTGACCGTGGAAGAGGGGAGGATATTGGACCAATGGAATGAGAAGAGGAGTGAGTAAATTGTTTCATGTGGTGTGTGTATGTGTATGTGTTTTACCGTAGAGAATGAAGGAGGAAATCAGTTTTTGTGTGTGTGTGTAGGTGTATTGCCGTGGAATGAGGGAGAGTTGTGGGATCAGCTTTGTGTGTGTTTGTGTGTGAAGAAAGAGTAAATAATGTGATTGTTTAAGTGTAATGTTTGTGCGGTGACATGTGTCCTATGAGGTGTCTTATGGCATGTGTGTACATGGAGGGGTTCATGTGGGTGGCTCTTCTTCCACTTTTCCTCTATTTTGGGCCAGACTGATTGGGCCTTGGTCCAATTGGCTTTTTACTTTCCTCTTATTGGGCCAAAAATACATGGCCTAGTAGAAGGGTCCACAATGGCCTTCATTTTCCTTGGTTTTGGGCTGAAATAGGGCCTAAACAATGGTCCACTTTGCCTTTCTATTCCTCCTTCATTTAGGCCGAAGTCCTTAGCCCACATAAAAGCCCAAATTATTGTTCTATTCATTCTTATAAGTGGGCCAAATTGTGGCCTTGTTTGGAGGCTAACATATGTTGCCTTTCATGGTCCATTGCCACAAGTTTCTACGTTCCACTTTGGCTCTGATTTGATTGAATTTATCTAAGTGTGGCAAATACTCAATAAATTGTCAATATCTCAATAGATTTTTAATCTTGACATTTTATTGAATATTTAATAATGTACGGGATTTTTGGTAAAGCATAAACCCGAATATTACATTATAGATGGATCAAAAATGGATATCATCTTATCAGTCTTCAAGGGAATATATAGATGGGTGAAAGAGTTTTTTTGGATTTGCAATCAAGAATACAAAAAATCTTGTGTTCTTGCTTACCTTGTTGTTCCACTTGATTTGCTGGATCCACTACTACTACAAAAAAGAAAAAAAAAAGAAAAAGAAAAACCTTTTTAACGTCCATTTTTAGATCCTTTTTACATCCCTTTTCAAAGGAGCGCCTATGTGAGAGACGTGGTAAAGTCTCCAAATAACATCCCTAAAAAAATATGGACTTATGGCGTCCCTTTTTTATTAGGGATGCGTAAAGTTTTTTTTTAGGAAAAAAAATCACTTTACGCACCTTCACCAAAAGAGTGGTGGAGAGAGATAGAAACTCTGACAGTGAAGAAGCATAATGTTGATGGTGGTAGTAAGAATGTAGGGGAAAAGGCTCACCAGACCTATCAAAGACAAATTCCACATCTACATTTCAAATCCATAAATTCGAAATCTACATACAGAATCTGAAAAAACATTGAAAACCCAGTGGATGAACGGAGAAGCAAAACCCCATATCCAATCTCACTTACCTGAGTAAAGAACTTCCAAGTGGAAGAAAAATCCATAACAAAAGAGCCAAGAACAATCCAGAACATACAAGCAGGGCTCCAAAACACATAACTTTGTCGGCCATATCTGTCTCCAGGTTGTCGATTCTGGCTCAATCCTTGTTACTGCTGTTGTTTGGTGGTGCCGCGAATTTGAGAAAGGGATATGTGATGAGCAATATTTATGCCATGTTTTCCCTATATTTTATGATTGAATTGTATGGTGAATATGAGCTTAACTGCATTTAATCTAAGCAAAAATGCATTAATTCATTGTACAGGGAACTTAAGGATAAATTCTACATACATCCTAAACATGTGATGAGAAAAGAACAAGTTTTGAGGTTTTATAAGAAAGTCACATAACATAGCTAATACTATGCTATAGAATTAGGACAACGTTATCGAAGTGCAATACAATGCATCCCTGAGGCTATAACAGAGTAAGTGACACAATGCTATGCGACATATGATTTGATCTTTTGTCAAGGTTGTTTCAGGAAATATAGTGTAGGTCGAGTACAACGATTAGATTGCTGATGTATTGGAAGAGAAGATGTGGAGGATCGAAACTAAAGATTTGAAGAATCCCGCAGGATTAGCAGAATCAATCTACCGAGATTGAAAAGAAAAATATGATTCGACGTTGACAGATTAGGAAAGGCCCAGTCCGTTGGACGTACGTTGCAAGTAGACTAGACTATATAAGGAAACAACGGCTAACCACAAAAGGAGTTGAGTCATCAAAAGTCAAAGACCAATCATATACAGCCAGACTCAAAAGAAGAGTAAGAGAAGTTACAAAGCATGAGGACTCCAAGAGAGCCGAACATCCTTCCTTGCAGTAAGACAGAGTAAAGAAGACGTGGAGTAGTGACGTGACACGGCTTCTTCCACGCCGTCGGAACCTCCATCAAGCTTTTTGTTTCCTTTTTTTCTTTGTTTTACTTCTAGTTAATATTTTTTCATGGGCTATTCTCGTAGTAACTGTTTAGTGATTTCCACGTCGGTCATGAACTAAATGTTGTGGGCCGAGCGAGGATGACTTCCTAAGTTTGAAATGAACCCAGTTGCTAGTTTTTAATTTAATATATTCGGTTTGCTTATCGGTGATTTAATTTATTGTCGATTAGGGAGAGATAAGGGCTAGATCGGTGGTCTCGGCTTACGTAAAGGGGAGTCGGGGTTAGACATCGAGAAACTTGATGATTGCTAGGCGGCTGGTGCAAGGCTTGACCTATTATTGTAGGCTTTAGGAATGGGTCTTTCGCTCATAACCATAATGCCTTGATTTATAATGATAATCCAACTAAAAAAATCGCCATAGACATATGAAAGAAGTGTAGATTTGTATTGTAAGTATGGCACGTGAGAGCTTTGGTAGATTAGTGTGGTGGGTTAACTGAATAACATTGTGAAAGGTGTTTATGTTGTAGCATTTATGAGAGCTGTACAGCATAGATGCTATAGCAATGCACATAGGCATTGGGGATTAACATGCTTAGGAAGGATTCTAAGCTCAGCCTATCTTTTATTGATATCTTCTTCCGACTACAATCCTTTGGTTATTTTCCTGTTTATTAGTATAACCATAAAAACTCTCAAATCAACCATATTTTATTTTCTTGTTTAACACAACTAATTCTGCGATTCGGTGTCGTCATTTGGTATCACAGTCTCTGTGGGATGATACTCTACTTACTCTTTATTACTTGTTCGATTGGTTCACTTGCCATCAAGGAAATTGACCAACAATATGCAAGAGTGGCAACAGAGGGAGGTGGTTTGGCGATAGAGTCCTCCAGGCCGACTAAGAAGGCAATGGCATACCATATGAAGATGAGGCCGAGGAAGACACAGCCCTCAGATATAAAGAGAAAGCCCACCGTATACCCTCTGTCGCCGCCACTAGGCACTGATTTCTTCAAATTCTAGATCTGAGCCATGAGCGGTCTTACCCGTTCTTCCCCTGATTTCTTCAAATTTTGATTTTAGGTCAACAAATTCCATATCTGAGGAAAGGACGAGGGATACAATGGATAAAGAAAAACGCAATGTATGCACATGAAATAGGTAATGAGTAGAAGCAAATTGTTGAAATTAGTTTAAGAAAAGGATTATATGAACTAGGTCTCGGCCATTATTGAACTAAACGATGTACTTGGTGAGAGAATCGTTGGAGGAGAAAGAGAGGATCACATGAATTGTTTTGATCGAAAGTGCAGTACAAGGAGTCACCACCACAGACATATAAGGGCAATAGCAGATTTGAAGACTGTAAGTTCAACTTGACATTGAGATCATTGTAGAAAGAGATTATATGACTGGCGTTTGAATCAAGATTAACTTTTTTCGATGGTGAGATCGGTGTGGAAGGTTTGGTAAATGTAAGAAGAGGTGAAGAAGCGAGAAGGGTAAGAGAGAGAAAGTGAGGAGTTTGAAGATTTGATCAAGTAAGGGTGAATGTACTCCGGTTGGTCACAAATTTTTGAGCCAAATCTGAACCACAAACAGTCTTACCCACTTTATTTCTTGAGTTGTGTAAGTCACCCAATTGTGCCACTTTAGGCATCACAATTTATAACCTGGACGCCTAAAGTGAATTTTTGGGCGTCTTAATTTTAAATTGGAACACCAAAAGATTACTTTTGGCGTCCAAACTCCAAAAGAGATGCCAAAAGTAGTGCTTTTGGCTCCAAAAGCTCTACTTTGGTGTCGCTTTTAGAATTAAGATGCCAATGTCCTTGCTTTTGGCATCTCATTTCTAAATTGGGATGCTAAAAGTTCACTTTAGGCGTCCCAACTACAAAATTTGGACACCAAAATCCTCCATAGAATTATAAAAATGTAACCGTCTTTATTTTTTACTTCCCTTTTTAAAAAAAATTGACTTTTTTTTAGAGAAGTAAAATCCAATTACTGGGGTAGTGATCATTTAGTGTGTTATGGAATTGATCAAACATATACATGATGGACATTGCATGGTGAGGTGAATGATCCGATGCATGTAGTGTTCTGGTGCATTCCACGAGTGGTGCTTCAAATGAACTTGACCCAAGCATGTGCGATGAGGACGATGGTCTTGAAGAAATGCTAAATGCAATCGAAGGGATGCTTCATAACTATTCTAAAGAATATTAGAAGTTGAAAGGTAATGTAGAGAAACCATTATATACTGATAGTACTAAATACATAAGATTGCTAGCAGTGTTGAAATTGTACAACTTTAATTTTTTTAAAAAAACATATATATACTTCCTGTGTCACTTCCCTGGGAAAGTGCCAGGGGATTTTTTTTTTTTTTTAAAAAAAAAAGTACATGTGTGGCGTTTCCCTTGTTTTAGTGATGATAGGATATGTAGCTCTCCCTAAGCACGACAATTATTCTAAAAAGAAGCAAACAGCTACCCTTTTTTATAGTAGTAGTTGTATACTTTTTTTGGCCCCATATATATGTTAAGGAGGGCCATTTTGGTCAAAAAAATTGAAAGTCAAACTTAACTGCCAACTAACAATTTTATGAATAGAAATAGAGTCTTAACTTATAATGGAGGTTTGTGTAAAATACATTTTCATTTTAAGGGACGTTTATATGAATTTTCAAAATAGATAGGAGGTCTATGTATTTAGGCAAAATAGATACGTGATTAGAGTATTTTACTCGTTGAATTCTTTGAATTATGAAAAGTATGTGACAGCTGAAAACCCAAAACTTCTTGCTCTATGTCTTGTATTTTCTACGCATCTTAATTAAACCAACCTCAGTTGGATATCATATGGGAATTAAAGTCATGCTCTAAGTGCCAAATAGATGTAGTCCATCCTATCCCTGTTATAAGGTACCTTTAATATCCTCACCCAAATTAAAGAATTGTGACTAATTCATTAACTTTATCTAAAAATGAAATAAATTTTTAGTTTTCCCCATTAAGTAAAAATATTTCATATATATTACATTTTCTCTCATAGTTAATGAAATTAAATAAGCACGATATTGAAAAAACCCTAATTAATACCATATCAAGTTCTATATCATCTAAAGGGTGCCTTATATTGACAAGGGGATCGGAGGGAGTAAGAATTACTACTTCTGATCTTATTTTTATGTCATTTCTAGCATGTTTTATATAGAATAATAAAAACTTTAAACTTCATTAGTTCTTTCTTAAAATTCAATAACTTTCCAACTTATCCTTATTTTATAAGTTATACACATGAGAATGAAGTTTTTTTTTTTTTTACTCAGACATGAGAACAAAGTTAATAGAATAATAAATGAAGGGAAAAATTGTTCATTGATATGAAAAAGTTCTCTTTTCTTATAAATAGGACCAACAAAGCTCTTCTCTCTCTATCCTATAAATAAGGCCATAAGAGTAAGTAGAGTACGATCAATTTGTATAGTTTTTGACTGCAAATGCCGCTATTTCTCCTCCATAAAACGCTATAACACACCAAAATAATTATAATTCCATGTGTGAAATTAATCATTTAAAAACTATAATTATTAATCATACCGATGTGAAGACTTTGTTGTGGACCTTCGGTAAGTACTTCTATAAGTGTTCTTTGAGCTCGGAGAGGCATATCCTACTACAAAAAAAAAAAAAAAAACGGTTTTTTGCGGCGGAAAAATTCCCTCGCAAAACGAGATTTTCCGTCGCAAAATTAATTTGCGGCGGAAAAATTTTCGTCGCAAAAATCGCCTCTCGCAAACCAATTTTCCGTCGCAAAAATGTCTTTTCCCTCCAAATTCAGAAATTTACGAGGGAACACCTTTCCCTCGCAAAATTTTCAAATTTTGCGAGGAATCTTTTTCCTCGCAACACTCAATTTATTTAAAAATAAAAAATAAAAAATTTTGCGAGGGGAAACATTTTTCCTCGCAAAATTCAATTTATTTTTTTTTAAAATAAAAAATAAAATTAAAACAATTAAAACAATTAAAAAATTAGAAAATAAAGACTTAGTATATCATAAATATTTTCATGATACACTTACAAATCTGGTTTCATTTCCATAAGGATAAAATAACAAACAACTAATAGGATAAAATTTACATATGTAAAATAGAACTAAAAGAATAAAAAGGCTAAGTGAGAAATTAATAAATTATAACATTGAAAATATTAAATCTACCAGCTTGTTCATTAAAAAGAAAAAGAAAAAAAGAAAGAAGAAAGAAAGAAAGAGAGAGGCACACTGCAAATTTGCCCTTAAGATGAACTGGTGGTAGAATGCTTTGCTATGGTTTGCCCAATGAATGGTCCCACCCGAAGATCCACTATACCAATACAAAACAAAATTTTAGATAAAGTTGCAATCCTTTTCTATTTTACTTAACTGAAATAGCAGTTTTTTTTTTTTTTTTTTTTTTTTTTGATTATGGGAATTCACAAATGCTCACTTGGTCATCCCAGGCTTTTTGATCGTTGTAGATAACAAACAACTCCAAGACTTCGGCCAGGTTGATGCCTATGGTCTTGGTGGATCGAGATGGTGGCCAAGTGAACCATGAACACAAGAAACCCAATGGGAAGTGGAGCCAAAACCTTCAAAGACGAACAAAGGTTAATATAAGAAACCAACATGATAAATGTTAATTGAGGAAATTAATCTTGTCAAAGTAACCAACTTGGTATATGTTAATTAAACAACAAGTAGTGTGAAGGTCGTAGTTAAAGACTAACAAGTGAAAAACAACGAACAAGTGGGAGTTCACAAGCAAAAGTGTAGGGCAAGCATGTGAGGCCCATGATTCCACCTTCTTTATTATTATTATTTAAGAGAATCTGAGAAAGTAATCGAAGGTGAATACAAAACATCAAGCTATATTGAATTATGACAGAAGCAATACATATCACGAACAGAATTATGACTACTTTACTTTGGGGCCTGGGACTTAAGGAATGATGGAAGGAAATAAAAAAGAAATCAAAAAAGAAAATAATAAAAAAATAAGTAAATAAAAATGAAGTAGAAGAGTCCAGATTCCTTTCAAGGTTTAAGGTAAAAATAAAAATAAAAAAAGCATGAAAGACGATGACTAAAGTAGAACTCATTATATATAAAAGTAAAAAAGTAGAACCCATTATATATACAAGTAAAGACATTATGGAGGAGAATGCCTTACATGAGAATATAGATTTTCCTCTCATTTCTTATATGTGTACCTATTGCTATTCAACAAGACAAGTTCAAAGAAAACTAAATCCTTGATTTATATGATAACTAACGAAATAGTATAGGCCATACAATTAATGTGTATTGGCCTATACATGCAAGTTTGATATAGCAAATCGCTAATTAGCAAAATAAATTCAGAAAGAGTAAGTAGAAGCAACATCGAGTAGTGTGGAACAAAATAAGGAAACAATGACATGATAAAGCACACTACACAATATAAATATGGTAGACTGATCGTTAAGTTAAGACTAATTGTCGGGGAAATTGGGTAGGAAAAAAATTCACTCAATGAACTCGGTTCCTATATGGAAAGGACCTACGCCACTTCACCTCGCCACCATAAACAAGCAATCTCTTTTTAACCATTGTGGCGGTATGCCCACATCTAGGGGGTGGCAATGTTGTGGTGATCGGCGCTCTGTCCATTCAAGTGATACTAGCATAGACATAAGACATATTTTTATCATTAAATAGAAATTTTTTTAAAATTTAAGAGAGAAATTTTAGAAGTTAAAGGAAAATACTTGTGTTCAAGACATACACATCGAAAAACCACTTTTTTTCCATCCCATCCACCATACCGCTTTCACATTGAATCAAACCCAAATCATTATATTGATTAATTTTACATAAGAATGGATAGAGTCAATTCAAACAAGACAAGTCTCACAACAATTTTCCTGTTTCCAATTGACAAAGCTGCAGAAAAATCTCTTGGAGAAGGTAAGTCACTGAAACTAGTTAGTTCAGACCATTGCCATATGTCTGGAATAGCATCATTCATCCCAAGCGCCAATTGATATCCAAGGAAAAAGAAAACAGGAAAGTTTTAATGCTTCATGAGTCATATTCATAGAGAACCAAAGTAATCGAAAAACAAATGTTCAAACATTATAAAAAAATTCCATACCGATCCAAGACCCAAAAGTCCCTCAACCTCATCCATTGAGTGGTTATGAGAAGCCAATCTTATGGAAATATAGAGCAAAATAACAATTGCATCCAGATACACCCAACAAACATATGGACTGCACAAACCTTTTACCCCCACACAAAAAAGATTGGCATTTACTCCGACACGTGAGAACAATACAAAGTACAAACATGAAATCTGAGTTAATTAAGTTAATCTAGCGCCCAACCAATCTTAATTACCATATACAAGTCCTGCTCTTAAACCACACATATTCATATTAAGAACGGCCATCAAATTAAAATAAATGGGAGAACAAACCTCCTCCCATAACTTCCACATAATATTCAATGACGATAAGTTCAGATTCCCCTAAAAACTTCCTTGTGTGTTATTGAATTTGCAATCGTCTTCCTTATTTTGTGCAGGCTAATTAATCTAAGAACAGAGATATATATCTATAATTAAAAAACCAGTCAATATATAATAGCCTTCCTTCTATTCACCCGTGTAGGCGAAAGCAAAGTTGTAAGAATATAAGTGCTTGAATAGCGCCATGTACGTGAATCCTCGGTATCTTCGAGTTCGTTCCCATAGACAACAAGTCCTGGGATTAATTAATTACAAACATGCAAATTTTGGAACTGAAATCGAGAAATTGGGGGGGGGGAAACAAGACTGAACTTGTATATTTTTAACCTAAGGAAAACCCGTAGAGAAGGAGGAGGAGTCGTACCAACGAAATTGCTCGGTGATGGAGAAGAAGAAACAGAGGGCGACGTCAAGAGGCACGGTGGGCGACGCCGAGACCGGCCGTGAGCGACGCCGAGAAGAGAAAGAGATCGAGTATTTGGCACGAATGAGAGTGACTACAGAATTTGAAGGGGACGGCCGGGATTTAGGGTTTTATTTTTGCGAGGGAATTTTTTCCCTCGCAAAATGGGTGTTTTTTATGAAATTTTTTTGATAAAATGGGTGCTTTTTGCGAGGGAATATTTTTTTCCCTCGCAAAATGAGTGTTTTTTATGAAATTGTTTTGATAAAATGGGTGCTTTTTGCGAAGGAATATTTTTTTCCCTCGCAAAATGGGTTCTTTTTGCGAGGGAATTTTTTTCCCTCACAAAATGGGTGTTTTTTTGCGGGAATTTTTTTCCGTCGCAAAATACGACTATTTTGCGAGGGAAACTTATTTCCCTCGCAAATTTACCCCAATTTGCGATGGAATTTTTTTCCCTCGCAAATTCCGTCGCAAATTGGGCATTTTCTAGTAGTGTCCTGACGAGTCCCAGAGACCCAGCTCACCTAAGCTTTTATTCATTAAAAAAACGATAATTATTATAATTTAACACAAATTAATCATACATTTGGGTAGATTATTAGTTGAAATTTAGGCTTATCATTATAATTTCAGGTATAAATCAAGAAAGCTATATGTGTGAGAGAGTTGATGCGATGGGAAAAGATGTTTTCCTAAACTAAACCATCTTCCCTAAACTGGTTTCAAAATTATTTTTGCAAAGCTAAGTGAAAAAAGTTGGCTAATGAGCATTTGTCAAACATATAATGAGCTTAAACAACAAAGAAAAATCTTGTGCTGTCAAATCCCAACTGTAACTTTAGCCAATTAAATAGTTCCTTACTAATCATCTGACAAGAGCATTAAATGTCGTAATAAACGGGTAGTTTTAAATTAATCCATCCTCAACTTCTAACTGTCAAGATAATTCCCCCCCCCCCCCCCCCCAAAAAAAAATAATAATAATAATAAATAAATAAATAAATAAATAAAAGAACCAAACCCCCAGACTATAATTAATTGCATTCATGTTACTAATACCAGTAAATCGTATGAACAATAATTACTACTTTGCTTAAATATAAATCACTTGTAGAAGAAAAGTTTGGTTCCTAATATAAGTATTTCTATTGGAATGACAGAGATAGCAGAGGGAGAGGCAAAAATAAAAAATTTAATAAAGACAAATGTGATTTTTTTTTTTTTTTTTTTTTTAATATCAATCTCAAGCATTTTTCCGGTATGCGAGAGAGAGGTATAAATGACTTACATTTAGAATGGGTAAAACAGTGCCACACATGAATTTACACACGAGGAAGAAAAAGGTATAGTCCTTCAATAATGAAAATACTTAATGCTCAACTGTATATGCGGCTTTTAATTAATAACCAGACCTTAGTATGATCATAAGTATAGAACTTCAAACTTCCCATTCTTAGTATCAAATTTATGTGTGTCTGCATATTTTTGCTCTCCCACTCTAATCTTTCCAGCAGTACCATGAAGATCCTGGTCGTCCTCTTAATGATCACGTCCTTCATTAGTTTGGGTTTTTCAGAGGAAGTTGCTTCAAATTCTAGTGATAGTGATCATCCATATGAGGCAATCTTCAACTTTGGAGACTCTCTAAGTGACACTGGGAATTTCTTATCTTCAGGTGCTCTTGCTTTCCCTGTCATTGGGAAGCTTCCCTATGGTGAAACCTTTTTCAGACATGCCACCGGACGTTGCTCCGATGGACGCCTCATTGTTGATTTCATAGGTATTATTTCTTAAAGATACAAAGTTAAACTGGTTTAGTCCATGAATTGATCTCATTTTCTCCGCATAGAGTAAACTATTTTATAGTACTCCTTCTTGTCCCTGTTTATGAGACGCCTTCTAGATGATGCTTTTAGTCTTTTTATTATGAACATTTGCTAGTTTTAAAGAGTAATAAGTATTTTTTCCATATATATGTCTATATTTAATAAGGGCAATGACAGAGGCCTCGGAAAAAGAATATTTTATATGATCTAATTTTTGTAGTACTGTTAATTTATTTCTAATATTTTGTTTAAATATTTTATATTCTTGCAATTATATATTGGCAAGACAATCTTATGAATGATAACTACGTATTTTACATTAAGAGAGATGTGTAAGAAGTTTTAAATTTACGTTTTAAATATGGTATTCTAGTATCAGTAATCATATTAGTTAATCGCCACTGTACATTACTTTGAGATAGCTAGGTTTGCTCTGTCTCTTCAATAAATTAATAATAGGTGCAAATTCACCCATGAAATTTTTGCGAATATGCACCCAACAAGCTGAGCAGGGTGAGAGCATGAGAGGGAGAGAGATTTGACTGACACTTGACACGTGGAACTAGATGGGACGCTCAAAAAAAGTAACAACATTTATAAAAGTTAACAGAGATGACATTTTCGTTGGTTGAAAAAATTCATGTTTTTTTTTTTTATACCCCGTCCCCAAGTGAACATGATGGTATCAGATGCATGTTCACAAAATGTTCATGGGTTCATGAGTAGATTTGCACATTATTAACCCATTAATAATTAATTAAACATAACTTCTGGGAATTTTCTTTTATTGTAGCTGAAGCGTATGGGTTGCCATATTTGCCACCATATCTGAAACTAACAAAAGGCCAAGACGTGCACAAAGGGGTGAATTTCGCTGTGGCTGGAGCCACAGCACTTGATGCAGGATTCTTCTACAAAAGAGGATTTGGAAAAATACTTTGGACACACGATTCATTAAGCGTTCAACTTGACTGGTTCAAGAAATTCAAACGCTCACTATGCACCACAAGACAAGGTGTGACTTTCACTAATTATAAATCTAATTCAGTTTATAGCATTGTCTAATTCAGTTAATAGCATTGTTGGTCCTTATAAATTGATTGAACTGTAGTTTTGCTTATAGTAATTTCATATTATTAATTTTGATCTGCATAGTTTCATAATAGTTTGTTATTAGTTTAATTAACAACTAGTTCAGATACTTTTAAATGTTGGCTTTAGTCCCTATACTTAATCGACTACGTCCTTATGAACCTAAAACCAACGATTTGATCCAATCTAATTTTATCTTTTACATTTTCATATAACGTGTGTGTAATTTCCAATGTTGTAACTCTATTTTTTGCGTTTTTGAAAATGCTTGTGACAGATTGTGATAATTACTTGAAAAAATCACTGTTTCTGGTGGGGGAGATAGGTGGAAATGATTATAACTACGCCGCTTTTGCTGGTGGAAATATTACTCAACTTCTAGCTACCGTTCCTCTAGTTGTTGAAGCAATAACTAATGTCACCAGTGTATGTGCCAATCCAATACTAGCTAGCATTGCTTGATTTTCATATAAAATTAGAAATAAAAGAATCATATGTGAGACATTAAGGCCTGGTTTGATTTATAGTTCCAAAACAATTTTTTTAAATGTTTCGTAATTGCTTTTCAGTTAAATGTTTGAAAAACAAAAAATAATAACATATTTAAAAAATTAAAAAAAATAAATAAATTCTATATGTTTTATTATTTTCTATTATGCAATATCATTTTTTTTTTGGTATTATGCAATATCATTTTTTTGTTTTTTTTTTTTTTGAACTAAACACAATTATCTTAAACAAGTGTTTTTTTTTTTTTTGTTAACTACTATTTTCTAGAACAACTATCCAAACAATTTTTTATTTTGTTATTCCCAAAACTTGTCATGAAAAACAATTTTACAAAACTATTGTAAGAACAAAAAAATTAAAAATACAATCAAGAAGGCCTAAAATTTGAAAACATGCAAAATTTGTATTTATTTTTTTTAATATGTTTCATTATATATAGGAATTGATAGCTGAGGGAGCAGTGGAGCTGGTGGTGCCAGGGAATTTACCAGTTGGGTGCTCTTCTTTGTACTTGACACTGTTTCGGAGCCAAAACAAAGAGGACTTTGATGAAAATGGATGCTTGAAAAGCTTTAATGCTTTTGCTCAGTTCCATAACAAGCACCTCAATCTTGCGCTAGACACTCTCAGGAACAAGAATCCTCATGTTAGGATCATTTATGCCGATTACTATGGTGCAGCTAAACGTTTCATTCATAAGCCAGGACATTTCGGTACGTATAAAAAATTCTAAATGTTCTTTCTATATTCTATAAAGCACGTCATATCTTGATAATTCCTATACCATATTAAAAACTAGATAACAGAAATTGCTTAGCTTACCACTATCTTTGTGTGTCTGTGTGTGGATCAAGCGTCTCCCAATCATATAATCAAAAAAAAAAAAAAAAAAAAAAAAAAAAAAAAAAAACCATGAACTATTATTCATATATAAGCACGAACAGTTTGACTAACTCTTCAAATTATGTGCAATGCGTTAAAAAAACATGTGTTTGATATAACCTATTTGCATTTTGGTTAAACTTGACATGCAAGGGTCATTCCGTATATTGCTCAAAGTCTTGAAGAATAATGTATGCTACTGATCGTTGGCCAAAAAAATTATACTACTGGTCATGATTACTTATACTCCCTCAGTCCCCATTTATAGTAAAATTTTAGGAAGTAGAATAAATTGTTTCAGATATACCCCTAATCAATAAATTTTTTCAATCTCTAATAAATAATGTAACCATTAGTACATTTATTTATGGATAAATATAATAAAAGGTGGATTTGAGAAAAGGAAAAAAAAAAAATGCACATAAACAAAATTCCTTGGTCTTCATGAAGTTAGCTATGGGTACAGGGAGAAAATAAAATATACTCCCTCTCATCCAAAATATAAGACGTTGAACCAAAGAATGCTAATTTTTCTTAAATTGATAAAGTTTACCTACTTTGCCCTTATTAAAGAATGTTCTTTTCAAATATATATTTATTATGTACCACATCTCTCTCTCTTTTTCTTGCAAGGGTTAAAAATGAAAAATAATAATTAATTATACTATCAGCCTCTTATATTTGGACCAAAATTTTCTTCTAGAAGATTTCTTATACTATCGCAGCCGTATTGTTAGATTTGACTAAATATCAAAATGTGACCTAACACATTTATTATTATTGGATTAGGTTTTAGTGGTGAAACTTTATTAAGAGCATGTTGTGGTGGAGGAGGACCATTCAATTTCAACAATTCAGCGAGGTGTGGTCACATAGGCTCAAAGGCATGCACCAACCCTTCCATTTATGCAAACTGGGATGGAATTCATTTGACTGAAGCTGCTTATCGACACATTGCCAAAGCTCTCATTGAAGGCCCTTTCTCACACCCTCCTCTCAGATCTTCCCCTTTCAAGATACCCTAAACTTTAAATCGATAATTATTCTTAAATCCTAAAAACAAATTAAATTGTTGTTTTGAATAATAAAGTTCGTTTCATTTTCTTGCGATGAGTGGATGATGTTGCAACACCCTACTGTTCTGAGCCCAGAACAGAGTGCCATCTTCACCTATCATGTATTCTAATGTAATATTTAATAAAAATTTAAACTACTAGGCCAGGTTTGATCTTGGCAATGAAAGCCCTTATTTAAAAAAAAATCAAAATAATATTATAGTTCGAATGGGCTTTTTTGAAACATTTAAAATATCTGAAAACATTTTATCGAGTGATTCAAACTTGTCATTAAAAAAAAAAAAAAAAAAAAATCATACTTGAAACCTTGTTAGATTTTATCAAAGTATTTCCTTATTTCTCCAATTAATCTAATGCTCTACTAAATCATTTACCATATTTTGGGTTTGTTATATACATACTCATCCCTGCAGCAATAGTTAGCAACATATATATATATATCATGTCTACTTCTACGTGATTATATGTATCTAATTAAATATACATCTCAGTAGCCACATACGGCTATCTCAAAATATTATCTAAGTCATATAGAATTAGTAAAATCCATATACAAAAGTGAAACTAAATGTTTCATCTACATCTTCAACACCACCTTTTTCTCGGATCAAGCAATTACTACGCCCTTGCCTTTTCCTCCTTACCTACTAGACTACCACGTCCTGAATTTAAGGAAGGTTCTAAAATTCAAGTGAATGAATCCCAAGTAACAGGTGAATCTCAAATTTCAAGCATATACAATATATGTAAATCAACCAAATATAGTAATTCACACAGCATATGAAGCATTCAAATTCAACGACAAGTATTACATACCAAATGCAGCTTGTAATACAAGTAAATCATAAAATGACTTCAAATACCTTAGCAAGATGAAATACATTTTGGTAAATTGAAAATGTTACACCCTACCGGTATCGCCATATTTCGGTCTTGGAGCCGGTAGTGTGATACCTCTTATTTATTAAATCCAACTACCACACCTTCTCAATACTATATCACAAATCAGAGCAATATAGCGCATCACAATAGCAAAACAGTTTGGGCATAGTATACTAACGATAAATTACAAATCTTGGTTACAAAATCTAGAATATAATTACATAAAATTATTACAATAATTCTTCGAATAACTGAACCGGCTTAATACCTCCATTTGTTGATATCCGTGCTGGGAGCTACATCCAATAAACTATACCATATATAGATAGCAACGAGAGGTTGGAATCTCGAAGAATCCCGCAGTAACCGTTAATCTCATATGCAAAGTATGTAGGAAAACCACAAACATAAACCATACAACATTCAGTAGGTTGCACACAGCGAGGCACAAAGCCTAATCCGGAACAAGCAGTCACATAACACAAATTGTTCAATAAGGCACACATCAATGCCAAGGGTCGCACACAGCAGGTTCCGGTACCAAAGCACTTAGAAATCAATAGCACCGAATGCACACAATCATGGTAAAACATACGTACAGTGACATACAAAGCATATGAGGATTAAGGTTACTACCGGGCAAACTTAAATTGTCAATTACTTTCTCCAAATTCTTTTAAAAGCACCTGGCGACGACACTTCCTATGATTTTAAATAATACTCGTCACTTTTGCAATTCTCCATAATTCAAATATTACTTTGAATAAATTATCATTTCAAGTCCATATCTTTCATAGTTCTTTCCTAATCTTCCTTTTTAAATCATATTCTTGGTTTAAAACTCATATTAAGTCATTTTTATCAACTTGAGCAAAACCTCCCCTTAGGAATATTGATTCCCATAACCATCAAATATCATGAAAAGAAGCTAAATCCAAGTCACAAAGCCATAAGGGTGTTAAGGAAGGTACTTAATTGACATTGAGCTTTGCTTTCCTTGAACTTCTCCTTCCTTAAACTCCGTGTTGATTTCGGCCTAAGCTTCTACATTCCTTACATTAGTTGCTCATTAGGACCTTCAAGATGTTCATGAAGATAGAAGGAAGTTTCACAAAATACCATAGCTAACTTGCCTTAGTTCTCAACTTTGCTTACTTCCTTCTTTCTTCTTTCAGTTAAACTAACTTTTACTCTCTTTTCTTTTCTCTCTTATGGCAACTTGGTGCTTAAAAAATGAGGGGAAGGAGTCCTTATATAGAGGTCATGAGCCAACCAAGAATATCTCCTTTGACCAATTACCATTTTACCCCTTGGTCTTATCCTCTCTTTCTCTTGAATTTTCTCCATTTTTTCTAGAAAATTCTTGACTTCTCTTGAGTTCTCTCTCTTTGAATAGAATACTCATGAAAAAGAGAGTGCAAAATGTCTTAAATATATTAAGAAAGCATTTAAAAATCTCTCCAAGTCAAATGACCAAAGTCCCCTTACAAAATATCCCTTAAACTTAGCTTATTTTGCAAGTTTTGTTGACTTTCTCTCTTCCTCCTTATTTTGGACGAATTTGATAGCTTATGGAGGAAGAATTTTGATCTTCAAAACACATTAAATAAGGTGTACAAGTGTTCGTTTATATTAATCTTCCATTTTCATGCTTATGTGTCCATTTCCCAAGTAAACAAGTGTCAAGTTAAAATTCACTTTGGTTGGTAAGACGTGTGGCCAACAATAAGCATATGTGGCTTCTTATTAATCTTTACTTTCATGCCTACTTGTCACAGTTCCTCAATTCCTTCCTCAACCTCCCTTATTTGAACACATTTTGGCCTCATTTTTGCCCCAGAAGTTTAAAAACATAGCCATCTTGCCCATCCATTGATCTTGACCGTTGAATTGTTGCTCTTCTTTGTAAACTTTTAGGAGCAAAATTGCTCCTTAAAAAAAAAAAAAAATTCGAGGAAAATACTCTATTCTGTTAACGTCTGGGGAAAAATGAAGCCAAAAAAACTTCCGGTGACCGAGTGCTTTTTAGGCTAAATTTCCATGGCAAAAATGATATTTAACCCGTAATTTGGTATGAATAAAGTTGAAAAATGTTTCAATTTAAGACAAATTTAATGAGTTAACTATCATTTCTTAATTCCAGTTAATGAGTTCAGAATTACTTATATTGAGAATAGGAGACAATATTGTACGACTACAATAGTACAAAAACTTAAAATCGATGCCCTTGAAAATGTCTTCAAAAGGATTATACGTATTTTTGCATTTCTGTTAGATTCGAGTCTATGTCGCTAAACCCAATAGTTATGATTTACCATTTTTTCAGATTCGAATTTGAGCACTCGTTATGATTTACAAAGTTTTTACTTGTTAAATAATGTTCTTCTGTGTCTTGGCCAGCGTCCATTTAACGTATTCTGAGGTGAAATTGTAATCTATTGAAGACAATACTTTGTTAATTCGTTGGCAAAGAAAGAATGACAATGCTTTGTTATGATTTTAGTTTTTCCATATTATTCGTCAAATCACTTTTTACAACCAATATTGAGACAGTGCAGATTGGTTCGTCCAGATTTTTTATTGCAAGAAACTACATCCATCCACAAAATAATTTTTCAAATTATTAAATTTCTAACAAGCAGATGTGCTATATTACAAAACAGAAATAATATCACTTTCCTTTTTCTTAATTTCTTTGTAATAATCCATAATATATAGTCATAGTACAGAGCAAGAAACAGAAAACACGACTTCCTTATACAAAATTAAAAGTCTATTTGTAATACCTTAATTTTCCCAATTCTCATAAACTTTGTATTTTTGGTAAATGATTAGCAAAATACAAAGGTGAACATGTGTCTTAAAGAATTATAATCTATTATAATTTTCATCCATATTTTATTTTGGAATTAATTGACCAATGGTTAATCATGAGTCATCATTTGGGGCTATAAAATGTGACATAAAGGTCACATAAAATAATAGCTATTTTAATTACAAAATAGATAAGTAAAGGGAATGGAGACACTCAGGCAAATTAAATCAAGTTAATGAAGAGTAATTGGCAAATTAACTTGTGCTAATTGAGATGTGTGGCATATGTCCTCAACTTGATTAAAGGCAAATAAAAGGCATCTAATGGAGGCCGTTATTTTCAAAATTAAAAGGCTAAAGAAGAGGAAATAAAACTTCATTAATAAAAGCACTAATAACCTTGATTAGCTAAGAAACAAATCCTACAATGACACTTGTAATTAAAGGACATGCAAAGCTATTGTTTAGGATGTTAATTGGCTTCATAAATCAGCCTTTAAAGTCCACAATTTTTCCTAGCACATGGGGAGGAAGATTGGATAGGATTGTGACACATGTAATAACAATCCAATGGTTCTAAATTAGTCATAAATTTAGCGTTAGTCCTCTTGTAAATTCATGAACCAATGAGAGAATTTGAGCAATGAGAAATTGCCACATGAAAAGCTATCCAAGGGTGAAAAGTGAGCGTGGACATTGACCAAAAACTGGATAGAGGGGATGTAACATCCCATTTTCAAAAGCACTATATATATTTTTTCATCAGAGTGGAGCATTGGAGCGATTGAGTAACTGATATTTATATTCAAAATGCCGTAAGTTTGGCTGATTACAGTAGCGGTACATTATACCGAGTGTTTTCAAAGTAAATAACAAAAGAAAGTCTTCACCGAGTCCCTATGCGTGCCGCTTGCCTTTCTCCTCGATCCTCGGTCCTCTTGACCCTGACGCTATGTTAAGAGATGAGGTTCAATGCCCATTGAACCTCAGGTAACGGTTAACCTCATGCTTATGTATGACAAAATATGTATGACAGATATTCATAACATTACAGCATTAACCAATACATAGCACACAGCAGATGTAAGGTTACAACAATACATAAGCACACAACAGATGTAATGTCAATCACAACAATAGTACACAGCACATAGCACATGCACCGTCAACCATGTTTGCACTAACCAGTGCCACGACAGCTCCTCGTGTCCTCATCGCTAGGAAAACTCAACGGCATTACCAAGACTGTAACCCGTATAAACAAAGCTGAATGTATAAACAGTGAACTAAAACAGAGTCTTAGACACGGTGCATGACCCAAGACAAAGTCCTATCCATGACTCTATGAAATAGTCTATCACATATAAGCATACAATAAGCATCAGAGTTAGTGTTACGAGACGCGAACGTACCTTTCACCGTGTAATGGCCAACATGCCGACCTTTGAATCCGGCCCGGACTTCCGGATATCCTAACATATCACCGTATCACTTAGAACAATATCCTAAGAGATATTTTCATCTCTATTTACCTCTACCCTTGGCGGATTTGCTATTTACAATTTTGCCCTTACATTTATGTAAAAACGTAGTGCAGTATTTTCTGGGCAGATTTTGCAGCAACTTTGGAAAAATCATAATTAAATCTACAAAAATCGAAACGAGGATCCGTAAAATTTCCCGGAATCCTTAGGATGTCTATTTTCAATTAAAAATACTTTTATATACCCAGAATTTATGAAACATTCTCAGTTTTCATCTTTCACAACGTTGGCCAGAATTTCGCCCAGAAAAATAGCCTAACTTCAACTGATTGTATTTCTTTGTACAGGAATCAAAACGCTACATATTATATATATTTGGAAATCCCTACATATCTACTTCATTTATGGAAAGTTTTGTGATTTATGGGCTTCATTTTCAACATAAAATATTAGCATTTCTTTCACTGTTTGCCCAGAATTTTTACCGAAAATTTCGCCAGAATTTCGCCACTTTGATCTTCTACTTCCAAGAATTTTGCTCCACAATATTTTCCATCATATTTTCGAAATAAAGACATTTTTAATCATAAAAAAATGAAATCAAAACTTCTTGGAAGATTTAAAGATCAAACATAAACTAACTATGAACTTAAAACAAGAAATCAAGAACAAGGAAGCTTACCCTTGAAGAACTTCCTCCTCCTTCATGCTTCCCACTATGATTCTCTCTCTATTCTTGCTTCTCTAAAACTCACCTATTTTGGTTGAGTTTGGTGTGAAGAATGAAGAGGGGTGATGCCTCTATTTATAGGAAAATTCCTACCTTTTCCACAAGCCCACTCTTCCCTCTTGTACACACACACACCACACACAAAGAAAAACATGTGGCCTCTCCTCCTCCTTATGTGTGAGCTGAAATTTATGGCTAGAAGGGAGGATGAATCATCACATTTTACTCCCTTTGACCTTGACCTTGCATTGTTGGCCAAATTCTCACCATGTGTGATTAGAAGAATATCTAGATTTTATAACTTTGCCTCTTCTCTTTCATTGTTGGCTTAATAGTTACCAAGTGCAAGAAGACTTTTGGGGTTGATCTTTATGATCAAATTAGTTACTCTAAGTATCCTTTGTAACTAGATGCAAAGTGATAGTTGGTTACTAAATAAGAGACATTTAGGTGCTAATCATAAAATTTATCCAAGTCTCGATTTATTCATAATTTTCGAAAATTACAACCTTCCTTAGATGTCTCTAATTGTCCTTGATTAACTCAAGATTATATGTATAAGTTGGGTAATAAAAATCACGATGATATTTATCCCAAGTTTAATATATGTGTTTGTTCAAGATTAATTCTTACAATTAATCTATGTTTTGAATTTCCCATTGATCCAATTAATTTTATGAAGATTTCAGAATATTTGATTTATCATTGGTCAATTTAATTATACATGGCTTTAGACTGATTATTGATTTACTTGAGATAGAATACTTGACTCTCATTGTGACAACAAGGCTATTTGACTTTAATTTTGTAACACATGTTCATTAGGCAAATATCTAGATTCTTTAGCAATTCATTCTTGCTCTTTCCTCATTGAAACCGTGGCACCCCCTCTTCCATGCACTCTTGAATTGTGTTTTGTTTATTAATCAAATATCTTTGATTGTTTAATAATAAATTCAATCCAACCCCATGTGTTAGCCGAAATGCTCCTTTCTAATAGCCATTAAATGTAATTTTGAATTAACAACATATTGATTATTTTATGGCTTCTTATTGGTTGGTTGCAACTTTTGACTTTTCAAAGCTTAAAGCATGTGACCTTATTAGTGCAAAAATCTGATTCTAACCCAGCCATATATCAACGAAAATGAAGACTTGGTGATGTCATTTGATATTATAATTAAGGTTTTAAATGTTTATTAATGCCACATGTCATCGTGCAATTTGTTTGGTAACTAATCAAAGTCATTTGTGCCTTAATGATCAAGCTTAATCTTGACTTTCATTGGCCCTTGAGTTTTAATTAAGCTAAAATATCCTTAATTGATGACTTTAACATATGACACTAAATTAATTGTGAATGTTTATGAAAATAATTCAATTAACATAGATTGAATTATCCACTAATTGTTGGCAATTTTCTCTAATTGGTTTAATTATTTCCTCACAACTTTTTAGCTTTTCATGGCCATTTATGCACCATGTATTAATTCAATAATTATAGGGCAATTTATGACCCCTAAAATAAAATTGGATTTTTGCCTCTTTAAATTCCAAGGAAAATAAACAAATAAATTACTAAAATTAGAGACAACATACTTTCCTATTTTAAATAGGTATTATTTGGCCAAATTATAATGTTCAAAAGGCATATGAATTTTGGGGTATTATAGGGGTGAGAGGCTGAAAACTTGAAGATTAGATCAAGGGTGGAAGAAGAAAGAAGAGATTTGGGATAACTTAGTTGTAGAATGAGTTGCCACTTGCCTATAAATAGCACATGGTCCCTCTTCATTTTCTTCACACCACAACAAGCAATTTGAATCTGATTGAGAGTGAGAGCTGGGCGAAAGTTTGAAGAAGAGAAGGAAGCAAGCAAAGTTCAAAGCCAAAGGTAAGGTTCTTGGTTTTAAGCTGTGTTATTTGGTAAAATTTTGGTTTGATCAAGAAAATTATGAAGTAAAATTATTTTCATGTTTTCACAGTCACCAATAGGTTAAGAACGAAAATTAGATTGAAAAAATGGTGGGAAATAATTTTTGGAATCAATATATCAAAATAGTGAAAGTTGAGAAAATTTTCGGATGTTGCTTTTAAATCGAGTCACCTTGTGGACGTTATTTTATATGGAAAATGATCTTTATAAATAATGAAATTTTCCAGAAATAAAATAGAGATCCAGAACTGTTAACTTTTAGAAATTGACTACATTCCAAAGACATTTTCTCTCTCTTTTTACCTATTTTTGAGTTTAAAATATGCATAGGAAATGAAGCGTATAGGAGAAAATGTATATATCAAAGTATCAAGCAAAAATCAAAGAAATTCTTGTTATATCCTATAGAGTTTGTAATTCAATTGAGAATTCATTATTCCTCTCTCTTTTGTAGGAGGATGGAGACAAGTTTTGAAGCTCTATAAGAACCAAGAAACAAGGAAAGAAATAAAGGAGGTGAAGCAGTGCAAAGTTAGAAGCAACTTGTGTTACTGGTTGTAGCAAGTCAAGAAAATAGCTCTCTGTGTAAACTGGCCGTAGCCAGTCATGACAGTACAGCTGTGTGTTTTGATTTGATCAGAAGCAAAAAAAAAAAACCTACTTAACCTAAAGGGAACGGCCGAAAAACACACTCTCTGCACAAGGAAACATTGGAGCACAAAAGGGAAGAGCTTGGGAGAGAGATTTGGACAGCCTTGGAAGCTTGGGTGCTCAATGTAAGAGAGATTTTAGGGTTTTCACCTTGATTCTTCCTCTTTTCTCCTCTTTTCCACTTAGTTTCTTCATGTATTCAGTACATTTGTTTAGAATCTATTTGTATTTGGACATGAGTCGCTAAATCTTTTATTCTAGGGTTCTTTTGACCCTTTTGTATGGATTAGTACTTGGATTTTCCTCTCTTGTGGTAGATAAATATATATATGTGTTGATTTCAACCTTGGCTTAATGCTTCTAAGTGATTGACTTCCATTTAGATGATTTATTCACTTGGGTTTGACTTGAGAGTGCTAATCTAAGTGTATAACTTGATTGAAATCATGCTCGTCTTGAAGTTTACTTGATAAATGGATGATTTAATTCGTTGGTAAAATAGAGATATATTTACTAATCTTGCATTGTCATATTAGGGTTGTTATTTAAAGATTAATTCTCATTAAATGTAGCAAGAGATTGTGCATCTTAATGAGAATAGAAACTTGATTTTGACTTGAGAGAGCATGTCAAGTGCCTTTGAACCTTAGACTAATACATATATGTATTGAAATGCAACTAGATAAGAAATTACCCAAGTTTTATGAAATGCAAAGGGGAAGAAAAATTCTATGCTCCATTGTCCTTGAAGTCAAAAAATCATTTGCCTTTATCAATTTTAAGTTTTAGAAATAGTCTTTAAAAATTCTCATTCCAAATCAAAACTTTGTCCTAGCTCAAGTTAATGAAATTCACTAAGCCTTTTGCATGAAAACTTTTAAAAGATATCTCCAAAGTTTCCTTACCATTTTAGTGCATAATCATGTATTATACTATGAAGCACGAGTTAGAGAAGAATAAATAGCAATAAATAGAATAATCAATAATAAGAAACTGAAAGAAATCCAATCAACTTTTATTCGTGAAATCATACTTATAAATATGGTAACTAACATAAAAGTATGTCATGCAATAAAAACATCCTTTATAAATAATTATAATGGGACGTTATTCACTCACCTTTGATGTGCTTCACGAATATATCATTCTCTCCTTATTATCTGCCTCCAATTATGTTTACTTATCAATCCCCTAGTATCCAAAACAAAAATATAGATACTCTAATTAATTTTGAATAAATTTCTATAACATCCCATTCCATAATAGTTTTTTTTTTCCTAATAAGTCTTATCACCATCAACATCATCTTAAGATGAGCCCTTTAGTATAATAGTACCAACACTTGATATACTTGAATATGTGAATCCTCCTTATACAACATCCACGTTTCAATTTAGCTTAAAGCAACCTCATTGAGGTTCTTAAAATCATTTATTAGCAATTTCCAACAACTAGACAAATACCACTATCACCTTATAAATGTTCTATAGACTACCATGGAAAACAAGCAACCTTTATCAATGCCATTTTCCGTCAATCATATTTCTACCATCAAGTTGCCAAAAACTAAACACATACAAAGATATACCTCTTTTCTTTTTGATAATTCATCGAACTCCTTATGAGCATTATTCCACACATCAACTTACAATCAAAATTACAATTCCATATTATCACAAGCTTTAAGTTGAGGAATTAAGTGATCATTAAAAAAAAAAAAAAAAAAAACCATAATCATCACCTCTATTACCCATCTAACACTTTATCAAATACCTATCATGTATAGAAATTGGAATTAAAGAAACAAGCTCTGTTTTTCCACAATTAAATTTGTAGGACAATTTCAAGCAACAACAAAGCCATATACTTCTTTCCAAATGCTAATTTTTCTTAATTAAAACAAAAGCCCTAATTCCAAATAGCTCAGTTTGAGGAAGAAAAAGAAAACGGGAAAACATAACTTTAACTTATCACAGTAACAACCTCAAAATTGATTATAGAAACATTTACCCTTCATTTCCCTTAACTTTTTAGCAATGGCCACATGAATTTATTCCCTTGATTATGGCATACTACGAGAGCCAAGGTAAGGAAGCAAAATAAAACACGATTTTATCTCTCACACAACCACATATAAAGCAATAGATAATAAAGAAGAAAATAAATGGAGAAGAGAAGAGTTGCTTACTGCAAACAACAGCCCAGAGGAAGAAGATTAAAAAAAAAAAAAAAAAGCAGTTGCAGGGCAAGGATGAAGAAAGAAGAACGAAGCTCTACACCTACACGTACGTGACTGCAACAACTAAAGCACGGGAAGAAGAAGAGGTTGACCTCCATGGCACCCACAACCACCAAGGACAGACATAGACATGGACGCACAACCCCACACAGGTGAAGCAAGGCAACAATGGCGGTGAAATAAAATAAGAGCAAAACACAAATTCTGAAAAGGTATAAACAGATTCAGTGTTTTGGGGTATCAAACAGAGGTACCGGTGGATCGGACGACGGCCGATGGTCGGCGACGATGGTGGAAGGGTGAATGGACAAGGTCGCGCAACGGGGGCTGGGGTTTTTTTGCTCCAGAGATTTCGATGCCCTCCTCTCATCTTTCTATTTCAGCATTAAGTAAATACCTGTTGCCACATCTTCTTCTTCTTCTTCTTTTTTTTTTTTTTTTTTTTTTGAAGGAGGGCAATTGAGTAATTTCCATATTGTAGAGAAAAAAAAAATAATTACCATTTTCCTTGGAGAGTATTCGAATTCCACCACCCAAAAACATTTAACCACTTCAAATACCCCTAAGCCACATGCTTCCATTAGTTTCCAAGTTAAAATAAGTATTTAATATATTATGTAGCTTATCATAGATTGATATATATACTTTTTGTTTTTAGGATTATTGCACTGATATCAAACCCTTATTTTTATATTAATGACATGGTCGTCTTATTATTACGTGTTGGCTCACCATCTCAATTAATTATGTAATTTAATTAATTAATTATTATTTTAATCTTTATTATTACTTTTTTCGTAACTCTAAAAAATCTTGGTTCTTACATTATGAATATTTGTCATACATTGTTATTACTTGAACATAAGGTTAACTATTACCTAAGATTCAATCCGATTGAATCTCAAACTTAACGCTAGCTTCAAAATCAGGAAGATCAAGAGCCAATATAAAGGGTAGGTAGCACGTGTGAAGACTCAGAAAGAGTTTTTAACATTTTGGATTGTATTTATACTTATAGACGTTTAGTATCTAAATACTTGGATAACTATACCAATATTATCCCCAACTATATACACCGTGATTAGTTTTATTTATAGCCACGTATATATCAGTTATTCATCTGCTCAACCCAACTCATACGCTCTATCACTTCACTTTGATGATATTCATAGATACTACCTGCTAATATGCGTAATAAGTAGTATTGAATTAGGGATGTTACACTATTAACCCAGATTAAAGATACTAAAAATTTTGTAATATAATGATATTTATAGTTAGGATTAAATATCATTTTTGCCATAGAAATATTTGCTAGGGAGCATTCAGCACCCGGAATTTTGTTTGTATCATTTTTGCCTCGGAAGTTTTTTTAGGAGCAAATTTGCCCTGTAAAATTTTTTTAGGAGCAAATTTGCCCTAGAAGTTTACAAAAAAGAGTAACAATTCAACGGTCAAGATCAACCGATGGGCAAGATTGCTATATTTAAAACTTCCGGGCCAAAAGTGATACCAAAAAAACTTATGGGTGCTAAATGCTCCCTAGCCAATACTTCTGTGGCAAAATTGATATTTAACCCTTATAATTATTACTATATATCATAATCTCTCCATCTAAATATAGTAGCTACTTTTTTATACCATTGTAACAAAAGGCAACATGAGCTCATGGAAAAGTTGCTGCCATGTGCTTGTATATAGAGTAGTATACTCTTGAGAATTTCGTTCCAAAACTCAATTATTAAGTAAATAACTTCACTTAATTTAAGCAGCACAAGTAATAATAGTGGAAAAAATATGAAGTAAACCTACATTAAAATTAGATGTTAATGTTGATTATGGAATTATAGAAACAACCCATAACTGTAGTCGCTAAATGTATTTCATAACTTTTCACCCGAAGAAAAAAAAAAAAGTATTTCATTGCATATTTGAATTATCCGCCCTTAAATTTCTTTCTTTCTTTTTATTTTTTAAATATTATGGTAGCTTTAGGGACCAATTCAACCGACAAGATCTATCTTGAGCCTGAAATAGCATTAAGAATTTTCGAGGTTGCAATCAACAAAACCCTCAATCTCTTGAGCCTGAAATAGCATTAAGTTGTCTCTCTAATTCCAAAATCATCATTAATTTGTATTTTCGAGGTTGCAATCAACAAAACATTCAATCTCATGTTCAAGCCCTAAATTAAATATATAAGGCTAGTGAATGTATCTTTGTCTCATTAGTAAAAGCCATTCAGTTAATAAAGCAAGCATCAAGTTCTCACGCACCTCAAATGAATGTGTATTCCAATTTTCATATTTCTACGCTTCAATAATAAAAAAAAAAAAAAATCCAAATTTGTCCCATTAATTGGTGGCTAATCAGTAATTAACCAAGCACAAGCATAAATGGGCAAACACAAATACGATTACCATTAAGTAGCAATAGAAAGTAGAAAAAGGAAGCCTAAAGATCACAAATAGGCAAACATAAAAAAGTAACAATAGCGGGTAGAAAACACACATTAATTCATAACTGAATTTACAATATATATAATCCTAGATATACAATTCACATCAACACATGGTTTGAATAGCAAGTAAAAATAATCCATCAAGTAGTAGCAAAACATCATAACAATGTGGGAAAAGGAAAAGGAGAAGGGAAAACAGAAAGATTGAATCTCAAAACTATTTTAATCTTCGACTTAGGTTTATGAAGCGTATTAGAAGTGAAAACATGTTTGTTGTTTTTCTACCACAGTATACGTATACGGGTTGTAAGTAGTATAAAAAGTTGTCATTCCCATGAAGATTATGACGAATGTGTGTTAATGAATGCAGTTCGACTCTTAATTAGGTTGGTAAAAGTCATTTTGAAATTATTTCACTTTCAGAAAACAAATTTGGTTTAAAATAAGCTTAATGAATTAAACAAAATAAAAGTAGTTTCTAACTTCAAAAAAAATGAGGCTCTAGTATCACTTCTCCCTCTATACTTCAAGAAACTAAATACTTCCTTCACAATTAGTTTTAATGAAGAATCAAGTATTTGTCTAAGATTCAAAACTAGTGGAAAATCTTTCTCAAGTCAAAACTAACATATATTTTCAAAAAACTCATTCAATCTCTTGCAACAAGCTAGTTAAAATAGTCATTAAGATCCAATCTTAGAGTAACAATACTAGATTAATAGATAGATCTCTCTTTTATTAACAAACCATCTATTCAAACAAGAATTTCAAGCCTAGTATAATTTTATCCCAATTTTTTAACAAGATAATCTCTCTCAAGCATCACAAAACAACCAAGTGGTGGCCAAACCTTTAGAGGCATTAAGCATAGAATAAAATCAACATATAACACTCTATTAGATGCTAAAAGAGAAGAAAAATATAGTGTCGATCCATATAGAGGTTCAAAGTAATCCTAGAAGAAAAATTCTTAGCTACTGATGTTGAAATGTACAAAACAACTAAGCCAAACAACCGAACACGTCATGATGTAAGTAGAAAAGGGAAGAAAAGTACAAATACGAAAGTTGAAATTGTTACACCCTACTACCGCCTCGCCCTTTTGGGTGACGGGTAGTGTGATACCTCTTAATTCTTATATTATATTACTTAATAACATGTATCGAGTAAATTACGCAGTAGAGCATACATTTGGTTTGGGTGTAGTGTCTTGGTAGGATATTACCAATCTTGGTTACAAATTTAAAACATAAATACATAAAATGTCTACAAATCTTCCTCGAATGATTTGAAAACATCCGGCACCTTCATGTGCTAGCATCTACCACTTTATCCTCGGGAGCTACTTCCAACAAGTCAATACACCGGTGGAAACATAGACTAGAATCCCGAAGGATCCCAGAGTAACCGTTAATCTCATACACAAAGTATATTCAAAGTATGTAAGAAAACCATAAATACAAACCACAGCATTCAGTAAATCGCACACAGTGTGGCATGAAGCCTAATCCGGAACAAGCAGTCTTTATAGCACACAACATAGACTACAGGGCATAGCAAGGCCCTAGTCACACACAGCGCGTCGCACATAGCATACATACAGAGACATACAAAGCATATGAGGATTAAGGTTACTACTGGTAAATTTTTAGATTGATAATTAACTCCAAAATTCCATAAAGCTTCGAATAACCATACTTCTTGTCCTTGATCTTATCCTTTCCTTGAAATCTTTCCTCCTTGAACTCCCTTGTATTTTCAGTCAACACTTCAAAACACCATGTAATAATAATTCATCAAGGTCTTATGAATGTCTATGAAGATTAAAGGAGTAGAGTAAGAATCCAAGTCCTACTTACCTTGATTCTGTGACCGGTTTGGAGATCTGACAGCACCTCCACCATGTAAATGGCCCCAAACACCTCATATCAAGAATCCAAAACCATAGAAACATTGCATTCGCCAAAAGGAACAACATTGGAGAAGGCCTCAGGAGCTAAAAACACCAAATCGGAGGCGAAATCGGCCCCATTTCTCCCTCTCTCTCCATTTCATTTTTCCCTCTCTCTCCCCTCTCTTTTCCATGTTTTGGCCAAGAATGGCCTAAAGACAAATGAGAGGGAAGGGGTTTATATAAAACACGGGTGCGGTCCAGAATGAGCCACATGTATGGTCTAGAACACGCCATGTGTATGGTCTAGAATGCGCCACTTGTCGCGCCACTTGTCTTCTTTCATTAGACCAACATAAAAGTATCTTTATGCCTTGTCATGATGATGAGACACGTGTTATGCTCTTGTGGTGCTGACTTAAAAGCTATGTCATAATGAGGGGACATATGTCACATTCCTATTTGACCAACAAAAGTAACTTTTGACTTGTCATGATGGTGGATACGTGTCATGTTTCTATTGGACTAGCACAAAAGTATGTCATAATGAAATAACACATGTCATGTTTCTATTGCGCCAATCATAAAAGTAGCTTTTTCACTTGTCATGATGAGTCAACACATGTCACGTTCTCATTGCGCCAACACAAAAGTAGCTTTATGCTTTGTTATGATGGGGGACACGTGTCATGATCTTGTGGTGACGACTCAAAAGCTATGTTATTATTAGTCATCATGACCTTACTTTATTAAAGTCGCTTTATCAGCACCTACTTAGGATTACGACAGGTATATCGAGACCCGCCAACTGACACCAAGTTAGACTGTGTATGTGTGGGCCTCCACATGGCACCACATACCTTATGTCATTTTCCAAAAACGCAGGCCATACCCGACTGCCCTGAAAATGCCGTATACTTACTTATATCGGCATATTTTCGATCAACTAATTGTCCTATACCTCAGGGCATAGTTGGGTGGCATCTTTTCCAACTGGATTTACACCGTATGGGTCTTCTGTACCCCTTCTTCCATTGACACTTTATTTCCATGGCTTATACATACTAAGTTGACTAACACGTATAGCTGAGTTACTTAGTCCCCTGAGAGACTTCGTATCCCTCGACATTCTTGAGACTCTGCTTGAACTGGCTTAGTCGCCTTTTATAGGCTTATTCCCAAGTCTCTACGTCCAAAATTCAGGATATTACAAAAACTCCAAAATCTCTCTTGAAATCCCTCCCAAAACTTTGAAACTCTTCTATAACTTCTTCCCAAGCTCTCTCCTTTCATGCCTTATCATCTCTAGGTAAAGAATAACTAACTTTTGGCGCAACCCTAGGTTTCACTACTACAAAATAGAAATTTAACATCCTCCAATTAACGTTCATTGTAAAAAAAATTAGACGTTAAAATGTAGGTGGTGGCACTATTGTAATTTTCTCTTTACTTTTAATGTTTGTTTTTTAAAAACGAACATTATATGTTTTGATACAATGACTATTTTAATAAAAATAATCGTTGTATCTTAGACACCATTTATTTTATTTTAAGACACCATTTAAATTTATTTTGTGAAAAATTAGTACTACTTACCGTTAGAATAAAATCCTAGAATTTCGATCGAGAAGAAATCTAATCGTATTTTCATTTAGCCTAATTAAATTTAATAATTTAAATAATATATCTCTTTTATATATCTATAAAAAATATTATCAATATCATTTAGTTCAAGCCTCCCTCATTCCATTCCATTTTATTTTTTATTTTGAGTTACAACGAGAAACTCGATTTTTTTAGATATTTTAATTTAATTTATTTTTATTTTGAGTTACAACGACTGGTTTTGAAAAAAACCAGTCGTTGAAACTCGAATATTTTAGATATTTCAACTTTAATCTCGCGCCTTCAACATTTTGTTGTTCCCTCTCTTCCATAAAAATATGAAGTTTTCTCTTCGAAACCCAATAGTATAGAACATCTTCCTCCAATCCATTCTAAACACAATCTTTCATTAAAAGTCTCGAACATCTTACTTTTGCACATCCTATTCACTAGGCTAAATTTCTTATTCGTTTCTAGGGAAGTTGCCTTTTGCTAGCTTTATTGTGAGGTGTAATAGTAGCCTACAAGATTTAGATCTGCCCCGCTTATATCAGGATTTGGAAAACCCTTCTCGGCCTTATTCTCCAGATCTCCAGATTTGCGCCGAAGTCATCGATCCATGGCTAATTCTTTTTTATTTTAATTGTTTCTCCTTCTTTGGTGATTATACTTCGCATTTATTCTTGATTGTTCAATATTCTGGTTTTTTTTATTTTTGCTAACTCTTTGATTTGGATCTGGATTATTGATTTTTTTTTTTCAGTTCTTTCAATATTATGGTTCTTGTGGCTTTAATCAAAATTTTGATTGATTTTTCTTTGATTTTGCTATTGACGCTATATGTTTCTTCTTTCTGATTGGTTTTTTCCTCAAAATTGTAGTTGTCGGCTAGCTTCCGGCACAGAGTCTAGCTCTAGGACTTGGTATATCAATTGCTAAAGTTGGGGTATCTGTGCCCCTAGTTGATGAAAGGAATCTTTTCAGTTTTCTTCCTCTTCCTGTTCTGTTGTGTGGTGGTCATGGCAAAGCTTCATGTTGTTTTTATGGAATTGTTGATCTTGTTGTTATTATCTTTGGCTTTTCAATTTTCCTACCGCAATGTTTTTTTGGCTTTTCAATTTTCCCATTGCAAAGTTTTTTTTGCCGCCACTATTTTGGAAAAAAAAAATAAAAAAGACATTGAACGATTGTTATTTAAAGAACAGTCGTTGTAAACTTTGATTCCCAAGCCACAAAAGGCCAGTAACAACCACTGACCATGGTGACAAGTACTCGAAGTCGCAGTCACACATTGCGACGAGATCAGTTACTGGAGGAACAACCACAACTGCAACATGTGGAGCGAACGGTCCAATATTCAGATTCTGTTGCTCACAACCCTCGCCATAAGGTTGTGGGAGTAGAGGATGAGACTGAGGATATAGCAAATTCCCCTCATCCTAGTCGGGGTATCTTACCGGAGCAACAGGAGTTACAGCAGGATTCACATCCTCCATCTTCGGAGTTTCAGTTGGAACATCCTGATTCGAAGTTGTTGTATAAGGCGGTCAGTTCATTGGCTCAGCGGATAGATAACATGGAAACTTGTATGCGCTTTCAGAAGGAAGAGGATGCTTGGCTTAACTAGGAGGATATGGAACGTCGGAACGCCATATGGCACCAAGACGAACAGAGACGGATTAGACAGGAGTTGGAAGAACGTCTCATACATAAGGAGAAACCGGCCCGAATCCGAGACGTGATGGAGCGGGCCCAAGCAAGATCGTCTCAACATCGGTTCACACCAAGATAGACGAGCCCGGTGAAGAGAACGAGCAGAGGGCTCCTATTACTGGTGACCGAGGTAAGAGCCTGGAAAAGCAAGCTAGGAAGATATCGTTGCTCGAGGAGCGGGTTAGGATGTTGAGCATCCTGCCTCAAACATCGGTCATGATGCAAGTAGGCCAAGCTGAGTTAGTGACACTACGGCCACCGAGGTCAATAACAATATTCACCGGGTTGACGAAGACGACTTAGCCCACGACAAGGGAAAGCAACCGGCCGTGAACCCGAACTCTAATAAGGATGGGGCGACACCCCCACCGAGTGGCATGCCCAAGACGGACGGAGAAGGACCTAGTGGTGAGAACGTATTGAGCCAATTTTCAGATGAAATAATGGCCGCAATGTATCCCAAGGGGTTGGACTCAAGGGAGTTACCGAAATACGATGGAAGCCAGGACCCGCTCAATCAAGTGAACAACTTCAAGTTGGAAATCGGGGTTAAAGGAATCGTGGGGCATGTTGTTCTGCGGTTGTTCGCAGGAACTCTAAGGGGGCCGGCGCAGGACTGGTTCCACTCTCTTCCGTTGTGATCTATTAATAGCATGAAATCCTTGGATCAAAAGCTTTTGCTAAACTTTGCCACAAGTCGGAAACAACCAAAGACCGAGTTCCAGCTGGACCAGGTGAAGCAGCTGCCTGGGGAGACCTTGCAAAAGTATCTGGCGTGTTTTAAGGATACGGCTCTTCAGGTGCCCGGTTTGAAAGAGGATGTGCACCTCCATTGTGTCATAGCTGGTCTTAGTGGTTTGTCTCATTTGAAAAGATTCATGCTGAAACATCGTCCAGCAACCCTGGCAAAATTCCAGGATAAGGCCAAAACTTATCTGGAGCTCGAACAAATGGAAATGCTGAATCAAGTGCCCAGAGAGAGCGCCAAGAGCCCCCAAGAGGCAAAAAGCGACATAATGGGGGTCGGCAGGATTCTCGTGGATGAGGTAGTGATAGTAGAATGATTGGGGGGAAGCCGAGAGGAAGTTTTGACCGGTATACCCCGTTGAAGATCTTATAGGCACAAATCTGGAAGGAGGTCTCGGCAACCGAGATGAAAGAGGTTGAACGACCTCGGCTCATGAGGAGAGGGGCTACCTTGGATAAAACCCGGTATTGCGAATTTCATGACCAGCATGGTCACACCACGGATAGTTGCTGGGATCTGAGGGATGCTGTCGAAAAGTTTGTTCGTGACGGAAAACTCTGCAAGTATGTGATTCAAACCCAGGGACGGCGAAACCAGAAGCGGCGTGAGGATCGAAGCAAAAGCCTGCCTTCATAAAAGAAGAGGCGAGGCCGGAGTAAGAAGACCGGCGTCAGTGACGAAGAATTCCCCAACTCCAAGTTTGACTGTAATATTATTAGCGGAGGATTCAGGGGAGGTGGAGACTCTACAAATAAGCGAAAGAGGTACCTGAGGGAGGTACTTTCCATTAGAGACCGTCCAGAGTTCAAGAAAGATGTGTCAAAACTAGAATCCCCGGTGCTTAGTTTTACTAGGCAGGACTTGGAGGACGTGCCCCCATGTCATCATGACGGGCTGGTAATCACCGGAACAGTTGGGGATTGTTGTGTTAAGAAAATCTTCATTGACAACGGCAGTGTGGTCGACATTATCTTATGGGATGCATTCAAGCGCATGAGGCTTGACCCTGAAAACCTAAGGCCATGTCGGATGACCTTGACCGGATTCAATGGGCAGGACACTTGTCCTAAAGGTTACATAGATTTGAAGTTGACCTTAGGAACAAGGGAAGCTTTTAAGATGGATCGAGTCAGGTTTATAGTGGCTGATTTTCCTTTAATGTATAACATCATTTTGGGACGACCGATTCATGACTCGGGATATGTTGGTATCCTCAAAGCATCAGAAGTTGAAGTTGGTCAATAGTAAGAACCAGTCATCACGGTAAAGGGCGACCAAAAGGAGTTGCGACAATGCTATTACAATACGGTTAGAGCCTCTAAGGACGGTTGGAAGACGACTTCCAATAAATACAAGGATGCTTCGACCAAGGCCGATGCAGAAGGAGAGTCAGTCAATTCGGTAGAATTGGATTTGTGTGAAGAAGAAAAGATGAAAAAGTCAGAACCAAGTGGTGAATTGGTGGACCTCGTGTTGGGATATGAGCTCGGCCGTGCAACCAAAATCGGTAAGAGTTTGGACCCGAGGTCCGGAGACAGAGCTGGAGGAGTTCTTGCGAGTAACAAAGATGTCTTTGCGTGGCAACCCTCGGACATAACCGGAGTAGATCCCGAGTTTTGGCATAGGTTGGCTATTTGTCCGGGTCAACCCCGATCTCCCGAAGAAAAGGAAAATCGGTGATGATCGGTGGAAAGCCTTAAAGGCTCATGTGGACGAATTGTTGGCAGCCGGTTTCATCCGTGAGGTGCAATATACTACATGGCTGTCAAAAGTCGTTATGGTTAAAAAGCCAAACGGTAAATGGAGGGTATGCACTGACTATAAGGATTTGAATAAGGTGTGCCTAAAAGATTCCTTCCCTATGCCAAATATAGACCAACTGGTGGACAATTCCTCTGGGTTCCAATTGCTTTCCTTTATGGATGCTTATTCCGGATACAATCAAATAGCTATGCACCCCGAGGATCAGGAAAAAACTGCTTTCATCACGGATAGGGCTAATTATTGTTATAATGTTATGCCGTTTGGATTGAAGAATGCCGGGCTACTTATCGAGAATGATGAATCGGGTGTTTGAAGATCAACTCGGGAAGAATGTCGAAGTTTATATAGATGATATGATTGTTAAGTTCGTGCACGCAACAAGCCACGTGTAGGATTTGCAACAGACATTTGACAAGCTCAGGAAATACCAGATCCGTTTAAACTCGGCGAAGTGTGCTTTTGGGGTCCCAGTGGGGAAATTTTTAGGTTTCTTGTTAACACACAGAGGAATCGAGATGAACCCGGAAAAATGCCAAGCCGTGTTGGATATGCAGGTTCCGCGAAAGTCGGCAGACTAGCAGCGTTAACTCACTTCCTACCAAAGTCGGCAGAAAATTCTCTCCCTTTCTTTAAGTTACTAAAGAAAAAGGCTTCTGTGGATGGAACCAGGAGTGTGATGAGGCGTTTGGAAAAATCAAGCAGTGCTTATCCGCTCCACCAGTGTTATGAAGGCCAGAACCCGGGGAGAGTTTGATTTTGTATTTGTTTGTTGGGGAAGAGGCAGTGAGCGTCATTTTGGTCAGAGAGACTGAGGAAGGCCAGAGTCTGGTGTAATTCGTAAGTCGAGCATTGCAAGGCTCGAAGTTGAGGTACCAAAAGCTAGAAAAGATGGCTTTCACATTACTCATCACAGCATGAGGTCTACGTCCATATTTTTAGAGCCATCATATTTTTGTGCGTACCGGTCAACCGATTAGACAGATTCTTCACAAGCCCGATTTGGTGGGACGAATGGTTAGCTGGGCTATCGAGTTGTCTGAGTTTGACATAACGTATGAAGCTCGACATGCGATTAAGTCACAAGCATTGGCTGATTTTGTGATGGAATTTACCCTTTCGGAAGGGGGGAGGGGAAGAGGACACAGAGACTTGAACTATCAGTGGAGCATTCCCTTCGTTTTGATTTCAAAATGTCTAACAATCAGGCGGAGTATGAGGCCTTAATTGCTGGGTTGCTTCAGGCTAAAGAGAATGGGGCCAAGAAAGTTCATGTTTCTACTGACTCCTAATTGGTAGCTTCGCAGATCGACGGGACGTATCAGGCTAAGGGCCCCTTCATGATTAAATATTTGGGGAGAGTGCGGTAGATTATGGCTGAGTTCGACAAAGTGGAAGTAACGCATATTCCAAGGGGAGAGAATATTAGGGTGGATATTTTCTCCAAACTGGCAAGTACAAAGAGCCCCGGAAATCATCGCACAATAGTTCAACAAAACTTGATAGAACCAAGTTACGTAATGGTCATCTCAGAGGTGACCGATTGGAGGAAGCCAATAACGATTATCTAGAGAGGAATTCTCCCGGTTGAAGCAAAGCAGAGGCAAAGAAGCTAGTGAGAATGGCGGATCGTACGCCATGATTGGGGATGAGTTATACCGGAAAGGTTTTTATTCTCCAATGATGAAATGTCTCAAGATTTTACGAGGCCAGATATGTGCTATCTGAAATACTTGAGGGAATCAACGGACACTATATGGGCGGTAAAGCTTTGGTGCGTAAAGCGGTTTGGGCCGGCTTCTTTTGGCCGACTATGGCAGTAGACGCTAAAGAGCATGTACGCTTGTGTGAAAGCTGTTAGAAGCACGGTAAAGTGATCTGGATTCCACCATCAGAGTTAAGTCATATCTCGGCTCCGTGGCCATTCTACAAATGGGGCATGGATTTGTTAGGACCCTTTAAGCCAGCGCCTGGGCAGTTGCATTGGCTTATAGTGGCCGTAGATTACTTCACAAAATGGATAGAGGCAGAACCATTGGCAACCATAACCTCGGCCAGAGTTCAGAAGTTTGTAAAGAGAAATATCATTTCCTGTTTTGGGATCCCGGCTGGGGTTATCACAGATAATGGAACCCAATTCACTAACAAGGGTTTCCAGGAGATGATGGCTGACTATCACATTGAGTTACATTTTGCGTCTGTCGAGCATCCGCAGTCCAATGGGCAAGCGGAGGCAGCAAACAAGGTTATCCTTGACGGATTGCAAAAGCGGATGGAAGAGGCTGAGTCGGACTGGGTGGAGCAGGTTATCATGTGCTATGGGGACTTCGGATGTCTCAGGCATACAAGCAACCAAAGAAACCCCATTTAGACTTACTTACGGCTGCGAGGCAATGATCCCTCGAGTCGGTGAACCCTCATGGAGGAGGGTCAATGCTCTCAATAAGGAAGGCCAAAACAATGAAGCTATCTCGGTAGAGCTAGATCTAATAGATGAAGCCCGGTTACAAGACATTGCATGGAATTGGCAGCTAAAGGACTTATTGCCAACCGGTATAACAAGAAGGTCAGACCACGGAGTTTTGACAAAGGCGACCTCGTCTTTCACCGAGCCGACATAGGCAACAAGAATGCCAGTCAGGGCAAGCTCGCGGCAAATTGGGAAGGTCCGTATCGAGTAACGAGAAAACTTGGGCAGAGGCGCCTACAAGCTTGAGACTTTGGAGAAGAAGCCCGTTAGGCGGACTTGGAATGCCGACAAGTTAAAGGCATATTATAGCTAGAAGTCGATCCCAGAAGCCATGAGTAAAGTAGCTAGGAAGCTGTGAACCCATAGGGCATCATGTAATGACGGCATGGCCAAATCATGTTCTCTATTTTAATGAATACTGGGCCTAGGAGCCAATTTTCAGAACAATTATTTTTGTTATGTTCAATTCATGGTAATCAGGAAGGAAATTGAGGTGCACAAACCCCGTTTAAATCCTGTTCAAAGTAAACACGAGGAAATTGAGGTCCTTAAACCCGTTTCGACAATCAGATACAAATTAAACGTGTAGGATTCCGAGATATAGAAAGCCCCATTTCCAGAAATCACGGTGATAAAGGGACATGTATAAATTTATGGCTAGAAAGCCAGTTTTTGTAAAACATGCCCAGAATATCAAGGTCTGGACTCTGGGTGCGAACACCAATTTTTTCGAGAATCGTGTAAGCAGGCGCGAATTATTGGGCATACACACCTAATTATCGTAGCATGCATGAAGTCATGGTCAACAAACCAGTCTTCGCAAGGCCTATAAGAGCCAAACTAAAGAGAACTTTCAAATCGATTTCAGAAAATTCTCCTGTGATAGTGCAAAGCCAGAAATGACAGACGTTAATCAAACTGTCCGGGATAACCAATAGGCTAACGTATTGATCTTGATCAAGTCAGGGTGTTAAAGCTTTAGAAATAAAGTTGAAAACATTTGACGGGTTTATTACTGTTGCAAATGGGCAAGTTCGACGAATTGGCGAAATTGATAAGTGTTAAACAAACCAATCAATGCATGAAGGAATCAAATAATTTAAGGAAAATAAGTGTGGTGAAAGGTCTATCGTCGAGGCCGGAGCACAAATCACTTTACAAATCAAAAGCCGGGTTATAACCACGGCAACAAACATGTAGCAAGCAAAAGAGGAAAACCGTACATAGGCTTAAGGGGGGATGATGGATCCCTCATCGCCTTCCTCGTTCTCCTCTTCTTTGTCTTCGTCAGCTCCGGGGGGAATTAGTTTTCCTTTTTCACTAACATATGCTTGAAAGTGTAACTCGGAGGTGTTCAGAGGGATGTTGGAGTTGAGGACTCGGAGTTGCGCCACAGCATTGTTGAAGGACTGTACAGCAGCGCTGGTATATCTCGAAATTTGTCCTTTGGCCACCAGAAGTTCCTCGTCCTTTGTCTTTAGCACGTCTTTGACATGGTCCATATCGGATTGTGCTTTCTCTATTAGCAGCATGTCATTGGCACGGAGGTCCTCCAGGCGGTGTACATCCATGTTCGCCAGGGCCAATTTCTCATCAGATTGAGACAACTTGGCTTTAAGCATTTTAACCTCCTCTTCCAGCCCTCTCTTTTCAGCTTCAGAGGATCGAAAGTTATCCTGAGCCTGGTTCCAATCCTAGATAACTTTGGCCAAGTCTGCGTTATCTTTCAGAGGAGCGAGTTCCTGCTTCAGGCCATCTCTTTCCTTAAACACCTCATGCAAATGCGCCATGGTCTTGGCATACTTGACTTTGAGAATGGCATAGGGTCGGATCGCTGAGACGGCTCGTGGCCTTCGGTTCCCAGATCGGCAATCTCGGCCTTGCCGGATTCGGAGAGACCGAGGTATTTGTGAAATCGGGCGGGGGCCGGATGGCGTCTAAGAAGTCTGGTGTTACCCCACTCTTCCACAAGTCTCCCTCGGGTAACTCGGCTACAGAGGGGGCCATTTCCATGAAGGACGGGGCCGGAATGGTTTCTACCTGAGGACCAGGCGTGGCCTGTGGACTAGTGGGCCCGTCTTGGGGATGTTTCCCCTTCTGTTTCTTTGAGGACCAGGCGAGAGGCTCCGGCGGTCGCAGCCACTTGGTCGGCCTGGGCTGGGTCATCAGGGTTGCTAGCGTTGGGGGAATTGATGGTCCCTTCAGGAAGCTCGGTGAAGACATTGAGGAACTCGGGTTTTCCCATATGTCGGCCTGCGAAGAAACGAACAAGGTTTAAAAAAACAAAAAGAGGACAGTTAGCATGATAATATGCCTGTACTCGTTGTAGAGCGCCTCCTAATTAGAGGGGTGACAATACACTCGGCTGGATCCAACGGATTTTTCAGTTTTCTGGTGAGTTCCAAAAGTTGTAGCTGGGCGGTTACTTCAGCGTCTGAAAAACTTTTTGGTTTTGGGATCAAATCGTCTGGTGTAAGAGTATGGTGATGGGCTCGCCAGTATAAAGGAAATTTCTCCTCGGTCTCCCCTGAACGAATTGTTTGAACAAACCAAGGTACTCACTGGAAGTCAGCAACAAATTTTATAAAAGTATTTTTAAAATTTTTCCATGAGTCCATGAAAGGTTTGAAGAGCTTGTGGTCACGAATACTACGTAAAGAGGTCCATCCGAACCAGGTCGTGGTGCCTCTCGACAGCATACTGGTTTCCATGGGAGAAAAGAAAGACATAAACACAGGAATGGTACAAACGATCTTCATTTTCTGGCATAGATTTTAAAACGCAATGGCAAAGGCCCATCCGTTGGGGTGAAGTTGTGAGGGTGCCACATGTAGGTGGTTTAACAAATTTATTTGAAATTTCGTAAAAGGAAATTTCACACCAAGAACGGTTATAACATCCCGTTAGAGAAAGAAGAAGTGGGGATCTTGGCTTTGTGGACGCCCAGACGCAATGGATTCGCGTGTAAGGGGTAGCCGGATCGAATACCCTTCCCCATTGGGCAGTCCAAGGGGCCGGAGGGGTTAACGATGTATGTTCGTTTGTTGGGGTCCTTGGTAGTGGCGGAGGCACTGGATTCTTCCATCTTGGAGAGGTTGGGAGAGTGCGAAGAAGAGGTCATCTATACCTAAAATCAAGAAAAAAGAGAAGCATAAATCAGAAAGTAATAGCTACCTGGCGGAATGACGTTGCATCGACAATTAGCCAAAAGTAAATCGGCTTCCCGGTGCCGTTCTAGCATAGCTAGATCAATACCCTTATAGCAACATTCGTCACAGGGGTTCGACGTTTAGTTGGGCATGGTTAATAGAGTAGCGTTTGAAGGTGTGGGCTGTCGTTTGTTTTTGGTGCTTTTTTGTGAAGAACGAAGAAGCGTGACAGGTCCTTCATCTTCAGGTAGTGGTTCCTCTTGGAAGGAAAATACGAAGGGTGTGTCAGAAGCCCTAGACGTTTTCCTACCCCCCGAGAGAATAGGAATACAGAGAGTGTCTATAGGCATGGTGTTCTTCTGAGCTATTGTTTTGCGATAAGAGGAGGAGTGTCTGAGATCGAAAGTGCGTGGCATAGCGTGAGCCATAGTTAGGATACCCAGAAAACCCAGAGGCAGGCTTACAGAAATTTCTCTAACTTGGATAGAGACCGCCCGATAAGTGTAGTGCTCAACCAAAAAGAAATTAAAAAACAAAGAAACAAGGAGGCGGAAGTACCCGTCAAAGGTATGGAATAGCTTTTGTGCAAGAGCGCGTTGGAGAAATTCTCGAGTCGAAATGGGAGGATGGAAATGCAAAAGTGTTATAATGAAGGGTTTTAGCGGGGAACTATAGGCGTTGCGAATTTGAAAGGTCATGAGCCATGACTCCCGTACACAGATAACGTTGTGTGTAAAACCCTAAAGAGGCCCATTAGGGCTGACAGGAAATGATGCGCACATTAAATGCGAGTGGATATCGAGGACGAGGGGAGTAAATGGCCCACGTAAGATGACGATTGGAGGCTAACTCATGATTATATGGATACTTGTTGATTTCGTAAAAAGCAAATCTAACGCAGTAATTTTTCTTTTTTCAAGCGTCAACCCGGATTGAGGGGCGTTTGATTTTCATTCTTAAATCTGGCTTGTGGGGCCATTAATTTCAACGTCAACCCGGATTAAGGGGCGTTTGATTTTAATCCGGCTTGCGGGGCCATTAATTTCAACGTCAACCCGGATTGAAGGGTGTTTGATTTTAATTCTTAAATCCGGCTTGCGGGGCCATTAATTTCAACGTCAACCCGGATTGAAGGGTGTTTGATTTTAATTCTTAAATCCGGCTTGCGGGGCCATTAATTTCAACGTCAACCCGAATTGAGGGGCGTTTGATTTTAATTCTTAAATCCGGCTTATGGGCCATTAATTTCAACGTCACCATAGGCATGCTGCTATAAGTCCGTGTCGTTTATAAAATAAGGGTTGTGAGCCTATTTCGTCTAGAAAGAAAAGAATATATAAAGACAGATGGATTCATGGTAATGGTTTTCCATTTCTATTCACAATCAAATAGTTTACATGACGTTCATACATAAAACAATAGGTGTAACATCCCATTTTCAAAAGCAGTATATATATATTTTTTCATCAGAGTAGAGCATCGGAGCGATTGAGTAACTGATATTTATATTCAAAATGCCGTAAGTCTGGCTGATTACAGTAGCGCTACATTATACCAAGTGTTTTCAAAGTAAATAGCAAAAGAAGAAAGTCTTCAGCTAAGTCCCTATGCGTGCCGCTTGCCTTTCTCCAATATCCTCGGTCCTCCTAACCTTGACGCTATGTTAAGAGCTGAGGTTCAATGGCCATTGAACCTCAGGTAACGGTTAACCTCATGCTCAGGTAATACAGTATATGGATGACAGATATTCATGACATTACAGTAGTAATCAATACATAAGCACACAGCAGATGCAAGATTAACATATCAACAAGACATAGCACACAAAAGACATGTAAAGTCATCCCCGTTTGCACTAGCCGGTGCCACGATGGCCCTCGTGTCCTCGGCTAGGAAAACTCAACGGCATTATCAAGACTATAACCCGTATAAAGCTGAATGTATAAATAGGTGATCTAAGCCCCATAAACTTAGTCACGATTAATGGACCAAGACCTAGTCTTGTTCATCACTTCATAAATCATTCTATCACATATATGCATACAAGACACATCAGAGTTAAAGTTACAGTACTCGGACGTACCTTAGTCATGATGTCGGTACGTTGACGTTTGGACTGTGATCGTGTTCAACCTATAATGGTAATGTCATATATATTATTTCCCAATAACTTCCTAGCAGATATCCTAGTCACTAGTGACCTTTTTACCCTTGGTAGGATTATCTCTCAACTTATCACATTTAATTCTTCAAAAACGCCGGTCCACTGCGGACAGATTTTTATCTAACTTTGAAAAATCATAATTAATTCTAGAAAAATCAAAATGAGGATACATAAAATTAATTGGAATCCTTAAGATGTCTATTTTCAAGTAAAAATAATAAATTTTTCCCAGATTACACGGACTACTCCCAGGTTTAAAGTTTTGAGCCTCCGCCCAGAATTTTTCCAGAAATTCGTAGCCCAACTTTGAGAATTTTTATCTCCCTCTAAAAAATCATTTTAACATGTTCTTGGCATATTTAAAAATACCTATGAGTCTACTTTAACCATGAATTTTCCCAGAATTTTAAGACTATATTTTCAATATGAAATTTTGGCATATTCATCACCGATTCTAGAATTTTCAAAACCGATGAAATTTCGCAAGAACTTCGTTACTTTGATGATTTCCTTCCAAAAATTTTGCTATATAACCTCTCTCATCATTTTTTCAAGACTAAGCCAATTTTGACCATAAAAACATGTAAATAAAATTTATTCTAGAATATTTAAGATCTACACTACTTCTATCTAAGAATTCTAAAAACTAAAGACTAGAAACTAAAAACTAAAGACAAGCTTACCTCTTGAAGCTCTTGAACTCCTTCCTCCTTCTTAGAAATCACCACTTGGTGGTTGATTTGGTGTGAAGAATGAGGAGAGGCAAGGCCTCTATTTATAGGGAAAATCTCAAGCCCAATGTGGGCCCCACCATTTGCCTCTTCCTTAATCTCAACCTTTAGATCTAAACTTAATCAAGAAGTTTTAATCCTCACCCTTCATTGTAAAGCATGTGCTCTTGTGATGTCATCCTTCTGATGTCATCTTGATGACATCATCAAAGCTTAGGTGTCATTGTTGATTAATTTACTTTAATGAAATCTATTTTTGGTTGCTTGATCAATTACCAATACTTTTGAATTCTGTATGTATCTTGATTAGTAGTTGGATATCAAGATTTATGGTCTAATTAGATTTCCCTGGTTGTACTAAGCTTATTCTTCAACGTTTGCAAAAATAGCCTTTACTAGGCTTACTTTCGAGGTTAAATTATGTGGGTTCAAGATAAGTCCTTATATTTTCTCCAAGGTTCCTACTTCTTCACAACTATTTAAATTTGTATAAATTCTCACTTTATTTGTTGTTTTGAGTTTTTACTCGTGTACATCGATATTTCTTGGATTTCAAACCATTATCCAATTTGCTTTAATTCTTTTTTCTCTCTCTCTCTTATTGGTCAAACCATTTCCTCATGGATTAAGCTTTATGAGGCTTAATTAAGGCCTTTGGATTTGGCTTTATTAAATTTAATCTTAGCCCTCCATATCTAATCTTAATTAGCATCCCTAATAAAGTAGTTAAGTGTAATTGTCAAAATATGATTGGTTCTAAGATTAATTAGAAACCACTTCTATGCTAATCCTAGCCCTTCACTAGCCCTTGTTTCTTAATTAAGGTAATACATCCTTAATTATGCCTTTAACATATGCCACTAAATTAATTGTGAATGTTTATGAAAATAATTCAATTAACATAGATTGAATTATCCACTACTTGTTGGCAATTTTCTCTAATTGGTTTAATTATTTCCTCACAACTTTTTAGCTTTTCATGGCCATTTATGCACCATGTATTAATTCAATAATTATAGGGCAATTTATGATCCCTAAAATAAAATTGGATTTTTTTGCCTCTTTAAATTCCAAGGAAAATAAACAAATAAATTACTAAAATTAGAGAATTTGGTTTTTGATTACCTTAATTCTTAGAGAAAATTCCCTAAATTAACATAAATATGTTACTCAATTTTGAGACCACATATTCACCCATTTCTAATAGGTATTACTTGCCAACATATAATGTTTATAATGAATATGAATTTTAGGGTTTTACAATAGGTTCCACAAAGGAAATATAATGGCAAGATCCGAGAATAATTCATGTCTGCAACTCGTCGGACGGCACCTCAATTCACAAGTAGATAATTGGGACCCAAAGCCTGAGTTTGGCTTATTAGAACTGGCCCACTCACCTGTGCCTCGCCCATCTCAGATCAGTGCAGAGGAGGGGCACCCAGAGTCACCACCAGGTCGGCAGGAGTCTTGACCATGATTAAGTGTCCTTTACATGGTTCTATCATGTAAAGGGTCCCGGAGGTTCTTCTGAAAGCCCATGAAAACGAAGTTGAACCAGAGTTTGGCTCAACACCGTTAAAGTCCGATGTATTTGGAGAAATCCACGTGAAGACAAAGCAAATACATCGGCACTCTCATATGCCCTCTGGGGTAGGCAAATGAAGATTGGCAAATACATCAGAGTATGGTATTGAGTTCAGGAGCCTTCACGTCGTTTTTGGATCCTTTCTTCTTCTGGGATTCTCTGCATTTTAGGTTCGCTTTGAAAAGCAGAAACGAGTGTACCGGAGGCGATCTTCTTAACATATTCGGGGCGATTTGAAAGTAAGGGTAGTACATTATCAGCGCTCTAAAGAATTCAAAGAAAAAGGAATCTGAGGGCAATAGATGAAGGAATGAGGAAGGAGTAGGCGAATTTTATAGGCATTCTGTTGTGTGCACGACATATACAAACGCCAGAAGTAATTAATATCCTTGATGGGAAGTGTAAGCATCGGAAGTAATAAGTGCTTTGGTAACCGAAACGTGGACATTAAGTACACGCGGATAACGAAGCAGAGAGACGGTTCTGTTCCCCAAGGAGGATAGGTGATGGGTTACTTATATCCAGACATCTATAGGCTTCCATGATGACCTCGATTGGGGGCAAGTAGTGGCGGAGTTCATAAAGACGGTATGACCGAAGTGCATACATCTGGAGTGCATAACGACGGCCTTGTGATGAAGTTCACCAGGACGGTTATGGCCGAAGCATGCATGGCAAGAGCTCATAAGGACGATCGTGAACAAAGTCCATTTCTCCGCGTGAATCTCGGAATCATGAAAGCCGGACTAAGGGTTAAAAGAAGAATAAGAAGTGAAAGGAGTCCTGCTGCGTAAGTCGGTCAGCTGGGCCGGAGTTGGTTACTTAACGAATCTCGGCACAACAGAAGACTTGAAGTACCGAGCTTGGGGGCAACTGTTATGGACCCATATATCGGGCCTAGCGGATATGCGGCCCAGTAAGGGTATTTGCCACAGGATCCACTCTACCAAGGTATGGGTTGAGTTGTTCTCTGATTATATCTGCGATTCAGAACCGTACAAGTAGTGGAGCAAGCATTTGCAAAACGTGGGAGGCACACTCTACCTGAATAACGGATGCACTACGACAGAGAGAGAAACCCTAGGTAATCCCTATAAATAAGAGGTTACCCACCAGGTGCACTCTCTACATTCTCTATTGATTATTTACTATTCAGCCTCACTGTGCACATACACCACCCCATTGGCGAAAAACCACCACTGTGTAGCACAGTGATCTGAGACTGCTCGCTGGTATCTTCTCTACAGATATCAATGGGAAATCTTCTCTGCCCAGGTGCTTACTCATAAGTATCTGTGGAGAGCTCATCGATCCTATATCAACATCGCCTAGCCTCATTGGGCTAGACACATATGTTCTATAACGGAACAGTTCACCTTCATCTCCGTCATCGCTGGCAACCGCAACCCTCCATTATCGCCGGTGAAGCTTCTAAAAATAGAAAGAGGAGCCGCAAGAGAGCTTCAGCCTTCGACTTCTATCATCTTCACCATCATTCCTCCATCTCTCGCATGCACCCATCATCGCATCGTCTTCACTTCGTCCATCACCTCACTCCCACTATTTCCACCTCCATTAATGACGGTGAGCTGGAGTTTTTAGCCGAGAAGAGCAGCACACCGCACGGCAAACACCAAAACAGAGAGGGGCTCGCAAGCGTTCTAGAGGGAAGCAGTCATGGTCGATTACATCATCCCTCATATTAAAACCCGAGCTTTCACCACTCCTCACCATCTATGCTACCTTCATCTCCCTCGCCTTATCTGTTCGGTGTCCTTCTTCCAGCAAACACCATCACCATCGTCTTCTTCCTCACCTTCTCATTTCCTCCATTAATTTATATGGCTGAAGTTGTGAAACTGTACGGTGGAGCTGCGTTGATGAATTTCAGTAGCTAAATCTCTAATATCGTAAAGTATATTTATACATAGAAATATCTCACACTTTCGAATTACCTAAATCCTGAATCAAGCTTCTAAATTTAACAAATTCTAAATCAAGACAAGCCCAATTCAAGATTTTAGAATTAAGTGAGTTTACTTATATGCCCTCTTGCGCCTTCTTTCCATCTATCTTCGCTTCCTCATAGCAAAATTTGGGTCTCTAAAGCAACCAGCGATCTCCTTAAACAATGCTGACCAACTTACATTGGCCGAATTGATTATGCAAACACGTCCAGCTTGTTGAAAGTGCAAAACGTGAGTGAATCCTGATACTTTCAAATACAAGCTGAAGGAGTTGTTAAGCCAATTTACTGAGGAAGATGCATGCAGCAGGAGAGTTAAAGCTTGAACAATGGAATAAGATGACAGTTTATGGATCAACTCAGTGCACCAGAAACCTTTGTAAAGACGATTGCAAGAAGTATATGGATGATGCGATGGTAAAATTTCTGATTTTTGTGCTGGCAAAGATAGTGTAAATGGGTAAAATCACTCTATCCTAAAATTCTGAATTGGGCTGCCAGTCCTAATATAGAATTTAGAATTTGTTAAATTTATAGTCTAATTCAGAATTTGGTATTTAAAAAAGATTTGAACCGGTTTCTCCCTTATAATTATTTTTAATTTATATCTTTAACTTATTGATATATATAACAATACATCTTAAGAAACTGTTGCTGCCTCGTAGCCAATTGACCCCAACCACCTCCTTTAAGTTCTCATGTGAGATTGTAAGTTTTTATCCTACATAGATATAATGGTTTGTAAGTTTTTATCCTACATAGATAAAATGGCAACATGAGTTATGACCCAAAAAAAAAAAAAAAAAAAAAAAAAAAACTTAAGAAACTTAAAACTACACCTCCTCAATCGATCCACTGTTTTCTCCATGTCCCTGTGTTTCCATAGGCTAACGTCTCTTATATATTCTTTCTCCGATTTCTTTCCTTCCTCTTGGTTTGTGACTCACCCTGACGACAACCCATAAAGTAAAGACAAGAAAATTTAAGTTCAAACAACAACGTTTCCAAACATTGCCGCCTGAAAGGAATTATATAATATTGAAAAAAATAATATATTGTGTTATTTTTTCTTTTAGTTCTTCTCAATGTATGAAGCCATTTCATCCATGGTGGAATCCATTATAAAAGTGCAATAACTTCAAGTCGGAATCAATTAAGAAGCATATCCATTGGATTAGCATTCAAATATAAATATATTCTTTTTCCTTTACTATCTGACAAAAACTGTTAGGCATGCTAAATCAATTAAATAATTAAGTGTTAACAAACAAACGACCTTTGGCCTTTTCTGTTGACCTATAAAATCATATAACTGATGTCCAGAAAATTCTCATATTGGAGATTGAGGGGAAAAAAAAGGTGCTGTATGAACCTGAAATAAAAATTTGATTGAACCAACGAAATTCTACATATGATTGAGTTTCCTCAAGAAAAAGTAAGCTTTAATTTTCTTGATTTACAAAGAAGCTAATAGGATTTCCCATAAGTGGATGTAGATCTGCGTTGATGAGTTGTGCCATTCACATTTGGCATTATTTGCTCTATCCACATTGCACGCATATTTGGACTATATATATACACATCGGCAAGTTCTGCAATTCTCATAAGCATCTGTGCCAAGTATCTTCACAAAAGAAGAAAACCTTAGAATAATTAGCTCTACGTACCTGAAGTTGTTGCGGAAGAATCAATGGCACAGGCAAAAATGGTGTTTTCACTGTGGATGTGCTTGATATTGGTGTTTCTGTGTCTTTCAGGGTTCTTATGTCGTCCTTTGGTGCAGAGCGATGATGAAGCAGAAGATCCAAGTCTAGGATTCCAACGTATAATATCTCGACTTAGTCCTGGTGGACCAGATCCGAGGCATCACTGAATCCTATAAAAGGAAACGCTGTTTGGAATAGTGACACTTGGGGATGGAATTTTTTAGTGTTGCTATCATCTATGATCACAAATAAGTATATACTTAGCGCGTTTTTTTCACAGTTTTTATCACTAAGTTGTATACATTTTTAATAAGTCAATAAGAGATTATGCTCTATTATTCCCCTTTACTTTTAATTAATCCTTTAATTATATTAACCAAGATTTCTTGATGACAGATAAGTTAAAAGTACGTTTGCTTAATTTCAGGTGTCAAAGATGCAATTATATATGGAAGCGATTGCTTAGCTAAATAATTGTCACTGGGAATGCGCAATTTTTATATTGGATGTTCACACACACACACATAACCAAAAAGTATTTCTTCTTTTTCAGAAACGATAGTATAGAAAGGAGCATTTGCGTTATTTTCTCGAAATACTATTATCTGTTGTATTACCCAAAAAAAAAAAAAAAAAAAAAAAAAACCAAAAAGCAACAACAACTTACTATTATTTATGTTGACAACAAAAGGGATAGAGAAAAGAAGTCATTTTAATGTATAATATATACATTTTGACCAATAAAAAGCTTGTGCAATGTTATTACAACTGGATAGAATGAATCAGTGACGTAACAGATTTGGGACATTACTGGCATGTTCTCTTCCTTCGTTTCCTTCCCACCTTGGCTCATTGTAAGAAGCCTTTTTTTAAGGTTCAAGAATCTTCCTATTTGAAGCAATTCTATTCAAGGTGTTATACCCCTACCGGTCTCGCCCTTTCAGGTGGCAGGTAGTGTGATAGCTCTTAATTCTTATCTTATATTATATTACTTAACAACATGTATCAGAGTAAATTACGCAGCAGAGCATACCTTTAGTTTGGGCGTAGTGTACTGGTAAGATATTACAAATCTTGGTTACAAATTTCAAACATAAATACATAAAATATCTACAAATCTTCCTCGAATGATTTGAAACCCGTTTGGCACCTTCATGTGCTAGCATCCACCACTTTATCCTGGGAGCTACTTCCAATAGGCTGTAATACATAAGTAGCAATATAGACTGGAATTCCGAAGGATCCCAGAGTAACCGTTAATCTCATACACAAAGTATATTCAAAGTATGTAAGAAAACCATAAATACAAACCACAAAGATTCAAGAATCACACACAAAATGAGGCACGAAGCCTAATCCAGAACAAGCAGTATCTATAGCACATAGCATAGACTGCAGGGCACATCAAGGCCCTAGTCGCACACAGCAGTTTTGGTACCAAAGCACTTGGCAAATAACAACATCGAATGCATACACAATCATGGTAAATCATACATACAGAGACATACAAAGCATATGAGGATTAAGGTTACTACCTGGTAAATTCTTAGACTGATAGTCAACTCACAAAATTCCTTAAAGCTTCAAGTAACAATACTCCTTGTCATTGATCTTATCTTTTCCTTGAAATCTTCCCTCCTTCAACTCCCTTGAATTTTTAGTCAAGACTTCAAAACACCACGCAAGAATCATTCATCAAGGTCTTATGAATGTCTATGAAGATTGAAGAAGTAGGCAAGAATCAAAGTCCTACTTGCCTTGATTCTTTGATTGGTTTGGCGATCTGACAACACCTCCACCATGTAAACAGCACCAAACACCTCGTATCAAGAATCCGAAACAGTAGAAACATTGCTTTTACCAAGAGGAACGACATTGGAGAAGGCCCCGGAGCTAAAAGCACCAAATCGGAGGCGAAATTGGCCCTTTTTCTTCTCCCTCTCTCTCCATTTCATTTTTCCCTCTCTCTCCCCTCCCTTTTCCATGTTTTGGCCAAGAATGACCTAAAGACAAATGAGAGGGAAGGGGTATATATAGAACACAGGTGCGGTCCAAAACGTGCCATGTGTCTGGTCCATAATGCGCCGCGTGTATGGTGTAGAATGCACCACATGTCGCACTATGTGTCCTCTTTTCATCGGACCACATAAAAGTAGCTTTATGCCTTTTCATGATTACGGGACACGTGTCATGATCTGATGGTGCTGAGTCAAAAGCTATGTCGTAATGAGGGGACACGTGTCACATTTCCATTTGACCAACAAAAGTAACTTTTGACTTGTCATGATGGCGAGGTTGTGTCAAGTTTCTATTGGAACAACATAAGTGTCTCATAATGAGACGACACGTGTCATGTTTCTATTGCGCCAACACAAAAGTAGCTTTTGCTTTGTAATCATGATGGGACACGTGTTATCTTTCTACTAAGCCAACATAAAAGTAGTCTTGTACCTTTTTCATGATGACGGGTTACATGTCTTGCTCTTATTAGACCAACACAAAAGCATGTTATCATGGGTCATCATGACTTACTTTATTAAAGTTACTTTATCAGTGTTTGCTCGGGATCCTACTCGGGTTTTACTAAAAAACGCAGGGCATACCCGATTGCCCTGAAAATGTCATATTGTTACTTATACCGGCATATTTTCACTCAACTAATTGTCCTATACCTTAGGAAATAGTTAGGTGGCATCTTTTCCAATCAAATTTATACCGTATAGGTCTTTTGTGCCCCTTTTCACTGGCACTTTAATTCCTCGGCTTATACATACTAAGTCCACTAACCTGTATAGCCGAGTTACTCAGTCCCCCAAGAGACTTCCTATCTCTCGACATTCTTGGGACTATGCTCGAACTGGGCTTAGTCACTTGCCGTTTATAGGCTTATTCCCAAGTCTCTATGTCCAAAATTAAGGATATTACACAAGGCGCTACTTAACACAAAGAAAACTACTCGTTGCATGTTGGGCTAGTTCTTTTTCCTTGGACTACGACAATTTTCATTTTTCAAGTCAGATTTACATAGTGATTACAATTATGATGGATTACTAATTAGTTTATGTAACATCCCAAAATTAGGATTGAGAAATTAGAAATAATATATGAAATTAAATTATAAAAATTGGCCAAATGATTAAAATTAATTATTTGGAAAATTAGAAATTTGACTTCCCTATAATATTTAAAGAGAAAAAAGAAATCATAGAAATACTTGCAAAAGATAAAATTTTGGGAATAGAACCCAAGTAACCCAAGCCCAAATTAATATCCTCCATTCTCGGCCCTAGTAACATGAAATGGAGAATGGGATATCACCGTATGAATCCATATTCTTTTTGTAATACCCAAGAATTTATAATTCTCATAAATACTATTTTTTAGGCAAATAATACCTATTAGAAATAGGTGAATATGTGGTCTCAAAATTTAGTAGCTTAATTTAGGGAATTTTGTTCTAGAAGTAAATAAACCAAAGACCCAAATTTTCTAATTTGGTTTAGATATCATAAAATACCCTAAGATTATTATATTACAATATAGTTTTATTTAATTATAGAAAGTCATAGAATGTTATGAAAATACCTAAATCAATTAAAGGAAATTACCAATAAATAAATGACAATTAAATTTACGTTAATTAAAATAATTTTATAAAAGTCCATAATAAATTTAGTGGCAATTAAAAGTCATCAATTAGAGATATTTTAACTTAATGAAGAATCAAGGGCCAATTTTGAAATTATATTTAAGGATCATAAAATATGATATAAATACCATATTAAACTATAGTTCTCATATGAACAAATGAACAAGAAAATATTATGAAAACACTTAAGCTAATTAATGAGAATTAGCAACAAAATGAACAAGTTAGCTTGCACTAATTGGGATTAGTTGCAAAATAATCAAGAGGCAAAATAAAAGTATAAAATGAGGGTGAAATAATACTTTCCTAATCAAGCACTAATTTTTATGATTAGTTAAATCAATTAATCAAGGGAGAAGATTTAATCTAAACAAACACAATGAAATCCAATGGTTGTGATTAAACTAATAATTAATATTAATCCTTGTGAAATTGAATTGGCCAATGATAAATCAAGAAAATATTCTTAATCCTCATGAAACTAATTGGACCAATAAGAGATTAGCATAAATTAAAGGTCAAGATTAAACCTCATAAAGCTAATCTAAGGGTTTTACAATTAATTTAATAAAGCATAATCCATGTGAAATTAAATCCACCAATAAGAAAAAGAGCTGTGAGTGTGTGTGTGTGTCTAGTATATGAGAGAGAGAAAAAGAAAATTAAAGCAAATTTGATAAAGTTCAAATCCTAGAGTAAATTGGATAATGGTTTGAAATCCAATAAATATCTGATGTACACAATAAAAACTCAAAACAATAAATAAAGTGAGAATTTATACAAATTTAAATAGTTGTGAAGAAGTAGGAACTCTGGAGAAAATATAAGGACTTATCTTGAACCCACGTAATTTAACCTCGAAAGTAAGCCTAGTAAAGGCTATTTTTGCAAACTTTGAAGAATAAGCTTAGTACAACCAGGGGAATCTAATTAGACCATAAATCTGGATATCTAACTACTAATAAAAAAGCATACTCAAAATTTAAAAGTATTAGTGATTGATCAGGCAACCAAAAATGAATTTCGTTAAAGCAAGGAAAAAGATTATGGAAGAGAGAGTGATTAAAATATGATTTTTATTAGAGCACATGTGGGATTTAATTTTGGAAATTAAGATAATTAGCTAAATCCAATGTAATTGTTTTTAACCCATGGGAAGCATTTGCTCACAAATTGTATCACCATAGAAGCACAAATTAATATTAGCCCTTGATAAGAAAAGTTGATCCAAGGGATAAAATTCATAAGCTTTTACTATAAATAGGGGCCTTGCCCTTCATAATTCTTCACACCAAATCAAACTTCAAGAGTTGATTTCTAATAGAGTAGAATCAAGAAGGAGGTGGCAAGCAAGAGGCTTCAAGAGGTAAGATTGTCTTTAGTTTTTAGTTTATAGTCTTTAGTTCTTATAAGTTCTTAGTAGCTTTAGTAGAATTGTTAGTTTTAATCTAGGAAATAGGTAAGGTAATTTCCCATAATTGTTTTCAATCCTTATTGCATCGAAAGATACCTGACAAGGTGGAAACATGTTGGGGAGTGACTTCTAGGATTAATAAAACAAGTTAGAGTAATATAGGGAATTGTGGGGTTATGCTGGGCTTGTTGGGATCAGTCAGATAGAGGGCACTGTTTGATATGTAAATTTATATTCAAAAATTATGAAATAATTCATGGTCATAGTAGACATGTATAGCTTTCCATTGCTGTAAAATATGCATCAATTAGAGCTCTGTAGAGGGAGATAAAAATTCTGGAAATAATGCTACGTTTTTCTGGAAAAATTCTGGGCAGAGGTTGAAGATCATTAAACTGGGAGTGATTCACGAATTCTGGGTGAAAAAAAATATTGTTTCTCAAAAATATACATGCTAAGGTTTCCAGGAAATTTTACGGAATCTCGTTTCGAGTTTTGTGGAATTAATTATGATTTTTCAAAGTTAAACAGAAAATTCTGCCCAGAAATATTACAACAGCGTTTTTTAGAAAATAAAGGGATATAATTGGATTAACAAATCCACCAGGGGTAAAAAGGGTCGGTAGTGGCTGAAATGTTCCCTAAGATATTATTTACGAGGTAATAATGCGATAAGACTCTTATAGGATATCCGGGAAAAATCGGGAGACGTACCGACCAGGCAAGTGTACCGCCATCCAAATGGACTAAGGTACAGACGCATACTGTAACACTAACTCTGATGCTTATGATATGCTTATATGTGATGGATGGTTTCATAGGCTAAGACTCGGTCTTAGATCACTGTTTATACATTCAGCTTTACACGAGTTATAGTCTTGATAATGCCATTGAGTTTTCCTAGCGCTGAGGACACGACATGCTATCGTGGCACTGGTTAGTGCAAACAGGGATGCTTTACATGTGTTGTGTGCTATGTACTGTGGATATGTTAATCTTGCATCTGCTGTGTGCTTATGTATTGATTACTTGTTTGTAATGTCATGAATATCTCACATACATATATTGTTTTACATGAGCATGAGGTTAACCGTTACCTGAGGTTCAATGGTAATTGAACCTTAGCCCTCACTATAGCTTCAGGGTCCGGAGGAACCAGGACCAAGGTCAAGGGTAAACAGCACGCGTGAGGACACAGGCGAAGAAGACTGTTATGAATTATTGTATCACCATATTATTAAATATTCGAATAATTGTACCACTGTAATTGCAACCAGACACACCAGCAGTGAAGGTTTATCAGATACTTGCTCTTTTAAATTATTCCGATGCTCTACTCTGCTCTACTCTGACCAAACTATTTTGAAAACACTTTAGAAAATTGGGATGTTACACTTTTGCCATAATATATTGGCCCAAACCAATCTATTATTTTCATTATTCATTTCCTCAGCACAACATGTGACAGTGAAGTGGGCAGCAATATATATATATATATATATATATATTCATACTCTCTCATCATTCGTCTCAGTCTCACCGAAATCACAGAAAGAGATCACAACAAAACAAATCACGCATCATCAGCATATCTCGTCTCAGCCTCCACTATTCATACAAACTCAGTCCTACGCCATGCCTCTCGAGCCTTGCATTGTATACCCCTCGGTCTGTCTTTCTCTTCAGGCCAAACCCTTAGGTCTTTATATAATCTATGTTTCTTAGCTTGCCTTCATGCACATTGTCTTAGCAAAAAATCAGAACCCAGTCTGAGAGTGTAAGAAAGAAAGGCGAGGAAGGAGAGTGAGTGAGCCAAACTGTCATTTATCCATTCTTGCTTGCTCTGCAAACCATTTCCAAAATAGGGGTGTTGTGTATTGGTGAAAAGCATAGCATTCAAACTAGCAACCAGAGGTAAGTCATCGGGGTTCCTCCTGTGGTTTGACGTTCCTGAGCTTATTTTTCACTGCACACAAACCCTTAGAAAGTATAGGATACTGGAATAATATATACATACATATATATATATATATATATATATATGTAAGGTATAGGAGTAAAACTCAAAAGCTTGTCTTATATACGTATGTATGTATGTCGTTGCACACTCACGGTGATAACTTATTGCTGCCAAGGGCGGATTTTAGGGGGCGGGTTTAGCAGGGGGCTAGGGGTAGCCCCCGCCCCCCTAAAATGTTTTTAAAAGATTATGTATAAGGAGATATATTTCTTTGTCTGTGGCTTATTTTAATATTTTCAAATACTCGCAAATAAACCTATGTGCAAGAGAAACTTATTATGTATAATTTGCTTATCTTTTGATCTCAATATATAGCAGTTTCACATAATCTTGGCTTGCATTTGGTCCTTAACTTTTGAGTTTGAAATTGTCGTACGTAAACAAAATATAAGGAGATATCTACATGTATATACAATCTTAATAAGCTAAGCCTTGTTTGATTCTAGTGTATTTCATCATTTGTATTTTAAAAATCTAGTTAATACTCCTTTAGTTCTTAATATAAGATATATTTACCTAATTTAGATAGATCAAAGAAGTTAGTTGAGTAAGTTAATTTGATAAATATTTTATAAAACACCCTAGTAATCATCTTCCCTAATTTTTTATATTCACTATCTTCCTTGATAAATGTTGACGAATATGAAAATTGTCTTATATTTAAGACAAAAATCAACTTCCAAAATATGTTGTATATCATGGATCGAGGAGTAATTTATTGGAATATATATAGTGTATTCTTGGTGGATTAGGGCCGCCCAAGCCCAATGCAAGTTGGGCTATTATGTTATAGTTTTCTTTCAACTTTTTTCTATATTAGGTCCGTACTTTGTATTTCAAGAACTTTTATTTATGATATAGTATTTTTTTTACCCTCCTAGGTCATTAAAATTCCCGGCTCCACCGATTGTTGCATACATACCTACATACATATATGTATATATATGTATATATATCTCTATGTGTGTGTGTATCGGAAGCTATTTTGCTAATATATATATATATATATATATATATATATATATATATATATATATATATATATGCATGAACTATGGAAAACAAAAGAAAGGAAGCTGGTTGCTCTATATGAATATATATGGATGCTATGCTAATGAATGATAAAAATAGAGTATGACTATGCTTAATGTTATATATATCACTATTAAGTATATTTTCCGTGGGGGCTAGTGTTTATAAAACATAAAAGTTTGCTGTCATATACGTATATACATATACATACATACATATATATATATATATATGGACACACAAACACTAGCTACTTTGTTATTTTCTTAAGTAATTAGCTTCATATGTATGCATATGTGGCTTTGTGGAGCCTAATAACTTTGCATGAAGAAGCCTGCTTATATATATATATATATATATATATATATATATATATATATATAACATATTTTTATGGTGTTAATATTTATTAAACTCCTTATTTAATGTGTTGAGGTCATGTTTAATATTTGAATGGCCTCTAGAAGTTTAAACTAATTGTAGAGAAATAATAATAATAATAATAATAATAATAATAATAATAATAATAATAATTAATAATCTAATAGTAATAAAAATAAATATAGATTTTTAGAGCTTTGAATAGAGATTCATTTCATCCCAATCGGGGTTCTACGGAATTAATTATGATTTTCCAAAAATTTCATAGTAAATTAGCAAAAATTGCGCCTAATAGTGAACATGAAAAATAAAGCCCGAAATATATATTTTGGCCTTCAAAAATTAAAATTGACCTTGGAGAGTTAATACAGGCCCAATAGCCTTACATTAAGCCTAGTGACATGACATTGGAGATTATGAAGAGTTTTGACAAATAATAACCCGCCTCTGCAAATGTATATTTATAAGATGCGATAGTTGCCAAGACAATTAAACGGATGTGAAGCCAGTTGAAGGTTTTGAAGTAGTTAGGTAGAAACTTAATCCTCACACAGTCTGTATGGTTGTGTATGTCTATCTTAAATCGTATATATGATTATCCCATCCCGTGTAGAGCAGCACCACTCATGACTTAATTGAGCGGAAGGGTTGATCATTGAGTACCATGGTGGAGGGAATTGGGGTAGGGTGTATTGGACGAAAGTCCTTAGGTGGCTAACCAAGTTTCATTCAGAGGACTCGGACGCTTTCGATTGAGAACCTTGGTCGTTTGAGGGGGCTCTCGGTAGGTCCAAGTCTACTATTCCTAGTTGGGTGTTCTGATTGAGAACTTTGGTGTACAGAGGAACTCTCGGTATATGCCGCATGGTATACCTAGCACTATGGTTGTGTGATCTGTGTTTGCTGTTTGTTCTGCGTGAGATCTACACTATGTTTACTGAATGCTATGCTGTTGTGGACTACTTGTTATGATTGCATATCATATACTGTTTATACTCTGTTTGTGAGATTAACTGTTACTCTAGTATTCAAATTGAATCCCAAATGTCCCTAAGAGCTTAGGATCCGGGCATGGTTGTTGTGGCAGACGAAGTTCCATAGAAAAGGCAACAAGTGCGGATTACTGATGGCTGTTGTTTAGACTTTAATAGGCTTGGGAATTTATAGACATGTTTTATTTAATTCCCTTTTTGAAATTTTAATATTTTGTTATCGATACATTCACAGATCACTATATTAATAACTCAGTAGATTATTCCTACACACAACCAAGTATGTTCTATTTATGAGCTTACTATTCTATCCCTGTGTTGCTCATTATCAGACGTTGTAATACTCTGATAAGTATTGTAATTACAAGGGGTATGGCAACTTATGTGTTTTTTGTGGACATTAACATGATTATATTTAAATATGAAGTTACAAGATTTATTAGTACGCACTTTGGTTCTCTTTATAAGACTATTTTGGGACGATTTTTTATCATATCTATAAATTCTAAGAAATAATGATCTTCTCTCTAGGTCCATGTTTATAAAGATTCGACGGAGTTTTATGTTGCCTATTGAGGGCCTAACACAACCCTTCTTCTTTATTGTGGCTTGAAACTGGCTATAAAACATTGGTGGAGTTCAGATATTTGGGATTGATTTTGCAAAAAGATGGTGAAATTGATAGAGATCTTAATTATATAATTCAAGCCGGGTAGTTTAAATGGAGAGAACCTACCAGAGTTATTTGTAATACAAAAAGTACCGATAAAGTAAAAGAGAAATTTTATTGTAATGCTATTTAACCAGTGTTGCTTTTATGGTAGTGAATGTTAGGCTTTGAAGGGGCTATATGAGCACAAAGTGGGGAAAGCTAAGATGAGGATGTTGAGATGGATGTCCGGTCATACAAGAAAAGATAATATTTATAATGAACTTATATGGGAAGGGTTGAAGTTGCCCCTATTGAAGAAAAAATCGTTGAAAATCATTTAAGGTGTTTTGGACATAAACAATGAATACCATTGGATGCACCAATGAGGAAGGTAGATCGAGTTGTTAAGGGATAAAGGAAGACCGAAGAGAACGTTCAATGAGGTTATTGTGCTAGATCTGATAGTTAACAAATTATCCTCATATTTGGTTTTTGATAGAGTTCAATTGCATCGTTTAGATCCATATAGTTGACCTCACCTAGTGGAATTCAAGCCTCCTTTTTGTTATTGTTGTTGGAAACGACTTGGTCTCTAGAATATTTTATAATTTTTTTTATATAACATCATTATGAGGGTATTTATAAGAATGTTGTTTCTAATGTATTGAGTAGGTAGAAATTGAATATAAAAAACAGAATAGCAAAAAAGAATCAGTATTAACTAAATAGAACATACAAGAGAGCATTTAATAAATCTGTATAATATGGAAAACTATAAAAACGAACTCACAAGACTACTGTATTTTGAATGAACAATGCAGAAATCCGGGCCCAACTTTCGTTGTGTCCTTAAGACAATTTTGCTCCCTCAATACGGATGCCGAAGGTTGTTTGAGCAATTGTCTCCCAGGATAGAGCGGATTGTTCGTCTCCAGAAAGATGGCTCTGTCTGTCTGAAGCCCAAGCGAATCCAACGAGTCTACTTTCGGAACGCACATAATGTATATGCAGAATGCAGAGAGAGAGTGTGTAGGAAAAACGTAATCTAATATGTGACTAGGGCGCCCTATTTATAGACTCTGAAAAAACACGATCGATGGACTTGTCTCTGCTTTCGCGAACCGGGTGCGTTGTGCGCAAACGGATGCACGAACCAACGGAATAAACGAAAAAGCGACCGTGTCTATTCACAGCGAATTGGTGCGTCTCTCGAACAGACGCAACAAAACGGAGTGAACAGAGGCGACCCACGTCTGTTTATGGCGAACCGGGTGCGTCATCGAACAATATACATGCGAACGATCCGAACGGATCACGAAATGAAGCTGCTGGTTGGAAAACCTGGAGAGGCACAACAAAAATATTTAAACGTTCGGAAATTCAAAAAAATTATTTAATAAAAAATTATTTTTTAATCCAAAAATAATTTAATAAAAAATTAATAACGATCCGAACGGATCACAAAACGCAAGCCGGGTTGGAAAACCGGAGAGGCACAACAAAAATATTTAAATGTTCGGAAATTCAAAAAATTATTTAATAAAAAATTATTTTTTAATCCAAAAATAATTTAATAAAAAATTAATATTTTATTTCACACGCCGACCGACCGGGCGGGCGTCGTGCGCGACCGACCGACCAACCGAGCCGAGGCGGGACGGCGGCACGCATGTGTGTGTGTGGTGGACCAAGCTGGGTCACCTAAGTCCTCACCCCTCCACAATAGTGGGTTGGCCTAAGGGCCCAATTAGTAGGAGCCAAGTTGGGGCTTATATACCCTCCAACTTCTCTCCAACTAAGCAATGTGGGACTATTCTCTCACACACATTCCTTCTTCCTTTTTCCTCTTCTTTTCCATCCTTCTTCTTATTCATAACCCATGGGATTTTCTCCTAAAATTCCAACAATCCCCCACAGGGATAAGAAGTAAGTCCATCATGACCAAATGGAAATGATCATGTATGCAAAATGTGGTTCCTCTACGAGAAACAACTGCATCAAGAAAGGTAGGGGTTACCTTTGAACCTTCTCTAGTAAAAACCTATCAGATATAGTGGTCAATCTGGTGACGCGCTGTCTTGAACCGTCGACCTTTTAGTGCATACCAAGACAATAGGAGTTACACAGTTGCTCCTCTAGCATCGTTGGTTCTCATGTTGTGTCCATTTTGGCCCCGGACACCACCTTTGTTCTCCGTGAGTGTTCTAGAGAATCGGCCGTTTTAAATTCTCATAGAAGTGGCCCGTACTTCACGCTCACATAGGTGATTCCTTGTGATGTAAGTCTTCATACATCATCTGAACACATCAGATTAAGAAACCATTAAAAGCTTTAGAAGCTTACCCTTTATATATATGCACTGTTTTGTCTAGGAATGAGTAACTCCACAGTGTTAACCGTCGATTAAGACTTAGTTGTCTCTTTGAACCTAGTTCGTGGGATCTCCACTCTACTAGGTAGAGTTACCACGATAATCAACAATGTATTGGCCTTAAACCCATTCCTTTGGACAATTTTCTAACTAACTTTCTAGGAATCCCTTTAGTCAATGGATCCGCTATATTCTCTTTTGATTTCACATAATCAATTGAGATGATTCCATTCGAAAGTAGTTGTCTAACGGTATCATGTCTACGACGTATATGTCTAGACTTGCCGTTGTACATGACATTCTTGGCTCTACCAATAGCTGCTTGACTATCACAAAGGTATACACACCGCTTTGGTACCGCTTTGGCCAACTAGGAATGTCTTCAAGAAAATTACGAAGCCACTCGGCTTCCTCACCACCTTTATCTAAAGCAATGAATTCTGCTTCCATAGTAGATCTTGCAATGCAAGTCTATTTAGATGACTTCCAAGACACAACACCCCCACCAAGGGTGAATACATATCCACTTGTGGATCTTGTGTCATTAGAGTTGGTGATCCAATTTGCATCACAATACCCTTCTAGTACTACAGGGTACTTCTCATAATGCAAAGCAAAGTTTTGAGTTTGCTTTAAGTAACCCAAAACTCTTATCATAGCTTTCCAATGAAACTCATTTGGATTACTTGTAAAGCGACTCAACATGCTTACTTGCATAGGCAATATCGGTCTAGTGCGTTCATAACATACATAAGACCGCCTAGCACTTGAGCATATTCCTTTTGTTTAACCGTTTTCACCAATATTTTTTAACATTCAAGACTAGTTTCTATAGGGGTCGACACGGCTTATGTTTAAACTCTTGAATTTCTCGAGAATTTTAGAAACATAGTGTGTTTGAGATAAAGCTAACCCTCCAGATGTTCTATGGATTTTAATTCCTAAAATAACATCTACTAGACCCATATCTTTCATGTCAAACTTACTAGTAAGTAATCGCTTAGTAGCTTTAATCATTTGATTATTACTACCTGTTATCAACATGTCATCTACATAAAGACAAACTATGGCAAACCCGTTTTCAGTATTTTGAATGTATACACACTTGTCACATTCATTAATACTAAAGCCATTTGATAACATAACTTCATCAAATTTCGCATGCCATTGTTTTGGGGCTTGTTTAAGTCCATAAAGGGACTTTATTAAACGACAAACTTTCCATTCCTGTCCTGAGACAACAAATCCCTCAGGTTGTTCTAGATAAATTTCTTCCTCTAATTCACCATTCAAGAAGGCTGTCTTTACATCCATTTGATGTAACTCCAATCCATTCAAAGTCTTAATGCGATCAACATTCGAATGGATGTAATTCTTGTAATGGGTGAATAAGTATCAAAGTAGTCTAGGCCTTCACGTTGTCCGTAGCCTTTTACTACTAGCCTAGCTTTGTACTTATCAATAGTGCCATCTGCTTTCATCTTCTTTTTGAATATCCACTTAGTTCCTAGAGGCTTATTGCCGGAGGAAGGTCAACCAACTCCCAAGTGTGGTTTGACATAATGGATTCAACTTCACTATTGATAGCCTCTTCCCGAATGGTGCTTCGGGGGGAACCCATAGCCTCTCCAAATGTTCGAGGCTCATTTTCTAGTAGATAAGTCATAAAATCAAGACTAAAGGATGTTAAAGTCCTTTGCCTAGTACTTCGTCTAGGTTCCTCTTGTTCAAGGTTATTGTTTGTCTCAGTATCTTGAGATATCACTGTGTTGTTGTTATCATTATTTTTTTTAGAGTTGTTATCATTATTTTTATTGTACGGAAATACGTTTTCAAAGAACCTAGCGTTCCTTGACTCAATAACCGTGTTCACATGGATATCGATACATCGGACTTATAAACTAGGAAACGATATGCACTACTATTATGAGCATAGCCAATAAACACACAATCTCTTGTCTTTGGTCCATTCTTAACCATTTAGGTTTGGGAATCTCAACCTTTGCCAAACACCCCCACACTTTCAAATAATTCAAAGAAGGTTTCTTTCCTTTCCATATCTCATATGGTATGTTTTTTATCGTTTTATAAGGCACTCTCTTAATTAGAAAGTTAGCCGTTAGAATGGCTTCCCCCCACAAATTTTGTGGTAAACCGGACTCAATTAATAATGCATTCATCATTTCTTTCAATGTCCGATTTTTCCTCTCCCGCAATCCCATTTGATCAAGGAGCATAAGGAGCAGTTGTCTAGTGTATAATACCATATTCTATACAGAATTCTTCAAATGGGCCATCATATTCTCCCTCACGATCGCTCCTTACTATTTTAATTTTCTTGTTAAGTTGATTTTCAACTTCAATTTTATATTGTTTAAAAGCAATAATAGCCTCATCTTTACTATTAAGCAAATACACATAACAATATCTACTACAATCATCAATAAATGTAATAAAATATTTCTTATTACCCCTAGATGGTACAGATTTCATATCACATATATCAGTATGTATTAAATCTAACAACTCAGTTGATCTTTCAATAGAAGAAAAAGGTAACTTAGAAAATTTTGATTCAATGCATACTTGACATTTATCTTTATTTGAACAATTAACTTTAGGCAATAATTCTAAATGAATTAAATTTTTAATTGATTTATAGTTAACATGTCCTAATCTTTGATGCCATAAATTAGAGGACTCAAGCATATAGATAGAAGCAATATTATTATTAATAGCACCGTTATTGGTGACAAATCATTACATTAACTTTGAAAAGGCCCTCACTAAGGTAACCTTTTCCAACATACATATCATTCCTAGAAAGTATAAACTTATCAGAAACAAATACAAGCTTAAAACCATTCTTGCTTAAGAGGGATCCAAAAATCAGATTCTTGCGAATATCAGGCACATGAAGCACATCATTAAGTGTCACGACTTTTCCAGAAGTCATCTTCAAAACCACTTTCCCAAAACCTTCAACCTTTGAAGTAGAAGAATTTCCCATGTATAGTTGTTCATCTTGCTTCGCAGGGGTGTAAGAAGAGAACATCCACTTGTTTGCACATACATGCCTGGTGGCACCAGTGTCCACCCACCATTCCTTGGTATTTCCAACCAAGTTACATTGCATTACAACTGCTGAAAGACTCATATTATCCATCATATCGCTGGTATTGTCAACCATATTGGCTTCGGTGTTCTTCTTCTTAAGATTCTTTGGCTTCCTACAATCCTTAGCACGGTGGCCGGGCTTCCCACAATTGTAACACTTGCCTTTGAATTTCTGGCCTTTTTTAGGGCCTTTGTTATGGCCTTGTTTGAATGATCCCTCATTAGAGCATTTGCGTTTCTTGGGTTTCGGACCATCTTCCACAATGTTGGCCTTTGAAACTATAGGGTTGCTGCCAAGTTTCTTTTCAGAAATCTTGTTGTCCTCTTCTATTCTCAATCTTACAATCAAATCTTCAAGTGACATCTCTTTACGCTTGTGCTTGAGGTAATTCTTGAAGTCCTTCCAAGATGGTGGCAGTTTTTCAATAAAAGCAGCAACTTGGAAAGACTCGCTTAGAGACATCCCTTCAGGATGAATCTCGTGCACGATCAATTGAAGTTCTTCAACTTGACTTACCACAGATTTAGAGTCAAACATCTTGAAGTCCAAAAATCTGCCAACAATAAATTTCTTCAAGCCAGCATCTTCGGTTTTGTACTTCTTGTCCAGACTCTCCCATAATGCTTTGGTTGTCTCCAAAGCACTATATACAGTATACAATGTATTGTCTAGACCATTGAGAATGTAGTTTCTACAAAGGAAATCAGAATGCTTCCAAGCATCTGTCGCAGCAACCTTTTCCTTGTCAGCCTGTTGTCATTCTTCCAATTTTGGAGCATCTTCAGTGAGAAACCGTGCCAAGTTCAATGTGGTTAAATAGAAAAACATTTTCTCATTGCCATCTTTTAAAATCATTCCCATTGAACCTTTCGGTTTTTCACCATGCATTGGAGCGGGACCACTTGGGTTAATCGATTGGTACTTGTACTTTCATTTCTGTTATTAAAACAGAAACTCTGATTTAATCACACAGATTAATCCAAAACAATATAATGATAATATTCACAAAGAGTAAACACATATTCAATTCAATATCACTACCAACGTATGAAATCGCAAAGATATAAATTACTATAAACTGATTTCAATCAAACCAAAATTGTCTTAAAATTGTTGTTTCTAATGTATTGAGTAGGTAGATATCGAATATAAAGTAGACAGAATAGCAAATAAAGAATCTGTATTAACTAAAATAGAACATACAAAGAGCATTTCATAAATTCTGTATAATATGGAAAACTATAAAACGAACTCACAAGACTACCGTATTTTGAATGAACATGCAGAAATCCGAGCCCAACTTTCGTTGTGTCCTTAAGACAATTTTGCTCCCTCAATATGGATGCCAAAGGTTGTCTAAGCAATTGTCTCCCAAGATAGAGCGGATTGTTCGTCTCCAAAAAGATGGCTCTGTCTGTCTGAAGCCCAAGCGAATCCAACGAGTCTGCTTTCGGAATGCACAGAATGTATATGCAAAATACAGAGAGAGGGTGTGTAGGAAAAACGTAATCTAATCTGTGACTAGGGCGCCCTATTTATAGACTCTGAAAAAACACGATCAGATAGACTTGTCTGCTGCTGCGAACTGGTGCGTTGTGCAAACAGACACAGCAGAACAGAATGAATAGAGGCGACTCGCGTGTGTTCACGGTGAACTGGTGCGTCTCACAAACAGATGAACCAAAACAGAGCGAACAGAGGCAACCCGCGTAACGTTCTACCGAACCGGTGCGTCGTACGACGTACGTACGGAACAAAGCGAATGGATCACAATACGCAGTTGCTGGTTGGAAAACCTGGAGAGGCACAATGGAAATATTTAAACGTTTGGAAATTCAAAAAAATTATTTTTAATCAAAAAATAATTTAATAAAAAATTAATTTTTTATTTCACGGGAGAGGCACGCGCGCGTGTGTGGTGGACCAATGGTCATCTAAGTCCTCACCCCTCCACAAAAGTGGGTTGGCCCAAGGGCCCAATTAGTAGGAGCCAAGTTGGGGCTTATATACCCTCCAACTTCTCTCCAACAAAGCAATGTGGGACTATTCTCTCACACACATTCCTTCTTCCTTTTTCCTCTTCTTTTCCATCCTTCTTCTTATTCATAACTCATGGGATTTTGTCCTAAAATTCCAACAGCTTGATAGATTCAATAACTGCATTTGATTCTAAAAACATTGGCAATGTATATTAATATTTTGTTAAAACTAAAACCAATTGAAAATACTTAACAGTTCTACCTGAGTCTATTATTACTTTAATACGCTTATTAATCATAAATTACTGAATGAATGAGAATATAACGAGGCCCTTTACATAAAGAATATATGTATATATATTATATATATAAACCTCGCACGAACGTAACACCACAATAACGGCTTGTTTTCTTTTTATTTTAAAGGATGAGTTCATTGTTCAACAAAATAAAGGATGAGTCAAGAAATAGTAATATCGTAATGAATTCGTGAAAGCAAGATCGTAGGGGAGATAATTAACGAAAACCATATACCATTACAAATGCTCTTTACTACAAAGACGAAGACAAGAAAATTTATGTTTAAAGAAAAACGTTTCCAAATATTGTCTTTTAGTTCTTCTCAACGCATGAAGACATTTATAATCCATGGTGGAATCCATTAAACAAGTGCATTAACTTCATGTCAGAATCAATTAAGAATCATGTCAATTAGATAAGCGATTACACATAAATATGTTCTTTGTCCTTTACAATCTGACAAAAACTGTTAGGCATGCTAAATCAATTAAATAATTAAGTGTTAACAAGAAAACGACCTTTGGCCTTTTCTGTTGACCCATAAAATCATATAACTGATGTCCAGAAAATTCTCATATTGGAGATTGAAAAAAAAAAAAAAAAAAAAAAAAGGAGTACTGTATGAACCTGAAATAAAAATTTGATTGAACCAACGAAATTCTACATATGATTGAGTTTCCTCAAGAAAAAGTAAGCTTTAATTTTCTTGATTTACAAAGAAGCTAAGAGGATTTCCCTTAAGTGGATGTAGATCTGCGTTGATGAGTTGTGCCATTCACATTTGGCATTATTTGCTCTATCCACATTGCACGCATATTTGGACTATATATATACAAATCCGCAAGTTCTGCAATTCTCATAAGCATCTATGCCAAATATCATCACAAAAGAAGAAAACCTTTGAATAATTAGCTCTACGGACGTGAAGTTGTTGCAGAAGAATCAATGGCACAGGCAAAAATAGTGTTTTCACTGTGGATGTGCTTGATATTTGTGTTTCTGTGTCTTTCAGGGTTCTTATGTCGTCCTTTGGTGCAGAGCGATGATGAAGCAGAAGATCCAAGTTTAAGATTCCAACGTATAATATCTCGACTTAGTCCTGGTGGACCAGATCCCAGACATCACTGAATCCTATAAAAGGAAACGCTGTTTGGAATAGTGACACTTGGGGATGGAATTTTTTAGTGTTGCTATCATCTATGATCACAAATAAGTATACACTTAGTGCGTTTTTTTTTACAGCTTTTATCACTAAGTTGTGTACATTTTTAATAAGTCAATAAGAGATTATGCTCTATGATTCCCCTTTACTTTTAATTAATCCTTTAATTATATTAACCAATATTGCTTGATGACAGATAAGTTAAAAGTACGTTTGCTTAATTTCAGGTGTCGAGATGCCAATGTTGTCAAACTCGTGAGTTTAAGCAAACTCGTGAGAATGACATAAACTCAGAAACGTAAACTTGTATCGTAAACTCGTAAGAGTTTACCTATATTAATAAATAACAATTAAAATTATATGATTAAATGATTAAATTACTAAAAATGACAATAATTTGATTTAAATATATTTTAAATTTAAATAACTGAAATTAAATTCATTAACATTCATAATTTACCATACTTAACATAAAAATTATATGAAATTCATGTACTAATATAACATCATTAAACATAATTATAAATAATTATAAATTCAATAAAGATCATCAAATGTTGCAGTTATAACTTTTTTTTTTTTAGTATTTTCTACTGCGTTTGAAGACAACTTCGATTTAATATTCTACCTAATTAACAAGCTATAAAAAGAAATTTGTAAATTAAAAAAAAAAAAAAAAAAAAGCAACAAAGAAGACATCAATATCTCGGGTTAAAAATAAAAAGTTTCACCTTTGGTTTTTCAGTTCTCAATGACATAATTAACTAAATGTAGAATCATGTTTAATAAATAAAATATTATTATAGAAATCACATTATATACTGAAAATCCATATGAGGGCCCTTTTTGAAAAAAAAAAAAATCCCAAAAAGGGTCCCAAGATTCTAAAAATCCCAAAAAAGGTCCCCGGGCCTTTTAAGGGATTTTTCATTAAAACGTTAACAACTAAATCAACTACATTAACAACAAAATCAATACCCGTTAACAACTAAATCAGTCGCATTAACAACAATATTTTAACAACTAAATCAGTCACATTAACAACAATATCAACCCCGGTTAACAACTATATCAGCCCCATTAACAACTCACGTAGATTCTGAAAATCCCAGAAAAGGCCCTTGGGCCCTTTTTGGGATTTTTAGAATCTTGGGGCCTTTTTTGGGGAAAAATTGACCAATGAAAGGGAACAAACAAAGACCAATTAGAGGCTTCATCTTGAAGCAAAAAGGGACAAAATTTGATCCTCTTCTTAGCCCACAATTCGTCCAGCCTAGAGGACAAGGAAGATAAATCAAAAGTGAAGCAATATTGACAAGGAACCAAAGTCAAAAACTTGTAGTTACAGTTAACCAAATTGTACCAAGTATAAGACCTAAACTTAAGTCAAAAGAGCTTGTGGGACAAGCCAAAATTATGAAAAAATATGGCAGATTTCGTGCAGCCATAAAAAGGACAAGAAAAGTCAAGAAAAACTTGGAGAAAAAGAAAGAAAAACAAGTCAAACCTCTAGGACAAGCTATGAACCAATGGATAACAGCTTGCACCAACATTTTACATAGCCAATGGTGTTTATTTAAGAACACATCTGCCCTCATTTTGGGCTGCCAATTCGTGTTCAAAGAGAGAAGGGAGAGTGAAGAGTGAGCTCACGAGATAAGATGAAGAAGAAGGCACACAGAATGAAGCTTAAGGTAAGTGGGCTCAAGATTTTGTTAAGTTGATTGAACCATATTTTTACATGATTTGTCATAATTAAATTGGGATTTTTCATGCATATTCTAGGACATTATTGCATGATTAAGCACTAATTTGAGTTAGAGACATTTGTAAGGAATTAAGTGAAAGTATGGGTAAAATGGTCATAATTTATTAATTATTTATGCAAATGATTTCTTGGACTTTTGATGATACATTATGTTTAATCTTGCATTGTAGGTATTTCGGAAGAAAATTCGAGATTTTGAAAAATATCAATTGGGGTTGGAATTAATATTTTTGAAGTCAATGGAAAATTACAGAAAAGTGCTTAAGAATTCCTGGAAATTGCAAATCAAGGAAGAAAGGGAGCCAGGAAAAATTACAGAAAAGGGCCCAGTATTTTGGAAATTGTAGTTCTCACCCACAAAAGTTTCGCCAACTCAAACTTTAGTCCCTACAGGAGAACTTTTAAATTTTTCATTTAGGTCCCTGGTCAAAACTTGCATTTTTACCAAGAACCCTTTGCCTGTAACCCGTGAACAAGACCCGAGAATGTTCATTCAAATATAGTTCCCTATATCTAGTTTTTCGGTATGTTTCATCAGCAGACATAGCATTATATTCCACATAATCCATGCTTATTTAGAGAACTAGGGTGGAGAAAGAGTCTATTACTACCTCCGGTCTTTACTATATGGCTTAGTTAGACTTTCTTTTTAGAGATTAAGGAATCTAAATAAGTTAGTTAATCATAACATATGTCATATATTATTTGTTTATATAGTAGTTCACAAATCAGACAAATTAGTTCGGTATGAAAAATAAAAATAAAAATAATTTAAAGTAACTTATTTAGCTTCGTTAATATCTTCAAAAAAAGGTTAATTGGATCTTACATTAAAGACTAGAGGTAGTGGTTTATAACACTTGTTATGTTTGATCCATGCTTTTTGAGATTTGGAATAATTCTGAAGAATATGAATAGATGTGTTGGAGAAGTTGTAGCAAAGAAGACAAGCCCTCTGAATCCCTATTGGGAGACATGTCCTCATTTAGTGTTAGACCGTACATCTCAAACAAGATTGACTGTAATATATAAGATGTTATGTGTGTTTATTGGAAAAGATAAGGTCTCTATCTAATTCCAAAGCAGAGTTTTATGCCCCGTTTGGTACATTGGAAAAGATTTCGATGGAACTGAAGTGGAAATGGAGGTGGAAGTAGAAGCGGAAATAAAAGTGGAAGTGGGATTAAAAGTATGTTTGGTATGACAGTGGGAGTGGAGTATTATTTTAATTTAATATTTATATTTATAAAGTAAACGAACCAAAACACCCTTAATTGCAACAAAAAAACAAAACCACCCCTACTTCTCTAAATCGTCCCCTTAATCATTAAGAACAACCCCCATGAAAGAGATTGACAAATCAACAATGCATAAAAATTGAAAATACATAAATCCTATGAAAAACTGTTAATATGTTCCTTCCCAAGCCAAAAATCAAACTCCAAAAATAAAGTGATAAGAAAAGTATCATTCCCACGAGGACTTTGTACCCACAACTTCAGTTAAGCACTGATTTTACACTTTTATTTAAGTTGAGCAAAACATATTGAATTTAATTAAGAGAAAAGAAATTAAAAATAAACAAGCTACTAAAATAATCAAATGAGCAACCTAGAGTCACTAATCTCCTATGAGCTTCATAAACCTTGATTGATTTCACTGATTTAATTAGCCTTAATATCAATTTTGTTAATCTCAAGTATAAATAGCTATAAGTGCCTGTCGGTCCACTTTCAATTTTGTTATGTCTAACATAATTACTCAAGAGACAATAAAACTCGAACACACTCCTCAACAATTATATGGGGCCATTAGGTATATGTTTATCCTAATTGCAAATTTTAATCTAATCCCATATTACTTAATCTCAGAGCCTAATTAAAATCCCCTTCGTCAAGGTAAATCCTAATTCTCAAATTCATATTCAATGATGGCCAATCACTAAATAGATAAAGCTAAACAAGATTAAGTAACCAAAATTAATATTAATTATAAGTAACTAATAAAAACAAAGTCTAATCCACAATAAGTTCAAAGTTCCTCTAGGTTACAAAGAGAAATTAGCCAAACATGGCTTTAATCCAGATCACAGCAAATAGGAATTCAGAATTCAAAGTCATAATGAGAAGGTAATAAACTGGAGTCAAAACCAGAAAGCAAACTCAACACTTTCGTGCTCTGTTATGCGTCTCAGCTGTAGTCGACTATGCACGGGGGTTGCTCGCCGGCGACCGTGTTGGAAGAGGACGCCGCCGGCGAGAGCAGCAGCGTCGGCGAACTCTGCTCTCAAATGCCACCTCTGTTTCAATTCCTTTTTCTTCCAGTCCTCGCTACAGTGTGCATCCGCCAGAGAAATCACGATGATGCTCCCCCTCTTTTTCGCTACACGTTGCTCTCCTTTTTTATTAGGTCTTTCTTTTTCATTCAACTTTGCGGGCCCCATCCAATTTAGGTCTTCAATTTCAATTCCAATCCGTGGGCCCATTCAATTCAAGCTAAACAATCTTCCAAATTGATTATTAGTGCTTGCAAAATTTGTTTGTCCCATAAGAAGCAATATTATATAATAATAATAATAATAATAATAATAATAATAATAATAATATATTTATTTCCTAAACTCAAACTCTTATTTTAAATTGAAATTCCATAAATGATGCATTTCCATTGATATCTCTTAAAATCTCAATAAAATCTCTTAAAATTAGTAATAATGACTTCTCAAATATATCAAAATATATCTCAAATCTATTAAAAATGAGAAGTCATCACACCCCCACACTTGCTTCAAATCTTGTCCTCAAGATTTTTAAATTCTAAAACAATCAATTCCAAGAAAACCATGGAAGCAAGATTTTTAAAGCAAGCACCGTAAAATTGAAGTCAATTTAAACTTCCAAGAATCAACCTTTCTCGAAATCTTTTCCACATTCCAAAAATGCAAGAAGTAAGGGAATTAATTTGGTAAAGATAAATCACAATAGAATGTCCCTCACAAGTCAAGTGTTTACACTCATTTCTCAAGATATTCAGGGGCTTGTGTTTCACTCAATTCCACTTGTAATACCCTAAAATTTTCACTTATTATAAGTGTCATATTTTGACAAATAAATACCTATTTAAAATAGGTGAATATGTGGTCTTAAATTTTGTAGTGTATTTAATTTATTTTCCACGGCAATTTCTCTTGGAATTAAATAAATCAAAGACCAAAAATCTCTAGTTTCATTTAGGGATCATAAAATACCCTATAATGATCATATTAAAACATAGTTTATATTTAATCAAAAAGGGCCATAAAATGTTATAAAAATACCTAAATCAATTAAAGGAAATTATCAACAACTAGTGGACAATTAAATTTGCAACAGTTAAAATAAATACATTAATGTTTGAAATTAGTTAATAAGTAAATTAAAGAATTATAATTAAGGATGTATTACCTTAATCAAGAACCAAGAGCTAATTAAGTATCAAGATTAGCATAAAAGGGGTTACTATTGATCATAATTAATATGGTAACCAATCATACTTTGATAAATAGGTTTGATCCTCTTAATTTGTTTAGCCAATGATAAATCAGATAAATGATCTAAATCCTCATAAAAGTAAATGAACCAATAGGAGGCATTCACCACAAATAAATGAGAGAATTAAATCTAAACAAAAACAAATAAATCCAAGGGCCTTAATTAATCACATAATTAAGCTTAGTCCATGAGGAATTAGATTGACCAATGAGGAAGCTTTAAGCATCATCTATTAGACACAATGAAACACAATTCCAAGAGCTAATTTGGGATGAGGACCACGGTTTTGAGACTTGGGAAAAGGGGGGGAGAAATTGTCATAATATATTAAAATCAACACATGGTGAAAAAAAAAGGCACATGCAAGTCATAAATTGTGGAAGAGGATAAGAGTACTTGCCATTAAGTTTCTTAATGGTTTTGGAAGAGGATATGGTACTTTGGCTAAAACATTGATGAAGGATAGAGGGAGAGTTGTGTGTGTGTGTGTGTGTGTGTGTGTGTTGTGAGTGTTGTGTGTCTAGTGGAGGAGTGAGGAATTGATTTAATTCAAGAAATATAAGAGTAACCAATAGAAAAATTCAAGACACAAGTGAATAAATCCTTAGCAAATTAATTAGATCAATGAGAGATTTTAATCATAAATTAGAATCAAGAATTGATCTTGATCAAGAACATATATTAAGCTTGGGCTCAAGTATCATCATAATTTTCACCCAACTTACACAATTAACTCTAAAATGATAAAGGAGTAATTAGAGACTTCTAATTGAGCCTTGAAGTTCAAACTTAAGAGGCTAATGAGGCAACTTAAATAAACCTCAAATAAACCCCTAAAATGCATCTTTGCTTAGTTTGTAACCAACTACCATTTTTCTTCTAGTTACAAACACACTTAAGGTAACTAAGGAATTGAAGAACAAACTTGGAGAAATGAGGGGGAGAGGGACGAATCATATAGCTTGTGGAAGGGGTAGGGATTTTTATTATTATTTAATATATAACACATGCTAATTCAACATTGATGAAGGGGACAAATTGGAGAGAGGATTGTGTACTTAAGGGAAGGAGAATTAATGAAAAATGGAAGAGGATAGGGGAGTGAGAGAGGGAGCATGTTTTTGTGAGATGGAATGGTGAGGATTTATGCTTCAAATTAACCTAGATCTAAGGGTACAAGTTCAAGAAGAATAGGTTTGAGAGAACTACCAAAATGCCATGACAAATTACTATAAATAGGGGCATTGGCCTTCATCAATTTTCACACCAAAACAAGCATAGAAAATCTGATATAGAGAGTGGAGAGGGAGAGTGAGGAGCTTCTTGAAGGAGTTAAAGCATTGGGAAGTAAGTTATTCAAGTTCTAGTTCTTAAATTCATAGATAGAAGTTGCTTTGATCTTAAATATGCTAGAGTAATTTTATTTTCATGTTTTTATGGTCAAAATTAGATTTATTTCAAAAAAAAATTATGAAGCAATTTTTGGAGCAAATTTTCTGGGGGTTAAAGATCAAAGTAGCAAAGTTCTGGCGAAATTTCGTCGGTTAGCGATTTCTGGAGTCGTGTTAAAACGCCAGTATTTTATGTAGAAAATGAAGCTATAAAATTCTGAAAATATTCATGGTTAAATTAGACATATAGGGCTTTCCAAATACACCTAGAATGTATTACTTTGAGCTCTGTACAGTGAGATAACAATTCTCAAATTTGGGCTACGAATTTACGAAAAATTCTAGGCAGAGGCTCAAAACTTTAAAACTGGGAATGACTCAATGAATCTGGGAAAAAATAGTATTTTTACTTAAAAATAGACATCCTAAGGATTCCAAGTAATTTTACGGATCCCCATTTCGATTTTCATAGAATTAATTATGATTTTTCAAATTTAAGTGAAAATCTGCCCGAAATGCTGAAATCAGCGTTTTTCTACGAAAATTAAGAAATAAATAGAGAAATAAGTCCACCAGGGGTAAAAAGGGTCATTAGTGGTTAAAATATATCTTAGGATATTATTTATGGATTAGTAATGCGATATTACTATTATAGGCAATCCGTCAGCGCATACCGACCGACGTACATACCGTGATCACCGACTAAGGTACGGATGCGTATTGTAACCTTAACTCTGATGCTTATTCTATGCTTATATATGATAGATGATAACTTTACATGTGATGTGTACTGTTAACATAGACAACTTTACATGTGATGTGTATTGTTGGCATAAATAACTTTACATGTGATGTGTACTGTTAACATAGACAACTTTACATGTGATGTGTACTGTTGACATAAATAACTTTACATGTGATGTGTACTGTTGACATAGATAACTTTACATGCAATGTGTACTGTTGATATATTAATCTTACATCTACTATGTGCTTGTGTGTTGATTAATGCTGTAATGAATATCTGTCATACATAAACTGTACATAAGCATGAGGTTAACCGTTACCTGAGGTCCAATGGGCATTGGACCTCAGCCCCTACTATAGGTTCAGGGTCCGGAGGAAACAGGACCGAGGATAAGGGTAAGCAGCACGCGTGAGAACTCGGGCGGAGAATTTTTTATTTTTTATTTTTATTTGTATTATCGTATTCTTAAGTATTCGGATAATTATACCGCTTTATAAGCAACCAGATACACCAACAGTGGATGTTTATCAGATACTCGCTCTTTTAAATGATTCCGATGCTCTACTCTGATTAAAATGTTTTGAAAACGCTTTAGAAAATTTGGGGTGTTACACCACCTATTGCAACTTATCTACCATAAGCTTGTTTATCATCTCAATCTCCTCTATGTATTATCCAATTGCACACTCAAATCAAAAGGACTTTCTTAAGGTTTTAATGATCAAGGTAGGATAATGGGATGAAAGTGATCAAATGGTATGGGAGAATACTTTAATTAGTGCCAAGTAATTTAATGAAATTCATGATGAAGAATGAAGGAATACCCACCAAGAGAAAACAAACTCACTAACACTATATATAACCTTTATTCTTTTGATCTCAACAATCTTTTTCTTTCTTTCTTTTTTTTTTTTGGATCTCTATTTTTTCTTCTTCTTCTTTTTTCTTTTCCTCATATATTCCTTTGTTTCTATCTTTCTTTCTTTCTTTCTTTCTTTCTTTTTTTTTTTTCTTTTTATTTTTCACTACCTACACATGCTCTTATAGTTGACTTCCCAACTCCTTCACTCTTTTAAATTGGTTCACTTAGCACTTACTAAATAAATAAATAAAAATGAATGGGAAGATAAAGATATAAAAATTGCATGTCTCAAACAAAGGGCTATTTATTCTATGCAAATTTATTTTTTTTTTCTTTTTCTTTGTAAAAAAAAAAAGGCTCAAATGGGGTAAACAAAAGATTTTCATGTGATAAAGATGGACATTTGGCTGAACTAGCTCGAAATGAATGCCTAAATCATCTTTGTGCATGCAAAAGGATTTCAAATTTCAAAAGAGATTCAAGACAAGTTCTAGAGATGAAATCACAATAGGTGTACTCCCTCTGAAAGAAATGAAACTTAAGGCTCAAATTCCTCACATGTTCTTTGACATCCTAAAGTAAAGTACCAAAACCAAATCTTTACCACTTAACATGAAATCAATTTCTAATCAAATTTACTCCTCTTTATCTTCAAATCAAACCCAATTGTATTAATACTCACGAATAAAATTCAAACTTCCATAAGAATTTTTTTAAGAAAATATGAGGACAAGGAAAGTCATGTAAAATCCAGCATACCCTCACCCCCACACTTAAATGTCACATTGCCCTCAATGTGAACAAGTAACAAAAAGTAATGGAACTGAAGAGCAACCATATATAAGTGTAAGGGTAACACCAATTTTAGAGATTTCAAATTTTCACCAATTAAATAGCTCAAGTGCTAACAGTCACTCAATAATCATCACAAACAGTCATCACATGCACATTCAACTAAGACCAGCACTCATTCCCAAGCGATATATCATCAACAATCAATTAGAACAAATCAAAGAAAAGTAGAAGAAAACTCCCCTATTTGTCCTTGACTTGCGCTTTCCATCATTGCTACCAAAGTAGAACACATCATCAAGGGCTAACAACAATCCTACAAAATCAAATAAAGCATCAAATCATACCTTGGGTTGCCTACCAAGAAGCGCTAAGTTTAAAGTCTTCAGCCAGACTCCTCAAAACAACTTCTAACCATAAGTATCAAACACGATAATCACCTTGTCTTCATCCCTTTTCCAGCAACAAGGTATCACATACAAAAATTGATAATTCAAGTTAATTGCTTGTACTTCCTCAATCATAGACAATTGTGGATTACAAGCATTTACTGAATTCAAATAAAGCACATCATGCACATCCTTACAAATAAACATAGGCACTTCCAAGAATTTAGAACATCCAACAAAATCCACTTGACTCTCTTCAGTAAGAGTCAACAATTCAATAGCAGAGTCATGAACAACAACAATTGGACATCCACATCAATTTGATCACCAAAATCACAATCCTTAGGCTCCACAGCTAGAACTTCTTCTAGACACCCATTATTCTCATCTAAATCACATTAAAGCTCACAATTACTTTCTATATTATCCATAGTCTCATGTAATTCCACATCTTCAACTTCCTCACAATAATCATTATCAGCATAATAAGTGGTCACCTGGCTTAAAGAATTATTTTGCCCTATAGTCTCAAGGGTTGAAACAATTTGACTCGCATATATCCCCATATTTTGAACACTTGACTTAATATTTTGGACACTTGACTCAATGCTAGTGACAATCTCTTTTTGCTCTCCACTAGATCTCTCTGATGCTTCCACATACTCTTCAAATAATCTTTATAAATTAGATTTTTCCTTAAATTCAATGGTTTGTTCTTCAATATGTGGATAAGAGTAAAAAGGAGGGGTATTTTCATAAGAGCAATAGAGATGTGGATCCCTAAAAATTTGTTGCTCAAAACCTTCACTAGGACAAAATGAGTTATCAAAACAAGCTTGGTTCCTAGTGAAATCATCTCTCACATAATGACTAGTTGTACTATATGGACAATGCTCAAATAAATGATTCCCACCACAATAAACACAAAACATACAAACATATTGAGAAGAATCAACATATGGAGTACAACCATCATTTATGCTCCTTTTACGTTGCCTATCATTCAAAGAATTTAAAATAGAAATCAATCCATCTTGTATAGAAGATAAAGAATTCATCTCCTTCTCAATATTAAGACTAGTTGGTTGCCATGTGAAATCCATTTTTTTTTTTAAAATGTTCCTATATAAAAAAAATAAAAAATAAAAATATTTGCGAACTCAAACTTAAACTACTAATGCTCAATCAATTCTAACCAAGAAAATTGTGGCACACAAGTCCCCGAAACAACGCGCCAAAAACTTGATAGGGCAAAACTTTATAGCCTATAACTCCGCAAGTATACGGGCTGTACCAAGTAATAAAGTGATAAGAAAAGTATCGTTCCCACGAGGACTTTGTACCCACAACTTTAATTAAGCACTGATTTTACACTTTCATTTAAGTTGAGCAAAACACATTGAATTTAATTAAGAGAAAAGAAATTAAAAATAAACAAACTACTATAATAATCAAATGAGCAACCTAGAGTCACTAATCCCGTATGAGTTTCATAAACCTTGATTGATTTCACTGATTTAATTAGCCTTAATATCAATTTTGTTAATCTCAAGTATAAATAGCTATAAGTGCAATTTCGGTCCACTTACAACCCTCTCTTGAGTATAATTTATTATGTCTAACATAATTACTCAAGAGACAATAAAACTCGAACACACTCCTCAACAATTATATGGGGCCATTAGGTATATGTCTATCCTAATCGCAAATTAAATCATAATCTAATCCCATATTACTTAATCTCAGACCCTAATTAAAATCCTCTTCGTCAAGTTAAATCCTAATTCTCAAATTCATATTCAATGATGGCCAATCACTAAATAGATAAAGCTAAACAAGATTAAGTAACCAAAATTAATATTAATTATAAGTAACTAATAAAAACAAAGTCTAATCCACAATAAGTTCAAAGTTCCTCTAGGTTACAAAGAGAAATTAGCCAAACATGGCTTTAATCCAGATCACGGACAAATAGGAATTCAGAATTCAAAGTCATAATGAGAAGGTAATAAAGCTGGAGTCAAAACCGAGAAAGCAAACTCAACACTTTCGTGCTCGTTATGCGTCTGTTTGTAGTCGACTATGCACGGGGGTTGCTCGCCGGCACCGTGTTGGAAGAGGACGCCGCGCGTGAGCAGCAGACGTCAGCGAACTCGCTCTCAAATGCCACCTCTGTTTCAATTCCTTTTTCTTCCGGTCCTCGCTACGGTGTGCATCCGCGGAGAAATCACGATGATGCTCCCCTCTTTTTTCGCTACACGTTGCTCTCCTTTTTTATTAGGTCTTTCTTTTTCATTCAACTTTGCGGGCCCCATCCAATTTAGGTCTTCAATTTCAATTCCAATCCGTGGGCCCATTCAATTCAAGCCAAACAATCTTCCAAATTGATTATTAGTGCGCAGCTGTGTTGTCCCATAAAAAGCAATATTATATAATAATAATAATATATTTATTTCCTAAACTCAAACTCTTATTTTAAATTGAAATTCCATAAATGATGCATCCACATTGATATCTCTTAAAATCTCTTAAAATTAGTAATAATGACTTCTCAAATATATCAAAATATATCTCAAATCTATTAAAAATGAGAAGTCATCAAGGTGGAATTAGAAGCGGAAATAAAAGTGGAAGTGGGATTAAAAGTATGTTTGGTATGACAGTGGAAGTGGAGTATTATTTTAATTTAATATTTATATTTATAAAGTAAAAGAACCAAAACACCCTTAATTGCAACAAAAAACAAAACCACCCCTACCTCCCCGACTTCTCTAAATCGTCCCCTTAATCATTAGGAACAACCCCCATGAAAGAGATTGACAAATCAACAATGCATAAAAATTGAAAATACATAAATCCTATGAAAAACTGTTGATGTTCCTTCCCAAGCCAGAAATCGAACTCCAGGGGAAAAAAAAAAAAAAAAAAAAGAAAAAAGAAAAAAATCTAAAAGAACTCAAAATGCTCAACTCCGCCAAAATTGCAAGCGAGAAGATCTAAGGTGGAGTATAACGTCGAAGATATGAGGTGTCCCGTTTTTGTTCCTCAACATCAAAACCTAACACAACCACAACTCACACGACAACAAGTCCTCATTGCCGTCGAAGATTTGAGGTGGAGCATGCAGTTGCCGTCAAAGATTCAGTAACCCAGAGTCCTTGAGATTCCTTAATTTCGCCGTTACTCCATTGACACTAGAGAGCCGAATCGAAAATAATAACCATTGAAGAAGGGAGAAGAGTTTCATTTTCGTTAATATGAGGAAGGACGAAGGAGGAGGAGATGGTAGCTTCGATGGAAATGTACTTTCATTCTCCGCGAAGTCCACGGTGGAGGAAGGAGATGGGTTGACGGCATCAAAGAGAACACGGGATTGGGATGAAAAATGATGAGGCATAATTGTCAATATATTAAATTGTGATGGGTATAATGGTCATCAAAGTTTTGGTTCATGGAACTGTCCCAATTCCATGGGCCAAGGCAAAGAACCCAGTACCATCATTCTTTATGGAACTGGGTTCCATGTGGAACCAGGTTCCACCTTAACAAATAGGCCCAACTTTCATTTCTATCCCCAGTTCCACTTCCCAAGCTCTAATTCTATGGTACCAAGCGAGGCATTAATTTTTCTCGTATTTCTGTGTGCACTCAAATCCAAGAGAGGGATGCTAATATTCCTGAACAATTCTTAGTATTATTTATTCCAAGTATAGTCAACATTGTAAAAGTTCACTCTTTTGCTGCCCTTAGGAATCACTTGGTTATTCCTTACTGCAGTAACTTGATATACTAGGGTGAGCTTTACGGATAAGTATCATTTCACATGCATCACCTTATATCATATATTTGTAATATTGAACTATTAATAATCTTCATAATAAAAAGAAGATAAAACTTGGCAAATGTGATTGGCTTAATGCGTAAGAATATGGCTCATACTCCACTAGGAAATGTTTTTTGAATTCTTTTTCTAATATAACAGCTTTTTTGGTGGATAATCTACTGGTATAGTTGTAGGTACTACTTCAACTCTCGCTCATGCACTACCTTGACCATAGGACCTAATTCATCTAAATTTTTGTGCATAAAAATCAAAACGCAAAAACACACCTTTAGTCCTCTTAATTAGTTTGATTCCTTATTTTTATAAAATAACCCTGCAGCACTGTTAATCTCAAATGATGATTTCTTTCCTTTTTTTTTTTTTTTTTTTTTTTTTTGGTTAAAAGGGGTGGGCACTAATAGCATCAGGTTATAAGCGGGATTGAACCCGCAACCTACCACTAGTAAGGAAGCATGCATACCACTAAGTTACTAGGTCATTAGCCAAATGATGCTTTTTCTTCCAATCATTATTATTTTTTAGAATTAAACTTAATTAATATGGTAGCTTTTGAGAACGCTGGCATTTTTTGTTAACTGTGTTAAGGTTAGAGGACGGAAAAGACACTTTACAATTAAGAAACCAAAGTGAAACCTAATGTGAAGTTAAACTACTTTTGCCAAAATAAAAGTAGATAAATACGTCAAATGTTACGTTAAAAAGACCCTGCCAATGGAATATAGATGATGACTGTGTAAAGAAGCTCTAGAATTTAACTGATGATCCCTAGTGGATGAGTAATGCCCACATCATACACACTATCATTAGTTGAACACTGTCCCTCTTGCAATTTGGAGCCAAATAACTTGATGGTTGACGGGGATAAAGAACGTAACGATAAGATGAATATAATATTATCTGCAGATTCATCACCTCAAAATTAGATACCCCACTAATTAAGCTCTGGAGATTCTAAGTTATAAATACCGTTACTTAGCTCGAGGGTTTGCACCAGACTTAAATATCCAAGTTCAAAAACACTAATGCTTATACTTTGATCATCAGATTGATGAGGTCTTTCTTGTGCATTTTGTTGGTCTTGGTTCTTATTGCAGGAAGTGAGACTTGGCCTCTGAGGAATCAAATATCGATGAGAGTGATTCTCCAAGACTTGAATCAGCAACAACCCTTACCACCAGCGCATAATAATGGCGGACAACGTGATAAGCAGAGAGTGGGTCCAGGAGGTCCAGATGGTCACCACAATGATATAAAATCCTAGACTTATAAGCATTACGTTGCAGAGAAATTTCTAAGTTCTATGTTTTGGTTATCATAATAATAAATATATGTATTTATAGTCCTTCTGATCCTTAATATAAGGTCCCCTTAGTGAAGCAACAAAAAAAAAAAAAAAAAAAGAAAAAGAAAACCATCGACTTGGTGGATATTATATTAAGAACCGGATGGAGTATAAAGGATATTACACCTGGTCTCATGTACAATGTACTAATAGCTATTGTGGCAGACGATGATGCTAGATATCATGCATTGACATGTTCACTTAATAAATTTATATTTGCATCTTTGCTAAGAATTGCAATTCTGATGGTACCTTAAATCGTAAGGGATGCTTGGTTGCTCAAGGATATACTCAAGTAGAGGGTATTAATTTTAATGATACATTTTCTGCTCTGTTTATTACTTGACCTTGTTGCTGCCCATAATTGGCATTTGAAACAACTTGATTTAATAATTCTTTTCTTCATGGTGATCTTGATGAAGAGGTTTATATGTTGCCTCCTCCGGGTTTTGTTGTTTCTTCTCCTACTCAAGTATATAAACTACAACATTCTCTCTATGACCTTGAGCAAGCAAGTAGGCAATGTTTTTTCAATATTTCTAAGGCACTTCTTTCTTGTGGTTTTCATCATTCTCATGTTGATCACTCTTTATTCATCAAGCATACTGATTATTCCTTTACTGTTTTGCTTGTTTATGTGGATAATATTATCATTAGTGGTATTGATTTGGTGTAGATCAACAAGTCTTTTGTGGATTCTTGTTTCAAAATTAAAGTTTTGGGTGATGCTAAATGTTTTCTTGGTCTGGAAATTGCTAGTAGTTCTAAAGGAATTTTTCTTTGTCAAAGGAAGTTTGCCTTGGATATATTATCTAGTTCTGGTTTTCTAGAATGTAAGCCTGTTGTTACTCCTATGTCTAAGGGTCTAAAACTATCTCAAGATTCTGGTGTTCCTTTAAACGATGGTTCCGTGTATTGTACTTTGGTTGGTCATTTGCTTGACCATGCAAACGCTTGACATGATATTACTTTTTTGGTTCAGCAACTAAGTCAATTTGTTCAACATCCTACTAATAGTTACTTAAAGGCTTCTCATAGGGTACTTCGGTATATCAAAACTGCTCCTAGTCGTGGTTCATTTTTTGCTGTTAATTCTACTATGAAATTAAATGCCCTTAATGATTCTGGTTGGGCAAGATGTATTGATGCACGCTGGTCTATTACTGGTTTCTGTGGTTTTTGGATCAAGCTTTGGTTACTTGGTGTTCAAAGAAACAATAAACTATCTTTGCTTCTTCTTCTAAGGTTGAATATTGTGCTTTAGCAACTACTACTTGTGAGCTTCAATGGTTATCTTACTTGTTAAGAGATTTAGGTTTTCCTACTGACTCTCTTGCTTCATTATATTGTGATAGTCAATCATCAGCTAATCATATTGCTGTCAATCCCACATTTCTTGAACATACTAAGCGTATTGATATTGATTGTCATATAGTTTGAGATAAATTTCAGCGTGGATTGATTCATTTACTCCCCGGGTCTCAAGATCATTTGGCTGATACTTTTACCAAACCTCTTGCTTCGACCCCATTTCGTACATTCCTATCCAATATGGGAATGATTGATATACATTCTCCAGCTGGAGGGGGTATTAGTGTATATGTTTGTAACTACTTTTAGTTAGAGTACTAGTTTAGTTAACTATAAATAGTTAGAGTAACAAATTCAATTACCTTATTGTAACTATGTAGTAGATTCATTTAGTTATTTATCTACAAACGTCTATATAAGATGATGTACATATTTTCATATTCAATTTCAATAATATTCAGTTTCAATTTCTCTTCTTCCTTCTAAAATAAAACTTCCCATATCTGCATTAGTAATTTCAGATCTCGTGAAGATTAATTATATCTTTTTTATGTTCCTTTCTCAATCTTGTTCATGGGACCTTGTTATGATTACTTGTTTTCATTGGGACCTCGAGTGTAATTCCCCTATAATGAAGTATCAAATAATTATAGATAAAAATACAAAGTAAACATGTATACATTATTTTCTCTATTAAATATTTAATAAGTTTCTTATTTATATAATATTATAGATAATGTATTTTATCTCTTCATATCCATAGACCCGCTATTACATCCCTACTAGCCTCGCCCTTTCAGGTGGCGGGTTAGAGGGATTCCTTCTTATTTATTACCTTTCCTTTATCAATTATTCCCTTTTTAACATATATCAGATTGTAAGTAGCAGAGTATATTATTGGTTTGGACGAATATGATATACTGGTAAAAGAGCGGATAATAAACAAAAAGTAGTCCCTGTAGAGTTAAGAGTACAACATTCCAAAAGAAAGTACTGGGCAAAAAGTAAATTCATACAGTCATTCAAAAAGTAAAGCACAAAATGATATAGGGCATCCTCTATTTCTTCAACCTTCAACCCCATGCCCTTACCTTCGGTTCCCGAACAACTCGAGTGTAATTCACCTATATCTTTAGGCCCCGTTTGGTTCAAAGAATTTGGGGGGAGGGAAAGGAACTTTGAGGAGGGAAAGGAACTTAAAGGAAGAGAAAGGAAGATTTGAAAGATGAGGGAAGATGGCTTGAGTTGTTTGGTAGGAAGAAAATGAAGGGTGGGTAGTTGGTAAAGAATTAGGAAATGTCTATTTTACCCTCAAAAGAAATTAATTCAAAATAAAAAAGAAAAATGTTTTTTTTGCTAAAATATATTTTTAAAAAAAAAAATGTTCTTGTTAAGTTCGAACTTTTGGAAAAAAAAATTCGCCAAATTCAAACTTTCCCACCAAGTTCGAACTTTCCGCCAAAAATTGAATTTCGGGGGCAAATCTGTCCAAAAAGGTGAATATTGATCGGGGAACTTGAGATCCCACCAATTTTGGTGGGATCTCAAGTTCCCACATATGAGGAAAGAGTGGTGGGCCCGGGAACTTAGGTTCCTGGGCACTTGGGCAACCAAACGTGTTTTCTGGAGGGAACTTTATTAAGTTCCCATTCCCTCTCTCAAGTTCTTTATACCAAACGGGGCCTTAGAATGATGTCCTAGGATTGAAAATTGAATCTCAAAGTAACTGTTAAACTCATATACAATACGTATGCAGTGCATGTATGCAACCATAACTAGGAAAACACAATATCACAATGGCAATATGTACCACATGCATTCAGTACACATCACACGCAATAACATAAAATAGCATCCCACATAGTAGCCAAGGCCTCAAACCCTAACCACCTTGAATGCATCACAAGCTCGGCGCGACCCAAGGACACACGGTTCACTAGGCCCTACGGTAGCAACCCCGGACACACGTCCACTAGGCCCTACTACAGCCAATGCATGTTCCCCTCTTGAGACATGTTCATCAATCATGGCATACAAACATACAACGATAACATAGAGTATGGGAGTAAACGATTTTACTACTTGAATGACTATTCATATATTAATAGAAATCTTCCGATGTCTGAATATCTCCCTGGATATGATCTCGCCCTAGACAAAGAAAATATACTTCAACTTCATCGCTTATATAAACTTCTCTTTTATTCATGAAATTCGCCCTATTTTCAAAAATTCCAGAAATTGTGTACTAAAAAACTTCAAATATTCGTAGTTCATTCTAGAAAAATATGATTGATGTGAATCCAGAGGCCATTGAACCCTTAAGGTGTCTATTTTTCAGTAAAAATACTTCCATAGATCATAAAAACTCATGTCCTTTTTCTGTATCGGGTTTGTACTCATTGGACGAGAAGAAATCCGGTTTTAAAATTGTTTTCAAAAATTGATTTCTCCTAGTAGGCATCTCGAAGAATCATAAAAAGATATATCATAGTGAAGCCCCAAATGTCTATTTTAAGAATGTAAAATTTTGTGGTGACTTTGTTTACTATTTTAAAACTCTTTATTAAACGTTTCTCCCTAGAATTTATAGAAAGCTGGCGATTCACTGTTCTTTGGAAATTAGGGTTTTTCAAGTTCTAAATTCATGACCTTTACTCATTTTCATATACAATTTCGTGTTAAAACCTTTGGAACCCTTAAAAACATCAAATATATATATATCATAAAGATTAACTTGCTGGCTAGAAATCCCAACTACCAAGTCACATGAGGCTAGCTTTGCAATTTACTTGATCTTGTGCTTGGTTCAACTTGAGTTTCTCCTTCTCTGGCTCCTAAATTGCGTAGGCCATAAGCATAAGGGCATCACAAAAATGTTATTTAGATAAATCTTTAAGGTTTTCGTGAAGATGAAGAAGATAGAAGGCTTACTTAACCAAGTCTTACACCTATTACCTTGATCTCTAATCTTGTATGCCTTCTTCTTCCTTCTTGTATGGGAGCAAACTCTCTTTTACTCTCTTCTCAGTTGGGTGAAATGGGTAGCAGATAATGAGGGCATAAGAGTCTTTAATAAACATCATGGGTCATGTGAAATATCCAAGGATGCTATTATCTAACAGTCCATAGATTGCTCTAGGGTTTTGACCTATTTTCCTTTCTTTTTCCCCAAGTATTTCTAGATTCTTCCTTGGCTGATCACATGTGGTGCAATCTGATCCTCTTTTTGGTCATATTTAATTTATTCCATGTGTCCTTTGGTTCATGTTTTAATTTAATTCCTAGTGCAATTTAGTTCACTTCATTTTCAAGTTTTTGAACCTTGGCTCTTCTTCATTAATGCATGTCTTATCTCCATCTTCCTTGTCCTTCATGGCCGATGCCATTTATGGCTAAGGAGGGTCAGATTTTTGTTTCATATCACCTCATAAAGAAGCCTTTAATTGGTCCTTGTTGGTTCCTTTTCATTGGTCAATTTTTCCCTAAGTCTTTGACCTCTTGATTGGGCTTTCATATGCTTGAAATCAGCTTCTTTCTCCCTCATTCTTGGCTGATTCAAAATTTAAGCTTGGAGAGCAAGAAATGTTGACTTTTGGTGCCACTTAATTGCTCTTATACTTTGCCTTCACAAAGTCAAACTTGATCCCCATAATGCCACTTGTCACCTAGGGTTTAAGTACTTTAACTTTGGCATTTTAACATGTGATTTTGCATTGATTTGTTCCTCTTCCTCTCATGTGGCTGGTGCATATATGTCTTAAGGAGGAAGATTTTGTGCCTTAATGATGCCTCTTGACTTCTTGCATGCTAAGTTAACTTATGTCACCTTGGTGTGATGTAAGCTTGGTTTCCTTTCTCCTTAAGTCAAAGTGCATTTATTACTTATATTTCCTTGACTTCTAAGTATGCTTTTTGTATGGAAACATTCTTTTCTCATGCCTCCTTCTGGTTGGGTAAAATTCCTTGTCCAATTTGGACAATAATGTTCTTTTTAGTTCCTTGTGCAAATATGCCACTTTTATTCCTAACAAGTTGACTTTATGTGTCATAACTTCCTCGCTTTGTATGGGGTGAAATTTTGACCCTAATAAGGTCCAATAATTTGTTCCTTAATAACCTTTAGGTCCTTAATAATTGACAAGTCAACATACCTTTGTTTGCTCTAATTTTATTGCAAGGCAACTCTCTTATTGTCCTAATTATTGGTTCAAAATTTAGCTTCAATTATAGTCACTGGTTCATTGTCTCAGAGTCTTTAGTATCATTAATGTAATATGTCATTTTGGCTATTTAATTAACTTGGGAGATTTCGGAAAGAAAACAATTTAAATTCTAGGCAAAAGCTTCTCAATATTTGATTAATTCATACTTGAACATTGTTTACAAAAATAGGGGTGTTACATGTCTCCCCTCATAAAATAAATTTCGTCCTCGAGACATAAAATCAGCATAACGCTTCTTCATGTCATCAACTGTCTTCCATGTCACTTCTTGAGGAGATAATCCCTTCCAGACTACTTTAACTGAAGGAATACTTTTCCGCCAGAGTTCTTTTTCTTGTTGGTTGACGATTCGTTCCTGTTCAATTGTAAAGGTACGATTATCCTATACGTCAACATCCTCATACTCCAAGATATGCTTCGGATCTGGCTGATATTTCTTCAGTTGAGAAACATAGGAAACATCATGTAGCCTATTGAGGTTCGGTGGCAATGCTAACAGATCCCTTAGATAGATAGAGAGGGAGGGCAAAGCTTTTGGCTTCTTCATGTTGTCAAAGAGTTGAACAATGAAAATAGATGGCTGATGAGTACTATTTATGCCATGTTTTGACTATCATGTGTGACTATTTTTGTGTTGAATATGAGTCAAAAAGCATTTTATCTGAGCAAATATGTCATAATTCACCCATATAGGGTAGGGAAATGTAGGATACATCTCATAAATCATGATAAATGTATAAATATCCTTTACATGCGCATAAGAAGAAGGCAAGCTTAAGGGTTTATTATGAACGCACATAGCACTGCCAATACAATGCTATAATATCAGGTCAGCCATATCAAGTTGCAATACAATGCAACCTATATGCTATAGTAGCGTAAAGGAAGCAATGATAAGCACCTTATGTTCTAACTTTTCCTCGAGGCTTTTTCAGGAACTAAGCACAGGTTAAAGGACGGACATGTGTTCATGGTTAGATTGATAACAAACTGGATTAGAAGATGAGGAGGATCAAAGATTAAGATTTGGAGAATCTCATAGTATCAGCAGAATCAGTCTACCGAATTTAGAAGGTTGGACCAGTTGGACTTGAGAGATTTGGAAAGGCCCAGCTTGCTGAACTTACTCCGCAAGTAAGCCTAACTATAAAAGGAAAAGACGGCTAACCCTGAATGGCATCGAGTCATTAAGAGTCAAAGAAGTTTCTTATTCGGCCAGGCTTGAAAGAAGAGGGAGAGAAGCACGAAACACGAGAACTCCAAGAGAACCTAGCAACCCTTTCTTGTAGCAAGATGAAGACGAGAAGATGTGGAGTTGTCAAGTGACAAGCCTTTCTTACGCCGTCGAAACCTCCGACAAACTTTTTGTTTTCTTTTGTTAATTCATAGTTAATCTTTAGTCAATGGCTATTCTGCTGTGATCTATTTTGTGATTCCCTTATCAGTCATGAACTAAATCTCCATTGGCTAAGCAAGGATGAATTCTTGAGTGTAGAATGAACCCAGTTTGCTAGTTCTTAATTCTTGTCGGTTAGCGAAGCTAAGGGCTAAGTTAGTGGCCTTGGCTTACTTGGAAGGGAGTTGAGGTTACACATCGATAAGCGGTGTTTGGCTTTGGGCAAGCTAGTACAAGGCTTGACCTATCATTGTAGGCTTCAGGAGTGGGTCTACAGCTCATAACCTTAACATCTTGAATTGAAAAGACAATCGGAACTAGAGGTATAGTTAATGTTGTACGTATAGGACGCGGAAGTTTCTATATAATAACGTGGTGGGTTAACTAAATAACATTGTGAAACGTGGCTATGTTGTAGTATTGTAGAAGCTGTATAGTATAATTGCTATTGCAATGTGTCAGGGCAAACTAGGGGAGTGACATGCACGATGAAATCTGATGCTCAGCCTATCTTTTAACTGATATCTTTTTATGACTACAATCATTTGTTGTTTTCTTTCTTATTAGTTATAACCAAAAAATTCTCAAACCAATTATATTTGCTTTTACTTTTGTAGGCAGTATTGACGTAAGTTAATGTCATCATCGATCTCGGTCTCGTGGGATGATACTCTACTTACTCTTTTTTACTTGTTTCATTGGTTCACTTGCCATTAAGGAAAAACGAGCAACAATAGCAAGTTTTACCAATTCCTACAAATTTTACTTTTTTTTTTAACTTGCTCGAATTGGATGGTCGTGGATGTTCTTATTTGGACATCTTGTTTGGGCAACTAGATTTACGTTCTTAATCTCCTGGCGTGGATATTGGTAGGAATTGATTGAAACTTTAGCATGGGCTCACGAACTCACACCTTTGGCTAATTTGATTCGATGGAGAGATAAACCAGTGGCTCTTTCCATTGTGTAAGCAAGATTGGTTGGATTAGTTCACTTTTCTGTAGGTTATATATTTACTTATGCGGCTTTCTTGATTACTTCAACATCAGGTAAAATTGGTTTATTCTTTATCGTTAACAAATTGGTAAGGAGACTTCATAAATTTTGGGACTTGAGAACGAAACAAAAGACGAGGAGACTCAACTGTCTTCTGAAAAGAGATGCCACTTTGGTGAAGAGACAATTATCTCGCTTGGAAACATATCTGGGTAGCATTATATATATGACGGGGTAATTACTGGTTGAACTAAAACAAAATACTTTTTCTTGGTAGGTGTGATCGTGATCCATTGGACATAGATCCAATTTTTGAATTTTTTTGGATTTCGTAGAATCTCAAAAGGACCAATATATCGAGGACTTAGTTTTCTCCTCTTTATGGCTCTCCCAACTCTAGTAACAAGAGATATTTTAAGAAATACATGATCACCCACATCAAATTCCAAAGGCCTCCTTCTTCTATCTACATAACTCTTAAATGCTTTTGTCTTTGCAAGGAGCCCTTTTCGACTCAAATTTATTTGCTCAGACATCTCATCAAGCAACTCTGGTCCAAACAGCTTTCTTTTAGACAACTCTATCCAATAAAGGGGTGATCTACATTTTTTCCTGTATAATGCCTCATAAGGAGCCACTTGTATACTATAATGATAATTGTTATTATAGGCGAATTTAGCTAAAGCCAGATATCGATCCCAACGCCTTTAAAATCCAAGACACAAGCTCACAACATATCTTCAAGTGTACGTACGGTTCTTTTCTCGACTAATCGTCTGTTTGGGGATAATAAGCTGTATTGAATTTCAATTTTGTACCATTCCCTCATGTAATGCTTGCCAGAATCAGGAAGTAAATCGAGGATCCCTGTCAGAGATACTGCTCTTCGAGGTACCATGGAGTCGTATCATCTCTTTGATATGAATCTCCGCCAATTTCTCAAGAGAATAATTCATACTTATAAGGATAAAGTGTGTTGATTTAGTGAGTTGATGACAATCACCCAAATAGCATCATAATGCCCGATTTTGGGTAGACCCTCCCACCAAATCCATGGTAACATCTTCCCATTTCCATTCAGGAATCTCTATTCCCTGTAAGAGTCCTCCCAGGTGATGCTCAATTTTAACTTTCTGGCAAGTTAAACATTTAGCAACGTATCTGGTCACATCTTTCTTCATACCAGGCCACCATAATTCTGGTTTCAAATTTTCGTACATTTTAATTGATCCTAGATGAATAGTATACTTACTTTTATGAGCTTCATCCAGTATCTTCTGCCTTAATTCCTCTATTAGCAGCACATAAATTCGCTTCCTATATCGAACTAGTCCACTCAGTAAAAGATCATAATCTTAAGATTCACCACGAGATATCTTTTCTCGAATGGACTTTGCTTGCTCATCCCGCATTTGAGCTTCTTCTATTTCTGTTCTCAGATCATTCTCCTCATGGCTGTCAAGGAGATTAGCTATGTAAGCTTCATGGGATTTACCATCCTTAGCGAAGATCTAATTTGATATATTCAAGTCCCAAAAATCCTATAACAATTTCTGCTCCGCTACCATCATGCATGAATTTTTCTACCCAATGCATCAACGACGACATTAGCTTTACCTAGATGGTATTTAATTTCCAAATTATAATCCTTAAGCAACTCAATCAATCTGCGCTGTCTCATATTCAACTCTTTCTGATCAAATAGATATTTGAGACTCATGTGGTCGCAATACAAATCAATAATAGCACCATACAGATAATGTTGCCATATCTTTAAAGCAAACACACTTGCTACCAGCTCCAAGTCATGTGTTGGATAATCCAACTCATGAGGCTTCAGCTGACAAGAGGCATAGGCCACAACTCTACCCTGCTGCATCAAGACACATCCCAATCCCTACAAGCTAGCATCACTATATGACGTATAGGTCTCACTCGGATCTAGGATAATCAACACAGGTGCTGATGTAAGCCTCTCCTTCAGCACAGAGAAGCTTTACTCACACTGTGTATCCCACACAAATGACTGGTTCTTTCTAGTAACCTTTGTCAATGGTGACATAATCCATGCAAAAGTTTGTATAAAGCAGCGATAGTACCCTACAAGACATTGAAAACTTCAAATCTCAGGGAAAGATTCTGGTCTTTTCTAGTCTAGTACCGCCTCCACTTTACTAAGGTCTGCTAAAACCGCTTCTCGAGAAATCACATGACCCAAAAATTTAACTTTTGAAAGGCAAAATTCACATTTACTGAATTTGGCATAAAGTTGCTTCTCTCTTAGAATATTCAATGCTAGTTGTAGATGATTTTCATGTTGTGCTTCACTCTTTGAATAGATCAGTATATCATCAATAACTACTACCACAAATTGATCCAGGTAAGGTTGAAAGACACAATTCATATAATCCATAAAAACTGCAAGAGCATTCGTCAATCCAAAGGGCATAATCAAAAATTCATATTGCCCATATCTTGTCTTGAAAAGCAGTCTTTAGAATATCCTCAGCCTTAACTAACAACTGATGATATTCAGATCGTAAATCAATCTTGGAAAACACGTAGGAACCGAGATAGTTCATCTAGAAGATCATCGATCCTGGGAAGTGGATATTTGTTTTTAATTGTCACCTTGCTCAACTCCCTATAGTAAATATAGAGTCGTAAGCTCCCATCTTTCTTCCTCACAAATAGAAATGGAGCTCCCCAAGGTGAAATACTTAGTCTAATGAATACCTTCTCATCCAACTCCTCAATTTGCTTTTTCAATTCTGCCATTTCATTGGGTGTCATTCTATAGGGTGCTTTGGAAATTGGTCCAGTGTCGGGCATTGACTCAATAGAAAAATCCACTTCTCTCTTTAGAGGTAATCCACTAATGTCATTGGGGAATACATCAAGGAATTCTCTAACTACTGGTATCTGATATGGTGAGAGTTTAGATTCTGCCTACACTGAAAAGAATACTAGATACCCCTGGCAACCCTGTTCAATACATCTCTCTGCTTCAATGACCCAAAGAAAATTAAGGCTTACTTCACTGTCAGAGTCTTTCAAAGATTCTAGGTAGATGATATTTTTATTCCCAAAATCCATAATCACATTATTGGTCATTAGCTAGTTTACGCCCAATATCACATCGATCCCTCGTAATGGCAAACGAATCAAATCAACCATTGTCTTACACCCATTCATGTTAACAACACAATTTAGTTTTAGTTTTAACTCCCAATGGTGTAGACGCATTTAAATCATATGGCAACTTATGAATATGTAATGTCAAATGTGAAACACAATCACATGCAATAAATGAATGGCTAGCACCAGTATCAAATAATGCATGCAGTAAGTGACCATGAAAATAGATTGTACCTTGTATTAGCTCAGGTGATCTCTATGCCTCTTCTCTGGTCATGGCAAATACTCTCCCTGGTTCTATGGTCTCTTCTCAATCCTCTGCTGTCCACATTCATGACTAAAATGTCTGAGTTTCTGGCATTAAAGCATATAGATTGCCGATTCTAATTAGTACCAGGATGAGTTTTCCCACATTTACTACATTTCTAAGGCTCCATAGGCTTCTTGAAATTTCGCTATCCAGGTCTGAAATATTTCTTGTTACTGCCACAATTTTCAGACCACTGCCTTTTACGCTTTTGGGATAAACTCCCACGGCTAGAATCACCATGGTTAGATGTGTTTCTGAGGGCACACAAAGCACTGAGATTTCTTTCAACTATTCTACATTATTTGACAGCTTGATGCAACGTATGGAATTGTCAAGCAATTAATTTTTCTCTCATACATATTTCAGACCACAAATTAAAACATCTGCTAAGCCACTCTCTACATTAGGATGTCTATGATAGGCAGAATATCATGATAAGAGAGTGAACCTAGCATAATAATCTTCGAAAAGTTCATTGTCGCCTAGTTTAATATTTAAAAATTCTGATTCCCTTGCAATTAAGATAGAGGGAGGTTAATACTACTCATTAAATTTCACCTGGAATAGTTCCCATGTAACATGCATATTTTGAGCATGAAGGGTTGTCTCAGTGTTATGCCACCTACGGTCGGCGTCACCTTCAAGTTTATAGATGGCAAGCTTGGACTTTCTTTCCTTGGAGCATTCCAAAACTTCAAAAATTTTCTCCAGTCGTAAGATCCAATCGTTTGCTACATGAAATCTTCCTAGAAATACGGGGGGTTGCTGTTTGCAACATTTTGAGACCCAATATAACGGAGTCTCCACAGCCTTATTTTCCTGTTGTTCATGTTGCATATATGCCTATTCCTCATCATTGCCATTATTATCATCACTTGAATAGCTTAGTATAATTCACTTGCATCTTTAGAACATCCTGGGGTACAAAATTGAATCCCGAAGTAACTGTTAAACTCATATACAATATGTATGCAGTGCATGTATGCAACCATAACTTGGAAATCACAACATCACAATGGCAATACATACCACATGCATTCACCACACATCACACACAATAACATAAAATAGCATCCCATATATGCACAAGTTCACTGCATAAGGACCCAGTCCTTAATAGCCGCAGGACCTCCTAATAAGACAAGCCCTCAAATCCTCAGCGCTAGTAAAACACAGTAGTTAGGGCCTCAAACCCTAATTACCCTGAATGCATCACAGGCTAGCTAGTGACCCAAGGACACACAGTCCACTAGGCCACCTAAGGACACATAGCCCACTAGGCCCTATAGCTTAATGCATGTCCCCTTCACGAGACATGTTACTCAATGATGGCATACAAACATACAACAGTAACATAGAGTATGCGAGGAAATAGTTACTACCTAACAGCCTTTCAGAAATTAATAAAAATCTTCCACTGTCTAAATATCTCCTCAAATGTGTTAAACCCTTTGGAACCCTTAAAAACATCGAAAAAAAATATCATAAAGATTAAGTTGCTAGCCAGAAATCCCAAAATCCGAACTACTAAGTCATAAGAGGCCAGCTTTGTAACTTACTTAATCTTGTGCTTGGTTCAACTTGAGTTTCTATTTCTTTGGCACCTGAATTACATCGACCTTAAGTATAAGGGCACCACAAAAATGTTATTCAGATAAATCTTAGAGGTTTTCATGAAGATGAAGAAGATAGAAGGCTTACTTGACCAAATCTTACACTTATTACCTTGATCTCCAATCTTGTATACCTTTTTCTTCCTTCTTATATGAGAGCAAACTCTCTTTCACTCTCTTATCACTTGGGCGAAATGGGCAACAAATAATGAGGGCATAAGAATCTTTAATAAACTAAAACACTGTTAAGCAAACTGAATTTATTAAAATAAAAACTAGCAAACTAGGTTCATTTTATAGCTTAGAAATTCATCTTCACTCAACCAAAGGAAATTTAGTTTATGATTAATGAGGGCCAAAAGAAATAGATTAGCAGAGAATAGCCCTTGGCATAATTACAAAAGTAAAATAACAAACAAAAACAATGAGAGAAAAACACGAAGAATAGTGGAATCCGATTAAAGAATGCAGAAATGAGTTAGACGGTTACCGATTAAGCGCGAGTCCTCTGGATAGTGTAATCTTCAATCCATAGGTTAATCACAGTAGCTTAGCTAGTCATGATTATACAGAACGAAAATCGAGAAGAAATTTCATCATAAACATGAAGAACACAAAGAACATATGAGAGAATCTGAAAACTCCTATTTTGATCCACTAAAATAAAAAAACGTGAATGAGAGTGTGTTTGTGGCTGCTGCCTCACTTAACCTAAAACGGAAAATGAAATGGGGCTCCAATCCACAATTCAGGCCCGAACGAAAATAAAATAAAATGGGCTTTAATTTCAAAATTCGAGCCCAAAAATACATATGACTCCGGCTCCAAAATCGACTGCCCTCTTGTCTGAATTTGCTCTTCATGTCTTCATAACAATTGTAGCTCTCTGAATCATCTGAAATATGAGAGAAAAATGAGGCAAATCCGATGTCTGGTTCAAGAGTTATGGTAAAAATGGTGAAGCAATGTAAAACTAGAATTTATTATTAAATAATGGCTAAAATATAATAAAAGGCCCAAGGCCCAAATAAGTATAAAAGCCATTATTTATTAGCTAAAGAGTCCTAAATTATAAATCAAAAGTCAAAAAGTAGTGTATGAAATATTCAATTATCAAATTCCCCCACACTTATCTTTTTGCACTCCTGAACAAAATTCAAAGAAAAAGACCTAAAGGAGAAACTCTTCTTTTCTAACAATTGCTAACAATGCAAAAATTGAACAAGGGACACAAAGCTCCAAAAGATCAATCAATCAAGACCACAATCTCTTCATCTCAAATTACAATTCATGGTAATCTCAATCAATGATGCTATTCACAAAAGATGGTCTCTCAAATGATGCGCTCAATCAATCAATCTCTCAAGTGTTTAAGGTAAATAAGTGTATCGCTCAAATACTATTCAAGAAATTTGTTCTACCATAAGCTTGCTCAATTTCTACGTCTCCACTACTCATAACACATGCATGCACAAATCAAGAGAGCTTGTTATGAAAGGTTGTAATGGGGTTATGGTGAAGGTAGGTAATAGTATGGAATGAGAGGCTAAGCACCAAAGAAATTAAAAATAGCACTAATTAACATAATCATTCTCTATGTAAGAAAATTTTTATTTTACTTGTATATTTCCTTTCTTTCTATGTATTTTCTTTCTTTATTTCTTCTCTTTTTTTTTTCTTTTCTTTCTTTTTTTTTTTATTTCTTTCTTTTCGAAACTATACTATATACATAATCACAATGACAAAAGCAAACATCCCCCCCCCCCCCCACACTTAAACCGTTGCACTCCCGAGCAACCCCCACACTTAAACACAAAACCAAGGTGAAACCAATGCTCAATAAATTTTCAAGGTGCGGAATAAAATGGTTTTTCACTTAGGCTTGTAATGTGGCTTAGAAAAGAATGAGTCAAAAAGGCACAAAGGGCTAGCAAAGGAATCATAATGTAAGGGAAATGCCATTTGGCCAAAGTGAGGAAAATAAAAGAAAGAAAACAAGCTTCCATCATACTTATGCACGTAAATGAAAAATGTAGTTTCAAAAAGAAAAGGAGCAAGTTCTAGAGAACACAAATCATGAGTAGATGCACACATGAAAGAAAGAATGGCAAAAGATGAATTCCATTCATGCAGGCCCAAAGCCTCACAAGGTCAATACCAACTTAAGCAATCAACAACATCAAATCAACTACCAAGACATGTAATCGAAGAGTCAAGAATGGCAGACCAAACAATGATCCATTAAAACCAAAATGTCCAAGTTCATAATATGTAGCAATCATAGAAAGAGAGACTGTATTTATTTCAAAAAAGTAAAGTAGAAAAAGGAAAACAAATAGAAGAAAGAGGGAGAAAGAAAGAAGAATACTCCCAAGGGGTTTATGGAGGATAAGTGGCATCAATGAGGAGAATCTCTCGCTTCCTCAGGTTGTCTGTTGATCCCTCATGAAATGGCTTGAGGCGATGCCCATTGACCTTAAAGGTTTGTCCCGTGGGTGGATCACATAGCTCAACAGCACCAAATGGAAAAATGTTAGTGATCTCAAAAGGGCCATCCCATTTAGATCGAAGCTTACCGGCATAAACCTCAAACGGGAGTTAAATAGAAGAACTTTCGGCCCACGAAAATTCTTTCCTCGAATATGCTTATCATGGAATGCCTTAGTCTTTTCCTTGTATAACCGCGAACTCTCATAGGCATCCAATCTAAGCTCATCCAACTCTTGCAATTGTAGCTTCCTCTCCACCCCAGACTTAGCCAAATCCATGTTACACTACTTAATGGCCCAATAGGCTTGATGCTCCAACTCAACCTAAGATGACATGCCTTACCAAAGACAAGCCGATAAGGAGACATCCCAATCGGAGTCTTGTAGGCGGTACGATATGCCCACAAAGCATCCTCTAATTGCTTACTCCAATCTTTCCGTAGAGTTAACGGTCTTCCGAAGGATTTGCTTAATCTCTTTATTTGAGACTTCAGCTTGACCGTTGGTCTGAGGATGGTATGCTGTGGATACCTTGTGAAACACTCCATACTTGCGTAACAAGGCACCCATGCTTCGGTTGCAAAAATGGGAGCCTTGGTCACCGATAATAGCTCTAGAAATGCCAAACCCGAGAAAATGTTAGACCTAACAAAATCCACCACCACAGAAGAATCATTAGTCCGGGTGGCTTTCGCCTCAACCCATTTCAATACATAATCAAGAGCCAGCAATATGTAAGTATAACCATATGAAGCAGGAAATAAACCCATAAAATCAATACCCCAAACATCAAAGATCTCACAAAACAATATAGGGTTCTCGGGGCATCTCATGCCTACGGAAATACTCCCCGCTCTCCGACAGTTATCACATGACTTACAAAATAGATGAGAATCACAAAACAAGGAAGGCCAAAATAATCCACTGTCTAATACTTTCCTAGCAGTTCTTTGTGGTCCAAAGTGACCACCACAGGCAAAAGCATGAGCAAAATGCAATATAGAGTGAAACTCATGATCGCACACATCTCCTAACTACTTGGTCACTACAAAATTTCCACGAGATAAGGGTCATCTCAAACATAATATTTAGACTCACTCTTTAATTTAAGGGTTTGGGCCCTAGTGGAATCTATAGGCAAAACACCAAATACCAAGTAGTTAACCGATCGACATACCATGGAAGCTTACCTTGCGGCTATAGAAGCCGCTCATCGTGAAATCATCCCGAATAGAAGAGGGGTGAGAGGAGAATGAGTGATGCGACTCAAGTGGTCGCCTACCCAGTTTGTGCTCCACTTCCTCTTGAATCTCAACATGAAACTCTTGGAGCAAGAACATCCACGGATGAGTCGGGCTTAGCATCTGTCTTTTCAAAAGAAACTTCAAAGCGCATGGTCAAAGAAAACAACTACTCTACTTGCTAGCGAGATATGACCTAAACTTATCAAAAGCAAATACAATACCCAACAACTCTTTCGCAGTGGTGTAATTAGATCAAGCGGATCCAAAGTCTTGAAGGCATATGCAATCACATGAGATGCTCTATCAACTCGTGCCAAGATAGCACCAACCGCATAGTTGGAAGCATCACACATCAACTCGAAGGGGAGGCACCAATCGGGGCTTGGATTGGATTATCATAGTAGTCGTGCAACGCTTCAAATGATCGAAGGCCGCCTTGCAAGCATCATCAAATACAAAGTCGTGTCCTTATGCGAAGGTTGGACAAGGGTGGGCCGTCTTGCTTAAATCCCGAATGAAACGCCGATAGAAACCTGCATGACCAAGAAAAGAGTGAACTTCCCGCACGTATGCGGGTAAGGCAAAGCAAGAATTACATCTATCTTAGCAGATCTACCTCAATCCCTTTCCAAGACACCGTGTCCCAAGACTATACCCGACTCAACCATAAAGTGACACTTCTCATAATTCAGCACAAGATTAGACTCAATACACCTATGCAAAACTCTAGACAAATTAGCTAAGCATGCATCAAAATCAGACCCATATACAAGTGAAATCATCCATGAAAACCTCCATGCGTCCTCTAGAAACTCGAGAAAATGCCGACCATACAACGCCGAAAGGTGCCAGGTGCGTTGCAAAGGCCAAAAGGCATCCTTCTGTAGGCATATGTTCCAAAGGGGCATGTGAAGATCGTCTTCTCCTGATCCTTAGGAGCAATATGGATCTGGAAGTATCCATAGTAGCCATCCAAGAAGCAGTAATGGGACTTGCCAGCCAATCGCTCTAACATCTGATTAATGAAAGGTAGAGGGTAATGATCCTTGCGAGTGGCTTGGTTGAGTCTCCTATAGTCGATGCAAACTCTCCAACTATTCGAACTTGAGTAGGAATGAGCTCATTCTTCGATTGGCTACCACGGTGACTCCGGATTTCTTAGGAACCACCGGACCGGGCTAACCCACCGGCTATCGAAATGGGATAGATGATACCGGCTGCGAAGCTTAGTGACCTCCTTCTTCACCACATCAAGGATAAGAGGATTAAGGTATCTTTGGGGCTGCCTCACCGGCTTAGAGTCCTCTTCCAACAGAATTTGATGCATACACATGGAAGGACTAATGCCAACGATGTCAGCTAATGTCCACCCAATGGCTTTCTTGTTCCACCTCCAGAAATGCATACTTCAGGTGATCTAGAAGGGATTTCAACTCAAGCTTGGGTGGTTGCTCAGTGGAGGGAAGAAGCTAGGGTGGTTGTTGCAATGACTCTGATGTCATCACACTGGAAATGCCTGAAACCACATTCAAAGAAGCAGAAGAACTGTGTCTATACAACTCAATGTTAACATCGAGTTAAGCTCACCAAAATCGAGTTAAGCTCATCAAAATCGAATCGGGATGTACATTAGGATCGATGAAGCTCAAACTCGGAATCAATATCGGAATCCACATGTAATGTAGAATCACCAAGCAAGTCGAATCACCAAATAATGCAAAGCATTAAGCAAATCAATGCAAACAAAGCACCATTCATTATCAAGACATGCACAAATGGGAGAATCACTCTCGATGCAAAATCGATAATCAAGACACCAATCAACAATAACATCATCCACAGCATCATCAATGACATCAATGCAGAAAATAGAATGTTCTTCCCTAGGATGTTTCATGGCATCAAAAATATTGAAATTCACAGATATATCACCAAACTCCATGGAAAGAGTACCAGAATGCACATCTATCTTAGTCCTAGTTGTTTTAATGAAAGGCCTCCTATAATGATAGGTGATCTACTATTGGAGACTCATCCTCCATATTTAAGATGTAAAAATCAAGAGGGAAATATCAGTTCATTAACCTTGACTAATACATCCTCAACTAAACCGGAAGGATGAACATTACTCCTATTAGCTAGTTGAACAACAACACCAAGAGGGATGTAAAGGACCAAGACCAACGATTTATAAATAGATGCAGGCATGACATTAATAGAAGCACCTAAATCTAGCATGCAATCATCAAATCTATAGTTACCAAAACAACAAGGGATAGAAAACGTCCCCGGATCCTTGCACTTGCGAGGCATTGTAGGGTCGGATGAGTCTTGATACATTGTGGTTCAAACTCACTCGTTCACTCCCTTCAGTCGCCTCTTGTTGGTGCACAACTCCTTCAGAAACTTGGCATATTTAGGAATTTGTTTGACCGCATCTAAGAGAGGAATGTTGATCTCTACTCTTCTTAATGTCTCAAGTATATCCTTCTCTTGTGCTTTTTCTGCCAACTTCTTGGATTGAACTGCTCTCTGAGGGAAAGGGAGAGGAATGGAGATGTCTTCCTCTTCACCTTGCTGCATTGCCTTTTTATTTTTAGAGTCAATCTTCACATTTTCTTACTCTCTTTCTGATGTGGAAGTCACATCTGCAGCTGGTTTAGGTTCCTCCAATTGCTTGCCAGAACGAAGGGAGATAGCACTCACATTCCCCTTAGGATTAGGAATCATTTGTGAAGGAAGAGTGTTGGATCCCTGAGGTTGAAGCTGGTTCAATGATGTTGCCAACTGCCCAATCTGTGTTTGCAAACTCTGAATGGAAGTGTCAGTTTGCTGTCGGAACTCCATGTTGGCTGTAACAAATTGCTTCATCATATTCTCAAGGGAGGAACCACCACCACTACTAGCCTGTTGTTGTTGCTTTGCTGGAGGTGCACATATGGCCGGGTCGAGGAGGTGGTGCCGGCAAAGGCAAAGGAGTTGCGTATTGCTTTTGGAAATTCGTGGTCTCGTACTTGTCTCTATTGGTAATTCCCAGAATTTTACTGATATTGGTTACTCTGGTTCTAATTCTGGTTCCAACGGAAATTGGGGTGATTTCTCCAACCAGGATTGTAGGTGTTGGAGAAGGCATTATTCTCGTCGGTATTCGGCTTTCCTAGAAAAACACCCACTGAAGCTACTGACTGGTCTTGATAAGCAAGATCATGCAAGGTAGGGCAAGAGTCAATAGAATGGTAAGGGTCAGAACAGAACCCACATGAGTACCCAATTTGAGGAGGAGAACATTGTACTGTCTGTGTCATTGCTAGCTGCCTCACCAAAGAGGTCAGATCATCAAGTCTATTCTCTAATCTCTGAGAATCGTACTGGACTGGAGGTGTTTGCACATTGTAAACAGGAGTACTATTGGCCCTGGTGCCAAATTGTTGAGAGTTGGCTGCCATCTCGAGATCAATTCTCGATCTTCGTGTCTTGTTACGTAGAGCCCCACCGCTAGAAGCATCCACCAAACCTTTGTCTACCAGTAGCAGACCATCATAGAAATGGGTAATCAAGAGTTGCTTAGTGATCTGGTGGTGTGGATAGCTTGCACATAACCTTTTGAACCTCTCCTAGTACTCATACAAAGTCTCCCCATTGCCCTGTTTAATGTTGGCAATTTCCTTTTTGATCGCAGTTGCTCTTGAGGTAGGTAATATTTCTCCATAAATAACCTCCCAACATCACCCAAATTCCCCAATAGATGAAGGTCAAGGTACAACAACCAGCCTTGGCTCCACCTTCCAATGAGAAAGGAAAAGCTCTCAACTTGATTTGATCTTCATCAATGGCATGTGGTTTCATTGTGCTGCACACTAGATGGAATTCCTTCAAATGCTTAATGGCACACTCACTTGAAAGACCATGAAACTTAGGCAACAAGTGTATTAGACCAGATTTAAGCTCAAAGTTAGCAAAGAAGGGCGGATATTGAATGCACGAAGGTTGATAATTAACATCAGGTTCATTCAATTACTTTAAATTAGGACGATTTTCCTGTTCTTCTGCCATAATTTCTGAGTAAGGAAAATTGCTCCTAGAATCAGTGAAAACAACAAGACTATCAGAAGTACTATCAGAAACACAATCAGAAGATCAAAAGAATGAACACAATCGAATGGTTAGACTTAAGTTCAATGTCCAATTCGTATTAATCCCACGACTTAGCCTAACAACTCTTCTAACAAGAAGAATTGTTCTTTCTATTTCAGATCAAATGACAACAAGTCTTCTCGATTGATAGTGCTCCTAGTACTCATGCAAAGATAATCACAAGGCGAATTTGTAGAAAATCGAATCATGAAAGCTATCACTAATACAACACAAAAGCAAAACCTATGTTAGAAATTGACCAAAGCAAGCTTTTTTTTTTTTTGGGTCTAGTTGGGACGTAACGGTATTTCAATTTTATGACTTACTCCGATTGGGCTGATTTTTGGTGACCAAGGAAAACCCTATTTTAAGATGAACACAAATCCTGTTAAGGCACTATGAGTCCTCGGATTTAAGCCAAATTCCATCGTTTAGACCACTTTTTCAATTTTTTTTTTGATTTACACTAATTTATTGAAACTTAAAACAACAAAAAACATGGCCTAAACGTAGGAATTTGGGGAAAATAGGTGAGACCTCACTTCCTAAAAGGAAGTTATTCTTGCTTAGAATGCCCAATTCCTTGTGAATAAGACCTAGGTTGAGTGATCTGGGCAGAAAAATTTCTGTCCAGCCACCCGAACCACCTAAACTACCGAAACGATGCTATTTACACTACTGTAGGGGGATGCAGCGCACTTATTGGCTCAAGGTGCAAAATGAATACGATGATGTATGGAAAGTTGACATGACTTACAATCTAAAGTATACATAGACAAAAATTAAGGATACAACCTTTTAAGGGATGAACAAGACACATGACTGAGATGATAATGGACTTCAATGGGAGACAGCCCACCAGAACAAGAATCAAAATGTGGCACTTGATCATCAAGAATGTAATTCCCACCAAATTCATAGCCTCTACCAATAATCTCCTTTATTGGAGTGTTTGTATATATTTTGATATTTATTTCCGGATGACTGTACCCTTAACCCTTCGGGGACTTTTATTTTCTGATTATTTACTTTTACCAGTATAGTAGATTGTCCAAACCAGTTAAATGCTCTATTGCGCTCACTCTGATACACGTTAAATGGATCTATTAATGAAGGAAAGGTAACTAATATAAGGAATCCCTCTAACCCGCCATCTAAAAGAGCGAGGCCGGTAGGGGTGTAACACAATGAATCACAATAACAATACCACAAGTACGTTCAAGAGAAGAACAAGCAAACAACAAAAAATAGCAAACAGAGAGCACAATCGCTAACCACAACAAAATCCCAAAGTTGCACAAGCAAATGCAAATACTAGTTTCGAGCCGAAACTCACAATGGATGAATAGTAACAATGAAAAGTCACAATCAATAGTATGCAAAAAATACGTGTGAACAAGTGCCGATGAACATTACACAAACAATGCCGATGAACAGAAGAAGGCAGTAAATAACTTTTTAAAAAAAGAAGAAACATTAGAATTCCTTAGGCATTGATACCATGTAAAGTAATAAACAGAGAGGGAATTGTGAATCAAAATTGCTCGAAAAATAATGTACAAGTGTTTGCCTTTTATATACACGAGATCATATCTTTTCTAATAAATTGTAGGATATGTTTCCTTATTTACATTGATGCAATCCCTAACTATACAATCAAATTTTGCGCACACAAAGTTACTCGTGTTCTAATCTAATAGTCCTTCTTTCCAGTAAAAATATCAATGGGGGATTTTTTCCAATTTTCCCATAATTTTAATTAATTTAAAATTGAATAATTAAGTGCATGAAGGATTTGTTTGCTAGTAAATCCCTTTTTTATATTTAAATTGTGTTTCCTTATTTCTATTTATATTGCATATGAATCGTGTTGAAAGACCCAACATGAATAATTCTCTCTTTAAAACATTTTTTTTAGTTTCACATGAACACAAATTCAAAACCATATACCTAACTTATCATAATCCTTTTTATTAGAAAGAATACATGTTAGTCTTGGTTCTATAATTAATCTAATGTGAAAAGATAACTGACATTTTTACAAGGGTTAAGGTGCAAAAATGCCCATAAACCTTTCCTAAAGAGTGTTAGATACCATAAACTTTATTTAGGTGCAAAATTACCCATGAACTTTTTGAAAATGGGGCATGTTTTCTCTTTATTTGATGCATTTTAGCTCCCTTTCACTACAAAAAAAAAAAAAAAAAAAAAAAAAAAAAAAAAAAAAAAAAAAAAGCGGGGATGGAATTACCGACGAAAAAAAAACGTCCATCACAAATTATTGATGGAATTTCATGGATAAATATTTGAACGAAATTACAGACGGAATTCTATCGATAATTTGATTTGAAACAGAAATTATCTATGGAATTTTATTGGTAATGTATTTTGCCATGGTTTTTCTACAACGAACTTTTTCATTGGAAATCCAATTACCGATAGAATTCTGTTAGTAATTTCTGTCGCAAATCAAATTACTGACAGAATTTTTTTGGTAATCCAACGTTTTTTTTTTGTAGTGTTTTCAATAAGTTTGTTAGCATTTTTTCACCCCAAATAAACTATATGGTATTTAACGCTCTTTAGAAAAAGTTTATAGCATTGTTGCACTTTAACCCTTTTTACAATTTTTCAAAAGATAGCTTTGTGATCCCTTACATTATGAACCTAGCTCTAAGATTCATGGAGCAACTTCATATCATACCATCTTTTTTATAAATAATATAACCAAGCTACTTGGTGTATCATGGAATCGAACTATCTCCTTTATATGTATCTCTGTTAGTTTATCAGGAGAATAACTAGCATTGATTGGAATAAAATAAGCAGATTTTGTCAATCAATCGACGATTACCCATATTGTGTTGTAGCTCTTTGTCTTGGGCAATCCCACCACAAGGTCCATTGTAACACTTTCCTATTACCATTAACGTATTTGGGGACTTTGCAAAAGCCCTAGTGGTGTTTGATGTTTCACCTTCACCTTATGATATGTGAGGCAATGTACAATATATTTTGTTACATCACTTTTCGTTCCCGGCCACCACTGTAGGGACTTCAGGCTTTATACATTTTGGTCATGCCTATGCGAAGAGTGCATCCACTTGCTTTGTGCACCTCTTCAAGGATTTTTCATCTAAGTTCAGCCTTTAGCGGAACACATATCCTTTTCTTGTACTTGACCAATCCACTAGTTGGAAAAATCGTATTTATGTGTCTCTCCTTGTTCAATTTTGACATTAATCAACTTTGCTTTCTTATCCTGATTCTGTGCTTCTTCAATTTCACTTCTCAAATCTCTTTCTTCTTGGCTAGCATTGTAGCCCCTAAACAATATTTGCTTGTGTTAGTTCTCTATGTTTTTGATGTTTTGATGATAACAATTATAATGTAATTAAATTAGTAGATTCAAGGTTAAATCATGTTTTATATAGTCAATTTGAATCTATAATGGTTTGAAATATTGCCTTTGGATGCTTCGAGTTAATCTCTCGAATGCCTCGAGTCATGTGGTGTTATTATTTAAAAGAAAGATGTTTTGATGTCATAAGTCTCGAGTTAAATGATTAAAATGTTTTTAATAAACATTGTTAACTCCAGTCAAATGTTTTTATGCCTCCTCGAATTATCTGCTTGATGTTAAGTTTTTGGACCAATTGTTTTTTACTCTTGAGTTTCAAGTTAAAGTTAATGCCTCAAGTCAATAACTCAAGACAATTAACTTTTTAACTCAAGTTAAAATACTCAAACTTGCATCTTTCAAAAGCATCGTTTTTTGACTTTTGCATATCAAGTTGATGACTCAAGTCATTAACTCAAGTCATTCACTTATTAACTCAAGTTAAGTTTTCATTTGGTCATTTGTTTTGAAAGCATCGGGTTTAACTTTTGCATATCAAGTTAATGACTCAAGTCATTAACTCAAGTCATTCACTTATTAACTCAAGTTAAGTTTTCATTTGGCCATTTGTTTTGAAAGCATCGGGTTTAACTTTTGAATATCAAGTTAATGACTCAAGTCATTAACTCAAGGCATGACTTTCGACTTCAAGTTAAAACATTAAACTTGTGTATTTCAAAGAGAAAGTCATTGACTATTGCATATCAAGTGAATGCCTCAAGTCATTGACTCAAGGCAATTAATATTTGACTTCAAGTTAAAGTTTTCAACTTGTACATTTCAAGAGAAAGTCATTGACTCTTGCATATCAAGTGAGTGCCTCGTGTCATTGACTCAAGTCAATTATTTTTAAACTCAAGTCATGTTTTAAACTCTTTGATCTTTGTGACTTAATCTTTTTAAATGTAATTGCCTCAAGTCAAACATTTTACTACCTTGAGTCATTAACTCAAGTTAACTTTATTTTAACTTGAAGTTAACACTTTCAGCTTTTCAAAATCACCGTCTTCAGAAATCAAAAATCATTTGGTATGATTTCATTACTTCATATCTTCACTCATTACTTTTCCTAATTGCTTTTAATCAGTTTGTTAATGAGTTCCAGATGATTATAAGGAGAATTAACATCAAACTCGACATAAGCCAAAATCTGTCAGAAACATTTTGAAATTGAATAGTTTGATGAAGTTTGCTACAGACATTCACAAATGGTAGAGAAGACGAGGAACTTGAAGAAACGAAGTTGATTACTCAACTATAATGTTCTTCAATGAATTAGAATGCTCAATTTGTTCATCAGCTTCAAATGCTATGACTTGAATATCCTAACGGTAATATTTTCCAACGGTCATATACGCTCACAACGGTCATATTCAAAATCTGGAAGAATTGCTCAATGATCTTCATTAGCTATAAAAGAAGAACCATTCAAACAACAAATATAGTGACAAGAGCTTACACTGTCGAAATGCCAACATTATGAATCCAACGCTCAACTCATATACTTTCTCTTTCACAATGGTTATATAGTTTTTCAGTAGAGAGTGTGATGATCGATTATGTACTTCAGTGATTATTATTCATCTACTCTGTGAGAGAGTCTAAACACTGATTTCATTATCTATTTAGTGATCAAATCTCAAGGTTGTGGAACCTTTGAGTGTGGGTGTACAGTTACAACTTGTAAGGGGGAGTGAGTCCTAGTGTGAAAGGATCATCCTGAGTACAGAGTGTGTAATTATATCCTTACAGTGTGTAAGGGGGAGTATCTCGGTAAGAGATAGTAAAGGCTACACAAATGCCCGATTAAACTTGTGAGGTTGTAAAGACTTTTCTCTTGTGTCCAGTTAAACAAGGAGATAATGGATTGAAAATATCAAGTGGAGCTTGGGACTGGACGTAGGTCAAGAACCAGTATAAATCAAAGTTTTCATATTCTCTTCCCTAAACTCTTATATTCCAGCATACATATTTGAATGACTGTTTATTGCTTTATAAATCATTACTGTCATACAAACTATTTTCAGTAAGTTGCGAAAAGAATTTTAAAGTTCCTAAAATTTTATCAGACACCCAATTCACCCCCCTCTTGGGTGACAGCTAGGTCTCACAGCTTGGACATATTTAGATCTTTGAATCCTTCAAGTAACTTTTTGTTCACTACTAGAAAAGGATGAAATAGTGATAGAATTTATTTCCATCGCAAAATTTGTCTCTATTTACAATAGATAGGAAAATCCGTCTCAAATTTCTAGTTTTACAGTGATGGATTTATTTAATCTGTCGCAAAAAAAGGTGTTTCGTGATGGATTATTGGATTCGTCGCAAAACGGTGTTCATGGGATGCCGTTTGTGATAGATCGAATAATCTGTCACAAAATGGCTTCCTTTTTGCGACGGAACACATATTCCGTTGCAAAAAGGAGGGCAGAACGCCACCATTTTGCAACGGAATATCCCTTCCTTCGCAAACGAAGGCCTTTTGCGATGGAACACTTTTCCCGTCGCAAAACAGGTGGCCAAAACATCGCCTTTTTGCAACGGAACCCTATTCCATCATAAAACTGAGACTTTTTGGGATAGAACCTCTATTTTGTTGCAAAATGAAGTGAGTTTGCATTGGAACTAGGTTTCATTGCAAATATTGAAATATAGACACATTTAAGTCCAGTTCAAGTCCAATATGGTCATCCTCTTCGTGCGTCTCTCACCTCCAGCCCTCTGCCCGCTCGTCTCGCAACTCCGGCCCCTTGACCGCTCGTGTCACATCGTCCTCTCTAGTCGTCCGACCCTCCTCCCCCTCCTTGTGTCGTCTGGTCCTCTACTGCCTCTGTTATAATAGTCTTGATTCAATAATTTATGTGAGGCTTTACCTTGTCTTCGCTGAGTTTTTTGACGTGTAACAAGAATCTTTCCTTTTTCTTCCATCCATTTACTTGTGCTTTTCATTCCACACCTCTTTTCTTCTCAATTTTAAATTGTTGTAGATATAGAATTGTACTTGGTTAGGGTTTGCTTCGATCCATCGGAGTTTGATTGACTTGTAGATTTTTTCTTTGTTAATGACGAATTTTATTCCTATATCCGCTACTCGTATGTCTTGATTATATGTATTCTTTTCCATTCATATTTTTTATATGATTTTAAAGATACTTGTTTTAACAAAGTTGGAGGTTTGTGATTTAGATGTGTATCTTTTTGTTTTCTTGTTGAAATAATTTACACGTGCGCTTTTGATTATTAGAAAAGTGACTATAGTTTTTTTTACCATGTTTCAATGGTTTTCTGGCTTTCTAGTGATGTAATTTTATAGCCACACCTTTAAAGCAACTTGGAAATCAATTTATAACGAGTATATTTCATATGACACGCATCATCTTTATTAACTTCACTTTTTCCTTTAGCAATTTCTTGCAATTTTGTCTTCTCTCTTTATTCAATTGTCTATAGACTCAAATATTATGATCAACTACATCAAACACAGGAGATGATAAAGCAGATGTAGCGTCTACTCCAGTCGCTAATGAAGGACAAGAGTATGGGGTCGGCTCCTGGTGATGATGACCATACTAGTGATGATGATAACCATACCGATGCTATTTAGACTTTTTGTTTAGTTTAATTTGGTCGCAAAATTATTATTTATATTTTGTTTCCTCTATGTAAACTTTTATGATTTTTACTATATATTTTCATGATATACAAGTCTTTTTTATTTCGTAATTTTTTATATTTTTACGTAATTTTTATATTTTTTTAATGAAATGAAATTTGTGACGGAAAATTTTTTTTCGTCACAAAATATGGAATTTGCAATGGAAATATATTCTCGTTGCAAATTTCATAGTTTGCGACGGAAAAGTTTTTCCATCACAAATTTGGAAATTTGTGACGAAAAAATTTCCAACACAGATTTCCAAATTTGCGATGGAAAAAATTTTCTCGTCGCAAAAATGGTTTGCGACGCTATTTTTTTGCAGCAGACATAAATTCGTCTCAAACCATTTTTTCGACGAAAAATCCTTGTTTTATGAAGGATTTGTCCATCGCAAAACATGACTTTTTTTGTAGTGGTTCTTGGATCATCATAACTGCCACCTATATCAAGTTTCGACTTAAAGCATCAGCTATGACATTTGCTTTACCAGGATGGTATTTGATTTCAAAATCATAATCTTATATTAGCCCCGTTCATCTCCGTTGTCTCATGTTCAACTCTTTTTGATTATGCACGTATTTGCGACTCTTGTGGCTGCAGTGCAGCTCTATTGTCTCACTATACAAGTAATGTTGTCATATTTTCAGTGCAAAAAAAATTATGTAACCTATAAATCATGTGTGGGGTAATTTTCCATGTGAGGCTTTAGCTGTCAAGAGGCATACACCACTACTTACTCACATCATTGTACACAAAGTAGGCTAGTTTTTAATCTGGTATACTTAACACTGGCGTAGAGGTGAGCCTCTCGTTCAGCTCTAGAAAAATGCTCTCATATTTGTTATCCCACCTGAACAATTGATTCTTTCGAGTGAGCTTTGTCAACGATAAGGCGATCTAAGAGAAGTTCTGAATGAGCCTTCTATAATAACTGGCTAGACCCAAAAAACTTCATATTTCTATAACATTTTTGGGTCTTTTCTAGTTCAGTACTGCTTTCACTTTACTCGGATCTATTGGGACCCTATTGTGTGAGATAATATGGCCCAGGAATTTGACATCTCGAACCCAAAACTCACTTTTGCTCAACTTTGCATACAGTTGCTTTTCCCTTAGGATTACCAACACTATTTTTAAGTTCTCTTCATGCTCTTCTCTACTTTTTGAGTCTATGAAAATGTTGTTGATATAGACTACTATGAACTGGTCCATATATTATTGAAAAATACGATTCATGTAGTCCACGAATACGACAGGTGCGTCGGTCGATCCCAATGGTATCACAAGAAATTCATAATGCCCATACCTTGTTCTAAAAGTAGTTTTTGGTATGTTATCTGGTTTTACTCACAATTGATGGTATTATGACCTTAGATCAATTTTTGAGAATACGCAGGAACCAACCAGTTGATCTAAGAGATCAGCAATTCTAGGAAGCGGGTATTTGTTTTTTACAGTCACCTTATTCAGCTCTTTGTAATTAATACATAGTCTCAGGCTCTCGTCTTTCTTTTTAGCAAACAACACTTGAGCACCCCATAGCAATACACTGCGTCGTATGAACCCTTTCTCTAGTAGCTCGTCGACCTACTTCTTTAACTCAACCATCTCATTTGGAGCCAATCTATATAGGGCTTTAGATATTGGTCCAACTCTAGGGATCATTTCAATTGCAAACTCCACTTCCTTTGCTTGGGGTAATCCATTGATGTCTTTTGGAAAGGCTTTAGGGAATTCATTAGCTACTAGTATATCTTCTATTGTCATCTCTATTTCTACCTATATTAAGAAGAATACAAGATACCCTTGGCACCCCTTACGCAAATATTTCTCAGCTTGAATTACTGAGAAAAGGTTTCTGGTCAAATTTTCCATTGATATCCTATTGTAGAGTAGGATATTCATTAATTTTATTGCCATGATCTAACGGCACATAATTTGCAGTTAACTAGTTAAGTCCTATTATAGCATCAATTTGTTGAAAAGGCAAACAAATAAGATCTATCAAAAATCATTTTTCTCAACATTAACCACATAATTCAAATAGGCACTCATTGTAATGGTTTGTGCACCCATAGGTGTGGTGACAACCAAATCATAAGGCAGTTCAAAAAATTTCAGCCATAATCTTCTAGCACAGACAAAAGCAATAAAAGAATTGTTAGCATCAAAATCAAACAAAGCTTGAATTACTTTTCCATTAAGTTGAATTATACCTTGAATTATCTCAGGTGGCTTTAGCGTTGATCTGCATGAGTCATGGCAAACACTCTAGCTTGGTTCCTAGGTCTAGGCTTTGCTTGTCACTAGTTACAATCCCTAGCATAATAACCTAGCTTATTACAAGATTAGCAAATTAACTGCCCAGCAGTGCAAGGTCTACCTCCATGGAATTTTCCACAACAAGAGTATGGTTGTGGCTCTAGAGGTCTTTGGAAACTACAATTTCTAAACTGGTTAAATCATTTATTTTTCCTCTTGAGTAAGGGCCTATATTTCCTCTGCTTGTGAGAAGAACTCTCATGACTTGTATTTCCTTAGTTAATCGCATTTCGAACCAAATAAAGATTAATCAAAGTACTCTATGAGATTCAGTATACCTCCACAACATTGTTGAACTCAGTGAACTGCCTGGAAACTAACTTTTCTTTTAATTTTGGTTTCAGTTCCCATACAATCATATCAAAACTCTAGCTTTTGCCATCTCTGTACCTCAAGTAGGAAGTCTAACAAGATAGATGAATAAAATTGGACAAATATGCATCAAATGTTCCATGTCTTGCTAGTTTTAGAGCTAGGAACTCTGCCTCTTTTTCAATCCTCAAAGACCGTGGAAAGTACTTCTCATTGAATTTCTCTTGGAATAATTCCAAAGTGATAAGAATATGCCTAGCCTAAAAAATTAGCTGTGTTCTTCAACCAGCCATTAGCATCTCCTTCCATCTTGTATATGGCCATTTGAGCCTTCATCTCAGTGGGACATTCTATCACTCGGAAGATTTTCTCCAACCGTACGATCCAACCTTTTGCTGTTTGTGGGTCAAACCTCCCTTTAAACAACTGGAGGTTGATGCTTACAAAATCTAGTTATCCATTATTGTAGGTTTTCAATTTCCCCTTCTGCCTTATCCATATTCATAAGAGGTCTTTAGGGTTATTAAAATTGTGGTTGTTGTTCAGGTTGTTGTTATGGCTAAGAGTTAGGCTGGGGTTGTTCTTTTTCACACCCCACACTATTATTTCCTTGTCCTCTTTCTTTATTTTTTCGATCTTGGACATCTCTCAAGTCTGCTCTACGTCCTTGAATCATAATGTATTGTTCATTCAACCTATCCAAAAAAAATTTGTAATGAATCTGGTAGATTTCTTTTCTCACTAGCTGATGGTCTTAATCTTCTGTCACTAAGGTTAATCATATTTTCTTTTCACTATTAAGAAAAATGATTTATCATCAACATCATATTTGATATAAAATCCTTAAATTTTAATAACACTTCAGCCCTTTTTCTATGTGTTGGTGTTCTATATGACCGACATAAGACTCGATTTGTTTGCCAAAAGTCCCAATGCTTTTCAATATATATTAGGCAAACAATATATACTAGTTAACACTTTATCCTTGACTTAAGCTCATTCACAAGTTTTATTAAAGAATTCACCACATTTCATTAGGTTTTAATAACTTTTGTTTAACCAATAGAAAATTCACATCATTAAGTCATTCATAAGTTTTGTTAAGAAACTCACCACATCTCATTTGGTATCGACAACTTTCATTTACCTAATTAAAAATTCACACTATCATGTCATTCACAAGTTTCGTTAAGCAATTCAACTCATTTGATTAGGTTTCAGAACTTTCTTTTACCCAATAAAAAAAATTCTTAGACCATTCACAAGCTTTATTAAAGAATTAACCACATTTCATTATGTCTTAACAACTTTTGTTTACCATGTAAAAAATTCATACTATAAGGTCATTCAAAAGTTTTTTTAACGAATTGATCACCACATTTCAATAGGTTTTAACAACTTTCATTTACCATGTAATAACAAAACCACACATTCATCAGTTCATTCACAATTTTTATTAAAAACTTAGCTTCTCATAGGAATATCGAAATTAGGAACATCTTTCTACCTTTTACTATTTGTAAAGTTCTTTTGATGGGATTTTACCTTTTAAAATTGTGAGAGAAAATGTCTCCTCAAAGCAAACAATATCGAAAGTGAAATGGTAGGATGTCATGGGATGAGTGTGGTTTGACTATATTCATTAGCTCGCTGTGAAAAAAAGATTATTTTTCCATTAATAAAATTGTCAATATGTTTTTTGCAATCTTATCTATAATATGATAATTTCAAGATTCCAAAAGCTCATTTTTCCAACTCTCCTATATTTAATTTCAAGCTAACCAACCAACATGCGGTACAATGCAAGGAAAAATTCAAACAAAATAAAATTATTTCGACAATTTCTTCTTTCAGCAGCATGATCTTTAAAAAAAAGGGTTTACATTTAAAAAGGCACATGTACACACATTACTTTATGGATTCCACACTCAGATACCACTATTATTACACGATATTGATCATCTAGCATTTAAATAATTGATAAATTATACTTGTCTCCCATTTATAACCGGTCTCCGTGTTATTGTACAAATGTCTTCAATGATTTTATATACATGTGTATCTATATATATACATATATATGTACACACACACAGACAGATATATATATATATATATATATATATATATATGATTGAATATGTAAGCTATTTCAGTTCTTAACAAGATCAATAATTAAATAATTTGCAATAGCTACATATAACATATTGAAACTCAAATATATATTAGTGGTTGGGAGGATTTGGAGAAACAGATTGATCTACTTAATTATTGGAATGCACGATTGAGTTTGCCAGCCAGCCGCCGCATGCACTTGAAATATGTCTCTTTCCTATAAAATTTAAATGTAATGCGAATTATTTGATAATTTTATATCAGAGAGTATATCTTTACGTGTTATTCTTTAATTAAATTTCCGTATACTCTTGTACCAAGAAAAATAATATATAGATGTGCGTGTGTGTCCATGTATATGTATATAGATGTATAGATTGACAGGTATGCGTGTGTGTGTTTGATTGAATATGTAAGTATTACGTACCCTTTAGTTCTTAACATGATCAATAATTAAATAATTTGCAATAGCTACATATAATATATGGAAAGTTAAATGTATATTAGTGGTTGGGAAGATTTGGATAAACAGATTGATTTTCCACTTAATTATTGGAATGCACGATTGAGTTTGCCAGCCAGCCGCCGCATGCACTTGATTATGTCTCTTTCCTATAAAATTTAAATGTAATGCGAATTATTTAATTATTTAATATGAGAGAGTATATCTTTATGCGGTATTATTTAATTAAACTTCCATATACTTGTGTACCAAGAAAAATAATATCAGAAAAGTCTTCTTTGATAAATGAACATGGGGGGTTAATAAGTAAGTCAGTTACCATTAATAATTTATGAGAGTTATCAATATATTATTTTCCTTGGTTGTGACTTAAAAACCATTCTCCCATTAAAAATATCGTGTACTAGCTTCTTGCAGCATCCCTAAGGGAAAAATAAGTAATAAATAAGTAATTAAACAAACGAACAGGATAATTTGAGTTGGACCTTGAATCGATGATTGAAGTTGCACTAGAAAACCATTTTGCCTAGTGGGACTAGAATTGAACCGTCATTCAGCTAGAACTCGGATTTAGATTAAGAACTGGAATGGTTTTTGGAAAACCGGATGGAATTTTTTGCCTATGAAAAAAATTAAAAAAACTAAAAAAAAAAAAAAAAAAAAAAAAATGATTCTCCTAAAAAGTACAATGTATTTTCAGACTATTTGCAGTCATATAATGTTATTTCATCAAAAAAGTTTCTTATATTTTGATGTTATTATATTGAGAATTAGATTTATTATAGAGTCTCACACACACACAAAATACAATGTAATGGTTATAAAAATGTATTTATTGAATGTTTAGAAATTTTCTTAAATTTTAAAATGAATTATTTATGTAATATTTCTCTTGCAATGATCATATTATTTGAGACTAGGCTTCTCTCTATTGTACCACTATTGTTGTTTTAAAGTATTTAGATTACTACAGAATACAAATTATTAAAACTATTAAATCTAAACCATCAAATTCAATCCAACGTTTCTACAGCTATAGTCGGAAGAATTTGTTTCCTACTACATATCGCGTGTAAAGACACAATGGATGAATAGATAGGTGGTTTAGGCGGCGACGACCTACGTTTTATCAAAAATAAATAAATAAACGTATAGATGATAATGCAATTTTTTGCTTTTAGTGAAATTTGTGGGACTTGAATCTCAAATCCTTAGAAAACGCCAAAAGCTTTTGAGGAAATAAGACATTGTTCTTTTCTTTTTCATTTTTTTTTTTTTTTTTTTTTTTCTTTTCACTTGATGAAGAAGACGATAAGCATTGTGTTTTTCTTTTTCTAAAAGATAATCGTTAAAGCAAAACCTTTACATCTAATAGTGGACAACGCTTTTGTTCAATTTCCTAACATATAATCTAATCTTAGTTTATATAATATTTTGTAATATATAAATTTTGTCAGATTGTGCCCCCAGATAAAACTTTATCAATATGAAGAGATTTGTTAAACTTTATATAATTTTGTAAGCTGAAACGTCAAAATTCAAATATTTTCAGTGGGTGAGTTCAGAAAATCTTATTTATACTCTCATCCGCGAGTGCAAACGTGTGTCCATATCAAATTTAGGCATTTCATATTTTAAGAAGAGAAAATGAGAATTACAGATCCCACTAGATGATTAATTATAATTATAGACCTCTAGTCTTTCAAATATCATGGAATGACTACCATCACTACCTTCTACTATATAATTATAGTTTACTTTGATTTTTAAAGTGGATGTTATATTAAGGACTTGAGTTAGTATTAAATAAAGATAAAATTTTTATAGTAAATAGAATATTGTTAATTGTGAATTCCAGATAAACTAATTATAAAAAATCAAATAACCCACTTGAGTCAAAATCAAGCTGTCTCTCATTTTCTAAGTCTTGAAGGGGCCCAAACTTCTTTTATATTGACTGTTGAAAATCGCATAACATTAGTTGTGAATTCCATGTGTGACATACTTGTAAAAACCAGATAACCGACTTAAAAATGGAGTTGTCTCCTAAATTCTTAGTTTTCGGAGAAGCTTAAGCCTTTTTTTGCTTCTGTTTTTTTTTAAAAAAAAAAAAAAAAAATCTTTTTTAAATAGTTTTATAAAATTATTTTTTCAAACAAGTTTTAACAAATCTGTTTGGATAATTCTTATAAAAAATTACATCTGAAAATAGAAAACATAAAAACTTATTTTGAACAATTGTTATTAAGATCAATGTAGAAAGCTGAGAGAAGATGAAATAAAAAATGAAGAGTGCAGCGACGACGGGTGGAGAGTCGGAAGAGTAAGTGACAACGTAGACAAGCACGAAAGACAAAGTGAGAAATGTGGGACGTGAGTGAAAAGGAGAAATAGGAAAAACAACCAAACAAAATAATAAAAATAGAAAACAATAGCCATGTAAAAGTTGTTTTGAAATTTTTTATAAGAAACATATTTCTATTTTTTTTTTTTTCGTTTTGCAAATCACTTAATTATAAATTAACAATCAAACAAGTTATGTTGTTTTTTTTATATTAAAAAAAAAATTGTTTCCAAAACCCAAAAAATATTGACTATTGAAATTGCATAACATCTATTTTAAATTGGCGGATTGAAAATTTTATTGGTAAGAACGATCAAATCATATTGCACCAAAAATAACTTTTAACTTAGTAAGCGATGCTTTGTGGGGAGAGAGAATGGCCCATGAACTGGAATGAGGCCCATTTTTTACGTAAAATCCGACCAGCCCAAGTCACCGCCCCCCAACCCAAAAAAACCATGAGATTATGAGAATTTAGGCCAATAATTGGCCAAAAAATCGAACTAATACTTGGATGACCATTAATCATGACAGAAAAATGCCAAAACTAAGTGGCTAGATTGGCCTATTGAGATTATGAGAAGTTAGCCCAATAATTGGCCGTGCCAAACTTAACCAAGAATTGCATCTTTTAACCAAGCGTATACAATATCCTGCTTCAAATCTCTAATCATATTTGTCTAAATGTTCAATGAGTATAAATAGTGTCACATGCTCAACATATTTGGAGTCAAACTGGAACTTCCATAACATTAGTTCAATGAGTTATATTTCTGTGTCTCATGCTCCATACAGAATAATAGCACCCTTTTTCTTCCAAAACAGAATACTAGCACCTAGGGGTGTTCACTTTTGTCTTGTCCCAGCCGTTTCGTTCCGATCCACCAGGTCATTTTGGGATGGGACAAACCCATCCCAAAAAAAGAAAAAAAAAAATTGGGATAGGACAAAATTATTACCGAGAAAGGACGCATGACAGGTTTTGTTCGATGATCTCTAGACAAAGATGCAGGATGAAGCAAGGTCAGATGTGGAATAAGAGCCAATTTTGCCTTCCCTATTACCCACGATGCGATTCTGTGTTGCCAATCTTTTCTTCTCCAAAAATTCTTCAACTGTCAATGAAATAAGAATTGACACTACAAAAAAAACAGTTTTTTGCGGCGGAATTTTTCCCTCGCAAAAGAGCAAATTTCCGTCGCAAAAATGATTTGCGGCGGAAAAAATTCCGTCGCAAAAATTGCCCACGCAAACCAATTTCCGTCGCAAAAATGCATCTTTCCTCGCAACTTTTCCCTCGCAAAATTTAAATTTATTTTTTAAAAAAATAAAAAATCAGAAAAAATTTTGCGAGGAAAGGATTTTCCCCTCGCAAAATCCCGCATTTTGCATGGGAAAACTTTTCCCTCGCAAAATCCTAGATTTTGCGAGGGAAAACTTTTCCTCGCAAAATTTAAATTTATTTTAAAAAAAAATTAGAAAAAATTTTGCGAGGGAAAACTTTTCCCTCGCAAAATTTAAATTTGTTTTTTAAAAAATAAAAAATCAGAAAAAATAAAATAATTACATAGAAAAATATTAAAAATTAGAAAATAAAAAAACTTGTATATCGAAAAAAATAAATTGTAACAATCATAAGAAGTTACACAAAGAAAAAACAAAATATTACAAATTATAATGTTTCGACCAAAATAAACTAGAAAAAAGTCTAAACAAAATATTAGAAAATTGTGACTAAATTGTTTGCTTTTTCTTTCTTGCATTGGTCATACTACAACATAAAGAGGTTATTTCACATGTATCCAAAGAAAGAATGTCAAACAGAGCACACACATCCGGCGTAATAATTGACGTCGTTTGGTAGCATTTATGGGAAAAAGTAAAACATGAGGAAACAATAAGATGAACTAGCGAGTTCTGTTAAAATCCACGGCTTGAGAAAATAATGTCTCCAAGCAGATGTGTATGATTGAAGTAAGAAAGCAAAAACCTTAAACAAATGATCGTATTGAAAACAAACTTATGAACTAACCCTTCTACCAACAACTTGAACTTCTCCATCTTTGTCACTTTATCTTCTTCTATACTGATAACAACACTTTCAAAGACAAAGCTTCATTATATTTTTCCCATCTTAAGATAAATTTAACAAATAAAGAAAAGACCGGAAAACACCGTAATGTCTTCATCAAGTATCAAAACCATTGATAAAATCATAAAAACTTGCCTTTACTACAACTGATGGAAGCAAAAATTTTAGATAGTTAAGTTGGAAATTGATTTTTCTTCTATCTGCATCTTGGGGTACAATTGCAAGCTTTTTGACATCCAAAACGTTAATGTGCTGCAAAACAATAAAAGCTATAAATATAGGAAGCATTGAAGGGTAAGAAAATCATAATCACTAGGGAGATCAATTACCTCTGGCTTCAATTTTAATTTTGGAGCATGCAAAATGGATTCCCTTACAATATTAGCATCTATATTCAATTGTGCACCTCGGATTATTTCCATGTCCAATGTGATAACATGAACAAAAATTATGAGCCAATAAACCAAGGAATTTCTTTGTCAATAAAACAATAAGGATCTAGAACATGGGCAAAAATTAATTTGTTCTGATCATGTATTCCCCTAATTTGGAAGGGGCGATGAGAGATACCTGAACAATGTTAGAATCACACGGGTTTTTCAATGCCATGAAGTACTTAGTTTCCCCAAGGCAATCCAAATATCGTCTACAAAAGGCCAAAGTAGAGAAGTTCTTGTTAATAGTAGCCAACAATTTTGCTTTGCTCTAGGCAATCTTAGTGGGACATGACCAACATCAAAATTTTTCATATAGTGACCGCACTCCAAATCTTCTCTTACATATCCTTTCCCTAAACATAAAAGAGAAATTAAATCATGTATTAATATGAATTCAAAATTCTAATATAAATTCCTAACATCTAAAGCAACGACAAGTACCAATTGATCCAAAGTTTCAATGGCGTAAATGTAGTTTGAAGAATAATATTCCTCTTCTTATAGACTGGTAACATTAAATGAAATCCGATATGTGATTCTTATGCTTGTGCCTACCATGTTTGGGGTCAGAATAAGCAAGACCCCTCAACAAGTGCCTAACATGGTACTTTTACATGATGAGACAATAATGAAATGGGAAAGCTAAACGTCAAGTTCATTCAAATAAAACTGAATGTAACATGGATAAAAATATGGACAAAAAAAAATACATTTTATGGAAAAGAAAATACTAGAGAACCAGGATATCAAGCAAAAAATCCACACAAGCATCTTACCTTGATACACTTTCCCATTAATCTCAACCTCATATGACTCCATGACCTCTTGGATTGCAGCACCAACATCACAAAGACGCACATCAACTCCTGCTTCCTGTATAGTTAGCCATAACATTTTAGTGGAACTAACTATAATACAGCTTAATTGACACATACCAAATAATCATGTTGAAAACGTAATTTGGAAACAAATGGTTGCTGGCAATTTTTTTTTTTTTTTTTTGGTTAAATTAACCAATATATCAATGTATAAGTAAAACAGAATGCACCGTTATATTCCTAGCAACCTCCTCCATTCAAAGTAATTCTCCCTAAGCCATATCATTCGTGATCTAAAACATTTACCCCTTTCGTTTTTAATATTTGCAGCATGGTCGTACAAAGTACTTGCAACAGCTAATAGATTTGGAAGACAAACGTGTTGCCTCTCTTGTTGTTTCTCTATTGGAAATTTTCCTCGAAAAGTAAAAGTTTCTTCTTGCTTTGGATTAGCCCGTAATCATAAGCATAAGTTATCTGAATATTAAAACCCTCCAAAAAAATATATCTACCACAAATAGTTAATAAGAAAACTTTTGTTGAGCATAATGGATGAAAAGAAAAATATCTACAAAAACAACATTTTGTTCGGCAAACCTTGATAGGGATTTTATATGATAGATTTTTTTCTAATACAAAGATAAAGTTTGTAACGTACCGAAAAAAGGAATCGAAAGGCACAGCAAACATTAGATATAATAAGCCCTGATCTAAGTGCAATGAAACACCAATAATTATCTGCAATTCTGGGAGGTAGCAACTCCTTTATACTTCTTGCCAGTGGATTCATCAGCAAAGCATATTTCGTGAACGGGTTAATTACCTGAAAGCAACGAACAATAATGAACTATAATCCCCAACTCCAGCCATCACATTAATCCCTACCAAGTATCGAAGCAACTTAGGGAATCGATTAGCTTGAAAGTAGGCCAACTCCAGCCATCACATTCCGGTAGGATGACGGATCGACATGATGGACAACCCAACAAGAAAATCGGGCATTATTTTCCCGGGGATGAAAATTTTCCATGGTCGGGGGACGCTTGTTCGCGAGCCGGACCGGGAAGCGGAGACGTCGGATCATGGCCGAGCCAAGCACACGGGCAACGGCAACGCATATGAGGGAGGGAGCAAAGGGGAGGAGGACACGATGGACTCGAGCGTGGAGTGAGATCGATGAGAATGAGGTTGAAATTGAAATTAGGGTTAGAGAGAAGAAACATTTGATATTAATTAATATTAATTACATATTTACTATTTTTCCATCTGTCATCTATATACATGTACAATATTATTTGGAGCATTTTAATTGCATTTGAACAAATCAGCATGAATCTTTTTAAAATGATTAGATTTGAATATTATCAACTCTAAATATAATATTTTTTAAAGAAAAAGTATACAATTGTTTTTGATATTAATAATAAATGCTTACTTTTATATCAAACTTCAAAATTGTAGTCTAAAATTGTTTTAATTTTAACGGTTCAAATTCAATATTAAAATTTAAAAATTTTAATAATACTTTTATAACTATTAAATATGAATCATTGGAATTTTAATGAATCATTTAAAAAAGAATATAAAATAAAAGTATATTCTTTATAATAATTGAGAATTTAGGGGTTCAAGTGACACAAATCAATTCCTTAATTTAAATAAAATATGAACAGAATGATAGTTACTCAATAATAACATTTTTAGCAAATAAGTGATGTAATTTTTTAAACTAGCAAAGAATTGTGTGCAAAATCAGTCATATACACTAGTTGTGCTCTATATATTATTGAAAGTATAAACACTTGTCATGTTTTAACTAGAGAATATCCAAATTTGATTTAGATTATTCATAGATTTAGAATCTAACAGGTCATGTATCTTTTGAGTTCATTGACAACAAGCAATGAGACCAAGTATAAGCGTAATTTACTGGAAAGTAGCTGGACACTCTGGAGGTACAGCTAGAATGAGATGGACTTTGCTTCAATATGTATACAGGTCAAGTAAAACCAGTTGGGGGCATATTGTCTGTAATTGTATATCCACTTAATTTTTTTAGCAACATGATTTGTTTGTATTGAAAAACAATAGTCGTATTTAGCACTTCATTCTTTCAGTTCTAAATGTAAGAGCTCAAAAACTAATTTAAAGACATTAAGAAGTTATTTGTGGGGAAAAAAGAAAAAACTATGTGTTGGTTTCCCTATAGTACCCATTTTAATAGTATCTCGCATTGGATATGTACTTCCTTGATAAGGTAATTCCCTTCATTTGATTTTTCACATTTTCACTTTAATATTTTAAAATATTTTGTAACAATTTTCCTTTTTATCTCTCCTTATAACTGGTATCTTTTTTTTTTCCTTGTCAATATTTTAATTATGTTTTTGTTTTATCCTCTACCTTCTAAATTACATATTTTAATTTTTGTAAAAACTAACCATCATTCTCCCTCTTTATATATAAACTACTTTGTAAATAAATAAATTCGTATGTCTCCCCTACTTGATTTCAAATATTAAACGCATCCTCTTAATATTTGAATTACTTTGTCGAAAATACATTAACAAAAGTAGAGCAAAATATTTCTCTCAAAATAATAAGGTCAAAACGCTATAAAAAAAAAAAAAAAAAAGCAAGGATTATAAAAGAGAGATAATGAGTAAGGTAGTTACGAGACTATTTTATCAATCTTTTTTTTCCTCAATAATACCTAAATATTTTTTTCATCAATAACCGCAATTGAATTTACTTGTTTTTCATGTTTTTATCTCCAAAACACATTTGAATTTACTTGTTTTTTCATATTTTAATCTTCAAAATTTATTTAGTCAAAATATAATTCCTAAAACAAATATATGAGATATAGTTAGAGATAATACATGGATTCAAATTCCAAATAAATTAACCAAGATAATTCCTTATTAATCTGTCTTATTATATAAGTAAATTTTAATTTTGCAGAACCAAAAGATTGTATTACCCTTAATTTAAAATTGGATATATATATATATATATATATATTTGGAAGTTGGCTTCTTCATGTTGTCGTGTGTACATCCTAATTCCCCCTTATGTCATGTTAGTAGACGTCGTGCGCACACGGCTAGGGATCATGTTTTTTTATGTTTTAATTTTCAAAATTTATTTCCTAACAAATATATGAGATGAAGTTAGAGATAATACAGGGATTCAAATTCCAAATAAATTGGCTAAGATAATTCCTTATTTATAGTTAGAGATAATACAAGGATTCAAATTCCAAAGAAATTAACTAAGATAATTCCTTATTTATTTGTCTTCTTATATAAGTAAATTTTAATTTTGAAGGACCAAAAAGATAGTATTACCCTTAATTTAAATTTGGATATATATATATATATATATATATATGAATTTATTTCCTAAAATAAATATATGAGATGTAGTTAGAGATAATATAGGGATTCAAATTCCAAATGAATTAACTAAGATAATTCCTTATTTATTTGTATTCTTATATAAGTAAATTTTAATTTTGAAAGACCAAAAGATAGTATTACCCTTAATTTAAATTTGGATATATATATATATATATATAAGAATTTATTTCCTAAAACAAGTATATGAGATGTAGTTAGAGATAATATAGGGATTCAAATTCCAAATGAATTAACTAAGATAATTCCTTATTTATTTATCTTTTTATATAATTCAAAATTTCTGATATATTTCTTATGAAGGTTTTTATTAATTTACATCTTTAAAAAAATATGTCATCTGTTTTGTTATATTTATTTGATTCAATGGTAAAAATGAAAACATATAGAAATAATAAATATATTAATTATAAGACAAATGTTTATAAATATATTTCAAAATACTATTATTTAGAAGAAAATTGTCTTGATTTTAATCAATATGCTACTGAGTCGAATAGAGGCGGAAATGAGTGAGAGAGTTGAATTTTTTGGGTTTAATTGCCTTTGCTTAATTTTCCGGAGATAATTTTTTTAAAAAAAAAATTTACGAGGGAAAAAAATTTCCCTCACAAAATGGAGGGAAATTGGCGGATTTTTCCTCCCAATTTCCCCAAATTTTGCGAGGGAAAATTTCCCTCACAAAGATGGTTCCCTCGTAAAATGGAGGAAATTGGCGGGATTTCCCCCCCCCCCATTTTCCCAAATTTTGCGAGGGAAAAAAATTTCCCGCAAAATGAAATTGGCCTTTTTGCGAGGGAAAGGGAAATTTTTTTTTCCCTCGCAAATTTGCCAAAATTTGCGACGGAATTTTTTTCCCTCACAAATTCCGTCGCAAATATGATATTTTCTAGTAGTGTGAAAAACTCCTATGTTCTCGAAATTACTTAAACTTAGTCATAAATCGCTATGAAAGAATGAAATGAAAGTGCGATAAAGTAAGCATTTCTCATATTCTTGTATTTGGTGTTCTTTTTAAAGGCGGTGGATAAGGTTGATATGGAGTGTTGGAGGACAGGTCTAAGGCAACTAGAACGGAATATACAAGATTCTTGGATGGAAGGACTAACACATATATCTCAGTGCAAACATAGAGGAGTGGATTAAGAAAAATAATAATAAAATACAAAAATTAGAGGGACCTAATTCTAAACTTGCTCAAACTATATGGACTTGGAGATTTATTTTCCCAAAAAAAATTATCATATATTAGTTATATATTTAATAAAAAATATTACAAATATATATATATATATATTTTTTTTAAAAAAAAAAAAAAAAAAAACCCTCACAATCACTAGCACGGTGTCACCATCACTTCACTCTTATTGATTTTAAGTTTTAATTATTTCTTATTTGTGAACTAAAAATGATAAAAAAAAAAAAAAAAAAAAATTGGCGTTACATATTTGTAGTATATGCTTTCAATCATCCAGGTCCAACGTCCATGATCGAACCATATTTTTATATGATTTTTCATAATTAAATTGGGATTTTAAATGCATTTTCTTAGAGATTATTGCATGATTAAGCACTAATTTGAGTTAGGGATATTTGTATTGAACAAAGTGAAATTAGGGGCAAAATGATCATAATTTATTAATTATTCATGCAAATGATTCTTGAACGAGAGACCTGAGACTTGGAGAGTATATCACAGCATTAGAATACCTTGGAGTGGGAGCTCAACTTTACACCTTTGATTCACGCATCACCTTCATCCCCATCCTCCTCGACTTTCGCTCCATCGTCACCGGCGACCATCGTTTCTCTCCACCTCTAACGACCTCGATCCTTCTTGCTCACCTCCACCATGCTTTGTTCTCCATCTCACTATCGTCACTGGAGACCTTCTTCTTCACTCACACACCACCAGCAATCCATGCCACCTTCGGTCTGCATCACCAGCGCCATCGCATTCCACAAACCAACAACTCTGATTACCTCCAACAAATTCACCTTTGGCCTTCTCTATTAATTTCACATTCTTTCACTATTGCTTCATTCACCTAAAAATCATAGCCTCCATCCTTACTCTATCCTCATTCCTCCAGATTTCATTATTTTTTATTCTCTGGCGAGTAATTCAGTTTTCTAGTGACTTTTTCCGTTCCAAATGAGTCTTTATATTTCCCAGCCAGTGCTCTAAAAGCAATGAGAGGCTAATCTCTTTTGCTTCTTGGTGATAAGAGTTGTTCTTGTGCTCAATGGACTTCATAGGGGAGTTATTCTATCATTCTATTAGTCTAGATTTATATATTTAGGTTGCCTAGTTTTAAAAATTATTGTGTATAAATCTGGAACTGAGATTGATGTTAACTGTCTCTGTTGGTTTGATATTTGTAGTTGAAATTGGATTTTGTAGTGTGAAGATTATATTTTTTTTTATTTTCTTGTGGTTGCAATGAGATTATATTAATTAGCGTGTTATTGTCTAATTAATGTGGTTGATTTGAGCCTTTGAGGGGGACTATTTAATACTCAATTTCAAGAAAACTCATGTTACATTATTCCAATTTTAATTGCACACCAAGGGGTTTTAAACAATTTCTCAAGAGTTAGTGGTTAGCTATGTTTGTAGGAGCTATTATTAATTGAGAATACTTGGACTCAAGTGTTATCTTAAGGTCTTTCTTAAGACTTGATGAATTATAACTCCCATAATCTTTTTGAGCAAGGATAGTCATTTCTTCATTACCAAGAATTTTTATTCACTCATTCAACATTTTTATAAGAAAAATGGTGAAAACTTTATTATTTGAAAAATCCAAAATCAATTTTTCCCTTATTTTAATTGTTTTTTCATGGCATTTAGGTTACTTAGGATTCAATAAAAGGCTCCTTGAGAAGAGAGAACGATCCTCGGTTTGCCTATACGCAATGCTTGGTTAATTTTTTATTGTGGACCCCAAGGCTAAAGACAAAAAGGCCCCCTATCAGTCCAACTTAGGGGTGGGCATGTGTAGGCAACCCGATGCTTGACCCAACCGGTAGAAGCCTTAACCATGTCGGGCATGGCAACAAGGGCTGCGCAAGGCGGATTCCTTGCCTAAGTGGTAACTCCCGGCCAATAAAACTCCAATTACACCTAATAAATATTCTAAAAATCTTCAAATACATTCCATAATTTCATACCTTGAGATAGTTCAAAATAAATCTATCACTTGTTCGATTTTGTGTGTAAATCACTAAGAAGTAGGTTGGAGAAGAAGCAGAAAAAGGTGTGTGGGAAAAAGTCCCACATTGGACAAGATATGAGAAGTAGAAGCGTTTATAAGCCCCCACTTCACTTCTCTAAATTAGCCCCTTGGGCCACACCACTTTTGTGGGGGAAAGAGGACGTAAGTAGGCCTTGGTACACCACACTCGCACGCCGCCGCCGCCCGTCCATCTGGCCTGACATGATTCAATCGGTCGCCCGCGTGTTTGCAAGATTAAAAATAATTTTTTAGTTTTATTTTTACTAATTCCCTATCGCTTGTCCGTGTTTCTTCCAACCAAGCACTAATAATAGACCGATAATTTTCGTGTGCGATTTCTTTGGCATTTGGTTGTATTTGTGTGGGATTTTGATTGATAGTGCCATCACTCTAGAGACGTAACTCGTTCTATCCTAGAGACAATTGTTTGCAATCCTTGGGCAATAGTATAGAGGGAACTAATTGTCTTAAGGAGACAACATCTATTGGGCTCAAATTTCATTATTTTTTTCTGCATCTGATTCTCATATACTTTGAGTTTTATTGTTTATTTTCTCGTTCAAAACTGTTATATTTTCATAGATAGTTCCATCTTAATTAGAAAAATTTTCACCCTTGTGAAAATTTCATTTCTATAGTCTGTTAATAACAATCTTAAGACAATTGGATTTGAATCTGTGTTCAGTAGTTCAAATTTTCAATTATTATACTGTTCATCTATTCTTAGATTGATCTGTGTGATTAATCAGAATTTTTGTTTGTGTAATAGAAATGGCAACTACAAGTACAAACTTGGTGAACCCAAGTGGTTCTCGCTCCAAAGCATGGTGAGAAACCGTAAAAGTTCAATAGGAATGATTTCCCGAGATATGGCAACAAAAAATGCTTTTTATTTGACTACCTTGAACTTGGCACAATTTCTTTCTGAAGATGCCCCGAAATTGGAAGGATGACAACCATTAGATAAGGAAAAGGTTGCTGCAATTGATGCTTGGAAGCATTTTGATTTCCTATTTAGGAATTATATTCTTAATGGTCTAGACAACATGTTGTATAATGTGTATAGTGCTCTGAAGACAAGTAAGGAATTATGGGAAAGTCTAGACAAGAAGTACAAAACTGAGGATGCTGGCTTAAAGAAATTTATAGCTGGTAGATTTTTTTCACTTCAAAATGCATGACTCTAAATCTGTGGTGAGTCAAGTTGAAGAACTTCAAGTGATTGTGCATGAAATTTATGCGTAAGGAATGACCCCTAGTGAGCCTTTCCAAGTTGCAACATTTATAGAAAAATTGCCACCATCTTGGAAAGATTTCAAGAATAATCTCATGCATAAGCACAAGGATATGTCACTTTAAGATCTAATTGTGAGATTGAGAATAGAAGAAGATAATAAGATTTCTGAAAAGAAACTTGGTAGCAATCTTATGGTCTCAAGAGCCAATTTGTAGAAGATGGTTCAAAGTCCAAGAAACGGAAACACTTTTATGAGGGATCATCTAAGCATGGCTACCAACAGTGGTTGACATAAGTGATAAGCAGCTTGTGTTGCTTAAGCAAGGTCTCGAGTTCAAGCCTTGTGAATGCATAAAAGCCTGTTGGGAAACTCTCCCATCATAGCCAGTGCGCGACGTGGGGCAAATCCGGATTAATCAGGGCAAAGCTCTGGATACTGGATAGGTAACCAAAAAAAAATCTAAGGCTAAGTCAAAGGCCAGAAGTTCAAAGGAAATTGTTATGATTGTGGGAATCCTGGTCATCATGCTAAGGACTATTAGAAGGCAAAGAACTCCAAAAAGAAGAAGACCATTAAAGCCAACATGGTTGAAATCGTTTCTAACTTGGTTGATAACATGAACCTTTCGAAAGCTGTGTTAGTGTGTAACTTGGTTGGAAAAATTAAGGAGTGATGGGTGGACACTAGTGCCACCGATCAAGTGTGTGCCAACGGATGGATGTTCTCTTCCTACACCTTGCGAAGCTGAATGAAATACTCTATATGGGTAATTCTTCTACTTCAAATTAAAGGTAGAAGGTGTTGGGAAGGTGGCCTTAAAGATGACTTTTGGAAATATTGTCACACTTAATGATGTACTTTATGTGCTTGACATTCGTAAGAATTTAGTGTTTGGACACCTCCTGAGCAAGAATGGTTTCAAGCTCTTGTTTGTTTTTGATAAGTATGTACTTTCTAAGAATGATATGTATGTAAGAAAAGGTTACCTTAGTAAGGGCCTTTTCAAACTCAATGTAATGATTGTAACCGATAATGGTGTTAATAATAATAATAATAATATTGCTTCGTTTATTTGCTTGAGTCTTCTGATTTATGGAATCAAATATTAGAACATGTTAATTTTAGCTCAATTAAAATTTTAATTCATTTAGATTTATTGCCTAAAATTGATTGTTCAAATAATGATAAATGTCAAGTATGTATTGAATCAAACTTTTCTAAATTACCATTTCCTTTTGTTGAAATATCAACTGAATTATTAGATTTAGTATACTGATATATATTATATGAAATCTAAACTATGTAAGGGTAATAAGAAATATTTTATTACTTTTATTGAAGATTGCAGTAGATAATGCTATGTTTTTTCACTTAATAGTAAAGATGAAGCTATTGTTGCTTTCATACAATATAAAATGAAGTTGAAACTCAACTTATTAGGAAAATTAAAGTGGTAAGGAGCGATTGTGGGGGAGAATATGATGGCCCATTTATGGAATTCTGTATAGAATATGGTATTATACACTAGACAACCGCTCCTTACACACCGCAATGAAATGGGATTGCAAAGGGGAAAATTGGACATTGAAAGAAATGATAAATGAAATGTTGATTATGTCCAGTTGACCACAAGTACTTTGAGGGGAGGGGAAGCCATTTTAATGGCTAACTTTATAATTAATACAATGCCCCCAAAAAAGATACAAAGCATATCGTATGAAATATGGAAAGGAAATAAACCTTCCTTGAAATATTTGAAAGTGTGGGGTGCTTGGTAAAGGTTGTGGTTCCTAAACTCAAAAGGTTGAGAATCGAACCTAAGATAGTGGACTGTGTGTTCAATGGCTATGTACCTAACAGTAGTTCTTAGTTAATAATTTAGGATTGTTTAGTTCATATATAAATGGATTTTGTGCTTAATTGAGCTTTGGGCTTTTAATTAGATTTAATTCATTTTTATAACAAAATTCTAGATTTATAGTACTTGAGTATTTTCATCATAAATTTTTCTCTAGGCATCCGATTATCCTCATTCTTGTCTCATTTTTTAGATGATTTAGAGAGCTATAATTGATATGTAGACTTGAAAGCTAAATTCAAACAAGAAGATGGTCAAAATTGGAGCCAAAGTCATATGCAAACTTCTAGAATTTTACTTAATTGGGCCGAAATTTGTAATTAAAGACCATTTATTAGATTTTCCAGTTTTGGGCTGGATTTGTAGCCCTAGCCCATTTTTAATTAGGTTAAGTCGATAGAACAAGAAAAACACATGTCGAAGTTTGTATTTTCTCTAAACTGTTCTTTGCATTGATCATGTTCATCATCATTTCTCTCGTGTTTTTGATCTCGAAGCCATGTTTGGCTAAACTTCTATGATTGACCCATGGATTGAGGGTTCCACGATTCTAGAGGACCTTACGATGTAATCAGTAAATGAACTCATCTATGTTTTGTTTGATCGAATTAGATTGTGCTTTCGGATTAGGTATTAGATTTAATACCTAGATTGATACCGAAGGATATAGTTCAAACTGGGTTATAGTGAGCACCGTGCGATCGCATAGTTAACACGCCACGCGTTCGAACAAATGCTAGGCGATCGTCTAGTCGAGGGAATTTCTGGACAAATGCACATATTTCTGTTTGCCCAGAATCAATCACGAATTCAATGATTTTTTGTTCAATGACAGAACCTTTGGAATCCCAATTCTGGGTTGATCATTTTTAATCTGATTACTCTCATTTTTATATGTTGTCTTTAGTTCTTGTTTTTAATTCACATTGTATTAAAAACCCCATTTATTTACTGTTTTATTGAGTGATTTAAACGAAATGCAAGTTCCTGGAGAGACAATCTAGGTTTTCATCATACTTCAAATCTTTTGCTAATCTAGATATTTTATGTGAGCTCAACAAATCTCATCAAAGGGAAATGAAGCAAGTGATAATTATGATAACAATCCTGTGATCACTACTACAAAAAAGGGTTATGACATACTTTTTTTTTGTTGCACTTTTGACGTCCCTTTTCAAGGGGCGTCTATCTCGAAGGCATAGTAAGTAGAGCTTACGGTGTCCCAAAAAAAAAAAAAGGGATGCCATAGGCTCCACTAAGTGCACTTCAATAGTACCTTAAGAGGTTATTGGCAGCTATGTTACTATGAGTAATCACTAACTAAGAATACTAGACTCAAGTGTTTGTTTGGGGTTTTAAAATCAAGACTTAGTGAAAATTTACTCCTACATCTAATTGAACTATGATAGCCACCACTCCATTTTTAAGAGCGTCCATTTTACATTTCATACCCATTTTCATACTTCATTCTATTATAAAGGAAATGCCCCAAAAAAAATAGCAGTTTAGGATTTAATTTTGTTGCATCCAATTAGTTTTACTTAAAAAAATCATTTTTAAAACCAATTCCTTGTTTTCATTGCATTTGCATGACATTTAAATTACTTAAGAATCAATAAAAGGCTCATCGAGAAGAGACAATGATCCTAGGTTTGCCTATACACAACCCTTAGTTAATTTTTTATTATGGACCCCAAGCCTAACGACAAAAGGCCCTCATCAATCAACTCCAAGTTTTAAAAAGAAAAAGAAAGCAAGAAATTCTATATCATTAGTTCATTTAAGAGTTGAGTATTATTATAATTGATTTGTAATGTTTTGAGTGATTGAGTTTATAATGTTAGCATTAGAAATAGTTAAGAAAATGGTTTTGTGGTTGGCTTGTTATGCAATTGATTGTGTTATTTGAGCCCTTAATTTTCTTCATATGTGTATGTTCATTTAGTTTTTCACCTTCTAGAACTTGTTTCAATTCTTTTTTGAAACTACATTTGCATTAGTGTGATGAAAATGAAAGAGGGATCCAATTTAACCCTTTCAACCCAAAACACAGACCTATATTCATCTACATTTGCTTACCCCTTTGAGTCATTCCTATGTAGTATGCATGTCATTCATGCATAGTGTTCATAGCATTATAGAACAAAATTGATTTGCCAATAGAAAGTTGGACAATATAATGTATATATTGAAATGCCATGTATATAGAAAAGAGAAAGAAAGTAAGTTAAAAGGAAAAAGTGTGTGTAGTTTGAGAAAGAAGAAGGGGGAAAAAAAGAACAAACAATCGAAATAAAAAAAGAAGAAAACCAAAAGAAAGAAGGAAAAAAAAGTAGAAAAGACAATGACTAGAAATAATGTGTCCTAGTTGAATTGATTGTAAATAGCAAGTGACATGGTTTTAGTGTCAAATAGATCTTATTATGTTACTTCTACTCATGCATGATTGCTTGTTATGTCATCATTTCATGAAGCTTTTTCCAACATTACAACCCAATGAAGTCCCCTTGAGTCATGAGTTTAGGTGTTTTCCAGTGGTGGAGACATTAGAGTATTTACAAGCTTATGGTAGGACCTAGTTTAGGTGTGTTTTGAGTGAAATATACCCCATTGTGAGATGAGTTAAACACTTGACCTTGAGTTCTCTCTTGTACGCATTCCTTTGATTAGATGTAAATCATGTTAATTCATTTGAATTAGCTAGCTTGTTCTTTTTGTTGTCTTAAAGATGTTGGTTGTTTAAGTTATTGCAACTATACCAAGGAGCATGCCTTGGTTCGCTTTTGCATTTGGGTTAGCCATTTAGTTTTAGATAGTCTTTGCCTAGGAGTGCATAGTATAAGTGTGGGAGAATGGATAAGACTATATTTTGATACTCTAATTCCTATCACTTTCAAGGAATTTAGTAGAATTTTTGGCATAATTAAGTGTCAAAGTGCATATTTGGTCACAAGGGTATTTTGGGAATTAAATCGTCTAAAATGTTATATTTTGCTAATAATTGTGAGTCTTGAATAATTCCTATTTATATGGACATATGATTCTACTTTTGTTTGTTTGAATATGTAGGTGATGATCTGGACCAACATGTATCAAGCTTTGCATATTCTTTTTAGGTCAAATGTCACTCACTTAAGCCCAACCACTTCATAACCCTAGCCCACATTTATGTTAAGAAGGATTTAGCTATATTGTCCAATGATTGTATTGGTATAGCTTGCATTGAGACATAAATATTAATATGTGTGTTATTGTCAGTTCTTTAATGTTGAGCATCTTACATGTTAGTGTACAGTTGTTCCACTAAATTGAGCTTGCATTAAAGGAAAGGTTGCATTAATTACCTCAAGAGAGCATCCAGCCATTGCATTCATATAATTTACTTTACTTTTTTTTTAATAAAATCCCAAAACAACTAATTTTCTTTGACGAAAAAAAAAAGTAATTTTCATTGCGTTTCATTGGTATAGATAATATGATTTCAAAACCCCAATATTTTATTGCATTTGACATGACATTTATTTTTCTATGTAGTTGAATATGACTTCTAAAAGAGAGAGGACCTGAATTGTGCCATTCACTAGTACAAAAAAGGTTTTTTTTTAGAAAGGACAAAAAATGTCTCTTAGACCGAATCTAGGATCGGTTTCGATACAAGTGGTCTAAAAAGTCTATTACTTTTAAGACCAAATGCATGACCAGCCTTAAACAATTTTTTTTTACATCGATTAAAAATATTAGGTCTAAAAATTCAGACTAAATAGACCTGGCATCATTTATGTGAGGTTTAAAAAATTTGACTTTTAAGACTAGATGTATCAAAAAGTCGGTCTAAAAGGTCCGACTTTTAAGACCAAATATTCAACTAAACACACACAACCAGTCTTAAAGGTCTGAATTTTTAGACCTGTTGTGTGATCATCCGGTTTTAAAAGTCCAACTTTGTAGACCGGCTGTGTGATACAACCGGCCTTAAAAGTCAAACTTTTAAGACTAGCTTTGTGATACATCTGGTCTTAATAGTCGGATGTTTTAGACTTCTGTGCAATACATCTTGTCTTAAAAGTCAAGACTAAATTTTTCTTAGACCTATTATTTATATCATCCGGTCTAAATTTTCTCATATTTTTTCTTTGATCTATTTCTTCCTACTAAACATCCACCACCCAATCCAACACCTAAAATACGATTTTAAGCTACAAGCTATGAACAATTCATTATGAATTACAAATTGAATTATATTTAAAATGAATACAAGTATTATTCACCATGAGTTATGTCCTCTTAATGAATATACAATGAGTTACAAAGACAACAACTAAATGAACATACATGCCTAATTCACCATGTCTTGATCAGATTCTCACCTAACAACATTCTTCTTTTATCATGTCCCTTTAGTATCTCCCAAGGATCCTGCCACAAAAATAAAAACAAAAACAAAAGTTTCACAAATCAATGACATTGTTTAAGAACAAAGGAAGAATATAGTTAAAACCTTAAAGTTTTCAAACAATTTTGCATATAAATATTACCTGATGAATTTCCAAACTAACTTGCTTCGTTTATCCACCATCCAATACATATAGAAATAAAAAAAGGACACAAGTAAATTGTTAGAAAAGAATAAAAAAAATTATTAATTATTGAACATTAACCAAATTGTATAATTGTTCATTTACAAAAGATTGTTGATACATATATACAAATGAATTCAGGACATTTTATTGGTCTAACTTTATGAACTCATACATGTATTCACAATACATTTTGCGTATGAACTCAATATAATCATCAGAAAAGGGGTCAGCAAGATCAAACATCTGTAACATCAAAGGTAGAAATTGAATTAACTTGTGTTTGAACATAAATAGGTAAATATATATATGCAACATTAAGCCAAAAACTGAATTTAACCAGAAATATCATATATACGTTACATCAAATAGATTTACCTCTTCATTGAATTAATTAGGAAAGCCTTGCATGATAATGTTATATATGTGCCTAAAGACATAATGGCCACATAAGTTGGATACCTTTGGTTGCCTATGAATCTAAAAAAGAACATGACATAATTGAAACCGAATAGAGCATATATAGCTTACTGACCAAATTCATAAGGTAGTGTCCAAATGTGTACTAACCTTTGGTATGATCCATTCAGGGTCTTTGATCTGATACTTATGCTTACCATGAACATCATTGGGGAATGTCCTCATTACCCAATCATCAAAATCACAAATTCATGCATAATGGTCACTTTGAAAAATTCACGCAGAGATTTCATACAAGACAATCAAAATGACATGCTTACATGTTCATGGTCTCCTTCAATTCAACCCTAGTTGGTTGTAAGGGAGCATAAGAGGACTACTTTATAACCTGACTGCATAAGAGGACCAACTGCCAATGGCAACTGAAAATTCACTGTAGACAATAACTTAGTGATATGTAGCAAAATTAAGTGAATTGCAAACAAGACATGTTATATGTACTTATGCACATATGGTGCCAAGTGTTACACCCCTATCGACCTCGCCATATTTTATGTGGCGGGTAGTGTGATACCTCTTATTTATTAAATCCAACTGCCACACCTTCTTAATAGTATATCACAGATCATAGCAATATAGCACAACGCAAAGAGCAAAACGGTTTGGGCATTGTACACCGATGATAAATTACAAATCTTGGTTACAAAATCTAGAATATTAATTACATACAATTATTACAACAATTCTCTGAATAATCTTGAACTGGTCCAATAACTCCATTTGCTGATATCCATCTGGGAGCTAAATCCAATAAACTGTACCATATACAGATAGCAATAGAGGCTGGAATCCCGAAGGATCCCAGAGTAACCGTCAATCTCATATACAAGTAAAATCAAAGTATGTAAGAAAACCACAAACATAAACCATACAACATTCAGTAGGTCACACACAGCGAGGCACACAAATTAATCCAACAAGCAAGCGCCACACAACACATAACATAAACCGCTCAATATGGCATAACCATGTTAGGGGTTATACACAACAAGTTCCGATACCAAAGCACTTGAAAAATAACAAACCGAATGCATACACAATCATGGTAAAACATACAAACAGAGGAATACAAAACATATGAGGATTAATATTACTACTTGGCAAACTTAAACTGTCAATTACTATCTCCAAATTCTTTTAAAAGCTCCCGGCGATAGCACTTCCTATGATTATAAGTAATACTTGTCACTTTTGCAATTCTCCATAATTTGAATATTACTTTGAATAAATTATCATTTCAAGTCCATATCTTTCATATAGTTCTTGCCTAATCTTCCTTCTTAAGTCATATTATTGGTTTAAAACTCATGTTAGGTCATTTTTATCAACTTGAACAGGACGTCTCCCTAGGAATATTGATTCCCATAACCATCAAATATCATGAAAAGAAGCTAAATCCAAGTCACAAAGCCATAAGGGTGTTAAGGAAGGTACTTACTTGACTTTAAGCTTTGATTTCCTTGACCTTCTCCTTCCTTAAATTCCTTGTTGATTTCGGCCTAAACTTCTACACACCATACATTAGTTCCTCATTACAACCTTCAACATGTTCATGAAGATAGAAGGAAGTTTCACAAAATACCATAGCTAACTTACCATAGTTGTCAACTTTGCTTGATTCCTTCTTTCTTCTTTTACTTGAACTAACCTTTACTATTTTTTGTTTTCTTTCTTATGGCAACTTGATGCCTCACAAATGAGGGGAAGGAATCCTTATATCAAGGTCATGAGCCATGCAAAATATCTCCTTTGGTAAATTACCAATTTACCCTTTTGTATTTATCTTTTAGTAACTCTTGGATTTTGCCCTCTATTCTAGAGAAGTCTTGACTCTTCTTCTTTCTTGGTTAAAATACTTATGCAAAAGGGGAGTGCAAAATGTCTTAAATATGTCCAAGTCAAATGAACAAAGTGCCCTTACAAAATATCCTTAAACTTGGCTTATTTTGCAAGTTTTGTTGACTTTCTCTCTTCCTCCTTGTTTTGGATGAATTTGATAGCTTATGGTGGAAGAATTTTGATCTTCAAAACACATTTAATAAGGTGTCCAAGTGTCCCTATCCATTCCTCTTTAGATATCATATTGACACCTTGGTAGCTTAGGTGTCTCCTTTTATTAATTAAATATGAACAAGTGTCCTCATCTTTTCATCTTTAAATATTTTATTGTCGTGTGGATACTTAGGTGTCCCTTCCATGATTACTCACCTTTCTATGTCTCCATCTCTTTAATTCGTTGGTTGATGAAGGTGCCCAAGTGCCCCTTCTAGCAAATCTTTAATTTATATGAAGACATGTGGCCTTGTTCTAGATGTCTTCTTATCATCATATGATAAAATCTATTTTCTTCTAATTAATCTTTAATTTAGCCAATCACATTAAAACAAATATTACTTGTCATGAAAATTCCATTTATTCCAATAATCTTTCCTTTTTCCACTTTACCACATCTCCCGAACCGGTCCGGTCATCTCGCTTGTCACAAGCTAAATCTCAAATTGATAGGCCCAAAATTCAGGATATTACACTAAGTAACACATTTTCTTGGTTTCACAGAGCCTCCATGATATGTTTGTGTGTCTAAATGATGAATTGGTCGAACTTATATAGTCTAGGCAAAAGAATCCAAAATCATCGCTTTTGCCCAATTCAAACAAGTTATGATGCATGTACCTACAATAATGCAAGCACACAAATTATAATTGCCTAATAATTTTAAATTATGTACTCATAAAAGAATATACTTAATTTAAAAATAATGCCACCATTGAAGTAGTAAGCTCCTATTTAGGAGCCATCAGGGACAATATATCCTCTCTATCAATGAAAACCAATTGCCTATCGGGATGCCTACAAGTTCATTCACAAAGCCATGATCTAATTTCAAAAAATCAATTGAATTCCATAAGGATAATTTGTTCCTTGGTATCTAACTTAGGCTTCTCAACAACTGCAAAGGGTGGAGCTTTTTGATCGGGATTTCCTTATGTGGATTTGAAACATGTACAAGGTTATTTAGCCATGAGATGAAGGTTACCTTGACATCACTCACAATCTTAAGATCATTAGTGAGGAGAGTGAGAGGTGCATTGGCAATGAATACCTCTTCAACTAACACTTTGACTTGATCATCTTCCACTTGTTGGTGGTGTTTAGTTGATCCCAAGTGGTGGACAATCCCACATGCAACTAATCGGCTATCAAGATCCTCCAAATAAAGGTAACAAGGTTTAGGGCTCTCTGGACGTCCAATAATGCAACAACTCCCTTTAACACTCTATTGTATAGGTATAGGCGAATGTGCCATGGGAACACTCGTCTCATTACATGAGCTTACAATATTCATCATTTTCTCTTTCATCTTGCTCATTTAGGCTTGACTCATTGCAGTCAATGAAGCTTCTTGTGCCATTGCTTCACTCACAGCGGCCACCATATGTTCCATCTTCTTTCGGGTAACCATACTTTGTTTGTGGTGTTTGGATAATCCATAGTATTGCCTTAGGCCTTCCCTTCCTCCAATTACCTTAACATGCCCCACATGATCAGGTTTTCATGTTGTAACGATAAGAATATCATTCCTCCCGTCCCACAAAAATGATCCTTCCGCCTCTTTATTTGTAAGTTCATCCTATAAGACACATATAACAAGAAGTTTACTAATGAAACTTATTTAGTAACTAAAAAAATAACAATAATGACACTTACAATTTTTTCATCAACTATACGAGTTTGTTCACTTGTACAAGACCCGCTACTCTTTTAGTGAGCATACAACCACAACTCCTTGCAATGTAATGGAAATGGTGAATCACAAATCACGTTACGATTGGATTCAACTTTTTTTCGATCTCTTTCACATGGCCTCCATCAATTCTTTTTCAGCCTTTCCATAACTTGTCATGAGACATTGTATGACAACAATCATTATTTCTACCAAATCTCTTGTATTTTTTCCCTTTTTTTCTATAAATAAGAATTCAAAACAACTACTATTAATTATGAATTCCAGACCATCCGAGAACTTCTTCTTGCTATGAACCTCAAGCACTAGTCAAATTCACTTCATCAAGTTTCAAGACTTACATAGAACAATTGCGAATCTTTACTATATTACTCCATCTACAATCATATTAACATAAGAACTAAGACATGCTCTGATGCAAGACAAAGGATTGAAATTCCATTCTATAATTACATGAAGATGGAATTAACAAATAGAAAGATTTCATTTTTCTTCTATTCATACACCCAAACATCTCACTAACATGACTAGATGAACACAAGAACATATCACATATCTACACAGTTCTTAAGCAAACAAAAAAGGGAAAAAAATAAATATAAACTCACCAAAGAATTTGGAGTAGTCCGCATCTGAAAAAATTGGTGCCAAGTGTTTTCATCAAGATATGTATACTTCGTGCAAGGATTAGGGTGTGGCTAACCATCTTTAACCTCGACATGCACATAATTCTTATATAGGTTTGTCTTAATCTTCCTCCAGTAATCGGCAAAATATGACAATGTCTTATTTTTCAAGGTCTCATTGTTAAGAACATATTGTATGTCAGCCGGATAGAATCCCAAATATGATCTTTTACTTTCTTATCGTCGACATTTTTCTACTCATCTATCAAGAGGCTAGCGTTGCTGCATGCTAGGAGGCCGATATAACTCCTATATCCACTTTTATTAGGGTTGATAGGATTCTAATGTCCATCAAACTGAATTGTGATCTTTTCCCCATCAGTCCAACTTAGGGCAATCTCTTTCAATCATGTGCCTCTTCTACCACGCTATAAAGGCCGATTATGAGGATCACTTTGAGATGTGATAGGTTCGCTTTGATTCACACTTGTAGCTAGCGTGACTCGAACAAGACTAGTTTCTCTTTCTCTGTTCATTTACACGACATGAAGAGAGGTTGAGAGAGGTGGTGCGAGAGACGAATGCTTGAGAGAATGAGAGAGTAACAGAGGCAAGTGGTGGTGGGTGAGGAAGAGAGGTAAGCGACAGGAAGAAAAGTTTTGAAACAAGAAGTGAGGTTTTGAAACAAAAAGACAGGTTCATAGAGAGCAACTTCAGGTTTCAACACAAAGAAGAGAGAACATAGTGAGCAAATTTTTTTATTTTATTTTTTTTGGTGTTGATACTTTTAAGACCAGATATTCTTAAACGTTGGTCTTAAAAGTTAACCTTTTAGATTGGTACATATTAATATCGGGTCTTAAAAGTAATAAAATTTTTATTTAATTTGTTCTTATATTTTGAACCGGCTACTATTTATGTTCGGTCTTAAAATGTTACTTTAAAAAGTAATCGAGATTACAATTTTTTTTTAACTTTTTAGACGGTTGTTCGGAAACAAGTCTAAATAATATATATTTTAGACCTATGATTAAATAATCCAGTCCAAAAATGTCAAATATGGCAAAGATTATATCAAATACTTAGCAGTTATGAGGACAAACGTCAAATATGATGCACACATATGCAAGCATAAATTATAAGTAGATAACATATACCATAATGACCTATTTAAATAAAAATATCTAATGAAGATTTCTATTGAAATAAAATCTAAAATCAAGAAGTGTGCAAAAGAAACAATTCATCAAATAGTATTAGTTCAAAAGGTTGATTGGACAACAAATATTTTTAATATGCAGATATAATCATAATTATAAAGATATATACACGTAAATATACAAATATATTTATAGATAGAAATATCTCACACTTTTGAAATACTAAACTTTGAATCAAGTTTCTAAATTTAACAAATTATAAATAAGGACGAGCATCCCAATTCAAGATTTATAATTGAGTGATTTACTTGTATGCTCTCTTGTTCCTTCTGTCCCTCAAAGGGCAAAATTTGGGTCTCTAAAGCAACCAGCGAGCTCCTCAAACAATGGAATATTATGACAGTTTATGGATCGACTCAGTGCACCAGAAAACATTCCAATCCAAAGACGATTACAAGAAGTATATGGATGATGCGATGGTAAAATTTCTGATTGTTGTCCTGACAAAGATAGTGTATAAGGGTAAAACCACTCAATTCTAAAATTCTGAATTGGGTTTCCAGTCCTGATTTAGAATTTAGAATTTGTTAAATTTATAGGTCTAATTCAGAATTTGGTATTTCAAAACGCTTTGAACCGGTTTCTCCCTTATAATTATTTTTATATTATATCTTTAAATTATTGATATATATAACAATACAACTTAAGAAACTGTTGGGACCTGTTAGCCAATTGACCCCAATCACCTCCTTTAAGTTCTCATGTGAGATTGTAAGTTTTTATCCTACATAGATATAACGTTTACATGAGTTATGAACGCCCCCACCCCCCCCCCCCCCCAAAAAAAAAAAAAAAAAATTGATAAACCTAAACTTACACCTCCTCAATCGATCTACTTTTTTCTTCATGTAACTGTGTTTCCATAGGCTAACGTCTTATATATTCCTTCTTCGATTTTTTTCTTCCTCTTGGTTTGTGACTCACCCTAACGACAACTCATAAAATAAAGACAAGAATATTCATGTTTAAACAAAACCGTTTCCAAATATTGCCGCCTGAAAGGAATTATATAATATGGCAAAAATAATATATTGTGTTATTTTTTTCTTTTAGTTCTTCTCAACGTATGAAGCCATTTCATACATGGTGGAATCCATTAAACAAGTACAACAACTTCAAGTCAGAATCAATTAAGAAACATATCCATCGGATTAGCATTCAAATATAAATATATTATTTGTCCTTTACTATCTGACAAAAACAGTTAGGCCTGCTAAATCAATTAAATAATTAAGTGTTAACAAACAAACGAACTTTGGCTTTTTCTGTTGTCCTATAAAATCATATAATTGATGTCCTGAAAAATCTCATATTGGGGATTGAAAAAAATAACAAAAAGTACTGCATGAACCTTAAATAAAATATTGATTGAACCAACGAAGTTCTACACATGATTCAATTTCCTCAAGAAAAAGTAAGCTTTAATTTTCTTGATTTACAAAGCAGCTAATAAGATTTCCCTCAAGAGGATGATGATCTGCGTTGATGAGTTGTGCCATGCACATTTGGCATTATTTGCTCGATCCACATTGCTTGCATATTTGAACTATATATACACCCATCGGCAAGTTCTGCAATTCTCATAAGCATCTGTGCCAAGTATCACCACAAAAGAAGAAAACCTCAGAACAATTAACTCTACGTACTTGAACTTGTTGCAGAAGAATCAATGGCACAGGCAAAGATGGTGTTTTCACTGTGGATGTGCGTGACATTGGTGTTTCTGTGTGTCTCGGGGTTCTTATGTCGTGTACAGAGCGATGATGAAGCAGAAGATCCAAGTTTAGGATTCCAACGTGTAATCTCTCGACTTAGTCCTGGTGGACCAGATCCGAGACATCACTGAATCCTATAAAAGGAAACGGTGTTTGGAATAGTGTGACACTTGGGGATGGAATATTTTAGTATTGCTATCATCTATGATCACAAATAAGTATATACTTAGTGGTTTCTATAACAGTTTTTATCACTAAGTTGTATACATTTTTCATAAGTCAATAAGAGATTATGCTCTATGATTCCCCTTTACTTTTAATTAATCCTTTAATTATATTAACCAAGATTGCTTGATGACAGATAAGTTAAAAGTACCTTTGCTTAATTTCAAGTGTCAAAGATGCAATTATATATCGAAGCGATTGCTTAGCTAAATAGTTGTCACTGGAAATGCGCAATTTTTATATTCGGTGTTCACACACACACACAACCAAACAGTATTTCTTCTTTTTCCGAAACGATAAACTAGAAAGGGGCATTTGCAGTTATTGTCTCGAAATACTATTATTTATTGTATCACAAAAAAAAATTAAAAAAAAAATACTATTATTTATGTTGACAACAAAAAGGGATTGAGAAAACAAGTCATTTTAATGTATAATGTATACATTTTGACCAATTAAAAGCTTGTGCAAAGTTATTACAACTGGATGGAATGAATCGGTGACGTAACTAGTAGAGCTGGGAATCAGGGCCGGCCTGTGAAGGGTCAGGGCCGGCTTTCCAGGGCCCGGGGTAAGAAAAACATCTATTTTTCAAAGTCCGGCCCGAGAGCACTAGGGCTAGGGGCTCTCCAGGGCCCGGAAATTACTATTCCAAATTTTAATTATTTTTTCTCCTTTTTTTTCAAAGAAATATAATTAGTAAATTACAACATAAATCATCAATATAGTCACTAATTCATAATTAAAAGCAAACTATGTTCAGAAATAACTCATATAAAATATAAAAATATACTACTAAGCGACATTAGTACAATGACTATTATTGTCGTCATCTTCGCTACTATATCAATTTCAATGACATTTGATCGTTATTCACTTTGAGTAGTAGGCTCGGTTCATGAGTAAGGATATCATGAATTTCTTCTTCCGCTTCATGAACACATATATAATCTTTATCTACAACAAATAATAAATCAAATCATAAAATTAGAGTATAGTTATTTTGTATTTGTACTTAAATGGATAAATAACTCTAACAAATAAAAAATACATATAAATTATTGAATGGCCTAACTTCAACAAGTATTCAACTTTAAAAAATAAAAAATAATGGAAGGGCTCGATGGGCCGGCCCGTAGCCCTCCAGGGTTGGCCCGTGTAAGCCCTTGGCCCTCCGGGGCCAAACTTCACTTCTCTCCTCTAATTTTTAAGCCTGGCCCTTTAAATGGGCGGGCCCCGTTTCCCCAGCTCTAGAACTGATTTGGAACATTTCTAGCGTGTTCTCTTTCTTGGTTTCCTTCCCACATTGACTTATTGTAACAAGCCTTTTTTTTAAGGGACAAGAATCTTCCTATTGAAGGCAATTCTATTCAAGACCCTACTAAACACACAGACAACTACTCTGTTGCATGTTGGGCTGGTTCTTCTGCCATGGGCTACGACAATTTTCATTTTTAAAGTCAGATTTACTTAGTGATTACAATGATGATGGATTATTAATTAATTTATGTGTTCTATATGGACATTAACATGTTTGCATTTAAATATGAAGTTATGAGATTTATTAGTACGCACTTTGGTTCTCTTTATAAGACCATTTTGGGAGGATTTTTCGTCATGTCTATAAAGTATAAGAAATAACAATCTCGCCTCTAGATCCATGTTCATAAAGATTCGATAGAGTTTCACGTTGGTTGTTGAGGGCCTAACTCAACCCTTCTCATTCATCTTGGCTTGTGACTGGCTATAAAACATTGGTAGAATTTAGATATTTGGGATCAAATTTACATGAAGATGGTAAAATTGATGGGGGATGTTAATCATAGAATTCAAACTAGGTGGTTTAAATTGAGAAAATCTAATGGAGTTATTTGTGTTTTTTTTTCAAAAGTACATGCATGATAAAGTAAAAGGAAATTTTTTCGTACTACTATTTGACCCGCAATGCTTTTATGGTAGTGAATGTTGGGCTTTGAAGGGGCTATATGAACACAAAGTGGAGAAAACTGAGATGAGGATGCTGAGATGGATGTACAATCATACAAGAAAAAATAAGATTCATAATAAACTTATATCAGGAAGGGTTGGAGGTTCATCTATTGAAGAAAAAATTGTAGAGGATCATTTTGGGTGGGTTGGACATGTACAAAGAAGACCATTAAATGCACCAGCGAGAAAACTAGATCAATTTGTTTTCCTAGTTAAAAGGGATAGAGGAAGACCGAAGAGAACATTCAAGAAGGTTATTAAGCAAGATCTTATTTCAACAATTTATCCCGAGATTTGATTTTTAACAAAACTCAATGGCATCATTTAGGTCCATATAGCTGACCCCACCTAATAGGATTAAAACTTTATTGCTGTTGTTGTTGGAAACGACCTGGTCTCTAGAATATGCTTCATAATTTTCTTTATATAACATCATTATGAGGGCATTTATAAGAAACATGAAAGTATCACTATTATCAAGTCAACTGCATAAATGAGGATATTTCTAAAAAGAAATTAATAATCGAAATATATTTATCGATTCTCATTGCTTTTAATTATATTAATTAATCATATAAATTAGTTATTTGTATTTTATAAAAAGAACAGGACGGATTCGCTGTCATAGTTTTCTTTAATTTTCCCTATAATACTATAATATTTCAAAAGAAATACATATTAATTTTATTATTACCAATCTACCCGATCTTGGTCGAACAAGTAACCCTTAAATTAATGGCTCGATAGATTCAATAACTTCATTTGATTCTAAAAACATTGGTAATGTATATTAATATTTTGTTAAAGTTAAAATCAATTGAAAATACTTAACAGTTCTACCTGAATCTATTATTACTTCAATACGCTTATTAATGATAAATTATTGAATGAATGAAAATATAATGAGCCCCATTACATAAAGAATATATGTATATAAATATAAACCTCGCACGAACGTAACGCCACAATAATTGTTTGTTTTCATTTTTACTTAAAGGATGATGAGTCATTAAATAGTAATACTGTAATGAATTAGTGAAAGCAAGATCGTAGGGGAGATAACTAACCAAAATTATATCATTCTAAATGCTTTCTTACAAAAATAAAGGCAAGAAAATTTATGTTTAAACAAAAATGTTTCCAAATATTGCCGCCAGAAAGGAATTATATAATATGGAAAAAAAATATTGTGTTATTTTGCCTTTTAGTTCTTCTGAACACATGAAGCCATTTCATCCACGGTGGAATCCATTAAACAAGTGCATTAACTTCATGTCAGAATCAATTAAGAATCATATCAATTGGACAAGCATTCACACATCAATATGTTCTTTGTCCTTTACGATCTGATAAAAACTAATTTTAGGCACGCTAAATAAACTAAATAAAAAACCTTTGACCTTTTCTGTTGACCTAAATCATAATAAAAAAATTCTTGAAAATTATCATATTGGATATTGAAAAGTAAACACATTAAGAAAAATTGAGAAAGTTTTTCGCTTTTGAGAGTACTGAATGAACCTGATATTAAAAAATGAACGAACCAACGAAATTGCACATAGAAATCAGTTTCCTCAAGAAAATGTATAAGATATTATTCTTTCTCTTATGTTAAAGCACTGAACCACAATCGCCCAAAAAATTTATATAACAAGCATTTGCGTTATAATGGTAAAAGCGTTTGATAATATTGCGACTATGAGGTGTTAGGGAAAAAGCAGCCAATAGGATTTCCCTTAAGAGGATGATCCAAGAGTTTGTGACCATGCATGCACATTCTTTGGCATTATTTGTTCATTGCATCGACAGAAAGAACTTAGTGATAATCTCACATGCATGCATATATGGTCTATATATATGGCCAAGTTCTGCAATTCTCTTAAGCAACGAAGAACAGCTTAGAATAATTAACTCTACGTGAAACTTTTGCAGAAGAATCAATGGCAAAGGCAAAAATGTTTTCACTGTGGATTTGCTTAGTAATGGTGTTTCTGTGCTTTCCAGGGATTTTATGTCGTCCTTTGGTGGTGCAGAGCGATGAAGAAGGAGAATCTCTCGACATAGTCCGAGTGGACCAGATCCAAGACATCATTGAATCCTAAGAAAGGAATTGTTTTCCTTTAACCGATGTTTGAATTGACATATGGGGATGGAGTTTCTGAGTATTTTTTTTCACAAATAGTATATACTTGGTGCTTTAATGTTTCAGAATTTTTATCACTAAGTTGTATACAATTGAATAAGTCAATAAGAGACAATGCTCTATCTCTATGATTCCCATATGTACTTTCATTAATCCTTTAATTATATTCCCCAATATTTCATTATGACAGATAAAGAGTAGCAATGCTTAATTTTAAGTGTCATGGGGCAATATATGTTGAAGTGATTTCTAAATTAGCTAGCTAGTTGTCACATGGAGATGAGCAATTTTTATATTGGGTGTTCATACATACGACCAAAGAGTCTTCCTTCTTTTTCCAAAATGAGCAATTTTTATCTTGGGTGTTCATACATACGACCAATGATAAAGAAGCATTTGCGTTTTTTCTCCAAATACTATTTATGATACCAACAAAGGATATTTCAATGGACTCAAATTTTTCGTGCTTCGTAAGAGAGGTAAATAGAATCAAGATAAATTAGTTTTCACAGTTATACTTCCACACCATATGGTTGCTGTAACATCGTACTCTATAAACACTGAATATAGAAGTGTTTAATCGATTTTGAACTAAAAATGACTCAGCACCCTAAAATGTTCATCTCTTAAAAAATAAAAATAAAAATAAAAATAAAAATAAAAAGAAACCTTTTGTATAACTCATGCTACTTTTCTAAGTAAAGAATAGGATTTTCTCAAAAAAATTGAAAATCCATAATTTATTCTCAGTGTAAATTCCAAGGTTCAAGCTCTATAGTTATCTTCATACAAACTTTTGATAAAGAAATAAGACCCAGGTTCAATGCTAGTTTATTGATTCAAAACACTCGCTGAGAAAACTAAAAATCTTTACTTAGTTCTTCAAGTTATCATATAATCTCGGCTTTCAATCTAAATAATTGAAAGTGACATTTTGGCTAAAACCTATAGCTTTGGCATGTAAACATCTCATAGCTTAAGCCAAACGCAGCTTGTAATATCCCAAATTTTAGGCCAAGAAACTTAAAAATAAACCTATATTAAGCAAACGACTAGACCCAGTTTAAGAAGTGTGATATAAAATTTATGAAATATTATATAGAATTTTCATTAAGTCATTAGTAGATGATATTTATTCCTCTAACATTAATAATTAATGTAAGAGAATGATGGGGAATTGTTCATAAAAGTTTGGTTAAATAAATTTGGTCCTGGACAATTCAAGAGAGTGGATGACAATGGAAGTAATAAATAAATAAATATATTCTTTCCCTTTCATTTATAAGTATTTCGGCCAAGGGAAAATAAAAGGAAGAAGGAATGTTCTCAAATATGTAAAATAGACATTTGTTTGTGTTAAATGCCAAAATAGTAATGCAAGACGATTGGTCATATTTGAAGACAAATTTTGAGGTTAAAAGAGGCCTAAGATTTTCGGCCGAAACAAGTTAAGTGGAGGACAAGAAGAATGTTTGTAATGGAAGACACATGGTAAGTTAATAAATTCATGAGATAAGGATCTTTGACTTTACCAAGAGGTGAAATGCCTACATTATAGGATGACATTAAGTTGGCCTAATGTATATAAGTCCGAGAGCATTAAAAAGCCATAATATGCTTCTTGAGTAAGCATTAATTTCGGACAAGCAAGGTGAAATAGAGACAAGAGGGAAAGAGGGGAAACCAAGTGCAAAGTCACATGTTAATATACAAAGTCAAGGCCATTAAACCTAAGAGGACAAGTGGCAACTTAGTGAATTAAATTGGACTTTTAATAGGCAATAGTACAAGAGCAATTTAAGGCAAATGGAAGACAAAATTTCTTCTCCTCCAAGCCTTAGAATTTCGATCAGCCATAAGGAAAAAGGGAAGAAAAAAGCTGATTTAAATCAATGAAAAAGCCAAATGAACAAAGTCAAAGACTTGGAAAAAAAAAAAAAATAGCCAATGAGAAGAATCCAACAAGTATCAAGAAGAGGCTTCTCTTTGAAGCAATTTGAATAAAAAATGTGACTCTCCATTAGCCATTAAATGCGTCAGATTTTAAGGACAAGGAGGAGATAAAATTACTTGCAAGATAAGCCAAAGCAAGAGTCAAAGACTTAAGGAAAATCACAACTACAAATATTCAATAGTCATTAAAATTACTTGCAAGATAAGCCAAAGCAAGAGTCAAAGACTTAAGGAATCACAACTACAAAAAGTAGATTTAATGACTCTCATCTAACAACCGATTAAATGAAAACCGACCTAGAAAACGAGGTGGTGGCATTTCTGAAATTTTGTCAAGAATATTCAATGACTGTTTCACACAAAATGGACGTTAAAAACTAGGCGGTGGCACTGTTGTAATTTTCTGCTTACCTTTAACGTCCGTTTTGACGTTAAAAGTTAAAATTTAACATCCATTTCTTTAAAAACTGACGTTAACTGTAACATCTCATTTTCAAAAGCAGTATATATATTTTTTTCATCAGAGTAGAGCATCGGAGCGATTGAGTAACTGATATTTATATTCAAAATGCCGTAAGTCTGGCTGATTACAGTAGCGGTACGTTATACCGAGTGTTTTCAAAAGCAAATAACAAAAGAAGAAAGTCTTCAGCTGAGTTCCTATGTGTGCCGCTAGCCTTTCTCCTCGATCCTCGGTCCTCCTGACCCTGACGCTATGTTAAGAGCTGAGGTTCAATGCCCATTGAACCTCGTGTAACGATTAACCTCATGTTTATATATATAACATAGACAAGTATATGAGCATACAAACAAGCTTATCCCAACAGACACACGCCCCCGGCGATATGTCGCACTTAGCATACGTTTCGCACCTAGCAATCGTTTCGCACCAAGCATTTCGTACCTAGCAAATGTATCCCAACACCCAACAAGCATAATAACAGTACATTGAACATACCACAGAGCTATCAACTACCTTACATAAACATACCATACACATAGCACATGTACGCATACAATAAACATCATAGTTAGTGTTATAGTATGCGAACGTACCTTCGTTGACGGAAAACGGTACTTTTTGACAGCGGTACGACAGCGGTACAATAGCGGTACGTGATTACATATATCCTATAAGGATAATATCATATTATCAAGGCCCAACATCATAATAGGCATTTTAGGTACAAATTACCATTTTGCCCCTAACTCTCCTAATTGGCGGAATTTCGCCGTAACTTCGTTACTTTAACTCTAATCTTCCAAAATTTTGACATATCTCCATCTCCAATATATTTTTGAAATAAATATCATATTTATCCCTAAAACATGATATCTAAACTAACTTGGAAGATTAAAGATTAATCTAGCATTTCTACTATAACTACCGAAGGAACTACCAAAGCTTAAGACTAGGGACCGAAGAACTTACCCTAAACTTGCTATTTTCTCCGGACTCCTTCTTCTCTCTAAAACCTCTCTAAGTGGCTCTAGGAATTGTGAAGAATGAAGTGAAAGGGAAGGCCTATTTATAGGCAAAAAGTATGACACTTGTTCATACTTTTTCGATCGGATTACGGCCGTCGGATCTTGACTTTACACATGGCTTCATCTCCACCATCCAATCCACCTCCTTACCTCATTCTTCAAGACCATGATGTCATCAAGATGATGTCACTCCCTTACTTTATGCATTTACCCGATAAAATCCCCTGATCGGTGTTCTAATCGCGTAATCTTAGAAAATCTCAAAAATCTGGGAACACAGCTTGAAGTTCTATTCTTCCTTTGGAAATATCTGAGTTAACTAAATTTTTGATCCCATTAAGGGTATTCCGTTGTGCTTGAAAATTTTTCACAGACGGCCGTCGGTCTACGTAAATTACTTCGGGTAATGCTAATTTCGGGACAAAAATCCACCGATTCATAATATGTCCAATTGTTTTCTACTTAGTTCAAGGATTTCAAGTTATGATTTATTTTCCATTGGTTCTCACTTTTCTCATCTGCCCTTTGTTTCCAAAATATCTTTTCATCTGATCCCTTATTCGCCCGTTTACGAAAAAATGACTTCCGCTAACACCAACTGGACAAAAATTCACTTATTTGTAATATGTCCCGACCTAAGAAACTCCATTCATGGTTTTCTAGATAGGATTTAATTTCTATCGGTTCTCATTTATCCAACCTGGTTCTTCCACAAATATCTTAATTATATTATTATTTAATTAACAAAATATCATGATATTATTTTTGAAAAACCCACAACCCTTTTCACACTCAAATTTCGGTTTTCTCTTCCCTTTATTATTATCTTTTTTTCTTTAATTTATCTAAATTAGCTAGAAGCTTAATTAGAGCCTTAATCCCATGATTAGCAATCTTTTAGGATTTAGGGTTTTCATGTTCTTAATCTCACCAATTTTTCTTAATCTTTTCTAATTGATTAGCAAGCACACTTTATGCTAATATTAGCCATAAACACTTAATTAAAGGATTTTCCATAATCTACCTTAAATATTCTCTTGTTCGTAGCTTAAACAATTAGCCATTAATTACTTAACTAATCACTTTCTAATTGTTGATAATTTTCTTAATTAGGATTAATCATTTTCTCACAACTATTTCATTGACATTGGTATTTTATGTCCCACATATCATATTAAAAATCATGGGGCAACTTATGCTCCCCAAAATTATATTTAATTTTGCCTCATTATTTTTCGAAGGAAATAATCCCAAAAATTCCTAAAATTAGAGACAACATACTTTCTAATTTTCAATAAATATTTTATTGCCTCTTGGGATTTTTCATAATATTTTCAGGGCATTTCATGGCCCATAATTACATTTAGGGATTTTGACACTTTAATCCCTCTAATTTCATTAGAAATTTCCCTATACAATAGAATAAGTATCCTACAAGGTTTTAAAACCACATATTCACCTATTTGCAAATAGGTATTATTTGTTCGAATATAATATTCCAGATAGATAATTATCCGGGTATTACATTAACAGTTAAAACTTAACATCCATTTTATAAAACAGGCATTAAATGTTATGATACAACGACCGGTTTTAAAAACAATCATTGTATATATATATATATATATATCTCTCTCTCTCTCTCTCTCACGGGCGTGGGCGTGGGCGCGCGCGTGCGCGTGCGTGGGTGTGTGTGTTTGGGGGGGGGTGGGGGGTATGAATGTGCGTGCGCGTGCACGTGTGTGTGTGTGTGTGCATGCGTGCGTGTGTGTGTGCGTGCGTGTGTGTGGGTGCATGTGTGTGTGGGTGTGTGGGTGTGGGTGTGGGTGTGCGTGTGAGCGTGTGTCTCGTATGTGTGTGCGCGTGTGTGTGTATGTGTGTGCGTGTGTGTGTGTGTGTGTGCGTGTGTCTCCCATATTTATAGCTATTTCTTAGGTATAGCTTATAATTTTGATAGCTAAGTGAAGAAATCTAATTAACCATATTTAATTTTCATTTAGGTAGTTTCTAATAAAAAAAAAAATTAAGTAATATCTACTATATATATACACACACACACATTAAAATCAATCAATAAATTTAATAATTTAATACATGACTGTTGTGATTTTAATATGTAAATCTAAAGATTATATGATCAAGTTGTGATCTCAATCAATATATATGTAAAAAAAAAAAAAATCAATATCATTGAAATCACGCATTAAATATAATCAATAATCAAAAAATTAGTATTGCTTATCGTTAGAATAAAAGCCTTAAAGATTACATGACCATTGTGATTTTATCTCATATTGATAGTAGTCTAGAATTTCAATAGTTAAGAGAAGTAAAACGTGACAACTGTTTGTAAACAAACAGTCGTTGAAACACATTTTTTAAAAAAACAGTCGAGCCTCCCTCACACCATTTTATTTTTATTTTAAATTACAACGACTGGTTTTTCAAAACCAGTCATTGAAACTTAAATTTTTCAGATATTTCAACTTCAATCTCGCGCATTCGACATTTTGTTGTTCCCTCTCTTCCATAAAAATATAAATTTTTCTCTTTAAAACCCAATAGTATGCAGAAAGCCTTCCTCAAATTCATCCTAAATGCATTTAAAAGTCTCGAGACCTACTCATCTCCATCGCCACACCGGACAACCCCACCCTTGTCGCCAAGGAGATTCGCTATAACAGCGTGAGCGACTCCGACTCGTCCTCTATCGTGAACTACATGCATGCTCCACAGCCTCTAGATCTATTGTTCATCGCTAGTTGCAGATCTAGGTTGCAAATATGCGTCTCTCTCTCCTCACTAAACAATATGTCGAGCAACGATCTCGAGCGCTATGAAGAGGAGAAAACCCCCCGTAAGCCATGATGAGGATACGGAGCTTTATTTCCTGGTGCTTTCTTTTGTTGAAATTATGAATGGACAGTTCTAATGTAGTGTTTTTCTACTCTATTTCCTAATGCTTTCTTTTGTTGGATTTTGGAACGCACAGTTCTTTTATTTGTCTTCTGCTTCATTCAGTTAAGACCTAAGAGGTTTTATTTTTCTTCTTATTTGTGTACTTCGATGGACATGAAACATTCTATTTCTTGCGTTGAATATTGAATGGTGCTGCTATCGTCTATTTTAAATCATTCTTTTTCTCACGAGGCTTTAGCTGCTTGTTCAAATTGCACCTTATATTGTGTTTTAGATGGTTCTATGGACTGCATAGGATGTGTGGGTGTTGTGGATTTGTGGACGTATACAACAACTATTATTTAAATAATAGTCGTTAAATTTCAATGACTGGTTCTTAAAAGCAGTCATCGTAAATGATAAACTTTCAACGACACTTTTTTTTTTCATGACCCTTGAAAACAGTCGTTTAAGGGTCTTAAAAATGGACGTTAAAAGTGTTTTTTATAATAGTGAATAACTGAGCATAGGGTCACTAAGTTAGATAAATAACACAGTACAAGTTTCTTTAGCTCCATCCACCTTCAGTCTTCACCAACCACTACTCCCTTGCCTTTAGTGGTACATGCCATTACTATATATCATGTGAGATTTGGGGAAACTTATGCGTGTAAAAACAAGCCATAGAGAACAAAACGTTGCGAGTAACTGAGCTAAAAAGCTAACTGGTGTACATATACTAATAGCTGAACGGAATAACTAAATGGTGCACTATCTCTTACAAGTAGATAAACTATATAAATACTAGAGAACATTCATTTTACAAATAAATAAAATGAATAAATAAGGAAGACAACTGCTCTGCTGATCTATCTACTCTGCCAATCTATCTACTACACATGGCCATGGCAAATATCTATACAAGGATAATTTACATGTTCTCATGCTAAACTACAGCAATATGGCACAAACAAACGTATGGAAACCAATGCACAATAACATGAGAGGAAAAAGAGTTATTACCTTTTGTGCTTCTTTCCAAATTACCTTCTCCTTGCTTCTTTCCCCATAAATTTCCTAGTAGACTTGGCCAAATATCCCAACCTATCATTTAGGCATAATGTAAAGGTAGATTAATACTTATCCCCTCCTATAATATATTATTCTTAAAAATCCTAACTTCTACAAACTCTACCCTTACAAGAAGTGGCTGGTTATCTTGAACAAACTTCCTTTGCATTATTAATTTCTCCAAGATTTATGAAAAATCCTCATTTTTTGCATTTGATAGGTTATATTAGCTTCAATCTTCAACAACAAAGTATTATATAACTTTCTTTGCATTTAATTACCATAACCCCTCAAAGTTTCGGACAGCCCAATTTACACGTATTACACTATAAACTTTATTCTAAAATATTTTCCAGATTTAAAGCTATGCATCCCACAATAAATTTGGCGATATTCATGCACAAACTTCATATTTACAACATGTAACGCATCATCACTAAACCCTTGGTGCTATTACACTCTCTATCCCTTATGAACCACATCACTCCTCCAACCATCCAGAAATTTCCAGCTTCAAAACATTGACTTAGTTCTCCGTTTAAAGTATTAAACATTCTTTAATCATGCTCTAATACTTTGAGACATCAATTTAATATTTGGGAGTATCAAAACAGTGATTTACTTTTAGTTTTCACTCCCAAAATTCAACTCTAATAAGCTCCTCATGTCATACAACCAAATAGCACTATCTACTTTAGCCTTTGAACGATGTATGTAGACTCTAATAAATGTTTGGCTAAAGTATACTTTTGCCAAAATCTTTATTCTAAAAATTTTTCTAACTAAACAAGCATCATGCTGGAGCCATTTAGCATATTCTAATAATTTTAGAACATTTACTTAATAGTTCAAAGTATGAAATAGTGGAGCAATACAACCTCACTACCAAGTTACAGATCCTAAAAATCGTTTAACATGCATTGCCACAGCACATACTCTTCCTTAACAGTGTTTAAACTCTAATATTCTGGTTTAGCATAACAGATTCAAAACATCATTTATACCATCATTTTAATCATAAAAAAATCACTCAAATAGTATCCCTACTCGTAGGACTCAAACCTTCATTTTAAAGTATGTATATTTAATCTGAACATCTACACAACCATATATCGCCAATTTCATAATCTATTAAACAGCTCTACTTTGTCTAGCATGATTTTTAGAGAATGTTACACCTCATACCCAAAGACAGCAAGCATCAAACTCGAATATCACAAATTAGAGCCAATTGAACACATGCATCAATGCGATACATCAACTTAGGCTCTATTATACTCAAATCTACCGTCACTCAACTTAATTGCTACTTTCTTTTCACTTAGTGTTGATCTTTAGCGCCCCCCCCCCCCCCCCCCCCCAAAAAAAAAAAAAAAAAAAAAAAAAAAACACACACACACACACCAAAAATACTCTTAGAGCAACCATTAAATGGCGAAACAGTAATGGCGAAACAGAGGGTAGAAGCAAGATTAGGAGGCTTACCTTGACTGAAATCTACCCATGCATATGTAAAATCCCTTCCTTTTCTTTCTCTTTATCACCTCCGATGCTCCTCTGTTCCTCTCCGTATCTCTCATTCTCTCCCTCTCAAGCTCTGTTTTTCTTTGATGGACCGTATAAAGTGTAGCAAGAGTGAAAGGCGGCTGAAGTTATATTGGTGTCATGACCAATATGCCCTTTAATTAAATTTTTTTCTTAATCTCGTCCTTTATCTATTATCCTAAAATCCTCAAATAATATTTTAGGAATTAATCCATAATACTTCATAAGAATTTTCTTCCTTAGTTAGCTTCTTTATGGTATAAAATAATTTCTCTAGAAATCTTAAGCTAAAAATCAACCTGTAACTATTTACTTTGAGTTTCTAAAAAAAACAAATAGGCCCTTAACTCTAGAAAACATATTTAAAATGATTTGCAACTCTTTTTGAAAATAAACTTCTCTATAAACTCATTTCTTTCCAAAAATAATTACCTATAATTTTTCCTTAATTATTATGAACGTTTATATATTTTTAATAATAATTTCTTTATTTTCCTACAATTCTAGCTCGAAAATAAGCTCTTGACAAAATACATTATTTCTGAGGCTTTTAAATTTTTAGACAACATTCATATACCTCAAATATACCATGTAAATCTCTTTTCAAATTTTGGGGATGTTACAGTTGTATTAAAAATTAAATCAATAAAAAGATTTCTAGTTTTCATATTTTATTAAATTTAATTTTCAATGATTTCAGTTTCTTTGAACACACGATATTACATGGTATTACTCTTTTTGTATAGGTAACATTATTGGAGGCTTTGTAGAAAATTTACATCAATTGGTCACTAAGCTATGACTAATTGACAAGTCCTATTTTTATTACATATTTTTGTATTTTAGTTAGGGTTTTTGTCATAACAATTGAGTTTTAAATGTCACTTTTGTAATTAATTGTGATTAAAGGCGTTTTTATGAAATTAAGGTTGAAGAGAGGGCAAAAATGTCATAGTTTTTAGAATATAAGGTATTACATTTTAGGTTTATTATCTTTGCAGATGGTTTTAAAAAAATTACAAAAAAGAACTGCGAGTCTATGAAGAAAGAAGCCAGTGAACCTTACAGAAAGAGCCCATAACTGTTGAAAATTACAATTAGCCACTAACAGTTTTCAAGATTTTAATTTAGTCCTTCACAAAAAAAATTTCGAATATTTTATTTTAGTCCCTTGGCTAAAACGCACGTTTTGACCTATGGATCCGATTAATTATGGGTATCCGACCCGGCTTCTCTTCTTCTTGGCGAACTCCAGAAACCAGAGGAGGCGCGTGCGAAACTTGGAAAGCTCGACTCCAAACCAGAGAGCATCAGCGCTGAACAAAGAACCGGACCTTTCCTCCATCGCCTTCGCCTTCGCTTTCTTCTTCCTCTATCGCCGGCGAAATTATTCACCACCACAGCTACCGGCGAGCTTCGACCTTCTATTTCACCGGAGAGGAGTTTCAGAGCTTTGGAGACACCGCGAGGAGGAGAGAGAGCGTCTTCACCATCCACCTTCACACCCATCGTCGAACCTCCTCCTTCCAGGCTGCCGCCGAGCTTGTCAGACTAGAGAAGCAGAGCTTGAAGACGAGACACAGCGGTGACTTTTGCTTGAACCAGATCGAGGCAGAGGTCACCTTCTTCCACTTTCACCTCCATCGTCTATTCCGTCGCCGGTGACTCCATTATCGTAGGAAATTTCCTTCCTATTCCCTGTCGTGGCTGTTCTCTGTCTAGATTTGTGTTTTTCATGGTTGGATACTATAATCAGATTATGGCTTTACTTCTAGACTCTGGTTCTATAAATTACAGTGGCTCAATCCCTCTTCTCCTAGAGCAAAGGATTCATTCTTAAGTTTTGGAGCTTAAAAGGAAAGTATGGCTTATCTAATTTCTTTCTCTTTCCATTTTAATAATTGAATTCTAAGTTTAGGATTGATTATTGTGATGGTGTGATGTTTTGTACTAAGGTTTGATATAATTTGGGAGATTAGATTTAATTTGATTTAGTGTTATGTATTTGATACATTGTACTTCATTAATCAGAATTTCATGTAATTGACTCGGTATAGCTTTTGCTTGAAGTTGGTATCATGTTTAATTGTGATCGTAATGGAAGGGTTGCATTTCATTTATTCAAATTGCTAGAGTTTAAATTAGGCTTCGGTTAGAGAGATTAATCTTTACCCAGTGTCAAGGAATTAATTTACCTAACTCAAATTAGATAAAGGGTCTTTTGGGCATTTTTGTCAAACTAGCATACTTCATTTATCTTTTGAAGCAATGATAGATAAAATTCACTATTCTATGGGGGTTTTTATCATATTTCAAAACCAATTTCTATTACATTCCACTTTTATTCAAAAAATCCAAAAAAAAAAAAATTAAAAAACATTTTAGTTTAATTGCAATCTAGTTGTTAGATAAAAAACTCAGAATCCTTTTTAACTCATTTTATGACAATCATCATATTAGTTGCTAGGTAATTAATAAAATGTTGCTCAAAAGATGATCCAGGATTACACCCTATATTGTGATCATTGGTTATTTTTTTGAAGAAGTTACAAGGCACTAAGCCGACAGCACTATCTTCAAGTGGCGTTGTTGTCAGGGAGCCAAGTAATTGGTTCCCGAATAATTAAATGTCAATCTTTGATTGATTAGTATATTGAGCCATTAGGTTGCATTTTAGGCTGTTTAGGTAGTTTTACATGCTTTTCATAGCATTTAGCATAGAAAATTTTGAAGAAATTCTAACAAATATCTTGATTTACTTTTGTTTTTGCATTAGAATTCTTACATTTCTCTTGCATAAACTTGATTTGTGGCTTGAACTCACTGTTATACACTTGTAAATTGATTGGAGTTCGGTTGAAATTCGGCTACACACCTTCACTTGAGTTTGTTGGAATTTTTTTTAAAAAAATTCCCACAGAATTACAAGCTTTAGTCTTCTAAGCTGTTGAGTCATTCTAAGCAAAACCAATAGCTTTTCTATTGGATATGGTGAACTCTAGCAAAATTCCATCGTTTTGGTCACTTTTTGAATTGTTCTTTATTTTCTGGATTTTTTCCAAATTTTTCATTAGGTTATTTTTTGAGTTTTCTTCTTTGATTTCTTCCAATTTATTAGGATTCATTTGCATCTCTAGGACATTTTTGGACATAGAATTCATGTGGGATTTAATTGATTGCTATTTGAATGGCTTGGTTTAATAATAATGATGATTTTGAGTTTAGGTTCAAAACTAATCCTCCTATGCATTCATTTTTAGGGAATGACGAAACCTCAAACTCTGAATTCTTGGATTGATCTTATGGCACTTTGAGGCATGAAGTACCTTCAAATCTCACTTGCTCTCAAAATTTTGATATGATTCAACAAGAATTGGATTCCCTTCGAGCACAAATGAATCATCAAGAAAGAGCCCTTCAATCTCAACTGCCTCACTATCTCCACCCACATTTGAAATCATCTTGTCCACAAACCCCCTATTTTGAACATGAACCCAAATTCCAACCACAGCAACCCCACTTCAACCATACTTCTTCGCCCGACACATTTCATCGAGAATCACCCAGTCCACTCTACCAAGAACCATCATCTTCATTTCATCTTCCCTCATTTCCACTAACTTTCATGCCATGTAGAACTCCATATGAGCCACACCTCCTCCATCATTATATGAACCTCGACCACAATCCTTTATTCCTCAACCTAATGGACTTGATGATTTTCTCACATTGCAAAACATGGATGATCGAAACTTGCTTTAAAAAGAATGAATGATTAGCTATGGTGGATGGAAGAAAAGATGACATGTTTTGTTAAATTAATTTTGCATTAGTGAGGCTTATTATAAGTACTTTGGCTTCTAAACTCAAAGTTTGTTTTGGGCTGAACATAAGTAGTATGTGAATAGCGATAGCCGAAGAGAGTAAGTGATAGGATTTCAATACTGCTATAACTAGTTTTATATCCATGCAGGAATGTCAGCCTTGTGACTGACTTTATACAAGGTAAACGCTTGATGTAAGTCATGAACTTTGGCATGAGAATAGTACACATCCTAAGATTTTCAACAAGTATTAATATGTAATTTTTGGATGTGTAGATAAAACGATACAACTTTTCTAAGTTGGGTTAGAATTCTGGAATTTTCTGCTTAAGTTCCTATGAAAAGTATGAGTTTCAAGTAAAGTCTGGACCAAGTAGGACCCTTTTGAGCCGGGTCATTATTTTATCACGAAAGGCATTGAGGAAGCTTAAGTTTGAGCTTTGAAACGCTATTTTTAGAGGTATATTGAATTAGTGATGCATTTCTAAAGTTATTGGAAAATCTCATTCCAACAATAAGTGTTGGAACTTGAAATATTTGAGAAAAGGTTTTATTTGTTGGTGATTTAAGAGATTTCTAAATAATATTAGTGGCTCATGCTCACCTAGATAGCTATAATAGATGCCCTAGTGTAAGTTATCACAATATGAATCGCATTTGTAAGTATCTATTAACAACAAAACAAATTAAACTTTTTAAATATATATGTACTATCATTTACTAAGAGATTCGATTCTATAACTTCCTTAAATATTTTTATTTGGTTTTCCTCTATGTTTTTTCATAGTGTTAGAAGCTATATATGAAACTCTCCTCGCTGGCCCTACTATATTCTTTGTTTTTTTATATGTTTATCTAAATCAGATTCAAATATTTTCAAACTCAATCAGGGATAACTCTTATAGAGGCATTTTCTATATTTATATTGACTTGACTCAAGACTTCAAACTTAAGCGGTCAAAATCCATTCCATTAAAACCAACACCTCTTGGTACCTTTGGCGATATTTTTTGAAATGTATAGTACAACTAAATGAATCTTTAGATTCATATATATATGATTTTGAATTCATCCTTACCCAATATTTTAAAATTTTTGGATTCAAGTAATTCATACTGAATTGTTCAAAGAAGTTCTCAACAGAAAAATATATTGGTCTAAAAATGTATGAAAAATATTCAATATCATCGGAAAAAATAGAAAATATATAATACGTAAAAGGCACATTTTTAATATTGTTTCCATCGTCTTCACAAAAATTACCCCATGCATGATATGTAGTCTAGGCTCTTTTAAAGTCTATGCCATAACCAGAATTTGTGAGTATTTACATTTATATGTATACCTCTTTCTTAGCCTAACTCTATCTTATCTGAGACTTTTTCCAACATCAAATTAGGTTCACTTACGCTTAACATCCTACCATCTAAGGCCAATACCTTAATTGCCTATGAGAGGCCATAGCTCTGTATGTTTCTATGTGTTTGTGTGCGCATGCATTTGCACTTGGCTTTTTCTTTATCTCTCTCTACGCACACACATATAGATAGGAACATACACACACTCACACATGCATGCATATTTATAAATAATGGTGTGCGTGTTATTTTGTCTTTTGGTTCTCCATGTTTCTTCTCAACATATGAATCCATTAAATAAACAAGTGGTTTTGATCACATGATTAGACATGGTGATATTCTTTTGACAAAAACCTTAGCGTCAGAATCAACTTATAAGAACCGTATATCAATTGGACATGAATATTGTAATATCCTGAATTGTGTACCTAGAGACTTTGGAATAAGCCTATGAAAGGCATGTGACTAAACCCAATTTGAGCAGAGTCCTAAGAATGTTGAGGGATAGGAAGCCTCTCAAGAGGCTAAGTAACTCGGCTATATAGATTAGTAGAATTAGTACATATAAGCAGTTGAATTAAAGTGCCAATGAAAAAGGGCACAGAAGACCTATACCGTATAAATCTAGTTGGAAAAGATGCCACCTAACTATGTCCTGAGGTATAGGACAATTAGTTGAGCAAAAATATGCCGGTATAAGTAAGTATATGGCATTTTCAAGTCGTATACCCCCGTTTTTGAGAAAACATCGATATGCGGCATTGTTTGTCAGGTCTTAGTATGCGTGTTGCAATCCTGGGTAAGCGTCGATAAAGTGACTTTAATAAGTTAGGTTATGATGACTAATGATAACATAGCTTTTGAGTCGTCACCATAAGATTACGACATGAGTCTCTCATCATGACAAAACATAAAGTCGCTTTTGTGTTGGTCTAATAAGAGGAAAACACATGTCCCGTCATCATGACAAGGTACAAGATTACTTTTATATTGGCTCAGCGGAAAGATGACACGTGTCCCATCATGATTACAAAGAAAAAGTTGCTTTTTCGTTGGCGCAATGAGAACATTAATTACATGTGCCGTCTCATTATGACACACTTTTATGTTGTTCCAATAGAACATGACACGTGTCCACCATCATGACAAGTAAAAAAACTACTTTTGTTGGTCAAATGGAAATATGACACGTGTCCCCTCATTATGAAATAGCTTTTAAGTCATCGTCACAAGATCATGACACGTGTTCCATCATTATGACAAGGCATAAAGCTACTTTTATGTTGGTCTAATGGAAATAGGACACTAGCACGTTCTGGACCGCACCCGTGTTCTATATAATATGTCTTTCCCCTCATTTGTCTTTAGGCTATTCTTGGCCAAAGCATGGAAAAGAGAAAGAAAAAGAGAAAGAAAACAAAATATAGAGAGAAGGAAAAGAGGACGAAGGAGCTAGAGGAGAGAAAAAGAGTTCGGGGCCGATTTCACTTCCGATTTAGTGTTTCTAACTCGAGGCCTTCTCTAACGTTGTATCTCTCGATGAGAGCAACACATGTACGGTTTTGGAATCTTGATCTGAGATGTTTAGTGTCATCTATGTGGTGGAGGTACTATCGGATTTCCAAATCAATCGTGTAATAAAGGTAAATAGGACTTGGATTCTTGCTCTACTTCCTTCAATCTTCATAGACATTCCTAAGATCTTAAAAAATGTTTCTTGCATGGTGTTTTGAAGTCTTGACTGAAAATACAAGGGAGTTCAAGGAGGAATGATTTCAAAGAAAAGCTAAGATCAAGGACAAGGAGTATTGTTGTCTGAAGCTTTAAGGAATTTTGGGAGTTGATTGTTAGTCTAAGAATTTACCAAGTAGTAACCCTTATCTCATATGCTTTGTATGTCTCTGTATATATGTTTTACCATGAATATGTATGCATTCGATTATTGTTATTTTCTAAGTGCTTTGGAACCGGAACCCGTTGTGTGCAACTAATTAAGGCCTTGTTGTGTGTCGTGCCCTACAATCTATACTGTGTACTATAAAGACTACTTGTTCTGGATTAGGCTTTGTACCTCACTTAGTGCAATTTACTGAATGCTTTATGGTTTGTGCTTATGGTTTTCTTACATACTTTGATTATACTTTATATATGAGATTAACGGTTACTCTGGGATCCTTCGGGATTCCAGACTCCATTGCTACCTGTATGTTGTACAGTTTATTGGATGTAACTCCCAGGCAGATGAAGGTATTGTATCGGTTCCAGATTATTCAGAGAATTGTTGTGGAAATTTTATGTAATTATGTCTTGAATTTTGTAACTAAGATTTGTAATTTATTATCAATATACTACGCTCAAAACCGTCTTGCCACTGCACTATGCTATAATGCTCTGATGTATGATGTTGTTAAGTAATATTTTTGAGAAACAGAAAAGTATCACACTACCTACCACCCAAAAGGGCGAGGCCGGCAGAGGTGTAACAAATATGCGTCATTAGTATCCGGCAAAATACTATTAGGTTAAACCAGCTAATTAAACCAAATATAACGTTCCAAATAGCCAACATTAATTTGATCTGTTCTGTTGAGCTAAAAAAGTAATAATGTAGGAAATTGAAACGTTCCGGTTAGGTATTGTTTGATGCTCTAATGTATGATGGTATTAAATAATATTTTTGAGAAATAGAGAAGTATCACACTACTTGCTACCTGAAAAGGCGAAGCCAGTAGGGGTGTAACAAATATGCGCCCATTACTATCTGGCGAAATACTATTAGGTTAGACCAGCTAATTAAACCAAATATAATGTTCCAAATAGCCAACATTAATTTGATCTTTTCTGTTGAGGTAAAAACATAATAATGTAGGAAATTGAAACGCCACGGTTAGGTATTGTTTGATATGGGCGTGAAACAAGTCAAATAGAGACATGAAATGACTTTGGTTGTTGATTGAATTATAAAATCAATGAATTGGTGATAAGCCTATATACAACTCGTTCATTTTTTATCTTTTATTGAGGTGGGGCAGGAATTAAAGTCATTAATAATAATTATCAAGTCAAGGCCCTAGTGTTTATATTCGATAGTAGATTATACCGAGAGAGGGGAAAAAAAGAAAAAAGAAAAAAGAAGAAGCAGGAAGAAGAGAAGATGAAAATACCAGTTTTAATTATATATTTGTTCGTTATGATTTTTTAAGATAAATCAAATTAATGCAAATATCTATGAAATCTTGTTAAGGTGTCTAGTATGAATAAAAATTAAATAGACTAGAGGTGGGATGATGTCTCTCGCATTGTATTGAGATATGCTAATAACATATACTCCCTCCGGTCCTAATTATCAGAGCATTTAAAAGTGGTTTTATAATTAGGACCAGATGTAGTATTACTTCTAGTCCTTATTATAAAAGTTAGTTGAGAATTGGAATTGATTTCACATATTAAGGAGTCTCTATCCAAGGTAGTCATGATGAAAGATGATATTTTAGGAAAAACAAATTACAGTTGTTACAAATAACTAACATAATCAACTTCTTAAATCTACCCAGATTAGTCAAGTAGTTTTTATATTGAGGACCAGAGATAATATTAAAGTGGATGGATCCGGAAACTTGAGCCTTAAAGTGTTGCTGCGTAGCACTCCTCCTCGTGACTTAAGTTGAAACAATAATTATTGAGCATAAATTAGTTAACAGCTCGTTAATTATTTTGTCAAGATATTTAGCTTACGGGCTAAAGTCGAGTTCTAGCGTCCCTCAAGAAAGAAACGTATTCGTTCAGGTAAGTGAGAGTTGAAATCATAGAAACTGGAATCTTAGACTTGAGATGATAAAGTAGAAAATTGTCCCTTGCTCAACAAAAGCTTACAATATGGGATCCACCACAAATACATAATGTCTTATAGTCATGTAACATATTTGTCCCAAGTCCTATTACATGACCCGGCACATAATATATTAATCCATACATTTATGTTTTTTGTTTCAATTTAATTATTAAGAACGACTTCCAACAAGAACAAACCATGCGGATGCATTGGTGCACCGAATCTTGTCTGAATATTTTATTTTCAAAAGATTGTATTCATTTTCTGCATTATCCACAGTAGTGGACGCACCTTCTAATTTATCCTTAGACGAATCTTCAAAACCACCTAATATACTTGATTGATTGAGCTCTAATTAAGGATAGCTATAAAAGCACTTTATAAGTCAGCTCATAGTAGGGTTGAAAAAAATAAAAATTATTCATTTACAATATCTGTACGTATGCGTATATTACAAGACACAAATTATATGTGCGAGTGACTCAAGTTATACACAAGAGACATATTATGATGACTCTACAGAAACTTTAATTTATCGGATTCTTTGACTAGAAAATGGATATGAGTCATAAACACGATAATTTTGAAGTTTCGTTGGCTAATCTCTCTTTTTATTCCAACTTGAAGCAATCTAATTGGTTGGACGGCAAAAAGAATAATTTGAAGGACGACAATACCTGCCGATTCAGCCCAAAAAAGATACGATACAGAACACAGAACCACTTACACTTTAGAATATTCTAAATACAACATACTATGATTACTATAAATACCTAGGACCTAGCTAGGTCCAGTGTCCCTTCCAAAACATCGAGGTTGATTTCTGAAACACTAAGTTTGATCAAAATATTCAGATCATCATGCAGAAGCTTACTATAGTATGCGTTTTGTTGGTTCTCTTACTTCTAAGTGCTGGAAGCGAAGGAAGGTCCCTGAGTCCAACAATGGCAAGTCTGAGAGTGATGATGCGAGAACGATTGAGTAAGCTACCGGCTCAGCCGAAAGAAGACGATCGTAGAGTTCGAGAGAAGAAAGTTTTGAGTCCAAGTGGACCAGATTCTCATCATAATTAGCCGATAAAAACTTAGTTTTGTTTTAAAGGAAAACTACATTTCACTGTTTTACTATTGGATCAATAATTTCTAGTTACCACCTTTTTAGAATAAGTTTTTGAATAATGTGGAGCAGCTGCATCTCACTGCTTGTTAATGCAGAACTGCTGCTATGTATATCTTATGGGGTCACATTTAGATTTTGCTGTGGTCATATCTGTCTGTGTTTGTTCACATTGTTGCTGGTTCAATAATTTAAAAATCTTCATGTTCGAATGAAAGCCTCCATTTTTATTTCCTTTGCTTTCTTTACTTTTTTGCGGCAACGTCTTGTTTGATACAAAGTGTCTGAAAACTGTCAACTCAACAAAAAATGCATATATACCTGGAATTTATTTTATGGCCAGTTTGGACATAAGCTGTGTCTTTAATACCGGTACTTTGATAAAGCTCCGATTTAGTGCTTTCACATAGTTCAATGAATGAACCCAAAAATAATACCCAGTCTTTATTCTTTAGAAGTGTCATTATGCAATTTGGGTCATTTTATGAGTATTTAAAGTTCAAGTTTGTTGGAGAGCAGTGCACGCTAAAGATTCAGCTATATATCGGTATTCTCTATTCTTGTTTCCTGCAAATATACAGTGGCTTGAACGAACGTATCGTTTCACTTTCACGCTTGCTTGTATCGTTAATGCTCTCTTTCGCGCGCGCGTATGATAACAATACAGTTAAGTGATTAGTATGCCACACAAGATTGGAATTAATGAGATGGTATATATCCACTTTACGCAATATAACAGTAATAGGTGAGAAGTATGTGTATCTTGGAGTCCACATTACATGCTTAGAGTTAGGTGTTTATTAGGTGCTTATACCTCTAATTAGAGGTATAAGCATTTTTTTTTAAAAAAAAAAAAAAAAAAATCTTATATATTTTATTTATTTAGATTTAAATTATATACTGCTTTCTATTATTTTTTTTTTCACCCAAGATCTCTAATTAATTAATTTTTATAATACCGGTGTTATTACGTACAAATGTAGAACTAGAAATTAATTAATTTGAGATATTTAGTGTAAAAAAATCCCAAAAAGCAAGATATAATTTAAATCTAAATAAATACAATATATGAAAAAAAAATTAAAAAATATGTCTATCCCTCTAATTAGAGGCATAAGCACCTAACTCTAAGAATGTAATATGGACTCGTGTATCTCGTACTTATGGTGAATAATTTTGACAACAATTCTGTTGGTGGCAATGGTTCTTAAATTTGAAGCATAAATGAAGAGGAGATGAGTCACATTTTCATTAAACTTAAATTTGCCTCCACTTATTCTGAGTTTCGGGTGCAAATTGAGTTTATGACAAATTTCCTTTAGAATATATTTTCATGTAAATGCCGCACAGTAATTCTAAATATTCTGCCATTGGCGGCATTTACAAGGAAAAAACACTACTTGTTCAATTCCTCAGTTCCAAAAAACGCTACACTTTTCCCTCACTTCTTATTTTTCTTTGTTGGTTTCAAATTTGAGAATTTCCATATAATCTTCATTTATATGCTTCAAGAAAAAAGGCCCATCAATAAGTTAAAGCTACTTAATAAATCCAACAAGTTGTGTTGAGATCAAGGTTGTTAAAATCGGACCGGTTAGTGAACCGTCGTCTTGCAGGTTAAAGGTTAGTGGGTTAGACCGAGTCAAACCGGAGCTGAATCGGGTTAAACCGGTTAGAAAGTGAAAATTTTAGGTTATTAATATGAAATTATATTTTTTTTAAAAAATATTCGTTGCCACCCTCTACCCTCTGGTCAAAAATAGTGTCCACCACACTTAAATATCCATTGAATAATGAGTTCATGTTGTCTACTCTCTCGATAAAAACATGTCTCACACTAATCACTACACTTAAATAACCATTGAACAATGAGTTAAAAATAAGTTGAATACCCTCTGGTCAAAAACACGTACACTTAAATGGATATAATGAGTTAAAGAATATTGGGTTAGTCATTTTGAATTCATCTGACAAAGTTTCTTTGTGTCTCTCTCTCTCATGTTCAACAAAGCATTTCTCTTCTTCTTCTTCACCAAAATGACTTCGACCTCTGACGATCGAGCTTATTCACCGAAATATTTCTCTTCGGCTTTTCAGAATTTCAATGGTTCTTGTGTTCAATCGGTTGCGTGTCTGGTATATGCTCGGTGTCTCTAGATCTAACTAGATCTGTTCACATCAGAAGTTTCACACCGGATCTGTTCATAGACACCAGATCTATTCACACAGCCTATGCACCAGATCTGTTTCTCTCTATCTCTCTTTTTCCCTTTTTGTAAAGTCTTCAATCGACGTTTTTGGAGGAAGAAGAAGACGAAGAAGACCGACCCTAGTTTCTATGATATACTTGGACTAGGATCACGGCCGGTTCGCCGGTTTCCGTCCGAACCGGCGGTCCAATCCGGTTTAATTACCATGGTTGAGATAGCAAGTGGTCTCAACCTTGAAAAGAGAAAAAAATACGAAGTTCAAATTCTAGAAATGCACTTATTGGAAGAAGTGAAAACATTTTCCGCTCTAAACCTTGAAAGGGGAGACCTTTATCAATTTTTTTTTTAAAGAAAAAACTACTTAATATATCTTCTTCCTCTTCATTTTCTTTGTCTTATTTTGGTTTTTTCCCCCTTAAATTTAAAAAGTATTCTTACTTAAATATATTTTTTCACAATATATTCTTAGAACTCTTAGCTTCATCTATATGTATCTTTATATATATATATATATATATATATATATATATATATTTCATTATATCTACATTATAATCAACCAAAAAGAAGTATTACATCTCTAGTAACATTCTTGGTCTTATAGCAATGCAATAAAACTTCCCTTTTATCTTATAAGGTACTTTTCATTAACTTTTCTCCCTTCATACCATCCACTTGAATTCTATGAATAACATCTCTTCAATTCCACCATCTTGTTATATAATTGATCCCAAATATCTAAAATTTGTCACTTGTGGAATGACATGCACTCCCAATCTAACGATTATTTTAATATTACAATATTGCAATTTTTTTTTTGAACTGTAAAATTAAAAATATTTTTAATATATATTTTTAAAATACAAACACTGCAATAGTGACAACAATTTTTTATTGACGGTTATTTTAGTGGAGATGGATCTTAGTGGCATTTTAAATTGCAGTGAATGCATGAAAAAAAAATAAAAAAAGGAGAAATATTATTAGGCCCCAAGAAAGGGATTTTAAAAAAAAAAAAAATTCTTAATAACAAGTGAATAGCATAAATCTTTTCTCATTTACTGCACTAGTACCTTTCATTTGGGTGATTAATTATGACCTTCTCAATTGCTATCAGACTTTTAGGTAATTAAATCCTTTTCTCAGGACATTATAGTAATTCCCGCAAAAATGCCGCTTCTTCACTTTTCTGTTTCTAGTGTAGTCACTAGCTGCGTCTCTATCTAATTATTTGATTAGTTTAAAAATTGATAGTTATTTGACTCACTTGACGTGAGAGAACGTAATAATGTCATAAAATTAATCATTAACGTGTGGCAAATCCTTGCTAGGAACTATACATATTGAGGTTTTATCTCACGCGGCGGCAAAGAAAAGTGATGACATTGCATTATCCTAAAATTAAGCCAAACTGCCATTACCGTCATTAAAACATGTACTCTGCTAGTCCTATTTATAAATCAGAAATAGAAGAAATTTTTTGGTCCTATTTATAACTCACATAATTAATTTTTTCATATGAATGAAAAATTTTACCCTTCATTTATGATTGTGTACTTTGTTTGGTATAATGTATATTAAATGGAAGTAAAGTTGAAAAATTATTGAATTTTAAGTTAAAGTTAACAAGGTTTAAGGTTTTTCTTAGTTCCGATGAAGCATGTTGTCAGTGACATATAAATAAGATCAAAGAGTATTTGTTTTCCAAGTATACTTATCAGTGTGTATTTTTCTATCCTTATCCATTTCAATCATGTAACTTGTAATCATTACGTACTCAATGTCAAAAGAAAATGTGTCTAAATGATATTCGAAGATTAGGCTGTATGATTTGTCATACATCCTTAGCCTCCTGGAAGATTCAAAGGTTAAGAGATAGTGGAAAGCATCTATACCGCAATAAATATGCAAGTTTTCCATTTGGAAAACCACAATAATATCCAATTGACTATATATGGTGATGTTCGTTGTTCACTGCTTCACCAAACTCGTGGCTGACTAGCTTTATCAAAACCTATGGTCATGGTGCACTAATAATTGCTTGCCAAAGTATATATAAAAAAGGCGAGGTATATATCTTGGCGAGGGAGGTTAAAGACAATGTCAATCAAACCCAAATTTAACGTTCCAAGAGCTCCACATCATAAGAAATCAAAATTAAAATCTCTTATATTTTAGTTGGAAAATAACTTATTTTAAAGTGATGTCATCTGGATATAGAATAAAGTATCAACATCGCTAATTTCATTTGTGATGGTTGTCATTTGAAGTCCAAATCACTTTGGCATGAACGTGAGAGGTTCATACTGGCTTTTAAAGTGGAGTAATTGATAATACAGATGGTATATTCATGAACGCAATGTCATTACTCATGTGGGAAATCTTGGGCTTGGTGCATCTCTAATGCGTGCCTTTCTCTTATGCTCTCTATAAAGCTCCAACCTCTTAGATGTTTTTCCTTTGTTTTCTTTTAATTATTATATTCTAGATAAAATGATTGACATTTTATATTTTATCAATATGAAATGATGCAGTTTTAAATTTTTCTTACAATATAAAAAATAAATCAAAACTGCACATTTTAGAGCATTATCTCTTTTAAAAATAAAAATAAAAATAAAATTGTATCATTTTAATTTATGCCCAAGATATCAAAATGACACTTATTTTATGTAGAACATATTGATCAAAAGAAAGAAAGAAAAACACACACACACACACATTTGAAAGGTTACGTTGGTGCATTACAAAAAACATAATATATCGAGGCGCAATTGAGATAAGCATATGTGAATCATCCCCTTCATCATTCTAAACAACCACCATGAATAAGAACAACAAATCAACAGTCCATAAATATTGAAAATACATACTCCTATGAAAAATTGTTAATGTTCCTTTCCAACCCAGAAATCGAACTCAACTCCACACAAAAAAATCTAATCGAACTCCAAATGCACAACTCCGGCCAAAATCGTAACCCATAAGAACTTCTAAAACCTGGACCAGACCAGCCGAATAAGACTAGAAACCGGCAAACTGGTCAGTAAACCAGGCATTCATTCTAATATACTTTTATTGGTCGTACGGCATACTCCAGCTAATTAGATAGTACCAAACGAGGAATTAATTTTTCTCGTATTTCTGGGTGCACTCAAATCCAAGAGAGATGCTAATATTCCTGAACAATTCTTGGTACTATTTATTCCAAAAATAGCCAACATTGTAAAATTTCACTCTTTTGCTGCCCTTAGGAATCAATTGGTTATTCCTCACTACAGTAACCTGATATACTAGGCTGAGCTTTATGGATAACTATCATTTGACATGCATCACCTTATATCATATATTAGTAATATTGAACTATTAAACAATAATCTTCATACTAAAAAGAAGATAAAACTTGGCAAATGTGATTGGCATAGTGCGTAAGAATATAGCTCATACTCCACTAGGATATGGTTTTTGAATTTTTTTATTTTTTTTTTTTTTTTTAATATAACAGCTTTGTTGGTGGATAATCTACAAATATATTTGTAGGTATTACTTGAACCCTCGCTCATGCACTACCTTGACCATAGGACCTAATTCATCAAAATTTTTGTGGTTAAAAATAAAAGGGCCAAAACAAACCTTTAGTCCTCTTAGTTTGATTCCTTATTTTTTATAAAATAACCCTAGCAGCAACGTTAATCTGAAATGATGATTTCTTTCTCTTTTTTTCCTTTTTCTTTCTTTCCTTTTTTGAGTTAAAAGGGGAGGGCACTAATAGCATGAGGTTATAAATGGGATCAAACCCGCAGCCATACCTCTAAGTTACAAGGTCATTAGCCAAATGATGATTTTTGTTCCAATCATTATTATTTTTAAAAATTAAACTTAATTAATATGCTATCTTTTGGAACGCTGGCATTTTTTGTTAACCATGTTAAGATTAGAGGACGGAAAAGACACTTTACAATTAAGAAACCAAAATGAAATCAAATGTGAAGTTAAACTACTTTTGCCAAAATAAAAGTAGATAAATATGTTACCAAATAAAAGTAGATAAATACGTCAAATGTTACGTTAAAAGGCTTTTTAACCCTGCCAATGGAATATAGATGATGACTGTGTAGAGAAGCTCTAGAATTTACCTGATCCGTAGTGGATGAGTAATGCCCACATCATACACACTATCGTTGGTTTGAACACTGTCCCTCTTGCAATTTGGAGCCAAATAACTTGATTGTCGACGGGGATAAATACCAATAAGTTAATATAATATTACCTGCAGATTCATCACCTCAAAATTAGATACACTCAAACCCACTAATTAAGCTCTGAAGATTCTAAGTTATAAATAACCATACTTAGCTCGAGTATCAGACTTAAATATCCAAGTTCAAAAACACTAATGCTTATACTTTGATCATCAGACTGATGAGGCCCTTGTTGTGCATTTTGTTGGTCTTGGTTCTTATTGCAGGAAGTGAGACTCGGCCTCTGAAGGATCAAATAGCGATGAGAGTAATGCTTCAAGACTTGAATCCGCAACAACCCTTACCACCGGCTGATAATAATAGCGGACAACGTGACAAGCAGAGAGTGAGTCCAGGAGGTCCTGATGGTCACCACCATGATATAAAATCTTAGCCTTATTAGCATTGCGTTGCAGAGAAATTTCTCAGTTCTATGTTTTGGTTATCATAATCAATACTCTATCTGGTCCTAATTATAGGAACACTTTTGTAGTGCAATTTGCACTACAAAAGCGTTCCTATAATTAGGACCAAAGATTGTAATAAACATATTTATATGTAGTCCTTTTGATCCTTAATATATATAAGGTCCACTTAGTGTAGCCAAAAAACTATCTACTTGGTGGATCTTATATTAAAGATAGGAGATAGGAGTATAAAGGATATTACAGATGATGATGCTAGATATCGTTCGTTGACATGTTCACTTACTAAATTTCCATTTGCATCTTTAATTTGAATCATCTAAGCGGCAAAAAATTGTGCCTCTGAAACTTCTCATATCTGCATTTGTAATTTCAGATCTTGTGAGGATTAATTATATCTTTTTTATTTTCCTTTCTCAATCTTACTATTTCATGGGACCTAGTTATGAGTGTCTTCATTGGGACCTCAATGTAATTCCCCCTATAATGAAGAATCAAATAATTATATATAAAATACATATTAAAACATATATACATTTTTTTCTATAATAAATATTTAAGAAGTTTCCTTATTTATATAATATTAAAAATAATGCACTTCATCTCTGCATATCAATAGACCCACTATTTAGTTAACATTGTATACATACATACATACACACACACACACATATATACATTTTAAAAATGACGTACGTTTTCACCTTCAGAAGATTCTGTAAAAACACTAAACGACGCACCTAATTTTCCCTCACTAATCTCTGACAAAAGGCAAGCCAAATTTTCACTCTAATGATAAATTTTAGGGGGAATCACTATGAGGTCCCAAGAAAAGAACTTAATTCAAAAGGTCCAAATGTAACTAAGGAGCATGTAATAATAAGTTCTAATGTAGAAAATAACAACATCTCACTAATCATTAAGACTTTTTGGTAATGAAGTCCCTTTTCTAGGATGTCATCCTCACAAGAGAAATATTGTACTCAATTTTGATGAATTGCTAAAAAGGAAAAATTATATTTTTTCAAATTAGACTCGAGAAAATTGGGAAAACTCCCCCTTGAAAACTTTATTACTGAGGATGACCTAATAAATTTTATATACATAGATTATCGGTACTTTGCAAATTTTGCACGCACAAAGTTATGGTCCTTCTTTCCAGTAAAAATCTCAACGGGGAGCTTTTTTCCCCAATTTTCCCTGAATTTTAATTAATTTAAAATTGAATAATTAAGTGCACGAAGGATTTATTTCCCAGTAAATCCCTTTGTTTTTATATTTAAATTGTGTTTCCTTATTTCTTTTTTATGTTGCATATGAATCGTGCTCAAAGACCCAACATGAATAACTCTCTCCTAAAAACATTTTTCTTCACTTTCACATGAACGCAAATTCAAAACCATATACCTAAATTATCCGGATTACTTTTATTAGAAACAATACAGGTTAATCTTGGTTCTATAATTAATCTAATTTCAAAAGATAACTAATATTTTTACAAGGGTTAAGGTGCAAAATTCCCATACACTTTTCCTAACGAGCGTCAAATACAATAAACTTTATTTGGGTGCAAAAATGTCCATAAACTTTTTGAAAAGGGGACTAAAATGTATCGAAATAAAGGGCGAAAATGTCCCCTTTTCAAAAAGCTTATGGGTATTTTTACACCCAAATAAAGTTTATGATATTTGACGCTCTTTAGGAAAAGTTCATGCACAATTTTTTTTTTGATACACATAGTAGGGGAGGGGGCGGGTTCAACCCCGGGACATGCGGGAGGGGAGCCAAGCTCCCATGCCACTGTGCTACTAAGGCGCTGGCAGTTCATGCACAATTTTGGTCCTTAACCCTTTTTATAATTTTTCAAAAGATACCTTTGTGATCCCTTACATTATGAACCCAGCTCTAAGATTCACGGATCAGCTTCATATCCTACCATATCTTTTTATAAATAATATAACCTAACTATTGGGATTTTTTTTTGATAAAAAATCCCAATAGTTAGATTATATATATATATATATATATATATATATATATAGCCTAACTGTTTTTATATTACTCCACTCTATAATACAGTAAGGGCATGATATGAATGGAAATCGATTTTTAAGTAATTTTAGGTTATGTTTAATATATTAATTTTTACCCTATTTATTAAAACAGAATATAATAGAATGAAAATAGGGATTAGACTGAAAAAGTTATTTTCAATGAGGTTGAGCCTTTGCATAATGATAAAGTTGATGCAATGTAACCTCAAAGTCATAGGTTCAAATTATAAAGACAGCCTTTCCACGTACTAGAGGTAAAGTAGGCTACGCTCATCTATCTCTCCATATATCCTACCAAGTAGGAACCTTTGAAGTGCCTTTTATGCCAACAAATAAAATAAAATAAAAATCATAAGAAAAAATTAATTATGTTTTTATAAAAGAAAGAAATAAGGAAATTGTAAAGTCCCATATCGGTTGAGGAGGACAACGAAAGACACCATATAAGGGTCTGGGCGTCTCCGCTCTCAAAGCATTTTAAACTGGAAAAATCCCATTGAAGGAAATTTAAAAATAGCAAAACACAATAAGATGCTTTCAATTTCAATATTCCTATGAGATGCTTTATTCCCAAAAAATGGGATATTGGAAATTCAAGCAAAAAGACACAAATGCCCTCAAATATATATTATTTTAAAAATAATAACCCTACCTACAACATGCAAAAAGACACAAATGCCCTCAAATTTATATTATTTTAAAAATAATTACCCTACGTATAACATGTGGCCTTGCTAGCCGCCCACCGCAATGGGCGGGGAATTTTAACCCCCACCACTTGTTTTCCAAAAGAACCAATGATTTTCAATATATATTAGGCAAACACATATATGCAAGTTAACAATTTATCTTTGACTCCAGCTCATCCGCAAGTTTTATTAAAGAATTCACTACATTTTATTAGGTTTTAACAACTTTCATTTACCCAGTAGAAAATTCACATTATCAGATCATTCACAAGTTTCGTTAAGAAATTCACTATATTTCATTATGTATCAACAACTTTCATTTACCAAGTAAAAAAATTTCACGATCATGTCATTCACAAGTTTTGTCAAGAAATTCAACTCATTTAATTAGGTTTTTACAACTTTTGTTTATCCAATAAAAAAATTCCCAGGTCATTCTCAAGCTTGGTTAAGGGAATTCACCACATTTCATTAGGTTTTAACAACTTTTGTTTACCATGTAAAAAATTTGTATTGTAAGCTCACTCATTTGTTAAGGAATTCATCACATTTCACAAGGTTTTAACAACTTTTATTTACCATGCAATAAAAAATCCACACATTCATCAGTTCCTCACAAGTTTTGTTAGAAGTTAATGAAATATGGTGAATTCCTTAACAAAACTTATGAATGAGCTTGAATCTAAGATAAAGTGTTAACTTATATATATTTGTTTGCAAAAGAATTGTTCCCACTAGTGCTAGAACTCTGGTGGCCACACGACTGGGTGCTGGAACCCCAGTGCCGACAAGGCTATGTCACCAACGGCTGGCCGAATGCTGATGGGGTTATTCTTTTTTAAATAATAAATATTTGAAGGTATTTGTGTCTTTTCACTTGAATTTCCAATATCTCGTTTTAGGAATTGTAAAGTTCCTTCAATAGGATTTTCCCTTTTAAAATTGTGAGAGGAAATGACCCCTCAAAGTGGATAATATCGAAAATAAAACGCTAGGATGTTATGGGATGAGAAGCCCGAAAGCTGTGGAGTGTGGTTTGACTATATTCATTTGCGCGCTGTGAAAAAATATCCATTTTCCATTAATAAAATTGTCAATATGTTTTGTGCAATCTTATCTATAATATGATAATTTCAAGATTCCAAAAGCTCATTTTTCTGACTCTCATACGTTTAATTTCAAGCTAACAAACCAACATGCTGTACAAGGCAAGAAAAAATTCAAACAAAATAAAATTATCGTGACAATTTCTTCTTTCAGCAGCATGATCTTTAAAAACGGGGTTTACATTTAAAAAGGAAAATGTACACACATCACTTCATGGATTCCACACTCATATACCACCATTATTATAGGCTATAAATCATTTAGCATTTAAACAATTCATAAATTATACTTGTCTTTCATATTTAACCAGTCTCCGTGTTATTGTACCACTGTCTTCAATGATTTATTAGGGCACCTATATATGTGTATATGTACATACATATATGTATGTGTGTGTGTAAATATAAATATGAATATGTGTGTGTGTGTCAGTGGCGGACCCAGGAAGTTTACTGACAGAAAGAGAAAATAAAAAATGCTACATCATAAATAAAAATACTTGAAATACAATACAAACCTAATATACAAAAAAAATTAGAAGAAATCTATTACAGAAATTAAGATTACTTCACTTGACTCTTACTCTACGTGTTTTCATATTATTAAACTTCTCTATAATTGAATTCATTCTAAAACTCAAAACAATTCTTTTTTCAATGTATGTAATCAAAGAACCATCAAGAAATTGCTTTTCATGACAAAGAGCATGAATTATTGTATGACCAATATGATTTTTAAAATATTATTGATAACAAGTAAACCTTTAAAATTAACTATTAGTCATCATCTATATTCTCATAGCTATCTTTTAACAAAGGGAAAAACACTTCTCATGTTGTAGGAGAAGTGTTTTTTCATGTCACACACACATAAAATGGTGGGATCCACATATATATATATATATAATGCTAATTATATATATATGTGGGTCCCACTATATCATGTGTGTGTAGGAATCTTTTTCTTCTCATGCAACATGAGAAGTTTGAATCCCTTTAACAAAATTCAAAACTTGCTCAAAATCCTAAATCTAAAATTTTCTCTAATCAATATAAAAGTAGTATCATTAGAAAAATAAAATCATGTATAATAAATTTTATGAAGGAAATTTAATGAAAAGAAGTGATTTGTAGTACTTTATTGATTCTCAAAATTTGTAATAAGCTCTTGCAAAAAAAATGGTGGACAAGCAGCGAGTGAGAGGAAGATGATGAAGGCAATTTCGGTGGGGTTGGGGATATATTAAATGTCATCAATTGATGTGCATATCAAATTACATCAAAACAAAAAAGGAAATTATATATAACAACGGAAGGCGATTTTTGAAAAGATCAGTGCATATCAAATCACGTCATAAAACAAAATAAATAAATAAATAAAAATATACATTCAGTATATCCCCCAAGCCTATAATCATATCAAATTACATCATTTAAAAAAATTTATAAAAAAAAAAAAAAATTTGGGGGGGGGGGGGGGGGGGGACCTAGCACCCCGTGTCCGCCAGTGGTATATATGTATGTATGTAAGCTATTGCGTAACCTTCAGCTCTTAACATGATCAATAATTAAATAATTTGCAATAGCTACGTATAATATATTAATTACTTTATTGAAAGTTAGACATATATTAGTGGTTTTTTTTTTGGTGGGGGGGGGATTTGGATAAAGAGATTGATCCACTTAATTATTGGAATGCACGATTGAATTTGCCGGCCAGCCGCCGCATGCACTTGAATATGTATGTCTCTTTCCTATAAAATCTAAATGTAATGCGAATTATTTAATAATTTCATATGAGATGTATCTTTACAGGGTATTCTTTAATTAAACTTCCATATACTCTTGTACGGAGGATGAATTCTAGGATATATATATATATATATATCATGTACTAGCTTCTTATTGCATCCTAAGGAAAAAATACGTAATAAATAAGTGATCAAATAACCGAACAGGATAATTTGAGTAGGATCTTGAATCGATGATAGAACTTGCTAACAATTTGGTTTGGCCTAGAAAACCATTTTTTATGGTTGAACTGAGTAGGACTAGAATTGAACCGTCATCCAGCTAGAACTCGGATTTAGATTAAGAACCAGAATGATTTTTAGAAAACCGGTTGGTTTTTTTGCCAATTTAAAAAAAAATAAAAATAAAGAACCTATAAAAATGGAAGGCAAAAAAAAAAAAAAAATGACTCTCCTAAAAAGTCTAATCTATTTTCAGACTATTTGCAGTCATATAATGTTATTTCATTAAAATTTTGGTATAGTGTGGTGTTATTATATTGACAATTAGATTTATTATAGATTTATTTCTTATACATGCATGCATGCATCCACACACACACTTGTGTGTGTGTGTATTATATAAACATTTGTGTACACACACACATATACCCCCCCCCCCCCAACGCACACTCATATACATATATAGATATAGATATATGTGTATACATATATATATGTGTGTGTGTATACACATACAATATAATGGTTATAAAAATGTATTTATTTGATGTTTGGAAAATTCCTTAAATTTTAAAATGAATTATATATGTTATTATTCTCTTGTCATAATCATATTATTTGAGACTTGGCTTCTCTCTATTGTACCACTATTATTTTTTTCAAGTATTTAGATTAAATTTATTACTACAGAATACAAATTATTAATGTGTAATTTAAAAAAACTATTAAATGTAAACCATCAAATTCAATCCAACATTATATTTCTGCAGCTATTGTAGGAAGAATTTGTTTCCTACGACATATATGAGTCAAATTGGGGTAACTCATAACATTAAAATATCTTTTTTTTTTTTCGTTGATTAGATTCTTAACATTGATGAGCAAACGATGTGTTACACGATGATAAGTAGATATTTTATAATTAAATAAGTATAGATTTCGGGATATATTGATTGATTTTACTAATATCTTATGCTTATTTAATTATCTTTTATATACGTATCTATCTTTTAATTAAATATAGGATAAAAGAATATTATAACAGAAAATCTATTGATATCCTATTTTATTGTCCAGGAGATATTATGTGATCTAGCAGAAGGAAACAATATATAAATATATATCTTTTGAATTGATAGCGTGGGTCCTACAGCAATTAATTGATATCGTGACTTGCAGCAAGGGTCTATTAGAAGGATATTGATCAATCAGATTTTCTTGATTATTAGAAGATTAAAGGAACTAATAAATAAAAACAAGAAAATGATAAAATCGCATGGGTACAGATATACCAAGATAGCAATTGGATTTGGAATAAAAGATATACACAAAAGTCCAAGATTGCACACGGCCCAAGGAGTAAAAGACCTAAGCTTTACTATAAAGCTGGACGCACACCACGCATCAGGGGATCATCACAATTCAGCGCAAAAAGAATCACAGAGAAGCAAGAACGACGCAGAGCAGACGCGCACGAAGGAGCATCATCGGAATTCAAGAAGGAGAATTGGGGGAGGCACACGGATCAGCAAAGACGCAAGAAATTAGGAGTGTGTGTGCCGCAAGAACGAGTTTGATTTTCATCTTTTTTTATTATTTTGTTAATCTAGCCATGCTCGGCTAGTTTTCTTTTGTAGTTAGGGCGAGGATGAACCCTATGTGAATTTAAAATATTTAGTTGGATTCTTTATTGATATTTATTTTTCTTGATTGAATGAATTATCTGTGCTTAAAGCTTTCTTGAAGATTGATCACCTTTTAAATTGTTCATAGGTTAATGTATGACAATAGAGATGTTGGTGCATTTAACTAGATCCGTTAATTCATCGTAGAGTTGCATGACCTAGACATAGGCTTACGATTTTATGCGATCTCATAATTTCGGTTTAAAAATATAATCTTTCTAATCAATACTAAGACATTAGGTTGATTTTAAAGATAACTTGACTAAGGTAGCATCAAGACATTGGGACTTAGTCTAACTTTAGAGAATTGATCGTCAATTATGAGAATAATAATCAATTAGAGATTCAATTCAAATTATTAGAGGAACATAGGGGGATTCTCATCCCTAGCTGCATATTTCTTAATTGAAGGTCTTAATTTTGGATTACTCATATTTTCTCTCAGTTGTTCTTGAGATTCATATTTTGGATTTTTTATTTAATTCTTTAAATTCTATTTGGTTACAACTCACCCCATATTACTCATTCATCCAACTAAAGCGAAAATAGCAAATTAGTGATTGGAGTACTATTCCTCGTGGGACGATATTTTTCTCACTACTTTATTACTTATAACGACCGGTGCACTTGCCGAAGTCGCTATCACACGACAAAAGTTTATCTTGGAGCATTATCTTTTGTAGCACGGTAATGTTTGGTTAATTAAGTAACGAAGATTAGTGGAAACCACATTAGCTCATCAAATTAATCAAAAGTCAAACCATAAAAATTGAGACACATGCATGCCCGATATAAAGTTGATTTTTTTTTTTTTTCCCCTTTTTCTTCAATTTAATTTCACGAGCTTATCAGCAAGAGCAATTACTGTGTCCAAAACGACTCGCGTGTAAAGACACAATGGATGAATAGATAGGTGGTTTAGACGGCGACGACTGACGTTTTATCAAAAATAAATAAAGGTATAGACGACAATGCAATTTTTTGCTTTCAGTGAAATCTGTGGGGCTTGAATCTCAAATCCTTAGAAAAGGCCAAAAGCTTTTGGGGGAATAAGACATTGTTATTTTCTTTTTATTTTTTTCTTTTTCAGTTGATGAAGAAGACGATAAGCATTGTATTTATCTTTCTCTAAAAGATGTTAAAGCAAAACTTTTACATCTAATAGTGGACAACGCTTTTGTTCAATTTCCTAACATATATTCTAATATTAGTTTATATATATTATGTTATAAGATAGTGCTCCCAGATAAAACTTTATCAATATGAAGAGATTTGTTAAACTTTATACAATTTTGTAAACTGAAAAGATTTATTCACGTCAAAATTCAAATATTTTCAGTGGGTGAGTTCAGAAAATCTTATTTAAAGTCTCATCCACGAGTGCGTACGTGTTTCCTTATCAAATTTAATCATTTCATATTTTAACAAGAGAAAATGAGAATGACAGATCCCACTAGATGATTAATTATAATTATAGATCTCTAATCTTTGAAATTTCATGGAATGACTACCATCTCTACCTACTATTAGCCCTTATCTTTAATATAAGATCCACTTACAATTTGAATTGTAAAGTGGATATTATATTAAGGACTAGATGTAATATTAAATAAAGATAAAATGTATATAGGAAATGGAATAATATTAATTGTGAATTCCGAATAACTTAATTATATATATATATATATATATATATATATATTGTTCTGGTGTAGAACACAGATGTCCAGCCTTGGGTTGGTGCTTTGATCTTGGATCGATGGACTTTGTCAGAATATCTATGGAGGAGATATCCATGAGAGCGTGGGATCACTGTGCACAAACTAGACTCTCGTCAAAGGGGGTGGTGTGTGTGCACGAGATGTGATATGTAAATAGCTTAGAGTTTAGAACGTGTGCACCTTAGGATTTGACCTTTATATTTATAGAGTTTACTTTAGGTTGAATATCTTGGGCCTTTTAATCCGAGATCCTAGTATCGTAACTATCAGATATAGATTTAGATATACCTGGATTGTTGCTGCGATAGGATCTCCCTATATTATAGGTGGATCTTGATATACGATATATTCCTCGTTGGGCCGTCCTGGTATTGGGCCTAACACACATCCGTAACATATATATATATATATATATATATATATATATATATATATATATATATATATATAACATCAAATACCCCACTTGAAAATCAAGCTGCGTCTCATGTTCTAAGTTTTGAAGGGGCCAAAACTTCTTTTATATTGACTGTTGAAAATCGCATAACATTAGTTGTGAATTCCATGTGTGACATACTCGTAAAAACCAGATAACCTACTAAAAAATGGAGTTGCCTCCTAATTTCTAAGTTTTCGGAGAGGCCTAAGCCTTTTTTGTTTCTGTTTTTTTAATCTTTTTAGAATAGTTTTGTAAAATCATTTTTTAAAACAAGTTTTGAAAAATCTGTTTGGATAATTGTTCTAAACATTTCAAAATAAAAAAAAAACATAAAAACTTATTTGGAACAATTGTTATTAAGATCAATGTAGAGAAGTGAGAGACAAAATGAAGAGTGCAGCGACACGGGTGGAGAGTCGGAAGAGTAAGTGACAACGTAGACAAGCACGAAAGACAAAGTGAGAAATGTGACCGTGATCGGAGAAATAGGAAAATCAACCAAAAAAAAAAATATTAAAAATAGAAAACAATAATATAAAATTTCTTTTGAAATTTTTTCTAAGAAACATATGTTTTTTTTTTTCGTTTTGTAAATCACTTAATTAAAAATTAACAATCAAACAAGTTATTTTGTTTTAAAAAACAAAAACATTGTTTGCCAAAAAAAGACAACTGCTCTTAGTTTTCTTTTAATCCTAAATATTGACTATTGCAATTGCATAACATCAATTTTAAATTGGCCCCCATTGAAAATTGTATTGGTGATTATATCAAAAATAAATAAATAAATAAATAAATTGTATTGGAGAGAATGACCAAATCATAGTACCAGCACTCTATGAGTAAAAATTTTGTGGAGTACGAGTACTTTCTATATATAAACATTTCTTGGGTCCTTCTCATCAATAAAATTTTCTAATTGGGAACTTTTTCTAAATTTTCCCTTTTAAATTTCTGCTAAGAGTCTAAGGTCTTTTATTTGAATGTCAATAATTTGAGGTCCTTATGTAATAAATAGTATTATAAATCCTTTATTATAATTTTCTCTTTAAAATTAAATAAAATGAAAGTCAATAAAACTTAGATCGCCTAGTCCAATACATGCGCTGTTTCTTGCATTGGAGATAGATAGCTTACTCTGAAACAAATGACATTTAAAAAGTCCTTGCTTCATTTTAAGCCCTTTTTCTTTTTTGTTTTGTTTTGTTTCTTCTGTGAAAGTCATTTTATGCATGTCAAAAATTAAGATGGTTGTGGTTTAAGACCAAATCTCCAAAAGAGTTTTCCAATGGTTTCAAGTTTTTGGGTTGAAGTGATCATTGATAAATATCTTCTCTCTTTTAAGACTATTACCATTTTCATTTTATAAAAACATAATTATTGATCAGTTCCATATTATAAAAATAATTATTTATTAATTAGCTTTGTACATGTTAGGATTAACGGTATAAACTACTTTTCTAACATGATTTACAATTTTGTGATAAGTATGTAAGATAGCCTTTACCTCGACTTGCATAAAAATGATTTTCTAATCTAATTCAAACATGCCCTTAATATAGTTCATTCTCGGCTGAATTTACTTTTTTTCCTTTTTCTTTTTCTTTTTCTTTTTTTTGTATAATGCATTTAGCTTTTTTATTTTTCTGTACAAAGCATTTAGTTATTTATTACTACCTCCTATCCTAAATATAGTATGAAGTTTGTAGTTCAATTTATACTACAAACATTGTCATATATTTATGACAAGATGGAGTATCATTTACCAACACACCTAAGCTCTAGGGGAAGAAGAATGGAGCCCAGTAATGGGCCCGAGGAAGCTATACTCGATAAATAAATAAGAAAAAAAATAAATCCTACAATTTATAATCCTTCTCACCACAACACCATGGCTACTTTTTTAATTTTTAAAAAAAAAATATATATCGTCTACAACACCATAAAAGAAAATACAAACTTTTAGCTTCATGTTGCGCCAAAAGTAACTTTTGTCTTAAGTAACCGGGACACTTTGTGGAGAGAGAATGGCCCATTTATTGCATAAAATCCAACCAGCCCATGTCCCTCCAACAATTTAAAAAAAAAAAAAAAAAAAAAAAAAAAAAAAAAAAAAAAAAAAAAAAAAAAACTACTACTTCACAAACCAGCATTAAACTCGAACTAATACTTGGATGACCATTAACCACGACAGAAAAATGCCAAAACTAAGTGGCTAGAAGCCTAGAATTGGCCTAATGAGATTATGAGAATTTAGCCCAATAATTGGCCATGCCAAACTTAATCAAGAATTGCATCTTTTAACCAAGTGGATCCAATATTTGGGTTCAAACTGGAACTTCCATGACATTAGTTCAATGAGTTATATTTCTGTGTCTCAAGCTCAACATAGAAGAATTATAGCACCCTTATTTTTTGCTAGAATAGAATACTAGCACCTAGGGATGTTCATTTTTGTCTTGTCCCGACCATTTCGTTCCTATCCCAGTCATTTTGGGACCGGATATACCCTTTCCGAAAAAATTTGGGACATGACAAAATTATTATCGGGATGAGACATGATGCGGGACGGGTTTTGTTCGATGATCTCCGGATGAAGATGCAGGATGAAGCAAGGTCAGATGTGGAATGAGAGCCGATTTTGCCTTCACTATTACCCACGATTCGATTCTGTGTTGCCAATCTTTTCTTCTCCAAAGAATTCTTCAACTGTAAATGAAATAAGAACTGAAAAACTCCTATAGTCTGAAATTATTTAAACTTATTATAAACCGCTACTGAAAGAATGAAATGAAAGTGACAGTAAAGTAAGAATTTCTCATATTCTTGTATTTGCTGTTTCTTTTTAAAGGCAGTGAATGAAGAAGGTTGATATGGAGTGTTGGAGGAACAGGTCTAAGGCAACGGGAACGGAATATACAAGATTCTTGGATGAAAGGACTAACACATATAACTGTACAGACATAAGGCACTGGATTAAAAAAAAAAAAAAATAGATGGACCTAATTCTAAACTTGCTCAAACTATAAGGACTTGGAGATTTATTTTCCCCAAAATATATTATCATATGTTGGTTATATCTATAATAGAAAATACTATAAATATTTGTAAAACCCTCACAATCACTCTCATGGTATCACTATCTTCATTCACTCCGCTCTTGTTAATTTTAAGTTCTAATTATTTATTATTCTTTATTATGCTTTCGATCTAAAAATGATAAAAGATGATGATAACATATTTGTATTATATAATTTCAATCATCTAGATTCAACGTCCAACTTAGGGGTGGACATGGGTAGGGTAAGATCCTTCCCTAATGTCCAGTCTAAAGGATGAACGGACTACATTTTACAACATGATGCCCTAAACTACCCAGTAGAAGCCGTAACAATTTCGGGCATGGCAACGCTGGGCTAGGCATGCCGGACTTCCTCAGTGGTAACTCCCTGGCCAATACTATATGTGCAAAAACTCCAAATTTACTTAATAAATACTATAAAAAAAACTTAAAATACATTCCATAATTTCACAGCTTGAGATATTTCAAAATAAATCTATAACTTGAGTCTTCAAATTTTTTGTTTTTTTTTTTTAAAAAAAAACCACCCCTACAGTATGTCTTAACTATTACATGACAAATTATGAAGTAATATGTGTTTGTGTATGAATTTTGATTTATATGAACATGTGCAATTGCGATAAATACTTCAAAGAAACTAAATTTGTTATCCTTGATTGCAATTTTTTAATGCGTTGTATCATTCATCTAAATCAAAAAAACACCACCATTGAAACATCAATGACTTATATGTAAATTACGGTAGATGGATATTAAATAATAATAATAATATAAAAAATTTCATAAAAATGAAATAATATATATATATATTTTCAACGAAATAATACATATAGAATAGTATTTATCTTTTAATAAAACAATATATATTGAATAATATATATTTTAAATAAATTGTATACAATTTTTCAGCGAAAGCCAAATGGGTAGGCAGTACCCTTGCCTGATGCCCGAACCTATCCAATAATTACCCAAGCCCAAAGATGCCCAAATTTTGTTGGGGCTGGGTTGGGCAACTTTTGGCTGGGCTCGGGTGAATATACCGGGCACCTGAGTACCATACTCACCCCTAGATTCTAACTCATACGGTCATACCCATACATTTTAGTTTTTACAAGTACAAAAGGAAGAAAAATATGATGCTCAAGATCCTTAAAAAAAAAAAAAAAAAAAAAAAAAAAAAAAAAAAAAAAAAAAAAAAAAAAAAAAAAAAAAAAAAAAAAAAAGACATCCCGTTTCCATCCCAACAAGAACGGGATCAGACATGAGACAATTTTTCTATTCCCTAACCTTTTGCAGGACAGGACATGAAATAGGCTTATCATAAGCATATCCTGTTCCCGTCCCCCCGTGAACAACCCTAAGTGTACTAGGGGTATTAGAATAGTACAGGACCTAAGGATGAAGATAAAATCAGAATGACTAATTCTACCTCTCATTCATTTAGTATTGAACGGTGTTCTGGTGTAGAATACAGATGTTCAGCCAAGGGCTGGTACTTTGATGTTGGATCGATGGCCTCAGTCTGAATACTTAAGGAGAAGATACTCTAGTATGTGTGCACAGTGTGACAAAATGTAAAGTGGTTATGAGTTAGAACATGTGCACCTTAGTAATTGGCCTCTGTATTTATAGAGGTTACTGTGGGTAGGATATCTCGGCCTTGCGAGATCCTAGGTGCGAGTATCGTGCAGATATCGGCTTTGATTGGATCTCTCTAGGATTTCCCTATATTATAGGTGACATATAATCTTTAGTTGGGCCCTCCCGGCATTGGGCCGTAGTATGGGTCCGTAACAAAAGGTATCCAAATTTTTAACCTTTAGTAAATTTTTATCATTCTTTTTCATCCAAATTTGTAACCTCTAGTCTCCCAGTTAAATTCTGCTAAGGAAAAATCATTCAAATAATGTCCATTATAGAAGACAGAAAAAAACTGAAAAAGAAGAAAGCGCACTGTAACATCTTTATAAATTGCCAAATCTATATATTGACAGTTAGAAACATTACAGAATGAAGTCATTATTTTATACACAGATAGATGACAACAGCATCAAGACAACCATCTAAAAATTAAAAGGATGATCTGTATATGTAATTTCACATATCTCTCTTATCAAGCTGCTTGATTAAAAATACGACAAGTACATAATTTTCAAAGCTTTTGTGACGAAGTGTCATACGACTATATCATGTTGAAAACGTATAAACTTGTCGTATTCTAATCGAAAACCTAATAACAAAGATATGAAGAATCGTCACTAAGTCCCAAGAACAGCCCACAAAAAATTCAAACCCAATGTTTGTCATATATGTCCATTGATCATCCAAACAGGGGAATCCTACTGAAAGACTTTCATGGGGTCATTAGGGTCAATATCAGATATCAATGGAAGATCCACAGGCAAAGCTTCTACACTCAATCCTTCATCTCTGAGCTTCCTGATTACTTCTTGAAAAACCAATTGGTTGCCACTTTGGGAGAGATGCAAACCATCGCTGCATTTCAAGTTTAGGTCAATGGTAATAAGTCTCAAACAAAGATTAGAATACTCCCAAAGTATTTTACCCAAAATACAATTGTAAAGGTGAAACCAGAACCCACCCTCCTAGTGTTTGGGCATGCCTGTTTCCTTGAAATTTTTATTTCAAATTCATAAGATTTGAATTCAAATGGGAAATGACACTTAAATTCCAAAAGATTAGTCTAATGACAGTTAGATACCAAAAAAATTTGTTGAAAGATGAGTTGCAAATATCGATTCAAACAGCTGCAAACATGGAATTTCATATGCAAATCGGGCATTTAAATCTGATAATGATCTGCAACTGAAATTCTCATGTTTACAACAGTCTTAATGGATATTGGCAGTTCATCTTTTAGCAAAATTTGTTGGAACCTAACTGTCATTAAATTGATTCTTTAGAACCAAATCACCATTCCCTCAATTCAAATTCCACTAAAAATTTTACAATCAGCAAATAATCATGAATGACAATTTCAGATGGAGAAATCGATGAAGTTTACTTAAATCATTGACAAGAAGCATTTAAATAGTGCCGGACAAGGAAAAGTTAACTTTGTACATTCTTCAAACAATTATTGGTTTCATCAGCTTAATTTTCAGCCTGCACTTATTTTTATTTTATTTTGAAATAAAAGTGCCTAAATGCATTGTCTATTAAAGGATGGACAAGGATCCCCAGCAATAACAAATAGGATCCAATTAGAATGAGAGAGACATAAGATTGTTGCCACACGTGTGTATCAACCAAAATAAAAAAAATAAAAAAAGTAGGACACACGTGCGTGGGCCCCACTTCATCTCTCTTTGTCTAGTAAATGTCCTTGCAATTAAAAGAAGGGACAGGAAAAGGGAAAGTCAAACTTACACATCAGAACTCACTTTCACCTACATCTAGAGGATGATTTGGTTTCCATGCTCATCTTTTAATCTTTACCATCTATCAATGGTTCAGATTCTATTTTATTCTTAATTTTTTATCTTCCTCATTTAACAGATATAATGTTACATAAAGATAAGTTTCCAACTGTTGATTTTTTGAAAAATGTAGTTTTAACTTAAAAGGCTAAAAAGGGGGAAAAATTGAAATCTATCTCAAGGATGAGCAAATCTGGACGCATCCACAGAAGATTGTTAATTGATAGTCATCTAGACCATTCAAAATCAGCTGAATAATCAAAATTGCTAAAAGATCCATTACTTTTCTGCCCGAAATTGAGAGGACCCTAAGGTTAGGAAGAGTCAGTAAAACAGCCACTCTTTTTTGGCAGCAGTTCCTCTTCTTTTACCAAACCATGCCCAAAAAAAGAGCTCACACACTTAACAAAGTCATTTCAGTGAATCTTAAAGGAGGGGGATAACATTATCCAGATGGGAGTGGGACCACCAGAGTGGACCCCTCCCCTTTTCCATGTCTGTGTCTAAGTCTCCAACTTAATACTTTCAAATTTCTTTAGAATTAGATGATCCAAATCCAGAGCAAAAGCATCAGACAGAGACAACCTCACATCATCACATGTTTATTGGGACTATCATCTAAAACGTTAACTTGATGTTTTATTACCAAAGAATGACCATATGATTAAAAAGAATAATATAATATAATAAGAACCTTAAATATTCTTTTTTCCACTCAGGGCAGTGCTGCATTTTGGTCCAGAGGTCAATGACAGGTACTCCGCATTCTCCAGCAATATCGGTGCATGCTCGGGCATATTGGCCAGCAGCTTCATTTGTCCTCTCTGGAAGGTCCTGCTTATTCTCAACATAGGGAAATCTGCAGCAAAGGATTTTAGAAAATATTCCACCACAAGTAAAGTAACCATCATTTTATATTTACCCCAACATAGAAAAAAGAAATCTGTATCAGTGAGGGAGACTAAAGGGACCAATAAACCATGCCTTAAGCGTGCATCTTCATCAATTGGAGGAGGTGTTATGAGGAGTACGTGAGTATTAGGCCATCGCTTCTGCAATGCAAAAATAAAGCTATCAAAATCATTTCTCATCATCTATATATTGGAAGCTTAAAGTATTGGAGAACCATCCATTGATTTTTATTCTAACTGATTCTACAGAACTAAGATATGGTAGTATTGCGATGAAGTCTCTGAATCATGAGGTTAAGATTTGTTCAAAGCACAAATTAAAACAACAAATAGGTTCCTTTGAGCCTGTCAGATACTGGAAACACAGAGGAATGTTCCATACAAAACATAAAAGCCAGGCTTGTTCTCTTGAGATAAGAGACAAAGTACCTTGAGCATTATCAAAATAACCACCTTAGCTTTGAAATTAACATATCACAATTAAGAATCAGAGATATAATTAGGAATACCTAGAAAAGTTGAGCTAGACTGGAGTCTTTAGCATCAACAGTCATCTGATGTCATATAAGAAAAACGTAAGTGAGAGGATACTACTTAATTGATGCACGCAAGCATCAAGGAGTATTTCAAATCAAGAACTTCACATGTTTTAACTTATCTAATTTTCTTTTTTTTCCACCATTAGTTACGTTTATGGATGAACATAATCCATATTCATGAACTTCACATAAAAACAAAATAACCACTAGATGAGTCAAGATTCGTTGTGCGAATGAGCTCCATACCAAAACAAAAGAAAATAACCCATCTATATTCATGCATTTGAAAAGAAAATGACAAAAGAATATGACAATATGTCGGGCATACAATCCACCTTTACACATATCATCTCTTCTTCTTTTTTTTTTTTTCCTTATCTCTATGTGAATACTTTATATATATTCACAAAAATGAATATAGAGATCCACATTCCTAAAAAGGCTAATAAGCCTCCTCGAAAGGCCACAAGATTATAATAAGAATCAAAATCAATACCTAAGTAGCCATCTGTAGTTCAACCTATGGTCCTCCAAAGAAGAGGGCCTTTACACAAAACAGTTGGTGGGGACTCAAGTGTGCAATATAAAGCATTGGATCACTCTACTTTTCACAAGGTGTCATGGTCAAGTGGCAAGCCCCACCAACACAAACACTTAAAGGCCACAACCACTGCATGCTTAAGGAATCATTCCATGATGGGGCCCACCTAATAGCTCCTACGGGCACAACCATTCTTGACCAACCGAGCAAAGAAACAAAAATCATAGAATAGCCAACCCCACTACGGCACAAATGAGTAGTCCTTTACGGATTTGCACTCTCATGATTAAAAAATTGAGCCGCTCAATTGTCATAAAAATTGACAGCCAAATCCGGCAAAAGGAGTCAAGCAAGCAGGGAAGGATCTGGGGTGAGATTTTCTTTTCTTTCATTTTTTTTTTCCCTTTTTTTTGGGGGGGGGGGGACATACCAGTAAACAATAGACCAGTAAGAATTCATTAGATGGATGTATAACCAAGTGAGTTTTAACACTAGGATCATTTACTTTAGCAGGTGAGGTGGTGGAGGTTGATTTACTGAATAACCAAGTACATACCTAACTATATTTTATTGCCAAAGTCATCTCAGGGATTTATATTCTCCAGCATTTTGAAAGTATCTTTCAGTATAAAGTTCGAAGAAACGAAAAAGAAATAACAGAGAGAGATATAGACACCAATAGACCCGGATCCTCTGTTTATCTTCTTATTTTTCCCTTAAATTACTGGTTGAGATCTAACACAAATGTCTTAAAAATTAAATCAGACATCTAACAAGAGAAGTTATCTAATGCCAGTTTGATAGGATGAGGTACTAAATATGAAAAGAACAGTAAATTAACCTATATATATATATATATATATATATCTTACATATATTTATGTGTGTGTGTGTGTGTGACATAGTTAAAATAGGAAATTGTCTAAACTTCAAAGTTAGGACTTTCAATTAACAATAATTAATAAAAAGTCAAAGTGCAGCCCAAGTAAAAGCTAGGAAATAATTAGGTCACCCAGATACAGTGACCCAAAAGTTGAAACTGCAGCCAAATGCTTCAAACAGCCATTGGGATCAGACCAACCTCTCTCGCTCTCTTTCCCTACCAAACATTCAGCTTTAAGGGATCCAAATTCATCTTCCAGCAAATTCGCACTACATTACAATCTAGTATTAGTGGTGCTGATGATAAGCCCAAAACCTGGATCATTTAACAAAAACTGACCATTCCAGTTTCAACAACTTCCAACTTTATTATCCTTCGGAATTAAACGTGAACACTGGAGTGAGGAAGTAGGCTTACCTTGAAGAAGGAGACAATAGAGTGAAGGTTGAGCTTATATTCATGGAGAGGCACGTGCTGAAACCCTGAGCATCTATCTAGGAGGCAAGCGTCATTAGCCCCAAAGAACACAGTCACAGCTATTGGTTCGCTTTTACTATCATCGTCGTCTGGTTTCTCAGGGAAGACTCTGTCCAAAACCTTCAGTGCCCATCTCGTATTATACCCACTATACCCTCTCAGCACCACATCCACCTGATCATTTCCCCAATTTAAAAATAAAGGAGCAAAAATACGGAGCGAAGTTGGTCAAAAGTCAAAACCATTACGGAGAAACAGGGAAAAGACACAAAACAATCAAATAGTCTGTATTTGACATTGTTCATACCGTGCGAGCGAAATGATTGGCCAGAGAAGCACCCCAACCTCCAATGTCAAATGAATACTCCGTGATTGAATCACCGAAAAGATAAATCTTTGGCCTCATCTCAAAGATTTCTTTTATGGGTATTGCTTTCTCGAGCTTCTAAGTAAAACCCCACAGTAACGGAATCGAATTCTAGGATATGTGTCTGTCTCTATATATATATATATATCTCTATCGTGTACTAGCTTCTTATCGGGTATTTTGACCATTTTACCCCTTATTAATTAATTAATTAATTATCATTTTGGCCCTATTTAAAAACTATACACCAATCTACCCTTGTTTAGTCGATTGCATGGGTTTTTTAGTCGATTATATAATCGATGTAATCGACTAAAAAAACCATGTAATTGATTACATCATTAAAAAAAAAAAAAATTGTTTGTTGAAGTTAATAATCCCAGCTTTTTCTCTACGTGGTTAATTGCTGATTTTCGCATGTTGCTGATCTCAACAATAAGAGGAATTAAATTATTTAGTTTTTTAATTGTTTATTTTGTTGAGTGTGCTGATTTTTTATTATATTATTGTAAGCATGTGGTTAGCTATTTTTTAGGGGTAGAGGAGTCATTTTAATTTATTTCACCGAGTCTGTTGGTTAGTGATATTAGTGATCCGAGATATTAGCTACGATCCTAAATTTTAGCTAGATTGACTACCGTGCTATCACAATATAATGCTTATATATTATTCATTATTTATGAATAAATTAAGCACATTAATTTCTCCACTTCATCTGCTACCCCTCATTTTTCTATATCTCCATTTTCCCCTTTTTAAATCAACAAACGTCCTTAGCTAGTCTTTTTCTTCAAGGTTAAAACTTTAGAAGGTTATAACTTCGGGCTCGAAGTCTAATCAAGTGATTTTTGTTTTGATTCCACATAACTTTTTAAAATCTACGCATTGAAATAATTATTTTTATTTTTGAAAAGCAAAAATAACAATAAAAATTAAATAACATCATCCACAAAAACAAAATATGCAAAACTGATAAGTATATATTTTATAATTAAATAGGTGTATATTTTATGATGTAATTAGTTAGATTTATTAATATTATATACCTATTTAGTTATATTTTATATATTGTTCTATCATTAAATTAAATATAGGATCAAAGTATAATTTGACATAAAATATATTCATATCCTATCTTTATTGTGAGATATTATATGATCTAATAAAAAAGAAAACATCAAATAAAAGGAAACAATTCATATTATATATATATATATATATATATATATATATATATATATATGTATATATATGTATATGTATATATATGGGGAAATCGGACGTCCTGTCACAGGATATATGGTTGTGTCCGGTGAATAGCATACGACATCGTTTAGTTTAGTGAGAAGCACTGTAGCGCACTCAAATAATTTATTCTCCATTTTCGGCATTCAAACCAGAGCACGCATGCAGAACCACACCTCAACTTCTTAAGCTTTCAAGCACCAAAACAAACATGCAGAACCCATGAAAGCTAGATGGAAATAGGTTTAAAACTCACCTTGATCAGTTCTAGTTTGTATGCATCAGTCCGAACCTTTTGTCCTTCCTTTGGCTTTTCAACAGCCTCTAACTTCACCTTTAGAACTCAGCTCATGCTCTCGCTAAAACTCAGCATTTTGTGTTCTCTGTCTCGGCTTGCTCCCCTCTCTCATGCTGTCAAACTTTCATCCTCTCTCTCTCAGCGTTATACTCAGAACTGAAATGAATAAAATGAAAGGTGTGGGTGAAAGTTTATTACCCCAGCGTTTGTAGCTTCCAAACCAGCGCCGTCGCTCGAAGGCTCCTTATCATCTAGTAATATTATCAAGTATAGCCGGGTTTGTTATTTTATGATTCCACTTTTGCTTGTGAAACCATTCATTTCGTCAATATCAAGGTAAAAGCAAGAGTTTATGTAACAAATATGAAGTTCTCAGAATTAAAGCGCTGCTGCCAAGGGGTGAGGATGCTATTGGGTACATATCTCATTTAATAGCCACCCTTTTTGACTTCTTTGTGCAGAACCATTGCTTTCTAAGTAGCTTCCACACTCTTCCATTATAGCCACACATGTTGACTTTTCTTCCACATATTGCTATGTGATTCTTCTTCTCTTTTATTATAATTTAATATTCATTTCATATTTCTATTTCTACCGCCTTTCTTGATTTTGGAATAAATCTTCATATGATTAAAATATTAGCTAGACACTTCTACAAACCTCTAGCCTGTCGATGAAGAGGACAGAAAAATGAGTTTGAAATTCTAACAAAGAACGCCTGAGAGAGTTTCAACACCCAATGAAGACCTTAGGGTCAAGACATCTACAGTTGAGATTGCAGCTCGGCTCACAAAGGCACCAAAGAGTGCTAAAGACACTAGCGCAGTAGATCCGATGCAAAGCCCTTTCCAATGGCAGCAGTTGTGTTCCCAGAAGCATCAAGGGCATCAGTTCTCTCACGGATGCGGTGTCTCATGCCTGCCATCTCTGCAATACCTCTGGCATTGTCACTGATGGGCCCATAAGCATCAATAGCCAGCCCAGTGGCAATGGTGCTCAACATCCCAAGGGCCGCCACAGTAATGCCATAGATCGCAGCAAGACTGAAGCTAACAAAGACTGAAGCAGCAAGACCTTTCATTTTATTCATTTCAGTTCTGAGTAAAACGCTGAGAGAGAGAGGATGAAAGTTTGACAGCGTGAGACAGGGGAGCAAGCCGAGACAGAGAACACAAAATGCTGAGTTTTAGCGAGAGCATGAGCTGAGTTCTGAAGGTGAAGTTAGAGGGTGTTGAAAAGTCAAAGGAAGGACAGAAGGTTCGGACTGATGCATACAAACCAGAACTGATCAAGGTGAGTTTTAAACCTATTTCCATCTAGCTTTCATGGGTTCTGCATGTTTGTTTTGGTGCTTGAAAGCTTAAGAAGTTGAGGTGTGGTTCTGCATGCGTGCTCTGGTTTGAATGCCGAAAACAGAGAATAAATTATTTGAGTGCGCTACAGTGCTTCTCACTAAACTAAACTAAACGATGTCGTATGCTATTCACTGGACACAACCATATATCCTGTGACAGGACGTCCGATTTCCCCATATATATATATATATATATATATGTATGTATGTATTAAAATCTAAGACGTGGGACACAAGCCAAGCATTAATAATTGAGAGAAAAGCAAGAATCAAAGATTGCACGGCCCAAACCTAAGTTATATATATTAAAAAAAGATCAGAGACGCAAGGGGACTCGAATTGGCTGGTAGAAAATAACAGAACGCAGCAGCGAAGCAAGCAGAAGCAAGCAGAGGAAGACGAGATGCAAAACGGAGGGCAGCGTTAAAACGGATTCTGATGGCAACCAAGGCTGTTCTATCCTGAGGCGCAACTTTCAGTCTCTTACGTTACAATAGCTGGCTGAAAAGCTAATATGTGTTCTTCCTCCTTTCTCTTCATTAAATCTGGAAGTTAATTTTAAATGTCAGTGCATAGATCTCAAAAAGTTATGTGGAATCAAAAAAAGAATCACCTAATTCGGACGCCCGAGCGAGAAGTTATGGCCTTCCAAAGTTTCAAACTTTTTTTTTTATGATGTAATCGATTACATGGTTTTTTTTTAGTTGATTACATAACTATGTAATCCAATTAAATAAGGGTAGATTGGTGTATAGGTTTCAAACAGGGGCAAAATGATAATTAATTAATTAATAAGGGGTAAAATGGTCAAAATGCCCTTCTTATTGCATTCTAGGGAAAAAAATACGTCATAAATAAGTGATCAAACAACCGAACAGGATAATTTGAGTTGGATCTTGAATCGATGATAGAACTTGCCAACAATTTGGTTTGGACTAGAAAACCATTTTTATTGACAATTAGATTTATTCTAGATTTATTTCTTATACATACATGCATGCATCCACACACACACACTTGTGTGTATTATATAGACATTTGTGTCTATCCCTTACGAGCAACATCACTCCTCCAACCATCCAGAAATTTCCAGCTTCAAAAAATTGACTTAGTTCTCCTTTTAAAGTATTAAACATTATTTAATCATGCTCTAATACTTTGAGACATCAATTTAATATTTGGGAGTATCAAAATAGTGATTTACTTTTGGTTTTCACTCCCAAAATTCAACTCTAATAAGCTCCTCATGTCACACAACCAAATAGCACTATATATCTACTTTAGCCGTTGAACGATGTATGTAGACTCTTATAAATGATTGGCTAAAGTATACTTTTGCCTAAATGTTTATTCTAAAAAAATTTCTAGCTAAACAAGCATCATGCTGGAGCCACTTAGCATATTCTAATACTTTTAGAACATTTCTTTATTAGTTCGAAGTATCAAATAGTGGAGCAATACAACCTCACTACCAAGTTACACAGATCCTAAAAATTAATGTTTAACATGCATTGCCACATCACATACTCTTCCTTAACAGTATTTAAACTCTAATATTCTGGTTTAGCATAACATATTCAAAACATCATTTATACCATCATTTCAATCATAAAAAATCATTCGAATAGTATCCCTACTCGTAGGACTTAAACCTTCATTTTAAACTCTCTATATTTAATTTGAACATCTACACAACCATATATCACCAATTTCATAATCTATTAAACAGCTCTACTTTCTCTAGCATGATTTTTAGAGAATGTTACTCCTCATACCCAAAGACAGCAAGCATCTGACTCGAAAATCACAAATTGGAGCCAATTGAACACATGCATCAGTGCAATAAATCAACTTAGGCTCTATTATACTCAAATCTACCATTACTAAACTTAATTGCTACTCTCTTTTCACTTATTGTTGATCTTTAGCCCCCCCCCCCCCCCCCCAAAAAAAAAAAAAAAAAAAAACACCAAAAATACTCTTAGAGCACCCCTTAAATGGCAAAATAGAGGGTAGAAGGAAGATTAGAAGGCTTACCTTTACTGAAATCTATTCATGCATATGTGAAATCCCTTCCTTTTCTTTCTCTTTATCACCTCCGATGCTTCTCTGTTCCTCTCCGTATCTCTCATTCTCTCCCTCTCAAGCTCTGTTTTACTTTGATGGACCGAAGTGTGAAAGGCGGCTGGACCAATATGCCCTTTAATTATATTTTATTCTTAATATCGTCCTTTATCTATTATCCTAAAATTCTCAAATAATATTTTTTAGGAATTTATCTATAATACATTAAAAGAATTTTCTTCCTTAGTTAGCTTCTTTATCCCATAAAGTAATTTGTCTAGAAATCTTAAGCTAAAAATCAACCTGTAACTATTTAATTTGAGTTTCTAAAAGAAAAAAATAGGCCCTTAATTCTAGAAAAATATTTAAAATGATTTGTAACTCTTTTTAAAAATAAACTTCTCTATAAACTCATTTGTTTCCCAAAATAATTACCTATAATTTTTCCTTAATTATTATGAGCGTTTATATATTTTTAATAATAACTTGTTTCTTTATTTTCCTACAATTCTAGCTTGAAAATAAGCTCTTGAAAAAATACATTATTTCTGAGGCTTCTTAATTTTTAGAAAACATTGATAGGCCTTCAAATATACCATGTAAATCTCTTTTCAAATTTTTGGGATGTTACAATTGTATCAAAAATTAAATCAATATAAAAAACATTTTCTAATTTTCATATTGTAACGCCCCTACCGGCTTCGCCCTTTCGGTTGGCGGATAGTGCGATTCTAACAACCCGTTTGGATCTTCTCTATTTGACATATGCGGAAGCGTTCCCAAACACATACTCAAAAATTAGACACCCGGCCCTATATTATTCGTACGGAAGCGTCAACATTCTTCAGGGTTGTCGTCATAGCTTTCAGGGTGTCTTTGCTCTCTGCTCTGCTCATTCTCTCTACGGCAACTTCAAGCATTTTCTTCTGTGTGCTGTCTTCAAGTGACACTCCATTCTGTAGTCTGGTGCAACACTTCTCTATCGTGCGCACCTGCCTAATGGTTGGTTGTGAGGGGTGAGATTCTGGGAATCTCAGTAGCAAACAATACCGAACAATGCATGTAAGATAAATGCTAGTGTATGATATGCTTGCCTTACATAGGCTCATGTTAACATAATGACATTTCTGCATGCTTCAATGCTTCATAAAATATACTTATGGCCATAGCATAAATAAACACAGAGCTTCAACAATTCAAATATGTTAAACAAGCAAGTAAAGCAATCATGCATACCATCATACAAGCAAAATATCAATACAAGCAAGTAGGGTAAGCCCACTACCTTAGCCTGTGTCCTCCGCTAGTACCCTTTTCTTTCAACCACGGAGTTGCTTGGTAAGTATATTCCATTCGTTTTCATTCTTCTTTTTCTTGACTTCTCATGGCCCTATACACGTTGTCATATTATTAGAGCCAAGAAAATATATACCTAACGGGCTAACTTAGCCTCACAGGCTTTCTTGCACCCTTGGAGTTTATTCTTATCACCTTTGGCCATTTCTTTCTTAATTCCGAATGGTAGCAAAAGCTGCCGGCATTTTGGCCTAACTTTGAAAAATCGTCAATAATTCTACAGAACTCCGATTGGGGTGGTTCAAATTTCTATTTGTCACTAATTAAGTCTAGTTTCATGTAAAAATAATCACTAGACTTATTTCATGCAGTATCATTCCCAGCTTTTCATTCTTTCTTTGCCGTCCAGAAAAACGTTTCAATTTAATAGGTCAAATTCATTTCTCTCTGGATTTAAATCCGAATAAGGCTTATGACCTATCAAATTAAACCTTGTTGTGTCATCTTTGTTTCTGGAAAGTTTCATGGCAAAACCTAATCATTTAATATTTCAAAATTGAACTCGAAAAATACTGTTCAATTCTGGAAAATGATATTTTCCAGTTTTCATGTTCTAATTTTGTAAATTTATAACTCTCATTGTACACATTGGATTCGGGTGTTCTTTGGTTCATATTAAAGGTTATGATGTGTACTAAATATCCACAAAATTTCAGGGTCAAAAGAGTTCTTTTGCCCTAGTTTTACTTTGCTCAAAGGTCGATGTTCCAGCAGCAAGTTCAGTTTCCAGAAAATGCCAATGATGCTAGAGTAACATGTGCACTGTTCAACTACGAATTTACTGTAGCTAACGCCCTTTCACTCTGTTTCAGCTTCATACTTCATATTCAGCTGTATATTCACAGAAACAGCAAGTCCTAGGTTCAACAAGGACCATTCAGAACCCACAGCACATGCATGCAACGTTGAGCTTCCATCTTCAACCAATTCAGAACGACATGCATGCACGTTAGATTTCCAAAGTTCTTGTTCTGGCTCTGAAAAGTAGAGCACATTATGCAGAAATAAATCACGTCATTTTAAGTTTCAAATTCAGAAACGAACGTTGGAAACTCAGAGGCTAGAAAGATGAAGCTTGAAGACTCACCATGTTCGAACCCAAGCTTCCAACACGTTCATACTCCCTTCCTTCCAACCCCTTGTTCTTGGTTTTGTTTCTCTTTCACGCTCCCAGTCTCCTCCTTTTCTGCATTTTTGTTTCTGTTTTCTACTTTATGTCTCGCGGTCTCTTCCTCCCTCGCTCTCAGCTTCTTTCTTTACTGTTCCGTGAATGTTGAACAAGTAGAGGATGAAGATGAAGGAGTATGTGGGAGGTGAAGATGGAGTCTGATCTCCGGTTCCCTACTCCAGCAATCCCCCTCACTCCCTGCAAGTTCTCAGCTCTCAACTCCATCTCGTCGCTCACTCTCGTTTCTGTTCAGTCTTTTGTGAAGGCCGAAGGGATGCCTTCCTTCAACTCTCTTCTTGGTTCAACTTTCCTGTCTCTCGGTCTCTCTCACGCTCACATACTCATTCTTGTTTTTCGTCTCGTTGCAGCAGACACAAAAGAAGCAGTTGAGCATGGGTGCTGTCATGCTTGTTGTCGGAACAAAGTGGGGTGTGGCGCTGATATACTGAGTTCCGAGAGATAAAGTGGAGCATGGCGCTGACTAGTTGCATTCCGAGAGAAACAGTGGGACGTGGAGGTTGCATAAGCTTGATGATCTGTCCTAAAACGTATGCAACAGGTGTTATGTAATCCCACGGTTCCTTTCTTATATTCTCTGGCCGTTAGCAATGAGAAGTAGAAAAGAATCAGAGAATATGTGAGTGCTGGACACGTGGAATAGAAAACAGAAATGGAATTTGGGAACAATGCCTGGGCCGAGGAGAGTAACGGGTTGCAGGGAGTATGTGTGAGAGTTTGCACCAGAATATGGATATAAAATATGGTGAAGTGTTTGGGAGATATTAAAATAGAAATAAGAGATGGAAGTTAGTGTTCTGCATATGATAAAGTGGCATACGCTGGACCCTTAAGAATCAAGAGATGAGGAAAAATATATTATTTTATTTCTTGGGTCCACAAATAAGTAAGCTTATCTCATATGCTTTATCTTCATAAAATAAGCCAACTTTTCTTAATAATTCCTCTTATGCGTTGAATATTCAAAGATAGGAAGTTGTTCTTCATTAAAGAAAACTAATAGTGCATGAGTGTTCTGTCAGGAGTGTGGCATCGAAATGAATAATGAGAAATGGGAATTGCATAATAAGCTGAAATGTTATGGACAAGGGACATGTAACTTCTTTGTCCAAGATGCATCAGGTGGTTGTGCCTAAGGGGCCACGTGACTATGACTTGCACATGCACAAATCTATACCACAAGTGTTTATATATATATACAACACTCATTTCCCACACTTGTATACGTTTTCAACTTCATAAAATTGTAGCTCAAGACCCATAATAAGCTTTTCTCCTTCCATTGTCTCTGCCCATTTAATTTTGCAAACTTGGTTAGTAAAATTATCATTTTACCCTTCTTAAATTTTTGACACTTGATTGTCAAATAATTTCCAGAAATTATTCTAGGCCATTAACTTCCATAATTCTTTTTTCAAAAATTCAAAGAATAAAGGCCTTAAATTCCAACATCAATTTTATTAATTGTTCAGGCCAAATTTCCACCATTAATTCCAACACACTATTTCAAATTTCCAAATTCAGAAATTCGGGATGTTGCACATATTTTATTAAACTTAATTTTCAATAATTTCAATTCCTTTGAACACACGATATTACATCAATTGGTCACTAAGCTATGACTAATTGACAAATCCTATTTTTATTACATATTTCTATATTTTATTTGAGGTTTTTGTCATAATAATTAAGTTTAAAATGTCACTTTTATGATTAATTGTGATTAAAGGTGTTTGGATGAAATTAAAGTTGAAAAAGGGCAAAAATGTCATAATTTGGGTATATTTTCTTTGCATATGGTTTGGAAACAATTACACAAAAAAACCTAAAATTCCTAGAAACTGTGAATCGATGGAGAAAGAAGCTAGAGAAACTTACAGAAAGAACCCATAACTGTTGAAAATTACAATTAGCCGATAACAGTTTTTAAGATTTTAAATTAGTCCCTTCACAAAAAAAATTTTAAATATTTTATTTTAGTCCCTTGTTTAAACGCACGTTTCGATTAAGGGATCCGATTAATTATGGGTATCCGACCCGGCTTCTTCTTCTTCTTGGCGAACTCCAAAAACCAAAGGAGGGGCACGCAAACCTTGGAAAGCTCGACTCCAGACCAGAGAGCATCAGCGCCGAACAAAGAACCGAACCCTTCCTCCATCACCTTCGCCTTCCTCTTCCTCTATCGCCGGCAGCATTATTCTCCACCACGACTGCCGGCGAGCTTCGACCTTCTATTTCATCGGAGAGGAGTTTCAGACTTTGGAGACGCCGCGAGGAGGAGAGAGAGCGTCTTCACCATCCACCTTCACACCCACCGTCGAACCTCCTCCTTCTAGGCTGCCGTCGAGCTTGTCTGACTAGAGAAGCAGAGCTTGAAGACGAGACACAACGGTGACTTTTGCTTGAACCAGATCGAGGCAGGCGTCGCCTTCTTCCACTTTCATCTCCATCGTCTATTCCGTCGCTAGTGACTCCATTATCGTTGGAAACTTTCTTCCTATTCCCTGCCGTGGCTGTTCTATGTCTAGCTTTGTGTTTTTCATGGTTGGATACTATCATCAGATTATGGCTTTACTTCTAGACTCTAGTTCTACAAATTACAGTGGCTAAATCCCTCTTCCCCTAGAGCAAAGGATTCATTCTTGAGCTTTGGAGCTTAAAGGAAAGTATAATTTATCTAATTTCTTACTCTTTCCATTTTAATAATTGAATTCTAAGTTTAGGATTGATTATTATGATGGTTTGATGTTTTGTACTAAGGTTTTATATAATTTCGGAGATTAGATTTAATTTGATTTTAATGTTATGTATGTGATACATTGTGCTTCAGTAATGGGAATTTCATCTAATTGACTTGGAATAGCTTTTGTTTGAAGTTGTTGTGAATATTTAATTGTGGTTGTAATACAAGGGTTGCATTTCATTGATTCAAATTGCTAGAGTTTCGGTTAGAGAGATTAGTCTTTATCAGTGTGAAGGAATTAATTCACCTAACTCAAACTAGTTAAAGGGTCTTTTTGGCAATTTTGTCAAACTAGCACACTTCCATTATCTTTTAAAGCAATGATAGATAAAATCCATGTTCTATGAGGGTTTTTATTATATTTCAAAACCAATTTCTATTACATTCCACTTTTATTTCAAAAATCCAAAAAAATTTAGTTTTTAAAACATTTTAGTTTAATTGCAATCTAGTTGTTAGATAAAAAGCTCAAAATCATTTTTAACTTGTTTTATGACAATAATCACATTAGTTGCTATGTAATTAATAAAATGTTTCTCAAGAGATTATTTAGGATGGCACCCCATATTGTGATCATTGGTTATTTTCTGAAGAACTTACCAAGGCACTAAGCTAAAACGCTATCTTCAAGTGGCGTTGTTGCTAGGGAGCCAAGTAATTAGTTCCCCAATAACTAAATGTCAATCTTTGATTGATTAGTACCTTGAGTCTTTAGGTTGCATTATATTTTAGGTTATTTAGATAGTTTTACATGCTTTTCATCACATTTTGCATAGAAAATTTTGAAGAAATTCTAACAACTATCTTGATTTAATTTTGTTTTTGCATTAGCATTCTTACATTTCTCTTGCGTAAACTTGATTTATGGCTTGAACTCACTGTTATACACTCACAAATTGATTGGAGTTCTCGGTTGACACCTTCACTTGAGTTTGTTGGAATTTTTCGAAAAAATTTGCCCAGAGAATTACAAGCTTTGGTCTTCTAAGGTTTTGGGTCATTCTAAGCAAGACCAATAGGCTTTATATTGGATGTAGTGAATTTTAGCCTAATTCCATCATTTTTTGTTACTTTTCGAATTTTTCTTTATTTTCTGAAAATTTTCCAAATTTTTTATTAGGTTAATTTTTTAGTTTTCTTCTTTGATTTCTTCCAATTTGTAGGATTCATTTTCATCCCTAGGACTTTTTTGGACTTAGAATTCATGTGGGATTTAATTGATTGCTATTTGAATGGCTTGGTTTAATAATAATGATGATTTGGAGTTTAGGGTCAAAACTAATCCTCCTATGCATTCCTTTTTTAGGGAATGATGAAACCTCAATCTCTGAATTCTTGGATTGATCTTATGGCACCTTGAGGCATGAAGTACCTTTCAAATCTCGCTCGCTCTCAAAATTTTGATATGATTCAACAAAAATCGGATTCCCTTCGAGCACAAATGAATTATCAAGAAAGAGCCCTTCAATCTCAACTGCCTCACTATCTCCACCCACATTTGAAACCATCTTGTCCACAAACCCCCTTTTTTGACCATGAACCCAAATTCCAACCACAACAACCCCACTTCAACCATACTTCTTCACCCTACACATTTCATCGGGAATCACCCACTCCACTCTACCAAAAACCATCATGTCCATTTCATCGATCTTCCGTCATTTTCACTAACTTCCATGCCATGTAGAACTCCATATGAACCACACCTTCTCCATCATTATATGAACCTCAACCTAATGGATTTGATGCTTTTCTCACATTGCAAAACATGGATGATCGAGCCCTTGCTTTAAAAGAGAATGTGTGATTAGCTATGGTGCATGACCAAAAAAAAAAAATGATTAGCTATGGTGGATGGAAGAAAAGATGACATGTTTTGTTAAATTAAGAGTAAATACCCTTTCTGATCCCTGATAAAAAACACGGACCCCATTTTGGTCCCTTACAAAAAAATCGACCCTTATTCGTCCTTTTTAAGGGACTAAAAAATACTTTTTAGAAATTTGTGAGGGATCAAAATGTCAACAATCGACCCTTTTATTCGTCCTTTTTATGGACTAAAAAGGACATTTTTTTTAGGGACCAACATGGGGATCGCGTTTTTGTCGGGGCTAAGAATGGGTATTTACTCTTAAATTAACTTTGCATCTGAGGCTTATTATGATTACTTTGGCTTCTAAACTTAAAGTTGGTTTTGGGCTGAACATAAGTAGTATGTGAATAGCGATAGCCAAAGAGAGTAAATGCTATAACTAGTTTTATATGCATGCTGGAATGTCAGCCTTGTGACTGACTTTATACAAAGTAAACGCTTGAGATAAGTCATGAACTTTGGCATGAGAAAGTACCCATCCTAAGATTTTCAACAAGTATTAATATGTAATTTTTGGAGGTGTAGATAAAACGATATGACTTTTCTAAGTTGGGTCAGAATTCTAGAATTTTCTACTGAAGTTCCTATGAAAAGTATGAGTTTCAAGTAAATTCTGGACCAAGTAGGACCCTTTTGAGCCGGGTCATTATTTTATCATGAAAGGCATTGAGGAAGCTTAAGTTTGAGCTTTGAAACGCTATTTTTAGAGGTATATTGAATTAGTTAAGTATTTCTAAAGTTATCGAAAAATCTCATTCCAACAAGTGTTGGAACTTGAAATGTTTGAGAAAAGGTTTTATTTGTTGGTGATTTATGAGATTTCTAAATAATGTTAGTGGCTCATGCTCAACTAGATACCTCTAAGATGCCCTTAGAGTAAGTTATGACAATATGAATCGCATTTGTAAGTATCTATTAACAACAAAACAAATTAAACTCTTTAAATATATATGTAGTATCATTTACTAAGAGATTCGATTCCATAACTTCCTTAAATATTTTTATTTGGTTTTCCTCTATGTTTTTTCATAGTGTTAGAAGCTATATATGAAACTCTCCTCATTGGCCCTGCTATATTCTTCTTCTTCTTTTTTTAATATATATGGTTATCTAAGTCAGATTCAAATATTGTCAAACTCAATCAGATAACTCTCATAGAGGCATTTACTATATTTATATTGACTTGACTCAAGACCTCATCCATTCCATTAAAACCAACACCTCTTGGTACCTTTGGCGATATCTTTTGAAATGTACAATACAACTAAATGAATCTTTAGATTCATATATATATTATTTTGAATTCATCCTTACCCAATATCTTAATTTTTTGGATTCAAGTGATTCACACTGAATTTTTGAAAGAAGTTCTCAACAGAAAATATATTGGTCTAAAAATGTATTAAAAATATTCAATATCATCACGAAAAATAGAAAATATACAATACGTAAAAGGCGCATTTTTAATATTGTTTCCATCGTCCTCACACAAGTTACTCCATGCATGGTATGTAATGTAGGCTTTTAAAGTCTATGCCAAAGCCACAATTTGAATGGTGTACAGATGATTCATATAAAGGGATTAGACATCTTCTATGGACCAAAAGATTCAAAACAATGAATTTATGAGTATTTTCATTTTTATATATACCTCTTTCTTAGCCTAACTCTATCTTATCTAAGACTTTTTCTAACATCAAATTAGGTTCGCTTGCGCGCAACATCCTACTATCTAAGGCCAATAACTTACATTGCCTATGAGAGGCCAAAGCTCTGTGTGTTTCTATGTGTTTGTGTGAGCATGCATTTGCACATGACTCTTTCTCTATCTCTCTCTGCTCATATATAGGAACATACACACACTCACACATGCATGCATATTTATACATATAATAATGGTGTGCGTGTTATTTTGTCTTTTGGTTCTCCTTGTTTCTTCTCACCATATGAATCTTGTAATATCATGAATTTTGGGTCTAGAGACTTGGGAATAAGCCTATAAAAGGCATGCAACTAAGTCCAGTTCGAGCAGAGTCCAAAGAATGTCGAGGGATAGGGAATCTCTCGGGGGACTAAGTAACTCGGCTATACAAGTTAGAGGACATAGTATGTAACACCCCAAATTCCATACCTCAAAATGTGTCTATTGACACTTAGTTTTAGAAAAATCGACAGAGTTTGAGGTGCTACCACTCAGAGTAATGCGGAAACGGAGAGCATGCGCTAACGTTTGGACGATGAGTGACTGATACAAAATGCCCAGGCATATGCTGATGCCCTGACATATGCTGATATATTAAAAATTTCCCGAAGGAATATTCATGTGATACATTAATACAGAGCTTTGCATGATTACAAGTCTTTATGGTAACTATACAATCTTCAACCAAGCCGTAGCTAGACTTGGGGCAATGAACCTAACTCAGTTAATCAAACAATTTGGCTAGGCCTGTATCTAGTGGAAGTCTCCCCGAATTCACGGCGACTCACTGACTGAACCACATAGACGAACCCTTTCTAGACACCAAATGGTTTGAAGTAACCTTATTAGATTCATGCCAGAAGGTATGCTCGTTAAACTTCTTCCGGCTCTTGTCTCGACCGGTGCCTCCTCACGACTCCATCCATCGGTGCCTCTCTTCGGCTTCATCCTTTGGTGCCTTTTTTCGGCTCCCTTTACCGGTGCCTTCTCCGACCCCCGGTTCCTTTTACGAACCTTTAGTCAAGGCTGAGATTCAATCGAATTGAATCTCAGGTAACAGTTAACCTCATATGAAAAGTATAAACAATATATATGACAGATATTCACAATTTGGAAAACAATCAATCATGACTCAACCAATCATATCAAAGCCATACAAGACATGTGAGAGTTAAAGTTACTGTACGCGAACGTACCTTTCACCGTGTAATGGCCAACGTCCGGCCTTTTGATCCGACTCCGGACCTCCTGAATATCCTATATGTTATCGTCGGATTATTATATGATATTTGATAAATATCATATTGCTTAGAATAATATCCTAAGGGTTTAATTTACCTTTCTACCCTTGCTGGATTTATTATTACAACTTTGCCCTCACCTTTTTTTAAAAACGCTATGCTGAATTTCTGGGCAGAATTTTCGGTTAACTTTGCAAAATCATAATTAAATCTACAAAAATCGAAATGAGGATCCGTAAAATTCCTCGGAATCCTTAGGATGTCTATTTTCAATGACAAATACTGAATTTTACCCAGAATTTATGAAATATTCTCAGTTTTCATTTTTCTCAACGTTGCCCAGAATTTTTCCAGAAAACGTAGCCCAACTTTGAGAATGTTTATCTCACTGTACAGAGCTCAATTTAACACATTCTTGGAATTTTTGAAAATCCCTATATGTCTAATTTAACCATGAATTTTCTCAGAATTTTAGAACCTCATCTTTAACATAAAATACTGACATTTCTACCCTTGACTTCAGGAATCGCTAACCGATAAGATTCCGCCAGAGCTTCGCTACTTTGATCATAATCTTTTGAAATTTTGCTATACCACCTCCTTCATCATATTTTCAAAATAATAATATTTTTTACTACAAAAATATGATAACTAAAATATATTTAAAAGACTAAAGATTAAAATCACAAAATAACTAAGAACTTGAAAGCTTAAGCTCAAGAACTTACCTAGAACTTTGCTCCTCCTTTCTCCCGACTCTCACTCACTCTTTCACTCTTAGAATCAGATTGCTACTTGCTATCTTGGTGTGAGAAAATATGAAGAGCCAAAGGCCCTATTTATAGCAATTTGTGGGTTAACTACCTAACAACTTTTATTCATTCTTAACCCTTGGATTAAACTTGGTTGAGAAGTTTAAATCTCATCCTTACACCTACTCAAAACTGACTTCACACTCCTCTCTCCCCTTTCTCTCTCTTCCATCATCTTTTTCCTTACTTCTTCAAGAAGTAAAGTGCGATCTTCCCGTGTAAGTTTCTTCCAACCGAGTCTTCTGTTTTACTTTAACGAAATTCATTTTTGGTTGCTGATCAATCACTATTACTTTTAAATTCTGAGTATGCTTTTTGATTAGTAGTTGGATATCCAGATTTATGGTCTAATTAGATTCCCGATTGTACTAAGCTTATTCTTCAACGTTTGCAAAAATAGCCTTTACTAGGCTTACTTTCGAGGTTAAATTATGTGGGTTCAAGATAAGTCCTTATATTTTCTCCAGGGTTCCTACTTCTTCATAACTATTTAAATTTGTATAAATTCTCACTTTATTTGTTGTTTTGAGTTTTTACTGTGTACATCAGATATTTACTGGATTTAAACCATTATCCAATTTACTCTAGGATTTCAAACTTTATCAAATTTGCTTTAATTTTTTTTCTCTCTCTCACACACTAGACTCACAACCCTCACAACATTTGCACACACACACACACTCACAACACTCTCTCTCTTACTTGCACACACACACACACACACACACAACTCTTTTCTCATTGGTGGATTTTACTTCACAAGGATTCCCTTTATGAAATTGAATTAAGGCCTTAGGATTTAGCTTTATGAGGTTTAATCCTAGCCCTCCATAACTAATCTCAATCAATATTCTTATTTAGTTGATTTAATTAATTATGAACATCTAATACAATTACTTTAATTATCGCAAATTCATTGTCCATTAATTGTTGGCAAATTTTCTCTCTAATTGGATTAATTATTTTCTCACAACTTTTGGGTTTACTTTGGTCATTTATGCACCATGCATTAATTTAATAATCATAGGGCAACTTATGGTCCCTAAAATAAAATTGGATTTTTGCATCTTTAAATTCCAAGGAAAATAAACAAATAAATTACTAAAATTAGAGACAACATACTTTCCTATTTTAAATAGGTATTATTTTACCAAACTATAACATTCAAGAGAAATATGAATTTTGGGGTATTATACCATTATTTTAATTAGTGCAAATTTAATTGCCTCCTAATTGTGGTTAATTCCCTTTAATTAATTCAAGTGGTTTCATAACACTTCCTTGATTATTTTGATTACCTTAATTCTTAGAGAAAATTCCATAACTTAACATAAATATGTTACTCAATTTTGAGACCACTTATTCACCTATTTTTAATAGGCACTATTTATCAAAACGTAATATTTATGATAAATATGAATTTTAGGGTATTACATAGTATGTATAAGACGTGAAATTAAAGTGCCAATGAAAAAGGGGCACAGGAGACCTATACGATGTCCTGTTGGAGAAAATGTCACCCAACTATATCTTGAGATATAAAACAATTAGTTGAGCGAAAATATGCTAGTATAAGTATACGGCACTTTCAAGGCAGTCAGGTATGCCCTACATTTTTTAGAAAACATTGGTATGTGACATCGTTTGTCGGGTCTCGGAATATGTGTTGTAATCCTAAGTAGGCACCGATAAAGTGACTCTAATAAAGTAAGGTAATGATGACTTAGCTTTTGAGTTGTCACCACAAGATCATGACACGTGTCCCTCATCATGGCAAAGCATAAAGTTGCTTTTGTGTTAATCTAATAAGAGCAAGACACATGTCGCATCATCATGACAAGGTACAAGATTACTTTTATGTTAACTCAGTAGAAAGATGACATGTGTCCCGTCATGATTATACAGGAAAAAAAAAGCTACTCTTGCGTTGGCGTAATGAGAACATGACACGTGTCATCTCATTATGACACACTTTTATGTTGGTCCAATAGAAATATGACACATGCCCACCATCATGACAAGTAAAAAGCTACTTTTGTTGGTCAAATGGAAATGTGACATGTGTCCCCTCATTATGACATAGCTTGAGTCATTGCAATGAGATCATGACACGTGTTCCGTCATCATGACAAGGTATAAAGCTACTTTCATATTGGTCCAATGGAAAGAGGACACGTGGCATGATAAGTGGCGCATTCTGGACCACACACGTGGCGCATTATGGACCGCACCCATGTTCTATATATACCCTTTTCCCCCTCATTTTTCTTTTAGGTCATTCTTGGCCAAAGCATGGAAAAGAGAAGAGAAAGAGATAGAAAACGAAATAGAGAGAGAAGGAAAAGAGGAAGAAGGAGCTAGAGGAGAGAGAAAGATTTCGGGCCGACTTCGTCTTCGATTTAGTGTTTTTAGCTCCTGAGGCCTTCTCTAAAGTTGTTCCTGTCAATGAGAGCAACATTTGTACGGTTTTAGAATCTTGATACTGAGGTGTTTAGTGCCACCTACATGGTGGAGGTGCTGCCTTATTTCCAAACCGATCACAAAATCAAGCCTTGACTGAAAATACAAGGGAGTTTAAGGAGGAAAGATTTCAAAGTAAAGCTAAGATCAAACACAAGGACCATCGTTGTCTGAAGCTTTAAAAAATTTTGGGAGTTGATTGCCAGCCTAAGAATTTAGCGGTGTTGTAACCTTAACCTCATATGCTTTGTATGTCTCTGTATATATGTTTTACCATGAATATGTGTTCATTTAGATGTTGTAATTTTCCAAGCACTTTGGAATCAAAATACGCTCTGTGCGACTAGGACCTTATTGTGTGCCATGCCCTGCAGTCTGTGCTATGTGCTATAAAGACTATTTGTTTCGGATTAGGCTTTGTGCCTCGTTGAATGCGATTTATTGAATGCTTTATAGTTTGTGCTTATGATTTTCTTACATACTTTGATTATACTTTGTATGTGAGATTACGGTTACTCTAGGATCCTTTAGGATTCCAGCTTCTGTTGCTACATGTATGTTGTACAATTTATTGGATGTAGCTCCGAGGCGGATGTTAGTAGATGGAGGTGTTGGATCGGTTCCAGATTATTCGGAGAATTGTTGTATAAATTTTATGTAATTATATTTTAAATTTTGTAACCAGGATTTGTAATTTATCGTCAGTATACTATGCCCAAACCATTTTGCCAGTGCTCTACGCTATAATGCTCTGATTTAATAAATAAGAGGTATCACACTACCTGCCATCTGAAAAATGGCGAGGCCGATAGGGGTATAACAAATCCATTAAATAAACAAGTGGCTTTGATCACATGATTAGACATGGTGATATTCTTTTGACAAAAACCTTCGCCTCAGAATCAACTTATAAGAACCGTATAGGTCAATTACTATCTGGGGAAATTCTATAAGGTTAGACCAGCTAATTAAACCAAGTACTCGTATAATGTTCCAGATAGCCAACATTAATTTGGTCTTTTCTGTTGAGGTAAAAACATAATAATGTAGGAAATTGAAACGTCCCGGTTACGTATTGTTTGATATGGGCGTGAAACAAGTCAAATAGAGACATGAAATGGCTTTTGTTGTTGATTGAATTATAAAATCAACGAATTGGTGATAAGACTATATACAACTCGTTCATTTAAAAAAAAAAAAATTATTTTTAGGCGGGGCAGGAATTAAACTCATTAATACTAATTATCAAGTCAAGGCCTACCGAGTGGAAAAAAGAAGCAGGAAGAAGAGAAGATGAAAATACCAGTTTTAATTATATATTTGCTCGTTATGATTTTTTTTTTCAAGAAATCAAATTAATGCAAATATCTATGAACTCTTGTTAAGGTGTCAAGTGTGAACACAAATTAACTACACTAGAGGTGGGATGATGTCTCGCATTGTATTGAGATGTGCTAATAACATATACTACTTTTGGTCCTTAATATAAGGGCTATTTGGAGATTGAAATTAATTTCATATATTAAGGAGTCTCTATCCAAGGTAGTCATATGAAAGATGATATTTTAGGTGAAAAAACAAACTATATTTGTTACAAATAACTAACATAATCTACCCAAATTAGTCAAGTAATAGTAAGAACGGGAGATAGTATTAAAGTGGAAGGATCCGGAACTCAGCCTTAAAGTGTTGCTGCATAGCACTCATCCTCATGACTTAACTTAAAACAATAATTATTGAGCATAAATTAGTTAGCAGCTTGTTAATTATTTTGTCAAAATACATAGTTTACGGGCTAAAGTCGAGTTCTAGCGTCCCTCAAGTCGGCTCAAGAGAGAAACGTATTCGTTCTGGTAAGTGAAAGTTGAAATCATAGAAATTTGAATCTTAGACTTGAGGTGATAAAGTAGAAAATTGTCTATTACTCAACAAAAGCTTACAATATGGGATCCACCACCCCAAACATATAATGTCTTATAGTCAGTAACATTTGTCCCAAGTTCTATTACATCACCCAGCACATAATATATTAATCCTTACATTTATGTTTGTTACGGACTCGAACTAAGGCCCAATGCCACGAGGGCCCAATACGGGGCATATCCAATATAACAGTAGACCTATGATAAAGGAACGTCCGGTTATCCGGATTATATGCATCGTGGGAGCATCCGGACTATCAGCATCATGGGAGTGTCCGGATTGTAGTGGCGTTATGTGCTCCCCCACTTACTAACCATGGGGATCATGCCCAACCACGATCTCCTTCCAGATGACCTCTATAAATACAAAGACAGGTTAACCAGGTGCATAGGTTCTAACTCAGACTCATTACTTTCAGTCACATTGTGCACACACACCACCCCTATATTGTGTACAGTGACACCAGGCTCCCTTGAATATCTGCACCATAGATATTCAGGTCGAGCCCAGAGATCCAACATCAAAGTACCAATCCTAGATTGGACAACAACATTCTACACCAGAACATTGGCGCCGACCATGGGGAACGCTAAATTACGATTCCTGTGACTACCGATGCCTAACACAAGGAGCAACAGTCGGAGTTTCCAGCCTAACCAACCACAGGCTGACGAAAGCAAGCTGCATGATCAAGGTACACCGCGTTGTGGAGGGACTCCCGAGGGCCACGTTTCTGATACGGCCTCGTCTCCTCCTGACGCCAACAAAACACAAGACGAGACGGCCACAGAGACCCCGGCCTCAGGACCAGATGTCCTCATCCTGTAGAGAACGCAGGAGTCGATCCTCAGAAGGTTCGAGACTAAGGAAAAGCGGGACGAGCTTCAACGCCAAGAGGACTTCAGGGTGATCCAGCAGATGATGGATGACCAGCTCGAAAAATTCCAATATTGGGCTCAGAAAGGAGGCCGGGAAGGATCGCGTGGAAAAAAGAAAGTGACGCTGGATAGCAGCAGCCCGTCTCACAGCATAGAGTCAGAGTCCATACCGAGAAGCCGGCCTCGACACTGAAGAAAGTGCATCTAGGACGGAATAAGGATGACGAAGGCCGAGGTAGGGAGAGGAGGTCCCGGTCTCGGACGTCTGAAGGTGAAGTAGAAAGCTGCTAGAATACCATGATCTCGAGGGTCTCCCCAAGAATACAGGATGAAGTACCCGACGTGCGAGATGGGAGCCCATTCTCGCGAGAAGCCGCCACTGCACCTTACCCAAAGAATTTTGATCTGACCGATCTCCTAAAGTATGATGGAACACAGGATCCGCGCAGTCACCTCGAAACATTCGAGTTACTCATGTGGGTCCGCTTGATCAAAGGGGAGGTCATCTTACGCCTGTTCGCGACGACTCTGACCGGGCCGACACAGAAGTGGCTCCACTCCTTGCCAAATAATTCCGTACGCAATTTCGAAGACCTCGCGCGAAAGTTTGAGCTAAACTTCGCAACCAGTAAAAAATAGCCGAAGTCCCAATACACTTTGAGCCGAATAAAGCAGAGAAAGGGAGAGACACTACAGAAGTATCTGAACTGGTTCAAAGATGTGGCTCTGCAAGTACGCTCGCTCTCAGAGGAAGTTCATGTCTATTGCCTCGTTGATGGCCTGGATCCAACGTCACGACTGGCCAAGAATATATGTAAGAATCGAGTCCATACTCTCACCGAGTTTTGCACCCGGGCACAGCAATATTTGGACGTCGAACAAATGGAATTGGCCAATACAGTGGAACCGAGAGACCGAGGAAGACGTCTCTCGACTTAGATAATAAACGAAAAGATGATTCCAGAAGACACAACCGAGAAAGCCGGACTCGGGGAGAGAGACTTGAAGGAAAGGCGAAATATGACAACTACACCCCGCTGAACATCCCTCGGGCGCAGCTCTGGAAAGAGGTTGCTCAGACCGATAGGAGGAGAGTTGGGAGGCCGAGGCCTCTCCGAAACTGACCCACAACTGACCAGTCCAAATACTGTTCATTTCATGACGGGACGGGTCACACAACGGAACAGTGCTACGAGCTTCGAGATGCAATAGAGAAATTCATAAGGGAAGGAAAATTGCGCCAATACGTAATCAAAATCAAGGGAAGAGAAACGGCAAGTGCAATCAAGGGGGCCGAGGCGAAAGCCCGGCCCCGGACCCAAAGAGAGAGGAAAAAAGAAGAAAATCCAACTCCGATGACGAGTTCCCAGAAATCGAATTTCGTTGCAATGGGATCAGCGGAGGATTTGGAGGAGGGGGAGACACAGTGAGCCAACGTAAGAAGTACCTGAGAGAAGTCCTGACGGTAAGAGATCTGCCAAAATTAAAGGACGATCGAACGAGGCCGACACCACCGCCCTTAACTTTCACCATGGAAGAGTTGAACGATGTAGTACCAGGGCATCAAGACGGATTGGTTATGACCAGAACCCTGGCGAACTGCCTAGTCAAAAGGATATTCGTAGATGCAGGGAGCTCGGCCGACATTATTAGCTGGGATTCTTATAAAAGGATGCGTATGGATGCTGAAGACCTAAAGCCGTGCAAGATGACCCTCATTGGGTTCAACGGAGAGCGTTCCCTTCCCAAGGGTTACGTCGACCTCAGATTGACGCTAGGTACGAGGGAGGCATTCAAGTCAGAACGAGTAAGGTTTATAGTTGCCGACTTTCCGTCATCTTACAATGTAATATTGGGAAGACCGACCATTCATATGTGGGACATGTTGGTGTCTACGAAGCATCATAAACTTAAAATGCTCAACAATAAGGATCAAGTGGTAGTGGTGTCAGGGGATCAGAAAGAATCCCGACAATGTTATTTCGAAACCCTCCGAAACGGGGAGGGCGGACCCTCGTCTCCACCTCGCCTCGATAGAAGGGAGAATTCGGCCGAAGCCGAAAGGCACCAAAGGGTCAGACGTTCAGTAAACATGGTAGAGCTCGACCTCAGGGACAAGCCTGAGATCCCACGCCCGGAACCCGAGGGAGAATTAGAGGAATTGGTACTCGGCCTGGATCCTTCAAAAACCACTAAGATTGGAAAAGGCCTGAACACTGACCTCAAAACCCAGTTGACTCAATTCCTTAGGAGCAACCAGGACGTATTCGCATGAACGTCGGCTGAGGTACCCGGTATTGACCCTAGGTTCTGTTACCACAGGTTAGCCATCTGGCTAGGATCTACCCCGGTGGCTCAGAAGAAAAGGAACATCGGAGTGGACAGACAAAAGGCCCTGGAAAAGCATGTGACCGAGCTTCTAGAGGCCGAATTCATCTGAGAGATACAATATACCACTTGGCTTTCCAACATAGTGATCGTGTTAAAGCCAAATGGCAAGTGGAGGGTATGTACGGATTATACCAATCTGAATAAGGCCTGCCCGAAGGATTCCTACCCCATGCCAAACATTGATCAATTGGTTGACAGCTCGGCCGGTTTTCAGCTACTATCCTTCATGGACACATATTCCAGCTACAATCAGATAGCTATGCATCCCGACGACCAGGAGAAGATCGCATTCATGACCGATAAGGCTAATTACTGTTACAATGTTATGCCTTTCAGGTTGAAGAACGCCGGAGCTACCTATCAGCGAATGATGAACAGAGTGTTCGAAGACCAGATCGGACAAAACATAAAAGTATACATTGATGATATGATCATAAAGTCAAAACGCCCAGATGACCACATCCGAGACCTGGAGCAAACATTTGAGAAGTTAAGAAGGCACTGGATTAGGTTAAACCTAGCCAAATGTGCGTTCGGAGTCTCGACTGGGAAATTCTTAGGTTTTATGCTGACGAATCGTGGAATCGAGGCGAATCGAGGCAAATCCAGATAAGTACAAGGTCGTGTTGGACATGCAAGCCCCGAGGACGATGCCTTTCTACAAATGGGGCATGGACATACTCGGACCGTTCAAACCAGCCTCGGGACAGTTGAGGTGGCTCATCGTGGCAGTAGATTATTTCACTAAGTGGATTGAAGCCGAGCCATTAACGACAATAACTTTGGCACGCATACGGAGGTTCTTTCGCCACAACGTCATTTCTCATTTTGGAATACCAGCCGAAGTGATAACAGACAACGGCACGCAGTTTATCAACCAGAGATTCCAGACCTTCATGTCAGACCTCGACATCAGACAACATTTTGCTTCAGTCGAGCATCCTCAGTCTAACGGACAAGCCGAGTCGGCCAACAAAATAATCCTGGACGGATTAAAGAAACGGATGCAAGACGCAGAATCCAACTGGGTCGAGCAACTTTACAGTGTCTTATGGGGATACAGGACAAGTGTGCAGTCCTCAACCTTGGAGACCCCTTTCCGGTTAACCTAAAGGTGCGAAGCCATGATCCCGGTCGAGATAGGACAACCATCATGGAGGAAGATCAAAGCCCGCCGGGAGGGAGAAGCGTCAAATGACGACGCGCTTAGGACGGAGTTGGAGCTGATCGATGACGTCAGAGTCGCGAGACACTACCGAGAGCTGGCCGCCAAGCAACTTCTTGCTGCAAAGTATAACCGGAAGGTTCGGCCCCGGTCCTTTAATCGAGGTAACCTCGTACTCCGATGAGCCGACATCGGCAATAAGAACGCCAGGGACGGCAAGCTGGCGGCAAATTGGGAAGGTCCCTACCGGGTCAAAGAGAAGCTAGGTGATGGAGCCTATATACTTGAAACCTTGGCTAGGAAATCCGTGAAGAGAACTTGGAACGCGGACAAGCTGAAGATCTACCACAGCTAGACCTCGACCCATACGGAAGGGGTACCGGGCACACCCTGCTAGCAGCTCGGTTATTGCTTGTTTTCAGTATTTTATTTTAAGAATTTGTTTTTCTTTCTTAAGATTTCCTTGAATTATGTGTTAGCTCTTCTGGCATTTTATCTTTAATGAAAGAGTCCTCGGTGGCATTTTTCGCCAACATGCGCAATTGATCGCTTAAGCATTACACCGAGGTATATAAACCCTAGGTCACAAATACGACACATCTAGATGATTTAACACCGGGGCTAATTAGCCCAGGTCAAGAGCTCGTCGAAAATGCCATTTACTGGCCTTCACGAAATTGACGCGTCAACGTTCGACCCGATTTAAGCATTTGAATTGTCGCCTCGACCACGATCGATTAAAATGTTTAAGTGCTACGTTACGGATACCTCGTTTAAACAAGTGAAAATTTGCCCTTACCTCAGTTACAATCCCGGCTAACGGAGTCAGAACACGGTAGCGCGGTTAGGTTAATACCGCATATGGTTAAAACTGACAACCCTGCCATCCATTCCCAGACCTAACATCTGGTTGAATGCATAGCTCGGCACCCTGTGCACCGACGAATCTCTAACTATGTTTAGAATTCATAAAATAATATGACAATAAATTGTTAAAGTTTACTTTGTCATCAAAACATATACAACCGGCACAGACGCCGGAAAAATTCAAAGTTACAAAGGCAGGGACGCCTCAAAAGAAACTAAGGATTTCGACACCTAGCTCGAAGGAATAGCATTGTCCAAGGGCACCACCTTGTCGGACGGAACTACCTCAGCAGATACCGATTCGGCCTCGGTGTGTACTTTTCCGCCGCCCACTTGCTCTTCATCAACCTGCTCCCCATACTCCTCATCTTCAATAGATACGGATTCATCTACGGGATCGGGAGGAGCTGGATAAAACACGCCGTCCTTCACGTAAGCTCGGTAGTGATAGCCGTCTAGGTTCAAGGACGTCTTGGGGTTCAAAGCCTGGATCTGAGCCAACGCCATTTTAAAACAATCTTCGGCTGCCTCATGAAGAGTCTCGAGAAAATCCAGATTGGCTTTTCGCTCGGCAGCAAGAGCTTCTTTGGCTGAGGCCAATTCCGCGGCCAAATCTCCTCTTTGTTCCTGGACAGTCTTCACGGCATCCAAGCTTTCAGCCAGAGCTTTCTGAAGGCGATGACACTTCGAGGTCGTTTTGTCCAATGTGTCTTTACAGATCAACAGCTCCTCGGTCGCCTTCCCAGCTGAAGCTTTGGCAACAGCCAACTCATCCTCCAAAGCCGTCACTGACCAGCCTTAGCTTTGGCCACAGCCAACTCATCCTCCAAAGCCGCCACCTGTCCGGCCTTAGCTTGGGCCACAGTCAACTCCTCCTCCAAGGCCTTTACCTGTTCAGCTATGGCCTTGGAAACAGCTGCCTCCACTTCCGCAGCTTTGGCTCTTGTACTAGCCTCTTCCTCGGCGATCTTCAGACGTCGGATCTCAACCTCAGACCCCACGTGCTTTTCCTTCAAGAGAAGTAATGCTTGGTGAAGGTCCAGGGATTTACAGAGAAACCTTTGAGCTTCATGGATAATGGTGTCGTCCACGGCGGCCAAAGGAACGGCATTCATAAATCGGCCTGGGGGAAGGAAGGCGACGCTGAGCTCTTCCGTCACCCCTTTCTCCCACGCAAGCCCTCGGGGAATCTGAGGAATAACTGAGGAACAGGTGGATGTTCGGACGAGAGGAGCAGCAGCTATATGGGATACGGACGCAGCAACTTCTTTGCCTTTGGAAGCCATCGCGGCCAGCTCCGGAGAGGACCCAGCAGGGGCAGGGGTGCCGGGAACGGTTGGCACAGGTGGCGGCATATCGAGAGGGAGAGCGGAACAAGCGAGCCCGGAGTATCCGAGGCTTTTGTTTTCCTGTTCCTCGACAGCCTTGACGCCGTCTTGGATTTTTCTATCTCTCGCACCCGAGGCGGTGCGTTTACGAGTCGGCGTAGGCACCGTTGGATTCACGCGGACGGGTAGCGAGGAAGTTCGAACATGTCTTGAGCTGCAAAATTGATCAAAAAGAAAGCGTAAGACACGCGCTAAAAAGACCATACCAGAGGTAACACAAAAAGCAAAATAATTAGCAAGCATGGAACCATACAATCAATAGGCGTCAGCTTAGACCCGACCCCGTTTATAAAGAAGGCGGCACTTTGGACCTCGTATTTCTCAACGTACGCTGCCAATCGAGGAACAGAGATGGCCTCCTCAGGCGTAAGATCCTCGGTTTGGATTTGATACGAGGAAGGGTTCAAGTTATAGTGAGTGTCGTTCCAGTAAAGGGGAAACTCCCACTCCACATTCTCTCCCTCGGGCCCTTTCAAAAACCACGGTTCTTCCGTCTGTTTTCGCTACGACTTTAAAGAAAGCCATTTTAAAATGCTTAAAGGAGTCCGAGAACGCACTCATCAATTCCCTATCCGAGTCCGCACAAAGGGAAACCAACCCCTTCAATCTCTCGTCCTCTTTGGATGTCCGAGAAGTAAAAGGGCAGAAATAGTGAAAAAAAAACAAAGATGTGGTGCAAGGTATGGGAACGGAAAAAGAAGAGCACAGGCGTTTGAAGGCAACTAAATAGGCCCGTCCGTGGGGATGGAGCTGAGAAGGCGCCAGCCGCAAAGCCATCAGCGCCGAAATTTGAAACGGGGAAAAAGGAAAACAAACTTTAACCCGGGTCAGATAGTCTCGGTAGAAGAAGAAAAGGTTGGTGCGCCCCACCACCCGAGTAGAGCATATAGGCTCGCCCTCATCCGGAGGACTGACAGTACACCCTTCCATGTCAGGAAGTTTAAGACGCGCTGTATCTGCCTCGGACATCAGCAACCGTATCTTTAGGATCTCATGGGATACCCATTTATACTGTCTACATAGTGCCTCGGGAGGACTAGAAGTTTAAGACGCGCTATATCTGCCTCGGACATCAGCAACCGTATCTTCAGGATCTCATGGGATACCCATTTATACTGTCTACATAGTGCCTCGGGAGGACTAGAAGAGTTCGACTCCCCGGCGTCGGATTGGATCCTGTGTGGAGAGGACTGTGAAGCCATTTACCTATAAGCAAAATAAAAAGAAAAATGCTAGGATCAGCAAGGGAAAAAATACCTGACTGAAGTATATTGGCATGCGGAAAAACAAGCAGACTCGGGGGATGAAGACTGCCAGAAGGAGGGTTAGAAGGAGCCAAATGACGACAAGAACCTAAGACTGAGGAAGCCCGAGAATCTTCGCCCTGGGTGATGAGGAAGGAGCTCTCGGCGACACAATCCCAGTAAGGGCCGAGGTATCCCGGAGGATGGGTGTCCGAATCCCGAGCCGAGGGGAATCATAGAAGTTAAGGGGTTGAGCGGAGAGCGCATCGTCCTCGGACGAACCCCGATTTCCCGGTCCCAAAGGGTCCAATTGAACGCCTGAAGCGGTATCTGGCCAAGTGGTGACCGGTGTCGGATTCGAAACCCGAGCAAAATCAGATCGAGACCCGGATGTACTCCGTCCACCAGATCCTCCCCTTAGCATGGTAGCCAACCTTTCCTCCTCCCTAAGTTCAGAACCAAGAATCCAATAGGAGGTACGGGGGAAACGGGCACGCAAGGCTTCCTCTTCCTTAGGGGTTAATGGTGGATTTGAAGGGGGAAAGCGATTACTCCCAACCATTGCCAAAGAATAGAAACCTAGAAAGGCACAAAAGGGTATGTGAAGAAGGGGAAATAAGGGGAAGGATCATCAAAGGTATGTCGGGATTACAAGAAAGACTGAAAGGGGGTATTGACCTTAGAAACAGATTCAGAAGCTACCAAGGAAGTCTACCCAGAAAATCGCGATGACGAAAATTAAACGGTAAAAACAAACGGAAACCATTAAGTTACACCAGCCAAGGAGTAGGAGAAGGCGATATACCTGAAGTAGTGGAGAACGAGCCAGCAGCGAGCAAACAGGTGAGAGCTCAGGAAACAACAGGTGATTAAAGAAAAGGGAAAAAATAGCGTAGAGAGTAGAAAACCCGGAAATGGTAGCGAAAGAAAATGAAGAAAATGGAGGGAAATATGAATCCTATAGACTCTTGGGTAACCGAAGTGACGGGGACAGAAGCGTCCTTTCACCCTGACCCAAGAAGTGGCGTATCGCGTACAGAGAGCATTAATGGCGCACGGATATCATTGCCTGGAATGGCGCGGCGGTTGCAGGCTCTCGCCAATACTGAGTCGCCAGGTGTCAGGGGGCAATGATGGTGAATGCGGAAAGTCCCTCGCGTCAAAAAAGATTAAAGCTACCGGTAACCAACCGATATAGCCGAGACTACCTCGGCAAGTAATGTATGTCTCGGGCACGGACATATACATTACATGAAGCTTCGGCTCACGAGCCTGAAGATACTACATCGGATCCTAGAGTTTCCACCTCGGATTATCATGTGGCTAACAGAGCTCGGCCAATAAAGCCAACAAAAGACATAGAACATCTCGGCAGCTCGGAATGCCCGACCTACCGAGCTGGGGGGGCAACTGTTACGGACTCGAACTAAGGCCCAATGCCACGAGGGCCCAATACGGGGCATATCCAATATAACAATATACCTATGATAAAGGAACGTCCGGTTATCCGGATTATATGCATCGTGGGAGCATCCGGACTATCAGCATCATGGGAGTGTCTGGATTGTAGTGGCGTTATGTGCTCCCCCACTTACTGACCATAGGGATCATGCCCAACCACGATCTCCTTCTAGATGACCTCTATAAATACAGAGACAGGTTAACCAGGTGCACAGGTTCTAACTCAGACTCATTACTTTCAGTCATACTGTGCACACACACCACCCCCTATATTGTGTACAGTGACACCAGGCTCCCTTGAATATCTGCACCAAAGATATTCAAGTCGAGCCCAGAGATCCAACATCAAAGTACCAATCCTAGATTGGACAACAACATTCTACACCAGAACAATGTTTTTATTGTTTCAATTTAATTATTAACAACGACTTCGAACAAGAACAAACCATGCGGATGCATTAGTGCACCGAATCTTGTCTGAATATTTTATTTTCAAAAAGATTCTATTCATTTTCTGCATTATCCGTAGTAGTGGACGCACCTTTTAATTTATCCTTAGAGGAATCTTCAAAACCACCTAATATACTTGATTGATTGAGCTCTAATTAAGGATAGCTATAAAAGCACTTTATAAATCAGCTCATAATAGGGTTGAAAAAAAATAACTAATATTCATTTACAATATCTGTACGTATGCGTATATTACAAGACACAAATTATATGTCCGAGTGACTCAAGTTATACACAAGAGACATATTATGATGACTCTACAGAAACTTTAATTTATCGGATTCTTTGACTAGAAAACGGATATGAGTCATAAACACGATAATTTTGAAGTTTCATTGGCGAATCTCTCTTTTTATTCCAACTTGAAGCAATCTAATTGGTTGGACGGCAAAAAAAGAATAATTTGAAGGACGACAATACCTGCCGATTCAGCCCAAAAAAGATACGATACAGAACACAGAACCACTTACCCTTTAGAATATTCTAAATACAACATACTATGATTACTATAAATACCTAGGACCTAGCTAGGTCCAGTGTCCCTTACAAAACATCGAGGTTGATTTCTAAAACACTAAGTTTGATCAAAATATTCAGATCATCATGCAGAAGTTTACCATAGTATGCGTTTTGTTGGTTCTCTTACTTCTAAGTGCTGGAAGCGAAGGAAGGTCCCTGAGTCCAACAATGGCGAGTCTGAGAGTGATGATGCGAGAACGATTGAGTAAGCTACCGGCTCAGCCGAAAGAAGACGATCGTAGAGTTCGAGAGAAGAAAGTTTTGAGTCCAAGTGGACCAGATTCTCATCATCATTGTCCGATAAAAACTTAGTTTTGTTTTAAAGGAAAACTACATTTCACTGTTTTACTACTGGATCAATAATTTCTAGTTACCACCTTTTTAGAATAAGTTTTTGAATAATGTGGGAACAGCTGCATCTCACTGCTTGTTAATGCAGAACTGCTGCTATATATATCTTATGAGGTCACATTTAGATTTTGCTGTGGTCATATCTGTTTGTGTTTGTTCACATCATTGCAGGTTCAATAATTTAAAAATCTTCATGTTCGAATGAAAGCCTCCATTTTTATTTCCTTTACTTTCTTTTACTCTTTTGCTGCAACGTCTTGTTTGATGCAAAGTGGCTGAAAACTGTCATCTCAACAAAAAAAATGCATATATAACTGGAATTTATTTTATGGCCAGTTTGGACATAAGCAATGTCTTTAATACCGGTACATTGATAAAGCTCCGATTTAGTGCTTTCACATAGTTCAATGAATGAACCAAAAAATAATACCCAGTCTGTGTTCTTCAGAGGTATCATTATGCAATTTGGACCCTGTCATTTTATGGGTATTTAAAGTTCAAGTTTGTTGGAGAGCAGTGCACGCCAAAGATTCAGCTATATGTTTCTGATGATTATCGTAAAGCTACAAAGTTAAATAACGATAAAATGAAACTCATTTTATGGATACAAGCAAGCGTGAAAGTGAGAAATATTTATGAGAGCGTGATACACTACGTTCGTTCAAGCCACTGTATATTTGCAGGAAGCAAGAACAGAGAATAACGAGATATATGTGTGTGTGTGTGTGTCTCTCTCTCTATATATATATATTAGTGCGCGCGCGCGTATGATAACAATACAGTTAAGTGATTAGTATTCCACACAAGATTGGAATTAATGAGATAGTATCCACTTTACGCAATATAACAGTAACAGGTGATAAGTACGTGTATCTCGTACTAATGGGGAATAATTTTGACAACAATTCTGTTGGTGGCAATGGTTCTTTAATTTGAAGCATAAATGAAGAGATGAGTCACATTTTCCATTAAACTTAAATTTGCCTTCACTTATTCTAAGTTTCGAGTGCAAATTGCGTTTATGACAAATTTCCTTTAGGATATATTTTCATGTAAATGCCGCACAGTATTTCTAAATATTCCGCCATTAGCGGCATTTACAAGGAAAAACACTACGTGTTCAATTCCTCAGTTCAAAAACGCTACACTCTTCCCTTACTTCTTAGTTTTCTTTGTTGGTTGCAAATTTGAGAATTTCCATATAATCTTTATTTATATGCTTCAAGAAAAAAAGGCTAATCAATAAGTTAAAGCTACTTAATAAATCCAACAAGCTGTGTTAAGATGGCAAGCGTTCTCAACCTCAAAAGGAGAAAAATACAAGTTCAAATATTAGAAATGCACTTGTTAGAAGAAGTGAAAACATTTTCCGCTCTAAACCTTGAAATGGGAGGGGAGAGGATCTTCTCCTCATCATTTTTCTCCTTTTTTCTCATAAGCTCATCTGGGCTATTGATTGGGAAGAGGAGACTAATATTAAAGTAATATTGTGATTGATTGGACGGATATGATTTAGAGATGATGAAGGATAATGAGAAAATGATTAGGAGAGAAATCCAACCCATTTTTTTTTTTTAAAAAAAAAAGCTACTCAATATATATTCTTCCTCTTCATTTTCTTTGTCTTATTTTGGTATTTTTTAAAAAAAATTTAAAAAGTATTCTTGCTTAAATATATTTTTTCACATTATATTCTTAGAACTCTTAGCTTTATCAATATGTATCTTCTATATTATTTTTTGCATTATATCTACATTATAATCAACCAAAAAGAAGTATTTCATCTCTGGTAACATTCCTGGTCTTATAGCAATGCAATAAAACTTCTATTTTACCTTATTAGGTACTTTTTGATTATAAATAACTCTAGTAACTTTTCTCCATTCATACCATCCAGCTTGAATTCTATGAATAACATCTCTTCAATTCCACTATCTTGTTATATAATTGATCCCAAATATCTAAACTTTGTCATTTGTGGAATGACATGCCTTCCCAATTTAATGATTATTTTAGTATCGCAATATTGCAATATTTTTTTGAAACTGTAAAATTAAAAATATTTTTTAATATACATTTTTAAAATACAAACACTGCGCTAGTGACAACAGTTTTTTATTGACTGTTATTTTAGTGGAGATTGATCTTAGTGGAATTTTAAATTGCAGTGAATGCATGAAGAAAAGGAGAAATATTATGAGGTCCCAAGGAAGGGATTTAATTTTTTTTTTTTGACAAAAAAAAAAAAAAAAAAAACAGTCTTAATGACAAGTGAATAGCATAAGTCTATTCTCATTTACTGCACTAGAACTTTTCATTTGGGTAATTAATTATAACCTTCTCAGTTGTTATCAGACTTTTAGGTAATTAAATCCTTTTCTCAGGACATTATAGTAATTCCCTAAAAAATGCCGCTTATTCATTTTTATGTTTCTAATATTCTAGTTTACTGTCCTAAATGAATTACTTGGCACTAGTATAGTCACTAGCTGCGTCTCAATCTAATTATTTGATTAGTTTAAAAATTGATACTTATTTGACTCGCTTGACGTGAGAGAACGTAATGTCATAAAATTAATCATTAACGTGTGGCAAATCCTTGTTAGGAGCTATAGATATTGAGGTTTTTTCTCACGCGGCGGCAAAGAAGAGAGATGACATTGCATTATCCTAAAATTAAGCCAAATTGTCATTACCGTCATTAAAACATGTACTCCACTAGTCCTATTTATAAATCACAAATAGAAGAAATTTTTTTGGTCCCATTTATAACTCACATAATTAATTTTTTTCATATGAATATAAAATTTTACCCTTCATTTATTACTGTGTACTTTGTTTGGTATAATGAATATTAAATGGGAGTAAAGTTGAAAAATTGTTGAATTTTAAGTTAAAGTTAACAAGGTTTATGGTTTTTCTTAGTTCCGATGAAGCATGTTGTCAATGACATATAAATAAGATCAAAGAGTATTTGTTTTCCAAGTATACTTATCAGTGCGTATTTTTCTATCCTTATCCATTTCAATCATGTAACTTGTAATCATTAAGTACTCAATGTCAAAAGAAAATGTGTCTAAATGATATTCGAAGATTAGGCTGTATGATTTGTCATACATCCTTAGCCTCCTGGAAGATTCGAAGGTTATGAGATAGTGGAAAGCTTCTATACCGCAATAAATATGCAAGTTTCCTATTTGGAAAACCACATTATCCAATTGACTATATATGGTTATGTTCGTTTGTTCCCTTCTTCACCAAACTCGTGGCTGACTAGCTTTATCAACATCTATGGTTATGGACTTATGGTGCACTAATAATTGAGTGCCAAAGTATGTCAAAATGGCGAGGTATATATCTTGGCGAGGGAGGTTGAAGACAATATCAATCAATCCATAATTTAACGTTCAAAGAGCTCCACGTCATAAGAAATCGAAATCGAAATCTCTTATACTTCAGTTGAAAACTAACTTATTTAGTGCAAATCACTTTGGCATCAACGTGAGAGGTTCATCCTGGCTTTTAAAGTGGAGTCATTGATAATACAAATGGTATATTCATGAACGCAATGTATTAATCATGTGGCAAATCTTGGGCTTGGAGCTTTTCTAATGTGTGCCTTTCTCTTATGCTCTATAATGCTCCAACCTCTTAAATGTTTTTTCCTTTTTTTTTCTTTTAATTTTCTATTCTAGATAAAATGATTGACATTTTTATATTTCATCAATATGAAATGATGCAGTTTTAAATTTTTCTTACAATATAAAAATAAATCAAAACTGCACAATTTTATAGAATTATCTCTTTTAAAAATATAAATAAAATTAAAATTGTATCATTTTATGCCCAAGATATCAAAATATCATTCATTTTATGTAGAATATATTGATCAAAAGGTTTTTTTTTTTAAAAAAAAAGCATTTGGAAGGTTACGTTGGTGCATTACAAACGACATAATATATAGAGGCACAGTGGAGATAATCATATGTGAATTATCCCCTTCATCACTCTAAACAACCACCATGAATAAGAACAACAAATCAACAGTCCATAAAAGTTGAAAATACATAACTCCTATGAAAAATTGTTAATGTTCCTTTCCAACCTAGAAATCGAACTCAACTCCACAAAAAACAAAAAAAACAAAAAAAAACAAAAAAAAAAAAAAAATCTAATCAAACTCAAAATGCACAACTCAGTCAAAATCGTAACCCAAAGAACTTCAAAACCTGGACCACCAACCGAATAAGACTAGAAACCGGAGAACTGGTCAGTAAACCAGGCATTCATTCTAATATACTTTTATTGGTCATACGGCATACTCCATCTAATTAGATAGTACCAAACGAGGCATTAATTTTTCTCGTATTTCTGGGTGCACTCAAATCCAAGAGAGAGATGCTAATATTCCTGAACAATTCTTGGTACTATTTATTCCAGAAATAGCCAACATTGTAAAAGTTCACTCTTTTGCTGCCCTTAGGAATCAATTGGTTATTCCTCACTACAGTAACCTGATATACTAGGCTGAGCTTTATAGATAACTATCATTTGACATGCATCACCTTATATCATATATTAGTAATATTGAACTATTAAACAATAATCTTCACACTAAAAAGAAGATAAAACTTGGCAAATGTGATTAGCTTAGTGCGTAAGAATATAGCTCATACTCCACTAGGACATGGTTTTTGATTTTTTTTTTTTTTTAATATAACAGCTTTGTTGGTGGATAATCTACAAATATATTTGTATGTATTACTTGAACCCTCGCTCATGCACTACCTTGACCATAGGACGTAATTCATCGGAATTTTTGTGGTTAAAAATAAAAGGGCCAAAACAAACCTTTAGTCCTCTTAGTTTGATTCCTTATTTTTATAAAATAACTCTAGCAGCAACGTTAATCTGAAATGATGATGATTTCTTTTTTTCCTTTTTTGAGTTAAAAGGGGCAGGCACTAATAACATGAGATTATAAATGGGATTAAACCCGCAACCTTCCACTAGCAAGGGAGCATCCAACCCCTAAGTTACAAGGTCATCAGCCAAATGATGATTTTTGTTCCAATCATTATTATTTTTTAAAATTAAACTTAATTAATATGCTAGCTTTTGAGAACGCTGGCATTTTTTTGTTAACTATGTTAAGATTAGAGGACGGAAAAGACACTTTACAATTAAGAAACCAAAATGAAACAAAATTCGAAGTTAAACTACTTTTGCCAAAATAAAAGTAGATAAATATGTTACCAAATAAAAGTAGATAAATACGTTAAAAGGCTTTTTAACCCTGCCAATGGAATATAGATGATGACTGTGTACAGAAGCTCTAGAATTTACTTGATCCCTAGTGGATGAGTAATGCCCACATCAAACACACTATATTGGTTGAACACTGTCCCTCTTGCAATTTGGAGCCAAATAACTTGATCGTTGACGGGGATAAAGAACGTAACGATAAGATGAATATAATATTACCTGCAGATTCATCATCTCAAAATTAGATACACTTAACCCCACTAATATTAAGCTCTGAAGATTCTAAGTTATAAATAACGATACTTAGCTCGAGGGTTTTTATCAGACTTAAATATCCAAGTTCAAACTTATACTTTGATCATCAGATTGATGAGGTCCTTCTTCTGCATTTTGTTGGTCTTGGTTCTTATTGCAGGAAGTGAGACTCGGCCTCTGAAGGATCAAATAGCGATGAGAGTGATGCTCCAAGACTTGAATCCGCAACAACCCTTACCACCAGCCGATAATAATGGCGGACAACGTGACAAGCAGAGAGTGAGTCCAGGAGGTCCTGATGGTCACCACCATGACATAAAATCTTAGCCTTATTAGCATTACATTGCAGAGAAATTTATAAGTTCTATGTTTTGGTCCTTTCGATCCTTAATATAAGGTCCACTTAGTATAGCCAAAAAACTATCTACTTGGTGGATCTTATATTAAAGATAGGAGGGCGTATAAAGGATATTACAGATGATGATGCTAGATATCGTTCGTTGACATGTTCACTTAATAAATTTCTATTTCCATCTGTAATTTGAATCATCTAACCGGCACAAAATTGTGCCTCTGAAACTTCTCATATTTGCATTTGTAATTTCAGATCTCGTGAGCATTAATTATATCTTTTTTATTTTCCTTTCTCAATCTTACTATTTCATGGGATTTAGTTATGAGTGTCTTCATTGGGACCTCAATGTAATTCCCTCTATAATGAAGTATCAAATAATTATATATAAAAATACATATTAAACATATATACATTATTTTCTATATTAAATATTTAAGAAGTTTCCTTATTTATACAGTATTAAAAATAATGTATTTCATCTCTGTATATCAATAGACCCGCCATTTAGTTAACGTTGTATATATAGATACATATATATACACACACACATACATATACATTTTAAAAATGACGTTTTCACTTTCAGAAGATTCTGTAAAAACTCTAAACGACGCACCTAATGTTCCCTCACTAATCTCTGACAAAAGGCAAGCCAAATTTTCACACTAATGATAAATTTTAGGGGAATCACTATGAGGTCCCAAGGAAAGAACTTAATTCAAAAGGTCCAAATGTAACTAAGGAGCATGTAATAACAAGTTCTAATATAGAAAATAACAACATCTCACTGATCATTGAGACTTTTTGGTAATTAAGTCCCTTTTCTAGGATGTCATCCTCACAAGAGAAATATTGTACTCAATTTTGATGAATCGCTAAAAAGGAAAAATTATATATTTTTCAAATTAGACTCGAGAAAATTGGGAAAACTCTCCTTGAAAACTTTATTAGTGAGGATGACCTGATAAATTTTATATACATAGATTATCAGTACTTTGCAAATTTTGCACGCACAAAGTTACCAGTTCTGATCTAGTAGTCCTTCTTTCCAGTAAAAATCTCAATGGGGCGCTTTTTTTTCCCCAATTTTCCCTGAATTTTAATTAATTTAAAATTGAATAATTAAGTGCATGAAGGATTTATTTCCTAGTAAATCCCTTTGGTTTTATATTTAAATTGTGTTTCGTTATTCCTTTTTATATTGCATATGAATCGTGCTCAAAGACCCAACATGAATAACTCTCTCCTAAAAACATTTTTCTTCACTTTCACATGAACGCAAATTCAAGACCATATACCTAAATTGTCCGGATCATTTTTAGTAGAAAGAATACATGTTAATATTGGTTCTAAAAGAATCTAATTTCAAAAGATAACTAATATTTTTACAAGGCTAAGGTGTAAAATTCTCATACACTTTTCCTAAAGAGTGTCAAATACAAAACTTTATTTGGGTGCAAAAATGTCCATAAACTTTTTGAAAAGGGGGCTAAAATGTATCCAAATAAAGGGAAAAAAAAGTCTCCTTTTCAAAAAGTTCATGAGCATTTTTGCACCCAAATAAAGTTTATGGTATTTGACGCTCTTTTAGGAAAAGTTCATGGGCAATTTTTTTGCACCTTAACCCTTTTTATAATTTTTCAAAAGATAGCTTTGTGATCCCTTACATTATGAACCCAGCTCTAAGATTCATGGATCAGCTTCATATCATACCATATCTTTTTATAAATAATATAACCTAACTGTTGGGATTTTTTTGATAAAAAATCCCAACAGTTAGGTTAAGGTTATATTATATATATATATATATATATATATATAGCCTTACTGTTTTTATATTACTCTACTCTATAATTCAGTAAGGGCATGATATAAATGTAAATCGATTTTCAAGTATTTTTAGGAATGTAAATCGATTTTCAAGTATTTTTAGGTTATGTTTAATATATTAATTTTTACCCTATTTATTAAAACAGAATATAATAGAATGAAAATAGGGAATAGACTGAAGAAAGTCATTTTTCATGAGGTTGAGCCTTTGCATGATGATAAAGTTGATGCAACTTAACCTCAAGGTCACAGGTTTAGATTATGAAGATAACCTTTCCACGTACCAGAGGTAAAGTAACTTACGTTCATCTATCTCTGCTTATATCCCACTGGGTAGGAACCTTTGAAGTGCCTTTTATGCCAACAAATAAAACCCAAAAAAAAAAAAAAAAAAAACATAAGAAAAAATTAATTATGTTTTTATAGAAGAAAGAAATAAGGAAATTGTGAAGTCACATATTGGTTGAGGAGGACAACAAAAAACACCATATAAGGGTCTAGGCGTCACCCTTCTCGAAGCATTTTAAACTGGAAAAATCCCATTGAAGGAACTTTTAAAATAGTAAAACACATTAAGATGCTTTCAATTTTAATATTCCTATGAGATGCTATTTTCCCAAAAAATGGAATATTAGAAATTCAAGCAAATAGATACAAATGCCCTCAACTATGTATTATTTTAAAAATAATAACCCTACCTACAACATGCAAAAAGACACAAATACCCTCAAATTTATATTATTTTAAAAATAATAACCCTACCTACAACATGTGGCCCTGCCAACCGCCCACCGCAGTGGGGGTGGAATTTAAAACCCCCCCCCCCCCCAACTTGTTTTCCAAAAGAACCAATGATTTTCAATATATATTAGGCAAATAAATATATGCAAGTTAACACTTTATCTTTAACTCAAGCTCATCCGCGAGTTTTATTAAAGAATTTACTGCATTTTATTATGTTTTAACAACTTTCATTTACCCAAGAAAATTCATATTATCAGGTCATTCACAATTTTTGTTAAGAAATTCACTATATTTCATTATGTATTGACAACTTTCATTTACCAAGTAAAAATTCACACTATCATGTCATTCACAAGTTTTGTTAACAAATTCAACTCATTTCATTAGGTTTTCGCAACTTTTGTTTACCCAATAAAAAAATTCCCAGGTCATTCTCAAGCTTTGCTAAGGGAATTCACCACATTTCATTAGGTTTTAACAACTTTTGTTTACTATGTAAAAGATTCATATTGTAAGCTCATTCATGAGTTTTTTTTAAGGAATTCATCATATTTCACTAGGTTTTAACAACTTTTATTTACCATGTAATAACAAATCCACACATTCATCAGTTCCTCACAAGTTTTGTTAAAACCTAATGAAATGTGGTAAATTCCTTAACAAAATTTATGAATGAGCTTGATTCTAAGATAAAGTGTTAACTTATATATATTTGTTTGCAAAATAATTGTTCCCACTAGTGCTAGAACTCTGGTGGCACGTGACTAGGTGCTGGAGCCCCAGGGCCAACAAGGCTATGTCGCCAGTGGCCAGCCGAACGCCGATGGGGTTATTTTTTTTTTTAAATAATAAATATTTGAAGGTATTTGTGTCTTTTTACTTGAATTACCAATATCTCATTTTGGGAATTGTAAAGTTCCTTCAATAGGATTTTCCCTTTTAAAATTGTGAGAGGAAATGGCTCCTCAAAGTGGATAATATCAAAAGTAAAACACTAGGATGTTACGGGATGAGGAGCTCGAAAGGGTGGAGTGTATTTTGACTATATTCATTTGCGCGCTGTGAAAAAAAATTCAATTTACATTAATAAAATTGTCAATATGTTTTGTGCAATCTTATCTATAATATGATAATTTCAAGATTCCAAAAGCTCATTATTTTGACTCTCATACATGTAATTTCAATCTAACCAACCAAAATGTTGTACAAGGCAAGAAAAAAATTCAAACAAAATAAAATTATTGTGACAATTTCTTCTTTCAGCAGCGTGGTCTTTAAAAACAGGGTTTATATTTAAAAAGGCAAATGTACACACGTCATTTCATGGATTCCACACTCATATACCACCATTATTATAGGCTATAAATCATTTAGCATTTAAATAATTGATAAACTATACTTGTCTTTCATGTATAACCAGTCTCCGTGTTATTGTACAAATGTCTTCAATGACTTGTTAGGGCACCTATATACGTGTATATGTACATACATATATGTATGTGTGTGTAAATATATATATATATATATATGTGTGTGTGTGCCTTCAGTTCTTAACAGGATCAATAATTAAATAATTTGCAATAGCCAAATATAATATATTGATTGCTTTATTGAAAGTTAGACATATATTAGTAGTTGGGGAGATTTGGATAAAGAGATTGATCCACTTAATTATTTGAATGCACGATTGAGTTTGCCGGCCAGCCGCCGCATCCACTTGAATATGTATGTCTCTTTCCTATAAAATCTAAATGTAATGCGAATTATTTAATAATTTCATGTGAGATATATCTTTACGAGGTATTCTTTAATTAAACTTCCATATACTCTTGTACGGATGATGAATTCTAGGATATATATATATATATATATATATATATATATATCATGTACTAGCTTCTCATTGCATTCTAAGGAAAAAATACGTAATAAATAAGGGATCAAACAACCGAACAGGATAATTTGAGTTGGATCTTGATTAATCGATGATAGAACTTGCTAACAATTTGGTTTGGACTGGAAAACCATTTTAATGGTTGAGCCGAGTAGGACTAGAATTAAACCGTCATTCAGCTAGAGCTCGGATTTAGATTAAGAACCGGAATGAATTTTAGAAAACCGGTTGGTTTTTTTGCCAATGAAAAAAAATTAAAAACGTATAAAAAAGAAAAAAGAAAATGACTCTCCTAAAAAGTTTAATGTATATTCAGACTATTTGCAGTCATATAATGTTATTTCATTAAAATTTTGGTATATTGTGGTGTTATTATATTGACAATTAAATTTATAGGTTAAGTATCAATTTTGCCCCTTTGAAGTATACGCTCAGGAGCAATGTTGTCCCGTATAAAAAAATGTAGCAATATTGCCCCTCCGTGAATAGCCCTAACAGGTCAACGTTGGTTGACCACATTATGCCGACGTGGATTGTCTGCGTGGCATCTTTCTCACTTTTTTTGGGGGTTAAGTAGCAATTTTGCCCCAGAAATACATATCCAGGAGCAATTTTGCCCTAGAAGTTCTTTTTTGTCTTAATATTCCCCCGGAAGTCTAAAAACATAGCAATGTTGCCCCTCCGTTAATAGCCCTAATTAATTGTATTTGACACTTTTTGTAAGCTTTATTCTCTCAGTCATCTCTGCTTACAATGCACGAGAGGTTCGTTAATCTTCGCGTAGATAATTACGCAGCGAGTGATTATTGTTTGGAAAATTCGTTTGAACTACCCGCGACGTACTCGCTTGATCTTCTATTCGACAAATTCATTCTTATTTTTTTGTTTGATTTGTTTGAAAAATTTTTTTGGACAAATTTTGCACAAGCAGTGATTATTGTTTGATTGGGGAATGCCTCATGCGATGGAGGACGCTATGGGGAAAAAAGGAGTAGGCTATGTTTACTTTTTTTTTTTTTTAAGAAAAAGAAATTAATTGTCACCCCTACTCCTCATAGCATGATTATAATTATAAGACCAGGTTGACTTTTTTTTTTTTTGAAGAAATTAAGAAAACTAGATAAGTTACTTAATCATACTACCTCTAGTCCTAATGATAAGACCAGATTGACATTTTTTTAGAGAGATTAAGGAAGCTAAATAAGTTATTTAATCATATCATACGTTTTTAGACTTCCCGGGCAACATTGAGACAAAAAAAAAAACTTCCAAGGCAAAATTACTTTTAAGAGTGTGTACTTCCAGGACAATTGCTACTTAAAAAAGTGACAAAAATGCCACGTAGACAATCCACGTTAGTATAATGCAGTCAACTAATGTTTGAACGTTAGGGTTGTTAACGAAGGGGCAACATTGCTCCCAAAAAAACTTCCAAAGCAACATTAGACAAAATTGATACTTAACCCTAGATTTATTATAGATTTATTTCTTATACATACATGCATGCATCCACACATACACACACACACGTGTGTGTGTGTGTGTGTTATATAAACATTTGTGTACGCGTGCGCGTGCACACACACACACATATATATATATGTATGTATGTATACACACACACACACATATACACACACACAGATATAGACGCACATACATGTATACACACACACATGTATATAGATATAGATATATATATGTGTGTATACATATGCACATATATATACATATATACATACATATATTTGTATATATATACATACAATGTAATAGTTATAAAAATGTATTTATTTGATGTTTGGAAAATTTCTTAAATTTTAAAATGAATTATATATGTTATTATTCTCTTGTCATAATCATATTATTTGAGACTTGGCTTCTGTCTATTGTACCACTATTATTTTTTTCAAGTATTTAGATTAAATTTATTACTACAGAATACAAATTATTAATGTGTAATTTAAAAAACTATTAATCTAAACCATCAAATTCAATCCTACATTATATTTCTGCAGATATTGTAGGATGAAATTGTTTCCCACGACATATCTGAGTCAAATTGGGGTAACTCTTAACAATAAAATACCTTTTTTTCCAATTTTTTTATTGATTAGATTCTTCACATTGATGAGCAAACGATGTGTTAAACGACAAAAGTTTATCTTGGAGAATTATCTTTTGTAGCACGGTAATGTTTGGTTACTTAAGTGACGAAGATTAGTGGAAACCACATTAGCTCATCAAATTAATCAAAAGTCAAACCATAAAAATCGAGACACATGCATGCCCAATATAAAGTTGATTGTTTTTCCTTTTTCTTCAATTTAATTTCACGAGCTTATCAGCAAGAGCAATTACTGTTCCAAAACGACTCGCGTGTAAAGACACAATGGATGAATAGATAGGTGCTTTAGACGGCGACGACTGACGTTTTATCAAAAATAAATAAATTAACGTATAGACTACAATACAATTCTTTCTTTTAGTGAAATTTGTGGTACTTGAATCTCAAATCCTTACAAAAGGCCAAAATCTTTTAAGGGAATAAGACAATGTTCTTTTCTTTTTAACTTTTTTTTTTCAGTTGGTGAAGAAGACGATAAGCATTGTATTTATCTTTTTCTAAAAGATGTTAAAGCAAAACTTTTACATCTAATAGTGGACAACGCTTTTGTTCAATTTCCTAACATATATTCTAATAGTAGTTTATATATTATTTTTTAGGGAAAAGTATTTCTCCCACACGGAGATAGCTTATCTCAATCGACTCCAAAACTACGCGTTTTTGAATTAATGAATGGTTTGTTAGTAATTTTAGGTGAATTAATGAAGGGAGTTTTGGTAAAATGTATATGATTATAAAATAAACAAAATTACAAAAACATCATTCATTAATCTAAAAACGACGTAGTTTTGGGGTCACGGAGATAACTCTATCTCCAAATGACGAGAAATCTTTTACCCTATTTTGTAAGATAGTGCCCCCAGATAAAACTTTATCAATATGAAGAGATTTGTTAAACTTTATATAATTTTGTAAGCTGGTGAGTTCAGAAAATCTTATTTAAAGTCTCATCCACGAGTGCGTACGTGTGTCCTTATCAAATTTAATCATTTCATATTTTAACAAGAGAAAATGAGAATGACAGATCCCACTAGATGATTAATTATAATTATAGACCTCTAATCTTTGAAATCTCATGATCGCTACCTGTTACTTCCCCTGATCTTTAATATAAGATCCACTTTATATTACAATTTGAATTGTAAAGTGGATGTAATATTAAATAAAGGTAAAATGTATATAGGAAATGGAATAATATTAATTGTGAATTCCGAATAACCTAATTATATATATATATATATATATATATATATAACATCAAATAACCCACTGGAAAATCAAGCTGTGTCTCATTTTCTAAGTTTTGAAGGGGCCAAAACTTCTTTTATATTGACTGTTGAAAATCGCATAACATTAGTTGTGAATTCCATGTGTGACATACTTGTAAAAACCAGATATAACCTACTTAACAATGGAGTTGTCTCCTAATTTCTAAGTTTTCGGAGACGCCGAAGCCTTGTTTCTGTTTTTTCAATCTTTTTAGAATAGTTTTATAAAATTATTTTTTAAAACAAGTTTTAAAGAATCTGTTTGGATAATTGTTCTAAAAAATTACATTTCAAAATAAAAAAACATAAAAAATTATTTGGAACAATTGTTATTAAGATCAATGTAGAGAACTGAGAGAAGATGAGAGACAAAATGAAGAGTGCAGCGACACGGGTGGAGAGTCGGAAGAGTAAGTGACAACGTAGACAAGCACGAAAGACAAAGTGAGAAATGTGACCGTGAGTGAAAAGGAGAAATAGGAAAATCAACCCAAAAAAAATATATATTAAAAATAGAAAACAATAATATAAAATTTGTTTTGAAATTTTTTCTAACAAACATATTTTTTTTTCGTTTTGTAAATCACTTAATTAAAAATTAACAATCAAACAAGTTATTTTGTTTTAAAAAAACAAAAACAGTGTTTCCCAAAAAAGACAATTGCGCTTAGTTTTCTTTTTAATCCTAAATATTGACTATTGCAATTGCATAACATCAATTTTAAATTGGCCCCCATTGAAAATTGCATTGGTGATTATATCAAAAAAAAAAAAATGTATTGGTGAGAATGACCAAATCATAGTACCAGCACTCTATGAGTATAAATTTTGTGGAGTACGAGTACTTTCTATATATAAACATTTCTTAGGTCCTTCTCATCAATAAAATTTTCTAATTGGGAACTTTTTCTAAATTTTCCCTTTTAAATTTCTGCTAAGAGTCTAAGGTCTTTTATTTGAATGTCAATAATTTGAGGTCCTTATGTAATAAATAGTCTTATAAAAATCCTTTATTATAATTTAATTTTCTCTTTAAAATTAAATAAAATGAAAGTCAATAAAATTTAGATCGCCTAGTCCAATACATGCGGTGTTTCTTGCATTGGAGATAGATAGCTTACTCTGGAACAAATGACATTTAAAAAATCCTTGCTTCATTTTAAGCCCTTTTTCATTTTTTTTTTTTTTGTTTTGTTTATTCTGTGAAACTCATTTTATGCATGTCAAAAATTAAGATGTTTATGATTGAAGACCAAATCTCCAAAAGAGTTTTCCAATGGTTTCAAATTTTGGGCTGAAGTATTTTCTCTCTTTTAAGACTAATACCATTTCCATTTTATGAAAAACATAATTATTGATCAGTTCTATATTATAAAAATAACCATTAATTAGTTGACTTAGTGCATGTTAGGATTAGCGGTAGAATCTACTTTTCTAACGTATTTTACGATATATGTGGTAAGTATGTGAGAAAAATTTTGTCTCAATTTACATCAACATAATCTTCCAATACTAATTCAAACATGCCCTTAAAAGCTCATTCTCGATTGCATTTAGCTTCCTTTTTTGGTATAATGAACTTAGCTTTGTATTTTTTTTTTTTTTTTTTTGGGTACAAAGCATTTAGCTATTTATTACCGTTTACCAACACACCTAATATTTTGGGGAAGAAGAATGGAGCCCAAGAAAGTTGTACTGGATAAAATAAATTAAAAAATAAGGAAACAATAAATCCTACGTCAAAGAAGTCAATTTCCAATCCTTCTCACCACAACAGCATGGCTATTTTTTTTTTTTTTTTTGAAAAAAATAATAATAACAATCGTCTACAAAACTTTTTTTTTTATATTAAAATTTTAGAAAAGGGGTTGGGTTTACCCACGATCTAAAGGCAGGGCGAAATCTCCCTTTCTCCTGTGTGATACCGATGTTGGGTGAGTGCTGAAATTGCCTATTATCCTCGGTGTAACCTAGGCGTCTGAAGTTAGGATGCCTCCTCAACGCCTTAACCAACTCTAGAATCAAACCCGCTCTCTTTGGTGAGAGTGTTCGACTCCTTTACCAGTTAAACCTAAAGATGAGGGGGTAATCGTCTACAACACCATAAAAGAGAATAGAAACTTTTAGCTTCATATTGCACCAAAAATAACGTTTAGCTTATTAAGCGGGACGCTTTGTGGAGAGAGAGTGGCCCATTAAGTAGGAGGAGGCCCATTTATTGCATAAAATCCAACCAGCCCAAGTCCCCCCGACAAAAAAACCTACTTTTTTGGACAATTTTTTTTTTTTTTTTTAAACTACTTAACAAACAAGCATAAAACTCGAACTAATACTTGGATTACCATTAATCGTGACAGAAAAATGCCAAAACTAAGTGGCTAGAATTGGCCTATTGATATTATGAGAGAATTTAGCCCAATAATTGGCCGTGCCAAACTTAATCAAGAATTGCATCTTTTAACCAAGTGCCTACAATATCCTGCACCAAATCTCTAATCATATATGTCTAAATGTTTAATGAGTATAAATAGTATCACATGTTCAACATATTTGGTTTCAAACTGGAACTTCCATAACATTAGTTCATTGGGTTATATTTCTGTGTCTCATGCTCTATACAGAATAATAGCACCCTTCTTTTTCCAGGACAGAATACTAGCTCCTAGGGGTGTTCACTTCTGTCTTGTGACTCTTGTCCCGGCCATTTCGTTCCAATCCAGGTCATTTTGGAACGGGACAGACCCATCCTGAAAAAATTTGGGACATGACAAAATTATTACCGGGACAAGACATGATGCAGGATGGGTTTTGTTTGATGATCTCTGGACGAAGATGTAGGATGAAGCAAGGTCAGATGTGGGATGAGAGCTGATTTTGCCTTGCCTATTACCAACGATGCGATTCTGTGTAGCCAATCTTTTCTTCTCCAAAGAATTCTTTCACTGTAAATGAAATAAGAACTGAAAAACTCCTATATTCTGAAATTTCTTAAACTTGGTCATAAATCGCTACTGAAAGAGTGAAATGAAAGTGATAGTAGAGTAAGCATTTTTCATGTTCTTGTATTTTATGTTTCTTTTTGAAGGCAGTGAATGAAGAAGGTTGATATGGAGTGTTGGAGGAACAGGTCTAAGGCAACGGGAACGGAACATACAAGATTCTTAGATGAAAGGGCTAACACATATAACTGTGCAAACATAAAGGACTAGATAAAAAATAAAAAATTAGAGGGACCTAATTCTAAACTTGCTCAAACTATAAGGACTTGGAGATTTATTTTCCTAAAAGGATATTATCATATATTGGTTATATCTTTAATACAAAATACTATAAATATTTGTAAAACCTTCACAATCACTAACACAGTATCACCATCTTCATTCACTCCGCCCTTATTAATTTTAAGTTATAGTTATTTATTATACTTTCGATCTAAAAATGATAAAAGATGATGATTACATATTTCTATTATGTAATTTCAATCATCTAGGTTCAATGTCCAACTTAGGGTGGGCATGGGCAGGATTGGGCAGGGTAAGACCCCTACCTGATGCCTAGTTTGAAGGATAAATGAGTTGCATTTTACAACACGTGCCCTAACCTACCCAAGAGAAGCCCTAACCGTTTTGGGTATGGCAATTGTGAGTCAAGGCACATCGACTTCCTTGCCTAAGTGGTAACTCCCTGGCCAATACTATATGTGCAAAAACTCCAATTATACCTAATAAATACTATAAAAAAAAATTCAAATACATTCCATAATTTTATACTTTGAGATATTTCAAAATAAATCTATATCTTTTGTCTTGAATTTTTGTTTTTTTTTTTTTTTATAAAAAACTACCATATATTTTAGTAATTACATGACAAATTATAAAGCAAAATGTGTTTGTGTATGAATATTGATTTATATGAATACGTGCAATTGCAATAAATACTTCAAAGAAATTAAATTTTTTATCCTTGATCGCAATTTGTTAATGCTTTGTATCATCCATCTAAATCCAAAACAAACCCATCATTGAAACACCAATGACTTATGTGTAAACTACGTAGATGGATATATATAAAAATTTCATAAAAATGAAATAATATATATATTTTAAACAAAATAATATTTATTTTTTTATAAAACAATATATATTGAATAATATATGTATTAAATAAATTGTATACAATTTTTCAGCCAACACCAAATGGGTAAGGCAATACCCCTGCCTCATGCCCGAACCTACTCAATAATTAGCCGGCCCCAAAGATGCCCAATTTTTTTTGGACTGGGTTAGACAATTTTTGACTGGGTTTACGTGGACGTATATCAGGCACCTGGACACCATACTCACCCCTAAACTCTAGCTTGTACCCATACATTTTACTTTTTATAAGTCCAAAAAGAAGAAAAATATGATGCTTGAGATCTTAAAAAATCTTGTTTTTTTTTTATAAAAAAAAAAAAAAAAAAAAAAAAAAAAACAGATCCTCAGAAAATAAATAAATAAACAAACGGGACATCCTGATTCTGTCCCGGCAGGAAAGAGATGTGACATGAGACAATTTTACTATCCCGTGCCTTTTTGCAGCACATGACATATCGTAGGCATATCATGTTCCCATCCCCCGTGACACCTAGGGGTATTAGAATGGTACAGGACCTAAGGATGAAGATAAAATCAAAATGACTAATTCTACCCTCATTCATTCAGTATTGAAAGGGATCCAAATTTTTAACCTTTAGCCAATTTTTATCATTCTTTTTCATCCAAATTTTTAACCTGTAGTAAATTTTTATCATTCTTCTTCATCCAAGTTTTTAACCTCTAGTCTCTCAGTTCAATTCTGCTAAGGAAAAATCATTCAAATAATGTCCAAGATATAAGACACAAAAGAACTGAAAAAGAAGAAAGTGCACTGTAACATCTTTCTAAATTGCCAAATCTATATATTGACAGTTCGAAACTTCACAGAATGAAGTCATTGTTTTATACACAGATAGATGACAACACCATCAATACAACCATCTAAAAATCATACGTAATTTCACTTATCTCTCCTATCAAGCTTCTTGATTTAAAATACGACAAGTAAATAATTTTCAAAGCTTTTGTGACGAAGTGTCATACGACTATATTATGTTGAACACGTATATACTTGCCGTATTCTAATCGAAAACCTAATAACAAAGATATGAAGAATTATCCCTATGTCCATTGATCATCCAAACACGGGAATACTACTGAAAGACTTTCATGGGGTCATTAGGGTCAATATCAGATATCAATGGAAGATCCACAGGCAAAGCTTCTACACTCAATCCTTCATCTCTGAGCTTCCTGATTACTTCTTGAAAAACCAATTGGTTGCCACTTTGGGAGAGATGCAAACCATCACTGCATTTCCAGTTTAGATGTAATATTAGTCTCAACAAAGATTAGAATACTCCCAAAGTACTTTACCCAAAATACAATTGTAAAGGTGAAACCAGAACCCACCCTCCTAGTGTTTGGGCATGCATGTTTCCTTGAAATTTTTATTTCAATTCATAAGATTTGAATTCAAATGGGAAATGACACTTTCCAAAAGATTAGTCTAATGACAGTTAGATACCAAAAATTTTTGTTGCAAGATGAGTTGCAAATATCGATTCAAAACAGTTGCATACATGGGAATTTCATATGCAAATCGGGCATTTGAATCTTATAATGATCTGCAACTGAAATTCCCATGTTTACAACAGTCTTAATGGATATTGGCAGTTCTTCTTTTAGCAAAATTTGTTGGAACCTAACTGTCATTAAATTGATCCTTTAGAACCAAATCGTCATTCCCTCAATTCAAATTCCACTAAAAATTTTACAATCGGCAAATAATCATTAATGACAATTTCAGATGGAGAAATCTATGAAGTTTACTTAAATCATTGACAAGAAACATTTAAATAGTGCCGGACAAGGAAAAATTTAACTTTCTACATTCTTCAAACCATTCTTGGTTTCATCAGCTTAATTTTCAGCCTGCACTTATTTTTATTTTTATTTGAAATGAAAGTACCTAAATGCATTGTCTATTAAAGGATGGACAAGGATCCCCAGCAATATCAAATAGGATCCAATTAGAATGAGAGAGACATAAGATTGTTGCCACACGTGTGTATCAACCAAAATAAAAAAAAAGTAGGACACACGTGCGTGGGCCCCACTTCGTCTCTGCCTGGTAAATGCCCTTGGAATTAAAAGAAGGGACAGGAAAAGGGAAAGTCAAACTTACACATCAGAACTCACTTTCACCTACATCCAGAGGAGGATTTGGATTCCATGCTCTTCTTTTAATCTTTACCATCTATCCTAAAATTGGATGGTTCAGATTCTATTTTATTCTTAATTTTTTATCTTCCTCATTTAACAGATATAATGTTATATAAAGATAAGTTTACAACTGTTGATTTTTTGATAAATGGAGTTTTAACTTAAAAGGCTAAAAAGAAAAAATAAATAAATAAATTTGGGACAGTCCAAATCTATTTCAAGGATGAGCAAATCTGGACGCATCCACAAAAGAATGTTAATTGATAATCATCTAGACCATTCAAAATCAGCTGAATAATCAAAATTGTTAAAAGAGCCATTACTTTTCTGCCCGAAATTGAGAGGACACTAAGGTTAGGAAGAGTCACTAAAACAGCCACACTTTTTTGGCAGCAGTTCCTCTTCTTTTACCAAACCATGCCCAAAAAAAGAGCTCACACACTTAACAAAGTCATTTCAGTGAATCTTATCTATTTATATTAGCTAAACACAGATCTAAACTTAAATAAACAAGTCGGCAGTAAAACCTCAGAGGTGTAATATTTCACACTTGGGATAATTCAATTGACAGAAAATATAAACATTAGCATGTAAAACATGACAATATGAAAAATGTTCATCTATAATTTTAGAATTCATGCAATGTATGATGCAACTGTCAAACATAAGCACTATATCTGTTAAAGTTTGCATGCTTCATAGATCCACATTCATAATTAATCCTCTAAAGCACTTTACAAGATACAATTGGAAAGAGACACGTAAAGGAGGGGGATAACATTATCCAGATGGGACCACCAGAGTGGACCCCCTCCACTTTTCCATGTCTGTGTCTAAGTCTCCAAATTAAAACTTTCAAATTTCTTTTGAATTAGATGATCCAAATCCAGAGCAAAAGCATCAAACAGAGACAACCTCACATCATCACATGTTTATTGGGACTATAATCTAAAACGTTAACTTGATGTTTTATTACCAAAGAATGACCATATGATTAAAAAGAATAATATAATATAATATAATAAGAACCTTAAATATTCTTTTTTCCACTCAGGGCAGTGCTGCATTTTGGTCCAGAGGTCAATGACAGGTACTCCACATTCTCCAGCAATATCAGTGCATGCTCGGGCATATTGGCCAGCAGCTTCATTTGTCCTCTCTGGAAGGCCCTGCTTATTCTCAACATAAGGAAATCTGCAGCAAAGGATTTTAGAAAACATTTCACCATAAGTAACCATCATTTTATTTTTACCCTAACATAAAAATTTGTTAATATCAATGAGGGAGACTAAAGGGACTAATAAACCATACCTTAAGCGTGCATCTTCATCAATTGGAGGAGGTGTTATAAGGAGTACGTGAGTATCAGGCCACCGCTTCTGTAAAGCAAAAATAAAGCTATCAAAATCATTTCTCATCATCTATATATTGGAAGCTTAAAGTATTAAAGAACAAACATCCATTAATTTTTATTCTAACTGATTCTACAGAACTAAGATATAGTAGTATTGCGATGAAGTCTCTGAATCATGAGGTTAAGATTGGTTCAAAGCACAAATTAAAACAACAAATAGGTTCCTTTGAGTCAGTCAGATACTGGAAACACAAAAGATGAATGTTCCATACAAAACATAAAAGCCAGGCTTGTTCTCTTGAGATAAGAGGAAAGTACCTCGAGCATTATCAAAATAACCACCTTAGCTTTGAAATTAACATATCACAATTAAGATTCAGAGATATAATTAGGAATACCTAGAAAAGTTGAGCTAGACCAGAGTCTTTAGCATCAACAGTCATCTGATGTCGTATCAGAAAAACATAAGTCAGAGGATACTAATTAATTGATGCACGCAAACATCAAGGAGTATTTCAAATCAAGAAGTTCACATGTTTAAACTTTTCTAATTTTCTTTTTTTCACCACTTGTTACGTTTATGGATGAACATAATCCATATTCATGAACTTCACATAAAAACAAAATAGCCACTAGATGAGCCAAGATTCGTTGTGCCAATGGGCTTCATATCAAAACAAAAGAAAATAACCCATCTATATTCATGCATTTGAAAAGAAAATGACACAAAAGAATATGACAATATGTGGGGCATACAATCCATCTTTACATATATCATATCTTTTTTTCTCTATCTCAATGTGAATACTTTATATATATTCACAAAAATGAATATAGAGATCCACATTCCTAAAAAGGTTAATAAGCCTCCTCGAAAGGCCACAAGATTATAATAAGAATCAAGGCAATACCTAACTAGCCATCTGTAGTTCAACCTATGGTCCCTCTAAGAAGAGGGCCTTTACACAAAATAGTTGGTGGGGGGACTCAAGTGTGCAATATAAAGCATGGGATCAGTCTACTTTTCACGAGGTGTCATGGTCAAGTGGCAAGCCCCACCAACACACACGCTTAAAGGCCACAACCACTGCATGCTTAAGCAATCATTCCCTGATGGGGCCCACTTAATAGCTCCCACGGACACAGCCATTTTTGACCAACCAAGCAAACAAACAGAAATCATAGAATAGCCAACCCCACTAAGGCACAAATGAGTAGTCCTTTTCGGATTTGCACTGTCCTGATTAAAAAATTGACAGCCAAATCCAGCAAAAGGAGTTAAGCAAGCAGAGAAGGAGCTGGGGTGAGATTTTCTTTTCTTTCACCCTTTTTTTTTTTTTTTTCCTTTTTATGCATGGGGAAACATACCAGTAAACAATAGACCAGTAAGAATTTAGTAGATGGATGTATAACCACGTGAATTTTAACACTAGGATCATTTACTTTAGCAGTGAGATGGTGGAGGTTGATTTACTGAATAACCACGTACATACCTAACTATATTTTATTGCCATAGTCATCTCAGGGTTTTTTATTCTCTAACATTTTGAAAGTATCTTTCAGTACAAAGTTGAAAGAAACGAAAAGAAAAAATAGAGAGACATAGACACCAATAGACCCGGATCCTCTATTTCTCTTCTTATTGTCCCCTTAAATCAATGGTTGAGATCTCTATGACAATATCTTAAAAATTAAATCAGACATCAAATAAGAGAAGTTATCTAATGACAGTTTGATAGGATGCGGTACTATACATAAAAACAGAACAGTAAATTAACTGCAAGATACACACACACACACACACACACACACACATAGCGTAGTTATAATAGGAAAACCATGTCTAAACTTCAAAGTTAGGACTTTCAATTAATAATAATTATTAAAATGTCAAAGTGCAGCTCAAGTAAAAGCTAGGAAATAATTAGGTGACCCAAACACAGGGACCCAAAATTTGAAACTGCAGCCGAATGCTTAAACACCCATTGGGATCAGACCAACCGCTCTTGCCATCTTTCACTACCAAACTTTCAGCTTTAAAGATTCTTAGGGATCCAAATTCATCTTCAAGCAAATTCGCACTACATTACAATCTAGTATTAGTGTTGTTGATAATAAGCCCAAAACCTGGGTTTCCAGTTTCAACAACTTCCAACTTTCTCATCCTTAGGAATTAAACGTGAACAATGGAGTGAGAGAGGAGGCTTACCTTGAAGAAGGAGACAATAGAGTGAAGGTTGTGCTTATATTCATGAAGAGGCACGTGCTGAAACCCTGAGCATCTATCTAGAAGGCAAGCGTCATTAGCCCCAAAGAACACAGTCACAGCAATTGGTTCGCTATCACTATCATCATCGTCTGGTTTCTCAGGGAAGACCCTGTCCAAAACCTTCAGTGCCCATCTCGTATTATACCCACTGTACCCTCTTAGCACCACATCCACCTGATCTTTGACCAAAACCCCAAATTGAAGAATACACAGCGAAGTTGGTCAAAACATTTACAGATAAACAGGGCAAAGGCACAAAACAATCAAATAGTCTGTATTTGACTTTGTTCATATTACCGTGCGAGCGAAATGATTGGCCAGAGAAGCACCCCAACCTCCGACGTCAAAGGATTCCTCCGTGATGGAATCACCGAAAAGATAAATCTTTGGCCTCATCTCAAAGATTTCTTTTATGGGTATTGCTTTCTCGAGCTTCTATGTAAAACCCCACAGTATCGGAATCGAAGAGATCGAGATTCAGAGGAATCAAAGCTTCTTCCTCATCCTCTTTTGTGCGGCTACAAAATGTTGGTTACTTGCTGCATCAATATAATACAGCTGTTATTATGTTCCTTATTTTGTTGGTGGTAAAAGCTGCCATTTTTAAATAGAACCTCTAATCCCAATTAATGGACCCCCAAAAGGCGCATCCTGATGCAGCTGAACACAAGCAGTCTTTTTCTCTCTTGGGACCCCATCCAGCAATGTGGTGCCGCAACAACTAATTTTCAAGCTTTTTGTCTTCTTTTTCTCAACCACAACATCATTTTCAAGCTTTTTTCAGTGCACGTACCGAGAGGTAAAAGGAGTGGGAAATCAGTGCACTACTGAAGTACATGTCATTTTTTTTCCACAGCATTATCTTATTTTTAAAAGGGAATAATATTTCTGCTTCTGTGGCTGAAAATAAACTCTGCAGCAAGCTAAACGACGTAGTTTCTTCTTTCTTTTTTCTCCTTGATTGTCTTTTGCCTCTACATTTTTACACCTTTTTTAATCTTCCACACCCACTGTAAACCGACAAATTATCTAAGTAGTGCGAGAGTTGTTTGCTCGTGAAAGGGTCTAAGAGGCAGAGACGGCCATAGCTGGATTCTTCAACCTTTATCAACCAGGATTTGGAGGGAGAAGGAGTTGAAAGAGACAAAATAACTATTTTCTCTGTTTTACTTTTCCTCCTGAGAAATTCTAGAGAAGATGACAAAACAACTTCAACAAACATGGTGATAACCGATTAAACAACCACATCGACTGGTATGCCATTCTTCAGGTTGATCACCGATCGGGCGACATAGATTTCATCAAGCAGTATCGGGAGGCTCGCACTTCTCCTCCACCCCAACAGAACAGATTCTCCCACGCCGATCATGCATTCAAGCTCGTCGCTGAGGCATGGGCTATTCTCTCGGATCTCGGGGTCTGGTGGTGGTGGGAACCAGGGGTTTGATTTCAGGAATAATGTTATTTGCTGTGTATGATAAGATCTGTGAGGGATGTTGTCTGAGGTGCCAGAATTGTGAGAGATTGTTCCATGGGTTTTTGAGGAGAAAAAAGAAAGAAGAAGAAACTACGTCGTTTAGCTTGCTGCAGAGTTTATTTTCTGCCACAGAAGCAGAAATGTTATTCCCTTTTTAAAATTGCCATCATGTTTTACCATAATCACACATACCTAATATATACTTTATTCTAAACCATTAATACCGTTAAAAAAAATATTACAAAAAGATTCTAGTATGTTTTTAAATTAAAAACCATATTAAAATAAATATTATTTACTAATTTACTCCTCATTATACCAAATCCCTAATCTATCTTTTAACATTAATATTTGTTTGGAAAATAAAAGCTTAGGTGAGTTGGGTCCGCAGGCTCATCAAAGGTAGGACATGCCTCTAAGATAAAAAGACTTACAAATACTTATAGATGGTCAACGAACAGATCCCCACATCAATGAGATTTGAACCCATAACCTTATGTTATAAGTCAATCTCCTTACCAACTAAACCAATGATATTAGCATCGATTTAATATTTGTACTACAATTAGAAAGAATTTTATGTAATTTTTATGTGAAAAATATAATCAACTTGGTCAAAATTTTGAGTCATTTTCTTAAATAACATATGTTTAATGAAATATAATTAAGAATTTTAAATTATAATATATTACTATAAGAATCTCAAAAGTTCATTACCTCCATTTCGTCAAGTTTTCAATCACATGTGGCCATATATCTTATTTTTGAATTATTATCATTTAATTATAAACCCATATAAAAAAATGAGACACAGAGCCACGTGTGAAAAACTTGATATAATGGATATAAGGAATGTGTGTGTATTTTATAACCTAACTTAATGTGTGTTTGCAAAGCATCTTAGCGACATATATAATTGAAAGATTACATTGTAAGTAGGTTTTAATAAATAAATAAGATTAAACATTTAAATTTATTAAACAATAAAAATCAATTTTGTAATATGGTGATTAATTAAACTGTGTGACAAAAAAATTAAAAATATATACTAAAATAGTTTTAAATTTTGGATAAAGATATGTGATTAATTAAATAATTATTTTTTAGCTAAAAATTACATGATTATTAAGTAATATTTAATTTAAGTAAGGGCATTTTAGTCAAATAATGAGTCAATATTGTGATTTAACAATCAACTAATGGTTGGGTGAATGAAAGTTGAATCTCAAAATCAGAAGAGAAGTTATAGAACATATATTTTGATTTTACGGAGATCCCTATAAGTTTTCAAAATACAAAAAATGTATTTATAATTTAGAGTAAATAGAAGGAATGTTTATATATTTTACTTTAAAAATATCTAGCACAGATCCGTGCATCACATGGGTAAAAATATTGAAAATTAACATATTTGTATAGTTTTTTTCCTAATGGTTCCCTTTAACACGGTACTAAATAAAAATATCTCTATTTGTTATTTGTTCAACAATAAAATATCTCAATTAAAACTTAATTTTTTACTCGAAAAGAAATTAATTGAACTTATACAGGTATATTTTTAATAATTTTTTTTGCTACATATAAGTTTAAATTTTTAATATTATTTAGATCCAAACACTTTTTATGATGAGGGTACTAGGTGTAATTGAAAGTCCTAACCTTTAGGATTACAATCAACAATTAAATCCAAGCCCCGCAATATAGTATAACTCGAGTCGTTTTCCTTTGAGAAGCCTTCATTTGGATTCTTAAGCTAACTAGGTGATAAAAACATGAAATTGACAAGGGAGAAAGTTCTGGATTTTCTTTCTCTACAACTACTTTGCAAAAATAATTAAATGCAATCTAACCTGCATTTTCTGGTATTTTTTCTTTTAATAATAGATGGTAAATGGAAATAAGTGGATGTGGGAATGAAATGGATATCTTCTTAAATAAATGAGTTATGGCTTTCCTTACTACAAATAATATGGAATTTAGCTAGTTTAATTAAAATGTGCTAAGAAGACTTTTGAACTAGTTAGAGTTAGGTCAATCAAATTCTCATATCGGGCAAGACTTAGTTCTTCTAACCGAAACTAATTAAGAGATATAACCAATTAAAGAATCAAGAAATGCATTCAACACATAAAGATCCAATAACCAAACCTCCTTGAATTACCACAAAATATTCACAATAATCTCCATACATCACTGACCCAGATATGCATAAAAATTAAAGCTAATATAGTTTAGTGTGGAGATACAATTAATGTAAAAAATACATCAATGCAAACCAAATCAACACCATAAAAATCATCCTAAAACTTAGGAATCAAATTATAATGAGGAAATATAAGATTAGAAGAGCTAAACTGCCCTTTTAAGCTCGGGCCTTCACTCATTGCCTTAAATCATGGAGTAATGACGGAAATATGAAAAAACTAATGGAAAAATGGTGAAAAAATATGAAGAATGATGAAGGATGATGATAAAGATGAAAATACAAGTTGGTAGAAGATGGACAGTGGATGGAATCAACCAGGATCGTGACGGTGGAGTGAAGATGATGATGGTGACGGTGGTTGAAGTGGACGAGGGTGGTGGTGGATGGGAGTAATGCGGCCGATCGAGGGATGGAGATGGAAGGAGTTAGGCGAAGTTGATGGATGTCAAGGAGCTTGCAGCTTCTCCGTTCTTCTGGAATTGCGTAATTTTCTCACCTAAGTGAATAGGGAAAAACGTTGCAGTATCAGGTGGACTAAATTGATATTTCTGAAATTCGTGGTACCAAAATGTTATTTCTAAAATTGAAACCCTAAACTGCCACTTTTATATTTAATCCTAAGCACCTAAGATTAAAAATAATTAAATCAATATTAAATCCTCTCAAAAATCAATGATTAAGAACCTGTTTGGATCATCTTTTTTTTTTAAAAAAAAAAACTACCATACATTTTCAGTGACAAATGAATCGACAATACACTATTTAAAATTAATAACGTTTATTGGTGACACATTTGACATGAAAATCCCTGGTCAAAACAGTAGTTCCAACTAAATCTTAAGAGGCGACATGTATATGAATTGTTCACTACCAATGTAACAGAACACTCAAGTAAGGACCAAACAAAATCACCATACTTTAATGGAGAAGCAAAATCAAAAGTCTCAGCATCCATAAGTAGCAGAATAAACTTACAACCCACAGCTCAGTATCCATAATTTTGCTGCCGTTACTAACCCATCAATATAGAGCATGAATTTGCATAACAGAAACAGCATGTATTCAGAAGAGAAGAGAGGAAATTTGAAAAAATGGAAATGGATGTTCGCAGAGACGCGACGCTGCAATGTATGAGACTGAGGTATCAACCAACGAAAAATTTTCATGAGTTTAAACAACTTAGATGGCATCAACCAATGAACGTTTTGAAATTTTTGCTTACCATCTTAAGTGTTAACCTTAAACTAATTTTTATGGTGGAATTGCATCCAACTCTAACGTAAGTTTTGCTTTTATTGTTAAAATGATATTTGGCAAACTTTTGACAAAAAAATTATCCACATGGCATCTAAGTATTGCTTAGCAAATCAGAAACCACCATCGCCAGTTCTCGATAGCTCAAACTGCTCAAAATTGCATCCAGGTTGAAATCGGATACGGTAAAGAGAAGGAGCGAGCCATAACCATGGCTTTCACTACCAATGCTCTGCTTTCTTATCTTAGGAGCCAAGAAGATACAGTTCCATGTTAGAGAGAATTGAACAAGAGTACAAGACTTCACCAAACCCCAATTGATTCTTATAAGCAGATCAGATAATGTTTCGATTACGTCCTTTTGGAAAAAAATATCCTTCACAAGTTCTTCATACTCATTTGTCCCTCCTATATCTTCAGGATTCTTCAATCTCGCCTCCAATTTCTCACTCTTCATAGCAAAACCATCACATCAGGAAAGAGTCAAAATTTATACACAAGTTTTATTTGACAACAAAATTGCAAGTTAAAAAGCGCGTTTCGATCGAAACTCCTTTTGAGCCATCAACTAAATTAACGAACGAATGCTTCAAAGCTTCTCGAAACTCATTCAGAAGCAAGTCATAACCGATATCACCAGTCACAACCTCAGAACAAAATGGAAGGATCTGAAGCGATCCAGATAGAACAAAATGGCGCGTATGGTTAGCCAGAACAGATCTGCAACACCACTCAGATGCAAAGGGGATAATTGTGTCGCCAAAATTTGCATAATCAGCATTTTTACGGTAAAAGTTAAATTTTTGTTGGGCCTAGATTAAATTGCACCGTAAAAATTAGTTTCAGGTTGAAATTGTATCAGATAAAATTTTAGGGCACAAATACTCCAGGGAAATATTTGGAGACACCTTAACCCTTTTTATTATAATTACGAAGATATGGTCAATTGTTGGCCAAACAAAAGATATGGACAATTTACCCGTTATTTATTTACTTAGTTTAAATTGAATTTGAATAAATTAAATTGGGGTTGATATTTTTTGTTCGGCCTAAAAGTGGGAGAGCCCAAAATGCTACTCAAGAATATTTAATTCTTAGATTTATGAAGCCCAAATATTTCGTTATTGGGTCCTAAGTTTCAATTAATGCCCCACATTCTTTAATTTTAGCCCATACATTTTTTTATAGATTTTTCTTGCTTTTTATAAAAGACAATTTATTCATCAAGATGACAAAACGAGATACATATAAACACCAACTCATGCTGAATAATCATGGCTAAATCATTTGTTGTTTTATATGATTTGGGATTTTGTGAATTTAAGATACTCATTTGAGTTTTATATGATTTAAGGAGTATTTGTTGTTTTCCGCCAAGTTCTTACTGTTTAAAAGATATTTACTAAAGTATTTATAAATTATCCACCAAAACGTTTAAAATAAGTCAATAATATCACCATGCTACCTTCCAAAGTTGTTTTGTAAAATGACTTTGCAAGTTTATGTTTGTATGTGAATAGACTTGTGAACTACAGATCCATAGGCTTTTTTTTTTTTTTTTTTTTTTTTTTTTTTTGTCAACAGATACTTGTATTAATGAACGTAGCAGAATGTAGCAGTTAATATATCAATAGTTCACTAGAAGCTTTTGTTGAGTATTGTATAATGAGTTTGCAGCTCTGTGTTTATAAACGTGAATAACCAATAGTTGACTAGCCGCTTTGTTGGGTATTGACGTGTATAAGTACGATGTTTAATTATATATACATAGGGGAAAATTGTAACATCCCGAATTTTAGAATTTGGAAATTAAGAAAATTGTATGGGAATTCAATATGGTAAATTCGGCTTGGAAAATTAGAAATTTAATTATTGAAAGTAAAGGCCTATTTTTCCTTGAATTTTTGGGAAAAGAATATTGAAGTTATTGAGAAAGAAAATCCTTATAGGAGGTGAAGGATTTATTTCTAGAATTTGTTTGATAATATAGTATCAAAATTTAGAAGGGGTGACAAATGACTTTTGGGCAAAGTTAAAGTCCAATTTGATTAGTCAATGGTATGCGTACTCAGAATTTGTAGAGAAAAGAATGGTAGAAGTCAAATGGTCCAATATGAGAAAGCAAAGGGAATATAAGAAATAGTGGAATTGTGCATGGGACTTAAGGACAAAATAAAGAAATAGTGGAATTGTGCATGGGACTTAAGGACAAAATAACTTGTATTTCTTTAGACCATTCATGCAGCACGTGCACCCACATATATATGAAGAACCATCTCTCTTATTCTTCATAAAGTTACGGGCACCTTATGCACAATAATTTTATATTCATTGTAATTGGACTTGCAAAGACACAGCACTCATATACTCCCTAGCTCTTTCTTAATTCGTTCAGCCCAATTCATTCGATCTCTATGGCCCAGACATGGTTCCAACTTATTATTCATCCCATTTCTTTTGCCTATTCCACGTGACCTGATGCATGCAAACCAATTTCCACAAGTCTCTATTCAGTCACAACACTCTCATTTCGGACAAAAGAAATCACGTGGCTACTGGAAATTGAATCAGTAGTCAATGGCAGACATGCTCTCTCTTGGAATTCAGAAACGATAACATCCATGCTCCACTATCTCGTATGACAGAACCCACACTCCACTATGCTTCTTAAACTCAGCAGAGACACAGCGCCATGCTCCACTGTCTTCTGCATCCTTGCATTTTGCAGCATCTTATGCCCCATGCGTTTTGAAGTCAGCAACTCCCACGCTCCACAATCAGCTTATCCATTCTTTTATCCGACAGCAAAAGGGGGCAGCGCATACACTCAATGTTATATGTTGGCTGCACATACATATCCCTCTGAAGCTTCGGACAACACACCGTTCCACTTTCCCATTTACTTCTGCCAATGTGCTCCACCATTCGTTTTCCATAAACCAGAAACAGAAGTGCAGAAGTTAGAGAAAAACAGTAAGTTAGAGAAAGAGGGAGTGAGAGACCGAGAAGTGAGACGAGAGGGAGCTGTGGAAAGAGACCGGGAACACAAACGTTGAAAAGAAGGGAGTATTGCACCCAATCACTTCGGTCAGTCACCTACAAAAGTGAGAACGTGGGAGAGACGAGACTGAGAACGAGGTTGAAAGGGAGAGACGGAGAAGACAAAAGGAGTTCTGAATATTGCAGCAAATTTGAGTTCGGACAAGGTAGTCTTTCCCAACTTTGCTCTATACGTTTGAAGCTCAAGTGCATAGGTTTCGATTCTGCATAAAACCATTTCAACCCTCATTCTCATTCGTTTCGGTACTGCACAAAGTGAATAGAGAGGGAGCAAGACCGAGAGTGATCAATGGAAAAATGCTGAAAGCAAGAAAGTTGCAGGCAATCCAGAAGCTAACCAAGGTAAGCCTTTGAGCTTCCTTCCTTCTAAATATCTGCACATTCGGATCTGCATGCTACTCTGTTGTTGGGTGCTGAAACAGAGATGGTTTTGGGTATGTTCCTTACGTATGAAATGTCTAGATAGATACCCAAACCACTAGAGAATAAAAGTGGGTGCTTGTTTTAAAAGAAGTAAGGTTGGTTCTGTTAGGATCTTCAGGGAGCATGCATTTGAATCATTTGACGACATCTAAAGTATGTTTAGATGAGAAGACTTCACTGAAACGTTGAGTGTTCTGTTTTTGAGTGCAGAAAAAGAGTCAAATGACGTTAGCTACAGTGAAATCGTGGATGAACAGTGCACGCGTGAACAGGAATTATGCTGATGCCATTTGCTGGGAAACTGAACTTTCAGCTCAAGCAGTGAACTTCGAGCAAGGTAAAACCAGGGAAAACGAACTCCCTTGACCCTGAAATTTTGTGGAGAATTAGTACACATCATTATCTTTTACATGAGCCAAAGAACACCCAAATCCGATGTGTACAATGAGAACTATGAATTTCCAAAGTTCGACAGAAAAACTGAAATACTGTCAGTCTTCAGAAACGCATAGTCGTTTTCGGGCTCAATTTTAAAATAGTAAATGAGCTAGTTTCTCTGTGAAAGCTTCCAGAATTAAACTAGACACAACAAGGTTTAGTTGGATAGGTCATAAGCCTCATTCTGAGTTATATCCAGTGAGATATTAATTTTTGAAGATTGACCTATTAAGCTGAAACGTTTTTCTGGACAGTGAAGAATAAGTGAAAAACTGGGAATGATACAGCAAGATATATGTCTAGTGATTATTGTTTTATGAAACTAGACTTAATTTGTGACAAATAGAAATTCGAACCACCCCAATCGGAGTTCTGTAGAATTATTGATGATTTTTCAAAGTTAGGCCAAAATGCTGATAGCTTTAGCTACCATGCGAAATTAAGAAAGAAAAGGCCACAAGTAATGAGAATAAACTCCGAGTGTGTAAGAAAGCCTATGAGGCTAAGTTAGCCCATTAGGTATTTGATTTACATGGCTCTAATAATATGACAATATGCTTAGGGCCATGAGAAGTCAAGAAAGAAATAAAGAAGAAGAATGAAAGATGTGAGCAACACAGTGGTTGGAAGAAGTGGAAACCGAAGAAGGACATTAGTCGTCCAGGTAGTGGACTTACCCTACTTGCTTGTTTTGATATTATGCTTTTGTGATGGTATGCATGATTGCTTTACTTGCTTGTTTAACATATTTGAATTGTTGAAGCTCTGTTTCTATTTATGCTATGGCCATGAGTATAATTTATGAAGCATTGAAGCATGCAGAAATGTCATTATGTTAACATGAGCCTATGTAAGGAAAGCATATCATACACTAGCATTTATCTTACATGCATTGTTCGGTATTGTTTGCTACTGAGATTCCCCAGAATCTCACCCCCACAACCAACCATTAGGCAGGTGAGCACGATAGAGAAGTGCTGCACGAGATGCCAAAGGGAACGTTGCTTGAAGATGGACAAACAGAAGAGAATGCTTGAAGTTGCCGTATTTAAGAATGAGCAGAGCAGAGAGAAAGACACCCTGAATGCTATGACGACGGCCCTGAAGAATGTTGTCGCTTCCGTACAAATAATATAGGGCCGGGTGTCTAAATTTTGAGTATGTGTTTTGGGAACGCTTCCGCATATGCCAAATGAAGAAGATCCAAATGGGTTTTTAGATTCGCACTAACCCGCCACCCGAAAGGGCGAGGCCGGTAGGGGCGTTACAAAAAAAAAATTCGGGACAATTACAATCTCATTTCATATTCATGGGGTGCTCATAATAATTTCAGCTGTTCAAGTTAGATTTAGATGGTCAAAATTTAATTCAATTTGATTTTTTATTTTACCAGAAGAATCACTTTGTGTTCCCTCCTCCCTTCTTTTTGGTTCACCAACCTTGGCTTTATAATAATCACTACAAAAAAATATATTGTTTTGTAATAGTTAAAATGGTGTATTTGTAACGGTTTTAACCGCTATAAATGACAGTAGTAGCAGATTAAAAGACCGCTACCAAACACACTGTTACAAAGGGTTTTGTAACGTTTTTTAGAACCACTACTATATTGGTAGCAGTTTTGAGTCACGGCTACAAGATGTGTATCGAGATGACACATTATTTGATAATCTTGTAGCAGTTTTAAAACCGTTACAAATGTCGGTGCAAAATTTTGGCAAAATTTGGTGTGGCAGGAAAGGAGAATTGAAAATTTGGCGCCAATGTTCTAAAACCGCTACTAAGTACATCCAGGATTTTGAATAAATTCGTGACAAAATATCTGTAACGGTTGTAAAACCACTACAATTATTAGATGAAATTTTAGAAATTGCACCAAATATTTAATATGAATTTAAATTTAAATTTAAATTTGTAGTGGTTTTAAAATTACTACAAAATATTGCAAAAAAAAAAAAAAAAAAAAAAAAAAAGAGACCATAGTTTGAGTCCATCGTTACAAGATTATGTTGAATGTTTTATTATTTAAGTAACAATTTAAATGATAGTAGTTAATATTTAAGAAAAATGATCAACTTAAGTTAGAGAAGTATACATATTATGTAGGTTTAAAATTGAGAATGTGTAGGTAATAAGGACTTATTATGTATTTACTAGATGATATTTGACTATGAAAGGAATGATGATGATTATAGAAGAAATGTTGAGGAAAAGTCCTTAAATTTATGGACAAGAAGAAAAAAATTAAAACATTGAAATCAAAGATTTTTTTAAGAAATTTACTATATTTGATTAGCTTGGTCGGCTCTTCAAAAAACATTTACAAATGAGAGAAAACATAGAGAAAAAGGGTGGCAAGAAATGGAGGAATGTTTGAAATGAGGTATGGTAGGGGTATTTATAGTGATCTGCAGCGTAATCTTATAGCGGTTGATGTGACGGATTTTGTAGCGGTTTTTATTTATAACAGTTTATGTGATAGTTTTTGTAGCAATTTCACTTTTGTAGCGGTTTTGTTTTGTTTATAACCACTACAAAAATTTGTTGGTATATTTTTAAAATATATATATAAATTGAGGTTTACAAAAACAAAAGTATAATTTGTTTAATCATTTTTCGTCGTCCTCCTACAAAAAATGCGTGGAGAAAATGTTAATGGTGAGTTTGATATTTTGTACAAAAATTAAACTTAAATTAAGTGATAATAAAGCGTATCTTATAAAAACGCACTGAACTATAGGTAAATTGTCATCGCCTTCAAGGAAGAACTTTTTGAAATTGGCTGCTGGGATGACTGACTCTCGTAAGCAATGTTATCACCATCACCAATGTCGTAAAGGTCTCGAGGCTTAAGTGAACCACCATATTCCAATCTATGTGCCTTTCGTCCTCGACATATTATACCTGGTGTGCTTTTGAGGCAAAACTATATAACTCATCATCTTAAGATTGACAAGTATGAATTGGCCAGGAAAAATTTACTGATATGATGCGTAAGTCTTCAGTTGTGAGTCTCCTCGAAGTTGTTGTATTTTTCCAAAAACACTTTAATAGCGTCACGGTAAAACAACCTAGCAATTTAATTCAGCGAAATCAAGAAGCTTTTCATAATAAGTGAAAGCTTTAAACTGCACATTGTTGTCATCGTTGCTCGCTTACTCCTTGTCCTAAAGATGCCATAAACAACCAAGTTTTAAGTTAGAAATCTTTAGTCTCATGAAACCGTGCAAAACTTGAAACCATTGACATTATATGCCATAAACCTTTTTGCATGGTCAAGAGGCCAGATTGCCAAAGCTCTAAAATTTGGTGAGTGCAAGTTGTAGTCATCTAGTATTCTGTGTTCAATTGAAGGTTGGGAATTAATGCTGAAAAAATCAAAAAGGAAAACAAAGTTGAAGACGGAGTTTGAGATGCTAAAGGGACACATGGTTGACGTTGCTGTCAATGTATCGACGATATGGTCCACACAAGAAGGCCACACGTTTTTGAGCTTCCTGCTAGTCAATGCGTGATAGGTGGGCCAGAAATTTTGTTGCTTTAATTTGGACTTTTCCTTCGTCAGTCATCACTTCCAAGGTGGACGCCATAGGCCACGAGTTTTTGGGCTTCCTGCTAGTCAAATCCGTGTCATAAGGGCCAAAAATTTTGTTGCTTTCCTTTGGACTTTTCCTTCATTAGTCATCACTTCCAAGGTGGATGCCCTAGGCCTCACGTTTCTGGGCTTCCTGCTTGTCAAGTGCGTGTCACGTGGGCCAGAAATTTTGTTGCTTTCCTTAAGACTTTTCCTTCGTCAGTCATCACTTCTGAGGTAGACTCTTTAGGACATGCGTTTTTCTGCTTCCTGCTAGTCAAATGTGTGTCACGTGGGCTAGAAATTTTGTTGCTTTCCTTTGGACTTTTCCTTTGTTAGTCAGCACTTTTAAGGTGGACGCCCTAGGCCTCACATTTCTGGGCTTCCTGCTAGTCAAGTGTGTGTCACGTGGGCCAGAAATTTTGTTGCTTTCCTTTGGACTTTTCCTTCATCAGTCATCGCTTTCGAGGTGGATGCCCTAGGCCTCGCGTTTCCGGCTTCTTGCTAGTCAAATGCATGTCATGTGGGCCAAAAATTTTTTTGCTTTCTTTTGAACTTTTCCTTCGTTAGTCATCACTTCCGAGGTGGATGCCCTAGGCCTCTCATTTTTGGGCTTCCTACTAGTCAAGTGCGTGTCACATGGTCCAGAAATTTTGTTGCTTTTCTTTAAACTTTTCCTTCGTCAATCATCACTTCCATGGTAGACACTCTAGGCCACACGTTTCCGGCTTCCTGCTAGTCAAGTGCGTGTCACATAGGCCAAAAGTTTTGTTGCTATCCTTTGGACTTTTCCTTCATCGGTCATCATTTTTGAGGTGGACGCTCTCCGAAGTTGCAAATTTTGGCTTCTTTCATAAGTGACTTATTTAGGATAAGTCCATTAATTTTTTATGTTAACCCAAACACCAAAAAATAGTTATTGAGTTGTTAACAGTATGTTTGGGTAGGCGGTGGATGAGTAGTGGAGTGTAAAAAGGTCCAATGGAAGGAGGAAGAAATTTCAGTTAAAAAAAATAAATGAAGCCCAATTGATGTGTTTGGTTTGCCTTTTTTCTAACTAGGCTTATACTCAAAAAGTGACTTTTTCTTGGACGCTAGCATTGGGAGCGTTTGGAATCATTTTATAAGTTAGATAAATTAGTTTGAGAAAAAATAAAAAATATTAGAGATAAAATGAATTTTTATCTTATATTTAGAATCAAATTCAATATCTGAACTAGCTCTTATGTGAGGGATAGGAAGGACCAAAGGAGTATGATTTAAGGTTTCTGTGCAAACAGATTAAGAAATATGCTCACTATATTCTTTCATGTCCTTAATTTAAAATATATTTACCTAATTTGATTAGTTCGAAAAAGTTAGTTAATATGATATCTTGTTTTTAAAAATACCGTAATCATCTCTTTTAGTTCCCTAAATCTTTCTTATTTTGTTATAGTTAAGAGAGCATCAATATGAATAAAAAAATAGATAAATATGAAAAGGATGTCTTATATTTAGGATCAAAGCCAACTCCTCAATTAGATCATACATTAAAAATTGAAGGAGTATTAAAATTCTTTTCTAACCCTTATAATATTGTTTTCGAACAGTCTAACCCTTTTAATATGCCTTTATTAAATGTAATTTTTTTCTTTAATAAAGAGATAATCAATTAATGGTGCCTTAACCTTTTAAAATAAATAGATAAATAAAAGATCTCCGGAAGTTATAAAATGAAAACTGACATGAAGATAGATCGGTTATTATGTTCGCGTCTCGGAAGCATGAATGGGTCTTGAAGGATAATTTGATGAGGTTAGGAGGTTGGCTGAGCAGTTTTTTTTTTTTTTTTTTGGCCAACAGGGTGAGCAGTTCAAGCAAGCTTGAAAGTTGAAATAACGCCTTGAAAAGATTAAAATAATTAGGTCACTCAATTATATAAATTAAAATAATTATCATAAAATAGTTTGGGAACTAAAAGTAAAGTTTATAATGGAGAGATTGAATTGTCTTTTAGTTAAAGTGAGGTTATTCCCCCCCCCCCCCCCCCCACCCAAAAAAAGGTTGGGTTAATCTCAGGAGATATTTTCATGGAAAAACAAATTAAAAAAAGCCCATGAGAGGGAGAGGAGAAGAAAATCAAACTAATAAAGAAGTAACATTTGGCTTCTCACTTAAAAGGGTTAGGTGAAGAAAAGTTTAACGAATAAGGAAACATTACAAAGTCGTTACTCTATAATGACTTAATGACTTGGAATATTTATTATTGTCGCTATGAAAGTGACTTGGGAAGAGACTAATAACATAAATCAGTCTTTAATTAAATTATAATATAAAATAATTTTAAAAAATTAATATATATCACTCCATTATATGATGTTTCGAAATTCCGAACACAAGATCTACAATCACTAATAATTTCAACAAGAGCAAAGAATAGTTTTAAAAATTGTAGCAATAACTTTGGCTATTTACCGGATTTGTTATTTATTGATTTGTATTGATTGGTCTCTATCGCGTTTAGTAATCTATTTTTGTGTAGTATATAACTTTCATGTCATACTTAAAATTAAGTGTAATTAATTTTAGTTTTAGCGTTTTTTTGGGTTTTCAATACTAGTTGTACAATTTCCATCTTACAAACAAACACACACAACTTTTTTTTAATTGATAATTAAAAATTACATTTAACTCTTTTTTAATTAAGTTCTAATTGTGCAATTGTCTTACAACTTGACAAATCAAATTAAATTGCTAGGTTGTACTTCGAATAAAATTATCACTAATAAAAGGATACCTGTTACCAACTGAAAAATTTGAGAGACATGTTTTTTTTTTTGGCAAAATTATTTACGACAGTATATTGTTACATCAACAGGGAGTTATATTATTTCTATTTCTTATCACGTGATCTTTACTACTAGAGTTGGAAGTTAAGGTTGTCCTTTGAAGGGTCGGGGCCTAAAGGAACTGATTCTTTTAGGCCGGGCGTAAGAAAAACATCTATTTTTTAAGGCCCGACTTGAGAACATGTTGGCTGGGACGGCCCTACAAGGCTAGAAGTTATTTTTCTAAATTTTAACTATTTCTCCTCTTTTTTTTTTAAGAAATATAATTAGTAAATTACAAAGAATTAAAGTTCTAATTTATCAAATAAATGTTGTTAACATTAAGGTCTAAATTATACGCATCATGCAACAAACAAACACAATCTCTAATTCATAACCACAAGTAAATTATTGTCAACCAATAATTCACACAAAGTATAAGAAGTTTACTATTAAACAACATGAGTATGATGACAATTATTTTAAAAAAATTAAGTGTAATTAATTTTAGTTTTAGCGTTTTTTGGGCTTTTCAATACTAGTTGTACAATTTTCATCTTACAAACAAACAAAGACACACATAACTTTCTTTTTATTGATAATTAAAAATAACATTTAACTCTTTTATAATTAAGTTCTAATTGTTGAATTGTCTTACAACTTGAGAAATCAAATTAAAGTGCTAGGTTGTGCCTCAAATAAAATTACCACTAATTAAAGAATATCATACCTGGTACGAACTAAAAAAATTGAGAGGCATGTTTTTTGGCAAAAATCTTTTTCTAACATGACATGACAATCTATTTCTTCAAGGAAATTATTTACTACGGTAGTATATTGTTACAGGGAGATATATTATTTCTATTCCTTATCACGTGATCTTTATCACTCAGTGCGCTCTTTTTCTTATCCCTTAACGTTCACGAAAGGTTTTGTTTGTCATCCTTTTATTTAATTTGAACCAAAAAAAAAAAAAAAAAAAAAGTGTCCTTTTATTTATCTTCGGCTAAAAAAAAAAAAAAAAAAAAAAAGTGACCAAACTTTTGTCAGAGGCGAGCAGACCTGACTTTTCTCAGAACGCATTGGGGCATTGATTGATCCATATGAGTGCTTTATGCGTTTTCATGATTTTGGGCATCACTCCAATGGATTGATTTTTGGACAATTTTCGTTTACTATTTATAAGATAAATATGTGAGATTTATCTCGGCTTGTAAAACTACGACTGTGTGTGTGTGTGTGTGTGTTTTTTTTTTTTTTTCCAGATAATCATTAAATCACATCTACTATGGATTTTTATTTGAGCTCTGTTCACTGTAATGTTTTACAGATAAAAGCATTTGTAATGTATTAAAAATATGGAATGGAATTTGAGAATTAAAATCATTGTGACAAACTGAATACAACAGTCAACCCATATGAGGCTTGTTCAGTGCTTTCTTCTTCTTCTTTTGGACCAACGTAGCCTTGTTCCGCTTGTATGTACAGATATAGATCTACTCATTCTCCTTTTAGCTATAAATACATCTATTTCTCTTCACTTGTTGAGTGTATAGAATTAGTAGTCAGAAAATGAGGAGTTTATCATTGTGTTGTCTTGTTTGTCTCCAACTCTTTCTATGTCTCTCTCTTTCTTATTATTCCTTTGCTTTCCCATCATGTTGTCTTGACCAAAGCTCAATGTTGCTAGACTTCAAAAACTCATTTTCCATTCAAAAACCCCTTCCTTCTTCTGAAACTTCTGATTTTGTGAATTTTTGAAATCCATAGCATACCCAAAGCCATCAACTTGGAAAAATGGAACAAATTGTTGCTTATGGGATGGTGTCACTTGCAATCCATTGGGTCATGTGATTGGCCTCAATCTTAATTGTAGTTGGCTTCATGGTAAACTCCTTCCCAACAATTCTCTCTTTCAGCTTATCCATCTTCAAAGGCTTGACCTTAGTGGCAATGACTTTGATGAGTCTCAAATATCACCCACTTTTTCACAGCTTGCAAGTTTAACACACCTATCCTTGAGTCTTTGTAATTTTAATGGTGAAGTTCCATCTCAGATTTCTCATCTTCACAAATTGGTTTCACTTCATATTGAGTTTTCCAATCATCTAATTCTTAAAGAAAACACTTGGGAGAGACTCACAACAAATATCACTCAAATAAAGGATCTTTTTCTGGTTGGTGTGGATATGTCATCGATACCTTTGAGTCATCTATTAGATAATATTTCCTCTTCTTTGGTCTCTCTTTCGCTTTTTGAGGCTGGATTACAAGGGAATTTGGATGAAAAACTATTTTCATTCCCCCACCTTCAGGATATACGATTGGCATATAACCCAAATCTCACAGGCTATCTACCCAACTCTAATTGGAGCAATTCCATTAGAATTTTGGATCTCCGTAACACGAATTTCACAGGAAAGTTGTCTCATTCCATTGGCCTTATTAGTTCATTAAATGAATTGTTACTCTCATCATGTCGATTCACTGGAGAACTTCCACCATCCTTATGGAACCTTACACAGCTTACTTATTTGGAGCCTCTCATACAATAATTTCTCTGGTCAAATCTCATCATCACTTTCCAATCTTCAAAATCTCACTTATCTTTCTTTATCTTCAAATAATTTTATTGGCCAATTTCCGTATTCAATCTTAGAACTTAAAAATCTCCAATATCTATTTTTGTCAAAAAATGGCTTCCATGGAACAATTCCTTCTTATTTGTTTACTCTACCATCTTTGAATTATCTGGATTTAGGTTCTAACCAATTCAATGGTTATATTGGTGAAATATCCACTTATTCACTAGAAATGATTGATGTGTCTAACAATAAGTTGAATGGCTCAATTCCAAGGTCAATTTTTCATCTTCAAAACCTTACATTCTTGAATTTTTCTCACAACTTCCTCACTGGAAATGTGTTCTTGCACTCCTTTTCATGGAAAAACATGTACTCTCTTGACTTAAGTTACAACTCCCTTCATGGAGAGCTCCATTCCTCTATTTGCAATGCAAGCAAACTTTAATCCTTAACTTGTCCAATAATAACTTCACCGGCACTATTCCATCATCCTTTCATCTCTTGACTTAAGCTACAACTCCCTTCAATAAGCTCCATTCTTCTATTTGCAATGCAAGCCATCTTGATATTCTTAACTTGTCCGATAATAACTTCTTTGACACTATTCCACAATGTATTGTTGGCTCTAACCTCAACCTTTCTGTGTTGGATTTACAAATGAATAACTTCTCTGGCATTGTGCCTCAATCATTCAAAGTGGGAAACAATTTAAGAACCCTCAATCTTAATGGAAACATTTTGCAAGGGTCAATACCTCAATCTTTGGTCAATTGCACAAGGCTTAGAGTCTTGGATCTTGGCAACAATAAGATAGAGGATGTATTTCCTCATTGGCTACAAGCTCTAGAAGAATTGCAAGTACTTGTTCTTAGACAGAATAAATTGCACGGTTTCATCCCCAATTTTAGGGACAATAGAAGCCACACCTTCCCTAAGTTAAGAGTACTTGACCTATCTAGCAATAGCTTGAATGGTCCTTTACCTACATCATTCTTCAAATCTTTAGAAGCTATGAAAGAATTAGATGGGAAAAGTGGCTTGCACTACTTGGATTATAAAAGTACTGGTAGTTATCATGACTCTATTGAGTTGATTTGGAAAGGATCAGACATTCATCTAGAAAAGATCTTGACTGTTTTCACAAGCATTGATTTATCCAACAACATGTTTGAGGGAGAGATTCCACAAGTTATTGGGGAGCTTCTTGCATTGAAAGGAGTCAATCTTTCACATAACAAGCTCACTGGTGCAATTCCTGCCTCAACGGGAAATTTGAGGAATTTGGAATGGTTGGATTTGTCATCAAACAACTTTACTGGAAAAATTCCTATAGAGTTGACTAATCTCAATTTTCTTGGTGTCTTGAACCTTTCAATGAATCAACTTGAAGGTTGTATTCCTAGAGGTCAACAATTTGAGACTTTCTCAAGTGATTCCTTTGAAGGAAACAAAGAGTTGCGTGGTTTTCAACTGATGATTCCGTGCACCACACATGAGGAAAGAGAAGAACCACTTCCAAATTTAGAAGTTGGATTTGAATTTGGATGGAAAGCTGTGGCCTTGGGATATGTGTGTGGAGCTGCATTTGGAGCAACATTGTTTCAACTTGTGATGTTTAGTGGCAAACCTCTATGGGTTGCAGGTCTGGTGAATGATATGCTAATGAAGAGGAAGAGAAGGGTTAGAAACTGTCCATGATAGTTATATGTCAAATTATCTTTTTTCTTTTAAGAAATAAATGTTCAATTCCTTGTGCTTTATTGGGAAAGAAAATAAAAGTTACTATGCTTTCTGCTTAATATTTTAGCAAATTTAATTTTGGGGAGATCACAATCTTTTTTCTATTTGTTTTTCTTATCATAATTTCCAGAAATAGTTCCTTTTGAAATGAAAAAAATGTTAAAATATAATTTAATTTGGGTTTACCTCACTAAAACCACCACTCTTTTCTTACGTATTTCCTCGTCTTTTTACCAAACCATTCCCTGGAAAGAGCTCACACGCTAAACAAAGTCATCATGTTGCATCTTATCTGTTTATATTAGCTAAACATAGATCTAAACCTATCTGCAAGAGTTTGCATCTTCATCAACTGGAGGAGGTTTTATAAGAAGCACTTGGGTATTAGACCTCGAATTAACAAATGCTTCAAAGCTTCTCCAAACCGATATCACTAGTCATAACCTAAAAACAAAATGGAAGGATCAGAGGCGATCCAGATAGAACCAAATGGCGCGTATGGGACTTTGGGTAGCCAGCACAGGCCCGCAACGCATATTGACGAAGCTCTTCAGAGAGAAGCGAGTCCCTGTGAGCTTTGCAGGGAAACAACCGAATGGAGTACCCACTCAGATGCAAAGGGGATAATTTTTTCGTCAAAATTTGCCTAATCAGCATTTTTACGGTGAAAAGTCAAATTTTTGTTTGGGTTAGATTAAATTACACCATAAGAAATTTAGTTTAAAGGTTAAAATTGTACTAAAAAATTTTTAGGGCACAAGTACACGCAAAATAATACTTGGGGACACCTTAACCCTTTTTATTATAATTATAAAGATGTGCTCAATTGTTGGCCAAACAAAAGATATGGACAATTTACCCGTTATTTATTTACATAGTTTAAATTTAATTTAATTTGAATAAATGAAACTGGGGGTTGATATTTTTTTAGGGAAAATCCCTCTTAGGTCCAAGGGACTAAGAAAATTTCAAAAAAGTCCTACAAGAAAGTAATATGTCATAAAAGTCCCAAGAAGTTTTTAATTTCAAACAACTCCATCTGTAAGATTAACAACTTCTTAGGACTATTCTAACATGAGAATCCCTTGTGGGACTTTTAAAATTTTCTTGGTCCGTTGGGACTTGAGAGAATTTTTCCTATTTTTTATTCGGCCTAAAATTATGATGGGGAGAGACCTGAGAGTGTGTGTGCAGGGCGAGAGCCCAAAATGCTACTCAATAATACTTAATTTTTATAGATTTTTCTTGCTTTTTTATAAAAGAAAATTCATTCAACAAGATCATAAAACAATATACATATAAACACCAACTCATTCTGAATTGGGGGTTTAAAGTCTAAAAACAGAAACACATTTCAACATTTAAACACTGACACGACAACATCTAAAACAGCTAAATCAAGAAACTTTAACGAGGGTCAATACTTTAAAGACTAGCAAAAGCTTCAGTCTTATTTCGAACCAGTTATAACACCACAAAACTAGACACTATTTAAAGTCCCAAATAACAAGAGTAGAAACTACCCTGCGATGGTGATAAAATAAGGGACATGGGAGGACGAAACATTCACCGTTGGTGTATCCGGTTGCTTATGCAGCGGTACATTTATTTGAATATTTAAAAATACGCTAATACACATCCAAAAAGAAATTCTTCGGCTGGGTCTTCACTGGTGCTGCTTGCCCTTGTCCTCGGTCCTGATCCCTCCGTATCCTGAGGCTATAGCAGGAGCTGAGGTTCAATGGAATTGAACCTCAGGTAACGGTTAACTTCATGCTTAAATATGACAGTATATGACAGATATTCATGGTGTTTCAGCAACAATGCATAAGCACACAGCAGATGTATGTCAACCGTACATAAGCACACAGCAGATGTATCTCAAAAGCATATAAGCACACAGCAGATGTATCCCAACAGTACATAAGCACATAGCAGATGTATCTCGTAAGCACACAGCAGACGTAAAGTTATCTATCACATATAAGCATAAAATAAGCATCGAGTTAGTGTTACGACGTGAACGTACCTTTCACTGTAACGACCAAACGTCCGGCCTTTTGATCCGACTCCGGACTTCCGGATATCCTATACGTTATCGTCGGATTATTATATGATATTTGATAAATATCATATTTCTTAGAATAATATCCTAAGGGTTTAATTTACTTTTCTACCCTTGGTGGATTTATTATTACAACTTTGCCCTCACATTTTCTAAAAAATGCTATGCTGGATTTCTGGGCAGAATTTTTGGTCAAATTTACAAAATCATAATTAAATCTACAAAAATCGAAACGAGGATCCGTAAAATTCCTTGGAATCCTTAGGATGTCTATTTTTGAGAAAAAATACTTGTATATGCCCAGAACTTAAGAAAAACTCCCAGTTTTCACGTGTTCATATCTTGCCCAGAAAAATTCCAGAATTTCGTAGCCTATTTTCTACAATTTATATCTCACTGTACAGAGCTCAATTTAACATGTTATTGGCATATTTAAAAATCCCTATATGTCTAATTTAACCATGAAGTTTCCCAGAATTTTGTGACTATATTTTCAATATGAAATCTTGGCACGTTCATCATTGATTCCAGAATTTTCAAAATCGATTAAATTTCGCGAAACTTCGTTACTTGATGTTTCTCTTCCAAAAAATTTTCTATAACTTCTTCTTCATTAAGTTTTCGAAATAAAGACAATTTTAACTATAAAAATATGAAAACAAAACTACAATTGGAAGATGTAAAGATCAAAATAACAAAATAGCTGAGAACTTGAAAGCTAAAACTAGAAGACTTACCAAGAACTTTGCTCCTCCTTTCTTCAAGACTCTCACTCACTATGATTTTCTCTCTACTCTTGCTTCTCTAAAACTCACCTATTTGGTTGAGTTTGGTGTGAAGAATGAAGAGAGGTTTGCTCTCTATTTATAGGCTCCAAGCAACCCCTTTCAACAAGCTATCTCTCTTCCCTCTTGGCTTTGGACTTGTGTTTTCTATTATGCCACATAAACAATAATTCTATGGCTATAAGGGAGGATGAATCATCACCTTTTACTCCCTTTGACCTTGCATTGTTGGCTCTTCCATGTTCCACCACCTCTTGTCCTTGTCTCTTAACTTGCCTTGTTGGCCCTTTCTACTTCTCATATTTATCTATGGAACACACATTGAGCCAACAAGGCTCTTCTCCTTTAATCACTACACACACAATTGCCACATCTCCCCTTTACTCCATGCATTCTTGCTTGTTGTTTCCATGGTCTCACATATTCCACATCTTTAGCTCTTATTGGTTCATGAATTAGCACTTGGATTTAGGCTTTAACTTAAGTAATTAATTTAAACCTTTGGCTAATTATTTCCAACAAGGTGCTCTTAAATATTATTAGGCTTATTTGATTGGTTACAATATTAATCATAATCATTAGAAGCTACTTATATGCTAATCTTAGTCCTTTATTAGCCATTGGTGCTTAATTAGGGTCACACATCCCAATTTAAAACATGTAATTAAATTAATCATGAAAGTTTTATGAAATTAATCTAGTTAATGTAGATTTAATTATCTACTAATTGTTGGCAATTTTCTTTAATTGGATTAATTATTTTCTCACAACTTTTGGGTTTACTTTGGTCATTTATGCACCATGCATTAATTTAATAATCATAGGGCAACTTATGGTCCCTAAAATAAAATTGGGTTTTCGCCTCTTTAAATTCCAAGGAAAATAGTCAAATAAACTACCAAAATTAGAGACAATATACTTTCCTATTTTAAATAGGTATTATTTTGCCAAATTATAATATTCAAGAGAAATATGAATTTTGGGGTATTTTATGATCCCAAAATAAAATTAGAGAATTTCTTTTTTTGATTACCTTAATTCTTAGAGAAAGTTCCCTAAATTAACATAAATATGTTACTCAATTTTGAGACCACATATTCACCTATTTTTAATAGGCACTATTTATCAAAATATAATATTTATGACAAATATGAATTTTAGGGTATTACATGTGTGGGAGAGAAAAGGGAATGAAAGACTTTGATCTGAGTTGGAATTTAGTGAATTTAGGATACTCATTTGAGTTTTATATGATTTAAGGAGTATTGTTTGTTTTCCCCCTAGTTCTTACTGTTTAAAAGATATTCATTAAAGTATTTATAAATTATCCACCACGTGAAAAACGTTTAAAATAAGTGAATAATATCACCATGCTACCTTCCAAACGTGTTTTGTAAAATGACTTTGCAAGTTTATGTTTGTATGTGAATAGACTTGTGAACTACATATCAATAGTTCACTAGGAGCTTTTGTTGAATATTGTAATGAGTTTGCAGGTCTGTGTTTATATACGTGAATAGACTTGTGAACTAGGCACCAATAGTTGACTAGCCGCTTTTGTTGATTATTGACGTGTATAATTACAATTATACATAAGGGAAAATGAGGCACAATTACAATCTCATTTCATAATAATTTCAGCTGTTCAAATTAGATTTAGATGGTCAGAATTTAATTCAATTTCATTTTTTATTTTATCAGAAGAATCACTTTGTGTTCCCTCCTCCCTTCTTTTTGGTTCACAAACCTTCGCTTGAATGTAGTGAATAGAGGTTGTATTCTGTTTTGATTAGTATGGTCTAAGTCAGGAAGAAATGAAACTAAAAACATGGAAAGGATTAGGTGAAGAACAATCAAACTAAAAGTCTTTAATGTATAGTGAATTTGTAGGTCAATTAATATTTGTATGTGGTCGATTTGTGTTCTTTTTGGCTCCGCTTTATTTGGTTCACATGCTACTTTCTAGCACTGCGATCTTGGTCCTTCAAATAAAGAGTTTATTTTGATGTTATTTAAAAAAAAAAAACTACAAAAAGTGTAGTATAATTTCAAGAAGAGCAAAGAATAGTTTTAAAATTTTTAGCAACAACTTTGGCTATTTGCCGGATTTGTTACCCTATCGCGTTTAGTAATCTATAGTGTAGTATATAATTTTCATGTCATTATTAAATTTAATTACATTTTAGTTTTAGCGTTTTTTTGGGCTTTCAATCCTAGTTGTACAATTTCCATCTTACAAACACACATACACAAACTTGCTTTATATTGATAATTAAAAATTACATTTAACTCTTTTTAATTAAGTTTAAATTGTGCAATTGTCTTACAACTTAACGAATCAAATTAAAGTGTTAGGTTGTGCCTAGAACAAAATTACTGCTGATAAAAGGATATATGTTACCGACTACAAAAATTGAGAGACATGTTTTTTGGCAAAAATCTTTCAGAGTTCATTATCACGTGATCTTTATCACTCGCACGACACGGCACCTTTTTTCCCCCTTACGTTAACAAAACCCAGATTTCTATTTCTTATCACGTGATCTTTATCACTCAGTTAACAAAACACAGATTTCTATTTCTTATCACATCTTTATCAGCTCCTTTTTTCCCCCTACGTTCACAAAACGCGTTGTTTGTGCGCTTTTATTTATGCTGATCACACGGTTTTCCATCATGTCGTCCTGACCAAAGCTCAGCCTTGTTAGACTTCAAAAACTCATTTTCCATTCAAAAACCTAAAATTCCTGAGGTTTCTGATGTTTTTGACACCATATCATACCCAAAGACATCATCTTGGAAAAATGGAACAAATTGTTGCTTATGGGATGGTGTCAGTTGCAATCAATTGGGTCGTGTGATTGGCCTCAATCTTAATTGTAGTTGGCTTCCTGATAAACTCCTTCCCAACAATTCTCTCGTTTAGCTTATCCACCTTTAAAGGCTTGACTTTAGTGGCAATGACTTTGATGGGTCTCAAATATCATCTACTTTTTCACAACTTGTAAGTTTAACACACCTATCCATGCATGTTTGTAATTTTATTGGTGAAGTTCCACCTCAGATTTCTCATCTTCACAAATTGGTTTCACTTTATATATTTGAGTTTTTCAGTCATCTAATTCTTAAAGAAAACACTTGGGAGAGACTCACAACAAATATCACTCAAATAAAGGATCTTTGTCTGGTTGGTGTGCATATGTCATCGATACCTTTGAGTCATCTATTAAAGAATGTTTCCTCTTCTTTGGTCTCTCTTTGTCTTGTTGACGCTGGATTACAAGGGAATTTGGATGAAAAATGTTACACTCCTACCGGTCTCACTTTTTCAGGTGGTGGGTAAAGTGGCTTTTACTTTCAAATAATTAAATACACATCTCAGCAGAGCAAGGCAAATAATTTAGATAATTTACTACCGATAAAGTAAATACACTTGAACAAAATCCCTCCAAGGGTTATTATACAGTCATCCAGATAAAATGTCCCAAAATAGCGATATATATACAGTCATCCAAAACTAAAGATGTAATAACAAAAAGCTGCCTTCACGCCCTACTGATCCTCAATCAAATCCTCCCGTCCTACCTCAGAGTCCTGCTTCGCTCTTGATGCACTTCCTGTATTTTTATAATAGACTGGGATTCATAAATGAATCCCAGAGTAACCGTTAATTTCATATACAAAGCATGCATAAAGTATGTAAGAAAACCATAAAACATACATCATTCATAGGTCGCACACAATAAAGGGACACGTGGTTGACATTGTTGTCAATGTTTCGACGGTATGGTCCCCACAAGAAGGCCACACGTTTTCGGGCTTCCTGCTAGTCAAGTGCGTGTCACGTGGGCTAGAAATTTTGCTGCTTTCCTTTAGACTTTTCCTTTGTATGTCATCACTTCCGTGATGGATGCTCCAGGCCACGTGTTTCCAGGCTTCCTGCTAATCAAGTGCGTGTCACATGGGCCAGAAAGTTTGTTGCTTTCCTTTGGACTTTTCCTTGGTCAGTCATCATTTCCCAGGTGGATGCTCTTGGCCACGCATTTCTGGTCTTCCTGCTAGTCAAGTGTATGTCACGAGGGCCAAAAGTTTTGTTGCTTTCCCTTGGAATTTTCCTTCGTCAGTCATCATTTCCGAGGTGGACGCTCTCTAGAGGTTGCACATTTTGACTTGTCTCATAAGTGACTTTTTTTCAGATAAACCCATTTATTTGTGATGTTAACATAAACACCAAAAAATAGTTACTGAGCTTTTAACAACACGTTTGGGTAGGTGGTGGGTGAATGGTGGAGTGTAAAAAAGTCCAGTAGAAGGAAGAAGAAATTTCAGTGAAAAAAAGCCTAGCTAAGGATGTGTTCGAGTTGGCTTTTTTTTTTTACTGGGCTTATACTTTAAAAGTGATATTATGTAAATTTAATGACCATTTTTTAGAAAACAGAAGTTAAGAACGAGGTGGTGGCATTTTTGAAATTTTGGCTTAATATTAAACAACTGTTATAAGATAAACAATCATTAAAAAATTAATATTAAGAGTTTCAATGACTGTTTTCACAAAACAGTCGTATAGTTGGTTAGAGCGTTTGGTGAGTTATCACGAGGTCGAGATTTTGAGCCTTTGTCAACATATATGTTGGTGGTGTAGTTGGTTAGAGCTTTTGGTGAATTATTTTGAGGTCAAGAGTTCAAGTCTTCCTCACACAATTTTTTTTTTTGAGTTACAACGAGAAAGTCTTCCTGAAATCCATCATAAACGCATCCATTCAATATGAGTCTCATGACAATGGCGTATAGGGTTTCTCGCTACTTCTTTTTCGTGTTTGTTCTTCTATTCCTCGTATCATGATTTTTATATGGTTTCCCACATTAAAAGTTCTAGAACAACGTGACAATGGGCTTGTTTGGGATACCAGTGGTAAAAATGACTTATGGAAAAGTTAGATTAAGTCAGATTGTGAAATATAATGTATGTTTGGATTCGTGGTTGCATAAGTAGCTTTACTCCATAAGCCAGGTTCAAATAAGGAGCATTCATGAAGAATGTTGCAGTTTGAAGCGACTTTATTTGGATGGAGGCAAACAGCTTCAAGAAATTAGAGGGATTCCTCCAAACATTAAAGTATTGTCAACAATAAACTGCACATCATTGGAATCTGTGTCTTTTAAAGGTTTAATTAGTAAGGTCTGTATATTTATACCACTCAATTACATATTGAATTCAATTTTTACCCCTAACTAGTATGACGTTTGAAAAAACATATTCATCCTTTGTCCGTATTTCCCTCCATTTGCTTCGTTGCTCTCACTTTACCTTTTCTCTGCTTCTCTCGTCGAACACACCTTCTTCCTTGTTGTGATCATTTTTGTGGATTTTGCTTCATCATCTTTCCATCCTTCATAAACTCAAGTATGCTTATCGCCTCCCCTTTTTCATTTCTATGGTTGTATTTCTCTTTTTGGGAGTTCTATGATTTAAACATTTCCAGTTCTGGGTACCTCTGGGTAGGTTCTTGACACTGGGTATCGTTTTAACCTTAGACCCTTGTTCGTCGTAGCGTTGTCCTGTGTGGGGGAGTGTTCCTTGTCCACTTCCTGTTTTAGCTCTCCTTTCCTTATCCAACATTCTGTGCCTTTCTAGGTTCCGTTGTGATGGATAGGTCTAGGCATTTGCCTTCTTCCAGCCAAAACTTAACCCCAGAAGAAGAGGAGGCCTTACGCACTCGTTATCCCTTGACCAGCTTCTGGTTGTTTGGCTCTTCCCTTACTGAAGATCAAAGGCTTGCCACCTTGCTTCGTGGTGGGTCTGGTGACAGGAGAGTCAAAGGCTCCTCACCTGCTGTTGGTCCGCTTTCCCAGTCGAGACCTTGTAGCGGCTATACTCGCCTAGGGGCCGAGATGGTTCAGGGGCCATCTCGGCTACTCCTATTAATTTTTACCAAACTTCTTCTCGCGCGAGGTCAGACATCCATCCCCAGGGGTACCTTAGCCCCTGCTGGGATTGCATTGCTTCCAGTTCTCACTATATTGAACTCGGCCAAGACTCTCTTGCCAATCAAATTTAAGGTTCCTGCCGACATAGGTCTCCTCCAATTCTTACCCCAGCCGTGAGACCCAACATCCATCATCCTTCTATTGTTAACATGCATACCTCATTTATACCCTTCATTCCCTGATCTTTTATCCCTTTTTTGCTGGTTTTAGGTCTAAATGGAACCGTCTTAGTCATCTGATAGGACTCCGTCTGTCATTGGGGAGTCCGAGTTTGCCAGCCCCCCTCAAGTCCTTCTAACCATGTACCCCTGGGTTGTGCATGGGGTGTTGTCAACCCGATCGTTGATGTTGTCAAAAGATATCTCCCATCTTGACTTAAGGAGATGTTTCTTCTTGCACCTTGCGTGCTCCTTTAGATGGGGAGCCGATCTGCGTTATTAGGGAGGGAACCAACAATTCTTTTTTCTTTTGTATAAGGACTATTCAACTCGTCTTGGTGTTCGCTTTCCATTCATCGAGTTCCAAATAGACGTATTAACATATCTTCAACTCACCCCCTCTCAGCTCCATCCCAACGCGTGGGGTTTCATACTTGCTTTTGAGCGTTTCTGTAAATTGTTGCTGGAGCCTATTCCCTGCAAATGCTCCATCTTCTTTTATTTCTTCTGTCCATTTACCCCTCAATCTGACAAAAACGACGAGACCTTGAAGGGCTTAACCTCCCTCCGAGGGGTTACCGGCCGTAAACTCTTCCGGGCTTATTATGATTCTTTCAAACAGTTCAAGACCAGCTTTTTTAAGGTCATGGGCTTGTCCGAGCAGCAACCCTAGTTTCTTCTCGGCCCTGAGTCGAAAGATGTGGCATAGAGATTCTCACTGTACTGGACCCAAAACCATCATAACAAGGATTTGACCACTTATTAAGTGGATGGGGACGACCTCGTAGACGAGGACGTAGTGTTGGTTTCTCGCCTGGTGACTTTCATCAAAGAGCATGGTGTCCAGAGCGTTGCCTCGATACTCTCTCAGCCTCTTCCCGAGCGTGGCGCTAGCCCATGTATTTCTTATGTGTTTAATCCTATTTTTATGATGTTGTATCTATGTTTTGGTTGATTCTGATCCCGCTCTTATTTTGCAGCTCGAGCGATGGACGAGTTCCCCCCTACGTATCACATGTAAACCCTGGTGAGGGTGCTTAACCGAGGAGGGAGACTTGGAAGCGTGCTGCTGTTGAGCCCGGTCGAGGTAGAGGGAGGGCCACCTCCCAAGCGCCATTATCCAGAGGACTAGGACCTCGGCCCTGAGCGGTCCCTCTTCATCACTTTCTAGTGGACAACCTCGGAGAAAAGAACAAAGATCTTGTGGTGGAATGAGGCCCAAGCTCATCCTGAAGACAGGGTGGCTCCACCATCTCCTCCTTCGCCTCCTTCGCATAAATTGCCATGCGATTTTGCCTGGGAAAGGGGTGCTCAACCAAGGAGCTGAGCGTAGCCTATCTTCCTCCTCGCCGCTACCAGGATATTAGCCTTGATCTGACCGAGGCCGATGAACGACTGATCCACTCGATGTAGGATCATCTGGTGAAGGGGGTGGGTTTGACGCAGTCCCTGCTTCTTCTGAAGAAGAAGGTGGTCGGTTTCTCAATTGAGAAGCGTCAGCTTGAGACGGCCCGAGATCTAGCTGTGGCGGCCAAGAAACGGGCAGAGGATGAGCTGGACGCCGTTAAGGCTGATGCCGCCAAGACGTCCGAGGAGCTGAAATCCACCCAGGAGGAGTTGAAGTCCTCGAAGGATAACTTGGCCAAGCTGAATGCCGAGAATGTTTCTTTGAAGGCTTCTAATTCTGAAAGCTTGGAAGCTAAAGGCGGTTCAGGTATAGCGGGGAAATTGGCGGATGAGTTGGGCTCCACCAAGGCCGAACTTGCAGATACTAAGAAAGCTCTCTCTGTGTGCTCGGACACGGTGAAGGCGACCGCCAAGGATGCCTTCAATATGGCTCTGGTCTTGGTTCGACACTTTAACCATTCGGTGGCTCTGGAGCTTGATAAAGTTGAGTACCGGGCGTATATGCACCAGGGTAAGTATGTCCCTCCTCCCCCGTCCCCGGACAATGCCCCAGTGTCAGAACTTGGCGATTTAGAACTAGGAGAGGAAGGGGAATAGGAGATCTCGCTCAAAGCCCCTCAGGACGGTGTTCCAGGTCCCTCGAAGCCACCTCTGTCCGACGCCTGAGCCTATGGCTTTCCTTGTGCTCTTATTGTTTTTATCTGGGGTGTCCGTGCCCTTTTAATTTGGAATATTCCCGGCGTGTGTGCTGATTGTACATACTCTGATGACAATTTATGATTTAATTTTATCAATTAATTGTTGTATTGTTCTTAGAATTCTAACCATAGTTAGAAATTCATCGACCGCAAAGTGTGCAAGTCTAAACATTCTACCAGATTTTAAGTCTGGGAATGAATGGCAGGGTTGTCTATTTTAACCGCATAAGGTGTTAACTTAACCGTGCCATCGTGTTCCAGAGCCGTTGGCCGGGATCGTAACCGAGATAAGGGCAAATTGCCACATGTTTAACGATGGTGTCGAAACACAAAACTTAAACATTTTGACCTGATCAGGGTGGGAATGACAATTCAAATGCTTAAATCGGGGTGACTGTTGATGCGTCAATTCTACGAAGGCCAGTAAATGGCAATTTCGCTGAGCTCTAGCCTGGGCTAGTTAGCCCTATTGTTAATTCATCTAGATGTGTTGTATTTGTAACCAAGTTTAGAGACCGCGGTGTAATATTTGTGACCGAGTGTATAGACCTCGGTGTAATGCTTAAGCGATCAATAGTGCATGTTTGCGAATTTCCAGTGAGGAATCCTTCATTAAAATAAACTGCTCCGAAAAGCTAACAAATAATTTAATGAAATCTTAAAAACATAAATTAATTAAAATACTAAAATTAAGAAATAACCGAGCTCCAAACAAGGTGTGTCTGGCGCTGTTATGCATTCTGGGCCGAGATCTAGCTGTGGTAGATCTTTAGCTTGTCGGCATTCCAAGTTCTCTTCACAGGTTTCCTAGCCATGGTTTCAAGTATATAGGCTACGTTATCTAGTTTCTCTTTAACTCGGTAGGGTCCTTCCCAATTTGCCGCCAGCTTGCCATCTCTGACGTTCTTGTTGCCCATGTCGACTCGTCAGAGTACGAGGTTGCCTCGGTTAAATGACCGGGGCCAGACCTTCCGATTATACTTTGTCGCGACAAGCTGCTTGGCGGCTAATTCTCGGTAGTGTGCCGTGACTCGGACGGAGTTGGAGACTTCGTCGATCAGGTCCAACTCCGTCCTTAATGTGTCATCATTTGATGCGTCTTCCTCCTAGCGGGCTTTAATTTTCCTCCATGACGGCTTTCCTATCTCAACCAGGATCATCGCTTCACATCCATAGGTTAACCGGAAAGGGGTTTCCTGGGTTGAAGACTGAACGCTTGTCCTGTAGCCCCACAAGACACTATAAAGTTGTTCAACCCAGTTGGATTCTGCATCTTGCATCCGTTTCTTTAAGTCGTCCAGGAGGATTTTGTTGGCTGCCTCGGCCTGGCCGTTAGATTGGGGATGCTCGACCGAGGTGAAAGTCTTTTAACATCGAGGTCCGCCATCATGGTCTGGAATCTCTGGTCCATAAACTGAGTCCTGTTGTCCATCACTACCTCGGCTGATATTCCAAAACGTGAAACAATGTTATGGCGAAAAAACCTCCGTATGCGTGCTGAGGTTATTGTCGTTAATGGCTCGGCTTCAATCCACTTAGTGAAATAACGCACCGCCACGATGAGCCACCGGAACTGTCCTGGGGTTGGCTTGAACGGTCCAAGGATGTCCATCCCCCATTTGTAGAAGGGCAAAGGGGCCGAATGCCTTTCATAATCTTGGTGTGTTTCTGACAACTATTGCATCTTCTGACGGCTTCTTTCGCATCCACCGTCATGGTTGGCCAATAGTAGCCAGCCCGGAGGGCTTTCCTGGCAACAGCTTTGCCCCCCATGTGATGACCGTTGATGCCTTCATGTATCTCGGCTAACACATATTTGGCCTCGGATGAGCCTAGGCATCGCATCATTGGAGAATGCAATCCTTTTCGGTATAGCTGATCATTGACCATGGTGTAGATAGCGGCCTCTCGGATCAACTTCTTGGCTTCAGTGGGATATGTCGAAATGATGCCTCTTTCTAGGTAATCCTCAATTGGTTTCCTCCAATCCGTCGCTACCGAGATAGCCATGATGCAGCTCGGTTCGGTGAGATTTTGCTGGATCACAGTTCTATGGTTGCTTGGACCCTTTGTACTTGCCAATTTAGAGAGGATGTCCGCCCTGGTGTTTTCCTCTCTTAGAATATGGGTAACAGTTACTTCTTTGAAATCCGCTATGACTTCCTTCGCCTTGTTGAGATACTTAGCTAAGAGTTGTCCTTTTGTTTGGTATGTGCCCTCAATCTGCGCCGCGACGAGCTACGAGTCGATGAAAACCTTGACCCGTAGTGCTCCATTTTTTGGCTTGTAAATAGCAGGTCGGCAAGAGAGCCTCGTACTTGGCTTGGTTGTTTGACGTCGGGAACTTCAACCGGAGGGAATGTTCCACGCCACACCCTCCGGGCTCTCGACTATGATCCCTGCACCACTTCCCTTTACATTGGAGGATCCATCGACATATACCTTCCATATTTTGCCGTGACCCACATCGGTCGCATCCGCCGGGGTGAGTTCCCTGACAAAATCTGCCAACGCTTGTGATTTTATGGCATGTCAGGCTTCGAAGGTGATGTCAAACTCGGACAACTCGATCGCCCAGCTGGTCATTCTCCCAGCGAGGTCTGGTTTGTGTAACACTTGACGAATTGGCTAACTTGTTCGGACGACTATCCGATGTCCCTAGAAATATGGCCGCAGTCTTCTTGCTGTCGTTAGTAAAGCGAACGCAACTTTCTCGAGCTTTTGGTACCAAAGTTCTAAGCTCTGCAACGCCTTACTGACGAAATAAATTGGGGCTTGTCTGGCCTTGGTTTCTCTTACCAGGGCGGCGCTTACAGCCTCTTTTCCTACCGATAGGCATAGGAATAAAGTTTCACCGGGTTCTGGCTTTGTTAGAACCGGAGGGGTTGCCAAGCATTGTTTGATCTCTTCGAATGCGGCTTCGCAATCCGAGTTCCAGCCTCCTTGTGTTTCCTTTTTCAACAGTCTGAAGAAAGACAACGCTTTTCTACCGATCTCGAAAAATCTGGTCGGGCGGCCGCGAGACCGCCCATTAACTGCTGAACTTCTTGCTTAATCCTCGAGGCCTGCATATCTAGCACGGCCTTGCACTTGTCAGGATTTGCCTCGATTTCATGGTTGGTCAACATGAAGCCTAAGAACTTCCCGGCCGGGACTCCGAACGCACATTTGGCCGGGTTCAACTTGATCCGGTGCCGTCTTAACTTCTCAAACATTTGCTCCAGGTCTCGGATGTGGTCTTTTGGGTGTTTTGACTACACTATCATGTTATCAATGTACACTTCTATATTTTTTCCGATCTGGTCTTCAAAAACTCTGTTCATCATTCGTTGGTAAGTGGCCCCAGCGTTTTTTAACCCGAAAGGTATAATGTTATAGCAGTAGTTAGCCTTGTCGATCATGAAGGCAGTCTTCTCTTGGTCGTCGGGATGCATGGCTATTTGATTGTAGCCGGAGTAGGCGTCCATGAAAGATAGCAGCTGAAAGCCGGCCGAGTTGTCGACCAACTAATCAATATTTGGCATTGGGTAGGAATCTTTCGGGCAGGCCTTGTTCAAGTTGGTGTAATCCGTGCACACCCTCCATTTGCCATGCGGCTTCAGAACCATAACCACGTTAGAGAGCCACATGGTATACTATATTTTTCTGATGAACCTTGCCACCAAGAGCTCCTCGACATGACTCTGCAGAGCCTTCTGTCTGTCGGCTGCAATGTTCCTCTTCTTCTGTGCCACCGGCGACGACCCCGGCCGCATGGCCAGTCTATGGCAGTAGAAACGTGGGTCGATCCCTTGTATCTCGGAAGATGCCCATGCGAAAACATCTTGGTTCTGCTTCAGGAATTCAATCAATCGGTCTTTAAGATCAGCATCCATTGCCCCGCCAATTTTGGTGGTCTTTGAAGAATCCTCTTCCAAGATCAACTCCTCCAATTCTCCTTCTAGCTCTGGGTGTGGGACCTCGAGCTTGTCCCTAAGGTCGAGCTCTACCATGTTTACTGGGCGTCGAAGCTTCGTGTGCTTTTCGGCTACGGCCGAAATTTCCCTTCTATTGAGCCAAGGTGGAGATGAGGGTCCTCCTTCCCCATCTCGGAAGTAAAACAACACTCGTCGGATTCTTTCGGTCCCCGACACCACTACTACTTGGTTCTTATCGTTAACCATCTTGAGTTTTTGATGCTTTGTGGATACCAACATGTCCCACTTGTGGATGGTCGGTCTACCTAGTATAACATTGTAAGAAGAAGGAAAATCGACGACTATGAATCTTACCCATTCTGATTTAAACGCCTCTTTCGTACCTAGCATCAATCTGAGGTCGATGTAACCTTTGGGAAGTGAACGCTCTCCGTTGAACCCTATGAGGGTGGTTTTGCACGGCTTAGATATCCATCCTTTTATAAGCATCCCAGCTAATAATGTCGGCCGAGCTCCCTGCATCCACAAAAATCCTTTTGACCAAACAATTTACCAGGGTTCCAGTGATAACCAATCTGTCCTGATGCCCCAATACTACGTCATTCAGCTCTTCCCTTGTGAATGTTAAGGGCGGTGGTGCCGGGTTTGTTGGGTTGTCCTTGAATGTCGGGAGGTCGCTCACCGAAAGGACTTCTCTCAGGTACTTCTTCCATTGGCTTGCTGTGTCTCCACCACCTCCGAATCCCCCGCTAACTATGTTGCAGTGGAATTCGGCTTCTGTGATAACCAATCCATCCTGATGCCCAGTTAGGCTTTCTTCTTTTATCCTCTTTCCTTGGGTCCATGGCCGAGCTACTACTTCGGCCACCTTGATTGCGTTTGTCATTTTTCCTCCCTTGAGTTCTGGTCACGTATTGGCGCAATTTTCCTTCTCTTATGAACCTCTCTATGGCGTCACGGAGTTCATAAAATTGCTCCATTGTGTGTCCCGGTCCGTCATGAAACACACAGAATTTGGATTGGTCGGTAGTGGGTCGGTTTCGGAGAGACCTCGGCTTGCCGACCCTCCTCATCTCTGTCTAAGCCACCTCCTTCCAAAGCTAGCGCACGAGACACATTCAGAGGGGTGTAGCTGTCGTACTTCGTCTTTGCTTTAGGCCTTTCCCCCTGTGGTCGGTTATCTCGGTTGCGCTTTCGAGAATCTTCTCTTCGCTTGTTGGCGGGGTCTTTCTCATCCGGTGACGTATTCCTCCGCTTCTCGGGCTCAAGGGTATTGGCTATCTCCATTTTTGTTCCACGTCCAGATACTGCTTCGCTCGTGTGTAGGACTCGGTCAAAGTGTAAACTCAGTTTTTACACACACTCTTGGCCAAGTACGACGATGGATCCAGGCCAGCAATGAGGCAATACACATGGACCTCCTCTGGGAGTGAACATACTTGCAGAGCCACGTCCTTGAACCGGTCCAGATACTTATGCAATGTCTCTCCCTTTTTTCTCGCTTTATTTGCTCAACGTGAATTGAGGACTTTGGTTGTTTTTGCGGTGGCGAAGTTCAACTCGAACTTTCGTCCGAGGTCTTCGAAGTTGCGCACGGAATTATTCGGCAGGGAATGGAGCCACTTTTGTGCCGATCCGGTCAGTGTTGCACAAAAAGACGTATGATGACCGACCCCTTGATTGAACGAACCCACATGAGCAGCTCGAATTTTTCGAGGTGACTGCGCGGATCCTGGTCCCGTCGTACTTCGGGAGGTCGGCCAAATCAAAGTTTTTCGGGTAGGGTGCAGTGGCGGTTTCCTTCGAGAACGGGCTTCCGTCGAATCTTGTCAAGTACTTCATTCTATACTCTCTGGGGGAGCCTCGTGACCAAGATACCTTCTTCACATCTCTGTCTTCCCCGACATCTCGATCTTCCTCGAAATCTCGATCCTCCTCGACATCTCGGTCCCCCTCGACATCTCGGTCCTCGTCAACATCGCGGTCGTCCTCATCCGGGATTTGAGCCAATCTCAATTTCTTCATATTCGAACCTGACGGATGATCTCGCCCCGAACTCGGCCTCACTTTTTCCTTGCCCTTCCGCGATCTTCCTCGGCCTCCTTTCTGAACCAAGGCTTCGAGACTCCTAAGCCGGTCGTCCAACATTTGCTGAATCAATGTGGGATCTTCATGGCACTGGAGGTCATCCTGCTTTTCCTTGTCCTCCATCCTCCTAAGCATCGACTCCTACGTTTTGCGCAGGATGAGGACATCTGTACTTGGACCTGCGGTCTCCTCCATTGGTTCGCCATGAGTTTTGTTGACGTTGGGAGGAGAGGACGCCGTGTCTGAAACGTTGCCCTCTGGAGTTTCCCCCCGACGTGGTGAACTTTGATCGTGATGTTTACTTGCCTCAGCTTGTGGTGGATTAGGCTGGAGATTCCGATTGTTGCTTCTTGTATTAGCCATCGGTAGTCATGGGAATCGTAATTTAACGTTCCCCACGGTCGGCGCCAATGTTCTGTTCTGAGAACAGGACTAATTGGACTTGACTAGGTGTCAAACCTAAGGCCTACGTACCCTTTGAAGGGATCAAAGTCCACGTAGTTCGATACACTTGGTGGCGTTAGCCGGAGGGTGGGTGTGTGTGCTCACGTGTTGCGAAAAGTAAATAGGGCATGAGTTAGAACGTGTGCACCTTAGTAATTGGTCTCTATATTTATAGAGGTTACCATGGGTAGGATATCCTGTTATGGCGAGATCCTAGGTGCCAATATCGTGATATCGATTGATGCTCCTATATTGTTGCCTTATAGAATCTTCCTATAATATAGGATATCCCTATATTATAGGTAAGATCCGATATATGGTAGATCCTTAATTGGGCCGCATATTCAAAAATAAAATTCAGGAAGTTACCAAAGAAAAAAAAGGGGGGGGGGGGGGGTTAAAAGATAAGAAGTGAATGGATATCTCGAATAACTTTGTGAGATGGAAGTGGCGTTATGAGAGGGTTAGAAAATTTGATTGGATTGGGCTTTGTTGTTTTTATCATCAGACTTAATAAAATATATTTATACTAATTAATTAATTTTTTAGAATATAATATATAAGAAAATTTCAAATATGTCATACTTGTCATGAAAATAAGAAAAATATGAGAGATTGAGGTGAGGTAGATGAAGAAGAGAAGAGAAAATAATTAAAAAAATTATCAATATTTATGACAAAATTAGAATAATATGGTGAAAAAGAAAATAAAAGAGTTAACTTTACTAACCTCAAGTCTTTAACTCTGTAAATGCTTGAGCAGAACCTCGGAGATGTAACAAAATCTTCTAGAGGGTGTGTGAGAAACAAATTTATGAAAAATAGTAAACTGACGGGTGATAGCATGTTTAAAGAGTTGACATTTATAGCAATTTTTTTTTTTAAAAAAAAAAAAAGAAAAGGAAAAAAAACTACAAAGTGTTGACATTTGTAGTGGTTTCAAGAAAACCACTACTTCAATTGCTACAAATTAACAAATCATACCTTGTGCAACGTGAAATTTTATAGCAGTGTAATATAATTGCTACAATTGTGTAGACCCTCTACATTCTGTGGTGGTTTTAATGTATAACTGTTACAAATATGCGTCACTATACATTTTATAGCAGTTTTTTTTTTTTTTCATATAAACCACTACAAATTTGGTGTCAATTTTTATAGCGGTTCTTTTTTTTTTAGAGCTGCTACAAATGTCATTCACTAACCAGCGCGCCACTTGGTGAGAATCATACTATTGTAAATTTGTAGTGGTTTTGGAATAAACCGCTACAAATTAACCATTATGATTTTTTTTTTTTTTTTGTTGTGAATGGAGATTGTATTCTGTTTTAATTAGTATGGTCTAGGTCAGGAAGAAATGAAACTAAAAACAAGGAAAGGATGAGGTCAAGAACAATCAAACTAAAAGTTTTTAATGTATAATGAATTTGTAGGCCAATTAATGTTTGTATGTGCTCTATTTGTGTTCTCCTTCCCTCCGCTTTATTTGGTTGACATGCTACTTTCTAACGCTGGGATCTTGGTCCTTCAAATAAAGAGTTTATTTTGATGTTATTTTTTTAAAAAAAATACAAAAATTGAATTATAATTTCAACAAGAGCAAAGAATAGTTTTAGAAATTTCAGCAATAACTTTGGCTATATATTTACCGGATTTGTTATTTATTGATTTGTATTGATTGGTCCCTATCGCGTTTAGTAATCTATTTTAGTGTAGTACATTGTTACATCAAGAAAATTATTTACTACAGTATATTGTTACATCAACAGGGAGTTATATGAATACTATTTCTTATCACGTGATCTTTTAAATTACACACAATTGTTGGAAAAATGCTGATGGTAGCTTCAGTACCTATTTTAATCAGTTACCTAAAATATCTTCAGTTTAAATTTTGAAATTTAATTATCCCATGTTTATTTATTTTAGCTTAATTTTCGCTAATCCCTCGAATGTTATATGTGACAAATATTTGCTGACATACTGCACTTAATGGATCTCATTTACACTTCCAATGATATCAGTCCTCAGATTTGAGGTTGATTATTTTTAATGAAAAATGTGAAATGAATCACGATTTCCATTTTATATTCTCCTGTTATTATCCCATTTTATTTAATTACTCCTCCATTTAAGTCACGCACAGTGCATTGTCAATGGCTTATGGTTAGGCAGGGTTCATGAACCATAATCCATTTTATTTAAGGAGAAAAAAAAAAGTTGACGGGCTTAATGGGCCTGCCTTTTAAACCCTCAGCCCTGTAAGACTGACTCTTTTAAATTCGGCTTCATTTAGAAGCTCTATTTTATAAACTCGACACTTAAAAGATCAAGCTTAAACAAACCGAGCCGAAAAGTATTACTCCCTCCAATCCTAATTATAAAACCTAGTTGATTTTTTTGGAGAGATTAAAGAAGTTAATTAAATCACTTTAGAGCATTTTTGTTTTTATTTTTTTCTTCAAATTAATTAATTTGACTAATAAACTAATATAAAATCTAAAGATACACAACATATAAAATGATTAAGAAACTTATTTAACTTCCTTAATTTTTCCCAAAAAAAAGTTAACTAAATCTATCACTTAGCGCGATGGCTCTTTTTCTTGTTGCTCAACGTTGACGAAACGCGTTATTTGTGTTTTTATTTATGCTGGTCACGCCGCTTCAGACGCAGCTTTCGTCTTTGGCTTAAAAAAAGAAAAAAGAAAAAGAAAAGGAGCTAACTTTTGTCAGAGGCGAGCAGACCTCCTAAAAAAAGTCTACTCTATTGATTATTTATATCTCTTAACGCATTTGAACATTGATTGATCCCTATGACGGCTTTTTTCCCAAAATGTCCTAATTAAATAACTATTTACCAAAATGCCCATATTTCCAAACTATTTCCCACTCTGCCCCTGTTTAGTCGACTAAAACATGGTTTAGTCGACTAAAACGCGGGGTTCCCTTTTTGTTTTTACTTCCCCGAGATTTAGTCAACTAAGCACTGCACCTTAGTTGACTAAATCTCGGACAGAGAGCATTTTTAACTTAAACCGAGATTTAGTCGAGTAAGCTATAAGTGCTTAGTCGACTAAATCTTGACGAGCTTTTAAAACACCCATTTGCGCATATGGAACCCTAATAGCCGACTAAAGCTCCCCAAAGCTCTCTTCTCTGTTTTTTTCGTCCAAACATTGCTTAATTCCTTGGTGGGTTTCGAAGGGATCTTCAATCTAGTGCCATTTGCGTCGATTTAGGTATCTTGCCCATCTCCATTTTTCCGACATAGTTTTTGCGTTTATGCGAACCCCCATTTGGTTTTTACATTTTTTGCGCTTTGATTGGGTTGTTTTTGCGTCGATTTAGTGTCATTTAGATATATGTTTCGAAGTTCCGACGTCGTTTTTGCGTTTATGCGACCCCCATTTTTTGCGTTTTGCCCTTTGATTGGGTTGTTTTGTTGTGTTTCTTTCATTTTTTGAGTATTTCATTCATTTTTATGGATGAAAATGATGAATGTACATGTGAAAGTGAAAATAATTACATCGGTTGTGAATTTTGTTTTATTTTTGGACGAATTTCACTTCGGTTTTCATGAATTTTGTTGATGTTGATTGTGTTTTTCAGTGGTAATGATGATTGTTTGTGAAATTGATGAATGTATATGGGAAATTGAAAATTACGAATGTTTCTTATTTGTTGATGGTTTGTAATGTCCATTTATAGGTCTGTGTTGCAATTATGCGTCATAGGGAAGCTCCTTCTGGCAGCGGCAGTGAGAGAGAGAGGCGGATTAAGCATCGAGCGAATCGTGGGGCATCCTCCTCTAGGTCACATCAGCAACCGGATCCTGAGCCCGTTGTTGATCTTTCATACCTAGTTTCATAACAGTTTTCTTCAATTGCATATCCTTAAATCTAGTATTAAAGTTGCTCCCGACATGACGTAGGCAATACACATGATAGGCATATGGAGGCTGCCAAGTACGGTGATCTTTAACCGCCTTTATGATACTGGCATGACGATCAGATATCAAACAAATGCCCTGCCTTTGCGTCACATGGTCACGTAGGAAACACAAAAACCACCACCAATCATCATACTTCTCACCAGGAGGAACAACAGCAAAGGCAATGGGGAGGAGCTTCCCATCCCCATCCTGTGAAGTAGCAATCAATAGAGTAGCTTTGTATTTCCTGTACAGGTGGGTGCCATCAACTTGAAGTATGGGCTTACAGTATTTGAAGGCTTCTATGATCTGGTGAAATGTCCAAAAAAACCCTACGAAAGACGCGTCTGTCGCTATAAAAACAACGTTCATTGAAACATTCATCAGTATCAAGCCTGAAAACAGAACCCACGTTACACTGCGTCATGTATGTCAATCAATTGGGCAAGAATGCATATGATTCCTCCCAATCACCAAATAACTTCACAATGACCTTCATTTTTGCCTTCCAAGCCTTCTTGTATGTTATATTATATCCATACAAACGTTGTATCCTCTCTTGTATCAGTACTAGTTTTAAAGCTAGATCTTCTCTTAACATACCTGGTGAAAACAAAGCAAGTTCTAAATGTCAAACAATAAACAAACCGAATGTAACCGCAACAAAATAGAAAACCTACTGATAATGGCTGCACATATAACTTCTGAATCGAGTTGTCTATGATCCCGGGCGAGACTCTGGTTGAGGCAGGTGTGCTCTTGACCCCACTTACGCACCACCCAACTATTTCCATTCTTGGGGAAAATTTCCCTCATATACCAGGGACAACTGTCAGCATGGTTTCGACACTGCATCACAAACCTATGCTCATCGCTTTTTTCAACTTTTGTACGATGAGACTTCATGCAATACAATTTCACGGCATGTTGCATTTCAGACTTAGAAGGAAGCTGCTGATACAAATATAATGAATCACCTAACTGCCAACCACCTTGCTTGTCACCATCACCACCTTGCCTATCTATGATCCGTCAATGTTACCTGACTTAAGACTTGTGAAGGTACACCGATAGGTCTGTCTTCTTGACCAAAATACTATGCAGATCTTGTATGCATGGGTATAGACAATGATTTACTAGATTCAACCCAACATATATCTCAATAAAATTTTGTGCTCTCCGATTAGCAAATGCATCTATGACACACTCTACGTCTTCATCAGCACATACATCGTTACTAATGTAGTATATACTATCCTTCCGCGGTTGGAAACAATCTCTATCGTAGGATGTCCTTCCAGGGTAGTCAAGGGAATAGTCCAAAAGTCCAGTTCTTTTCTCTTCATGCTATTTCTGTCGTGTCTTTCGGCGAGGATACAACTGGTTCAACTACAAAAGAAGCCCTTTCCTTTATAATTATTGGACATTATCTCACTGTTAGCAAATGGAAAGCAGAGTTTAGACCATCCACGGCATCAATCAACCTAGGTCTTTCGTCATAGAAAGGGGCGGATGTAGCCAAGTGGATCAAGGCAGTGGATTGTGAATCCACTGCCTTGATCCACTTAATGATATTCACCCAAAGCCTGCAAACTTTTCACCTTTCACCCGTGAGCTTAACGATCCTGCTGAGATTTGCTCATCCTAGAGCTGTAAGCGCTAGTCTTCTATACCTTTCCCTGTAAGCTCGGGCTGAGATACGTGCACACTTCGCTTTCAGCTCACCTGGAATGGAATGCTTCGACCCTCTCGTCCGTGAGTGCATGATGGAATTCAGTAAAAGCATTCTGGGTTAGAGTCAATCGAGCAATGAGCGAAAAAGGACACAGACACAGGAATAAATACGGTATAACCGGCTATGTGCCAATCTTTCTTCTTCTAAATGAAATGACCAGTTTGCCACTAGTCTTGGTTCGATCCGAAGGGGAAATTCCACTTCGTCATTTTCTTTGAGCTCGTTGTAAGTAGTGCCCCGTTTGATTTTCATCATTTTCGTTTTTCCATCAAACTGAACACCATCGGGACCTTCAAAATGCCTCCCACTATGGTAGATTACAGTAACGTACGTGTTTGAGCTTGAACTCATCATTCACACCAGAATTTGTGAGCCACAAAAGGGAGGGTTTCAGCTTACAAACAAAAAAACAATCCGAACAAAGTGAAACTACAATGATTATACAACAATAATACCTTGAACAAGGTGGAATGAGATTAAACTTTGATGGGTCACACTAAAAACCGAGAAAGAGAGAGTATTCGGTTGGGAAAGGGCTGCATTGTGATTAGGGTTCCATTAATGCGCGAATGAGGGTTTTAAAAAAGCCTCTGTCCGAGATTTAGCCGACTAAGCACTATAGCTTAGTCGACTAAATCTCGGGTTTAAGGTAAAAATGCTCTCTGTCCGAGATTTAGTCGACTAAGCTATAATGCTTAGTCGACTAAATCTCGGGAAGTAAAAAGGGAACCCGTGTTTTTTAGTCGACTAAACCATGGTTTAGTCGACTAAACAGGGGTAGAGCGGGAAATAGTTTGGAAATAGGGGCATTTGGTAAATAGTTATTTAATTAGGGGCTTTTGGGAAAAAAAGCCTCCCTATGACTATGAGGGCTTTCTATTATTTCATGAATATGAGCAACATGGATTGATTTTTGGAGGATTTTTTTTTAAGATAAATATATGTAATAAGAGTTTTTTCTCAACTTATAAAAAATATTTTTAAAACTACGGTTTTATGGTTTGCCAGGCAACCATTGAATCACACATGTACTATCGATTTTTATTTGAGCAGTGTTCACTGTATGTTTTTACAGATATAAGTATTTGTAATGTATTAAAAATATGGAACGGAATTTGAGAATTAAAAAAATCATTGTCCAAACTGAATGCACCAGGCATATGAGGCTTGTTCAGTGTTTTCTTCTTCTTTTTTTTTGGGACCAAGTAACCTTGTTCCGCTTGTATGTAGAGGTATAAATCTACTCATTCTCTTTTTAGCTATAAATACATTTATTTCTCTTCACTTGTTGCGTGTATAAAATTAGCAGTAACAAAATGAGGAGTTTATCATTGTGTTGCATTCTTTGTCTCCATCTCTTCCTCTTTCTCTCTCTTTCTTATTATTCCTTTACTTTCCCATCATGTCGTCCCGACCAAAGTTCAGCCTTGCTAGACTTCAAAAACTCATTTTCCATTCGAAAACCCCTTCCTTCTTTTGATACTTTTGATATTTGTGATGATGCTTATGAAACCATATCATACCCAAAGACATCAACTTGGAAAAATGGAACAAATTGTTTCCTATGGGATGGTGTCACTTGCAATCCATTGGGTGATATGATTGGCCTCAATCTTAGTTGTAGTTGGCTTCATGGTAAGCTCCTTCCCAACAATTCTCTCTTTTAGCTTATCCATCTTCAAAGGCTTGACCTTAGTTTCAACGACTTTGATGGGTCTCAAATATTATCTACTTTTTCACAACTTGTAAGTTTAACAAACTTATTCTTGATTCTTTGTAATTTTAGTGGTGAAGTTCCATCTCAGATTTCTCATCTTCACAAATTGATTTTACTTTATATCTTTGAGTTTTCCAATCATCTAATTCTTAAAGAAAACACTTGGGAGAGACTCACAACAAATATCACTCAAATAAAGGATCTTGGTTTGATTGGTGTGGATATGTCATCGATACCTTTGAGTCATCTATTAAAGAATATTTCCTCTTCTCTGGTCTTTCTTGGTCTTGATGACACTAGATTACAAGGGAATGTAGATGAAAAATTATTTTCATTCCCCCACCTTCAGGAGATATATTTGGTAAGCAACCCAAATCTCACAGGCTATCTGCCCAAGTCTATTTGGAGCAATTCCATTAGAATTTTGAATCTTAGTTACACGAGTTTCACAATAAAGTTGCCTCATTCCATTCGGCTTATCAATCCATTAAATGAATTGTCTCTCTCATCATGCCTATTCATTGGATAACTTCCACCATCCTTATGGAATCTTACACAGCTTACTGATTTGAGCCTCTCAGACAATAATTTCTCTGGTCAAATCTCATCATCACTTTCCTATCTTCAAAATCTTACTCATCTTGGTTTATCTTTAAATAATTTTACTAGCCAATTTCCGAATTCAATTTTAGAACTTAAAAATCTCCAAGGTCTAGATTTGTCATACAATGGCTTCAATGGAACAATTCCTTCCTGTTTGTTTACTCTGCCATCTTTGAAATATCTAGGTTTAGGTTCTAACCAATTCAATGGTTATATTGGTGAAATATCTGCTTATTCGCTAGAAATGATTGATGTGTCTGACAATAAGTTGAATGGTTCAATTCCAAGGTCAATTTTTCATCTTCAAAAACCTTACATTCTTGGATTTTTCTCACAACTTTCTCACTAGAAATGTGTTATTGCACTATTTTTCAGGGAAAAACGTGTATGCTCTTGAGTTAAGTTACAACTTCCTTCGAGGAGAGCTTCATTCTTCTATTTGCAATGCAAGAAATCTTGATATTCTTAACTTGTCCAATAATAACTTCATCGACTATTCCACACCGCATTGTTGGCTCTAACCTCATCCTTTCGTGTTGGATTTACAAATGAATAACTTCTCTCGGCATTGTGCCTCAATCATTCGAAGTGGGAAACAATTTAAGAACCCTCAATCTTAATGGAAACATTTTGCAAGGGTCAATACCTCAAACTTTGGTTAATTGCACAAGGCTTAGAGTCTTAGATCTTGGCAACAATAAGATTGCAAGTACTTGTTGTTAGACGAGATAAATTGAGGTTAAGAGTACTTGACCTATGTATTTCCAAATCTTTTGAAGCTATGAAAAAACCATTGGCTGGTACAAGCTCTCCATCTAAAAAAGAAGAATTGATTTATCCAACAACATGTTTGAGGTCTTGAACCTTTCAAGGAAACAACTTGAAGGTTGCATTCAAACAACTAGAGGTCAACAATTTGAGACTTTCTCAACAATTTGAGACTTTCTCAAGTGAGTCCTTTCAAGGAAACAAAGAGTTGCCTGGTTTTCAACTTATGATTCCATGCACCACACATGAGGAAAGAGAAGAAGCACTTCCAAGTTCATTAGTTGGATTCGAATTTGGATGGAAACATGTGGTGTTGGGATATGTGTGTGGAGCTCCATTTGAAGCAACATTATTTCAACTTGTGATGTTTAGTGGCAAACCTCTATGGGTTGTAGGTCTTGTGAATGATATATTAATGAAGAGGAAGAGAAGGGTTAGAAACCGTCCATGGTAGTTATATTTCAAATTCTCTTTTCTCTTTTAAGAAATAAATGTTCAGTTCCTTGTGCTTTTATGGGAAAGAAAAATAAAAGTTATTATGCTTTCTGCTTAATATTTTAGCAAACTTAATTTTGGGGAGATCACAATCTTTTTTCTACTTGTTTTTCTTATCATAATTTCTAAAAGCAATTCTTTTTTTAAATGTAAAAAATATTAAAAATAATTTAATTTGGGTTTACCTCTCCAAAAGCACCACTCTTTTGTATGTGGTCCATTTGTGTTCTTTTTCCCTCCGCTTTATTTGGTTCATATGTTACTTTCTAACGTTGGGATCTTGGCCCTTCAAATAAAGAGTTTATTTTGATGTTATTTAAAAAAAAAAAAAAAATTTTATAATTTCAAGAAGAGCAAAGAATAGTTTTAAAAATTTTAGCAATAACTTTGGCTATTTACCGGATTTGTTATGTATTGATTGGTCCCTATCGCGTTTAGTAATCTATTTTTGTGTAGTATATATTTTTCATGTCATAATTAAAATTAAGTGTAATTAAATTTTAGTTTTAGCGTTTTTTTTGGGCTTTCAATACTAGTTGTACAATTTCCATCTTACAAACACGCACGCACACAACTTGCTTTTTATTGATAACTAAAAATTACATTTAACTCTTTTTCAATTAAGTTTTAATTGTGCAATTGTCTTGCAACTTAACGAATCAAATTAAAGTGCTTGGGTGCGCCTCAAAGAAAAATAAAACTAACAAAAGGATACCTGCTACCAACTAAAAAAATTGAGAGACATGCTTTTTGGCAAGTGCGCGCGGGGGGTCATTTTAGGTAATGCAATTTATTTCTTCAAGAAAATTATTTACTACAGTATATTGTTACATCAACAGGGAGTTACATTATTTCTATTTCTTATCTCGTGATCTTTATCACTCAGTGCTCCACACGCGTTGTTTGTGTCCTTTTGTTTATGCTGATCACGCGGTTTCACTTGACCAAAAAAATAAACTTGAGAGCAGCGGAAGTGACCTTTTAAAAAAGAAAAAAAAACTTGTTGGATTATTATTTAAAAATTTAATTGAGATAGAAAATGATTAAAAATGACATGAATCTTATTTAACACTATATATATGTGTGTATTAGTGTATATATTATGATAATTGAAGATAAAAATTTAAATTTAAATTTGATTAAAAAAATTAAATTATGACTAAAAAATTAAAAAACACTAAAGTCCTTAAGTAATAAATATATTTTAAAGTTTGTAGTCTATTTTATACTATAAATTTTATCTTATATTTAGAGTTGGTTTGAGATGTTAAAGGGTCACTTGACTGACTTTGCTGTCAATCTTTCCATGATATCATCCCCACCACAAGCCCACGCCTTTCTTGCTTCCTTTCCTTTAGTCAAGTGCGTGTCACATTCTTTTAAACTTTTCCTTCGTCGCTTATCACTTCGAGGTGGACGCTTTTCAAAAGATGTAAACTTTGCCTTTTCTCACGAGTGACTTTTTTCAAATAAACCCATTTATTTGTGATGCTACTTCAAACACTAAAAAACAGTTAATTTTCCTCCAATGGACTTTTAGTTCAGTGCTTTCTTCTTCTTTGGACCAACATAACCTTGTTCTGCTTTTGCATGTATAGATATAAATCTACTCATTCTCCTTTTAGCTATAAATACATCTATTTCTCTTCACTTGTTGCATGTATAGAATTAGCAGTCATAAAATGAGGACTTTATTATCGTGTTGGCTTCTTTGTCTCCAACTCTTTTTCTTTCTCTCTCTTTCTTATTATTCCATTGCTTTCCCATCATGTCGTCCTGACCAAAGCTCAGCTTTGCTAGACTTCAAACATTCATTTTCTATTCAAAAACCCCTTCCTCTTTGTGAAATTTCTTGGCTTTGTGATGGTTATTATGAAACCATATCCTACCCAAAGACATCAACTTGGAAAAATGGAACAAATTCACTAGTGCAAAAAAGGGCTTTAAGACCGCCTCATTTAGAGCGGAGAATCGACACCCCGATCTTAAAAGAATGACCGGTGGCGCCCGTAAATATAAAGAACTTCTTTGCACCGGACCAATTTTTCACCGCTCTTAAAAACATTATTGAGACCGACTAAAAAACAACCGGTCTTAAAAATTGAATTGAAATTTCAATTATTTTATAAATATATCTCATATAGCCGTACTTATATTTTCTCTCGGTAAAACATAATAAGGAAAAATTTAAGTATAAAAAGTCTAAATTTTTAAGACCGAACTTATCAAAAAGACGGTCTTAAAAGTTTTCTTTTAAGACCGGACATATGATACTTCCGGTACGAAAAAAGTTCATTAATATTAAGACCGACGTTTTACAAGGAACGGTCTTAAAGGTTAAACTTTTAAGATCGGACTTTTAATATGACCGGGATTAATGTAAATATTAAGACCGTCTCTTTTGCATCCGGTCTTAAAAATCAACGCAAGATATACATTTCTTCGCGTGAAAGCTTTTGTTACTTTGTGGAGAACCTTTGTTCACGTTCCGAAACCCTTCCTGTTGCATTACCTCTCTTCCTTGCCTACGTACCATCAGCCCCTGTTACTCTCTCATTTTCTCGGGCATTCCTCTCTTCCCCGTCTCGAAAATGGACGGTGAAAACGATTCTATTCGTGTTCCGGCAACGCCGTTCGATGTGACCGGTGTGAGTGGGAACGAACCCTCTTCATCTCACAATGAGGCTCGTAATCGCCCGCATGCCGTGGTAGAAGAGGCACACAAATGATGGATGTGACCCTAAGTCGGACTTCCGGGTCAAAGCTCGAGATTCGATTTGATGAAAGGTTGGAACACATCGGTCCTAATAAAAGCAAATATAATAGTTTTGTCGGCTATCTAGCACGCAGCAAGGTTAGCATCTTGACAGATGAGTGGGAAAGTGTGGACTCTAAGAATGTAAAGGATCCTATTTGGGAGACTATATGGGTTACATACACTGTCCCTGACTATCAGAAGTTGAAAGACAAGACATTGTCTTATTGTGCTGATCGGTGGAGGAAGTTTAAGACCTTTCTCGCTAACACGTATATTTTCTCCGAGGTTCCGCCTGCCAAACATCCTTGGGAAGTTTATACATTTATTGATGAACGAATTTGGCGACAATTTGTTCTTACGGACCACTCTCACGAAGCTCGGTGAGTTTATATTTAGTTTTGTTTTCCCTTTTGTTTGCTTATTAACTTTGTGCAGATATGTGAATATTATTGTGTTCATCTAATCCTGTTAGTTATATAATGGTTCGGTGTGTGAATAGAAGTATACATTTCCTGCCTTTGTCTATGCAAGTCGATATGTCAACCACGAAAAGGTAAATTACGATGAGAAGGTATTAATTGTGTAATGGTTTGTCTTGCAAAGGAGGAAATGAATAGTCTTAAAAGGGGGAAACTTTATATACCCAATTGTTACTATCTAATGGGACTGCTGATCCCACTTGGATGCCTTAAAAAGGATCAAGTTTGTATTATTACGTAAGCATAATTCTCTTTTGTTTCTTAACCTATCTATCTAGCTAGCACTATAAAACATAGCACCAATTTCTTCTACAATTCTACATCTTCCTTAAATAAAATGTTGAAACTTGATGAAGTGAAGAATTTGACTACTATTTGATTAACGTTCATATGAAGCGAAGTTCTCTAATTTCTTAGTGACATGCATGGCTGGAATTCATAATTAATAGATGTTTTCAATTCGATTCACGAAAAGAAGGGAACAAGCACGGGAGATAGGTAGAAAGAATGATTGCCCTCATAGGGCTTCTCGCGGGATATCAAAAGCCCGAAAAGATTTGATGGCGGCCAAGCGGAAGAGATTGGATGATGAAGCGAATCCAATCCTTCGTGACACATGCTCCTCCATCTCCAATATGTTGCGAGGAGTTGTGGTTGCATATTTGGCAAAAGCCAAGCGGCGCCTACACGAGTGAACAAACTCGTCTAGTTGCTTTGAAAGAATTGTAAGTATCGTTATTGTTATTTTTAGTTACTAAACATGTTTCATTACTAAGCTTCTCGTTATCTGTATCTTACAGGGAAGATCTTAAAAAGAAATAAGCGGGGGATCTTTTGTGTCGGACGGGAGGAATGATGTTCGGCGACCGTTGCGGCCGGAAAACCGGATCACCGGGCGTGTAAGGGGGATTGGAGGATGGGTAGGCATAAAGCAAGTCTTTGGTACATCCAAACGCCATAGACAAAGTATGGTTACCGGGGAGGAGATGGACCAGGGACGCTGGCTGCTAAAGAAGCTTCAATAACGCAATGTTTCAATCCCGGATGAGCCGGATGAGGGAGGAACCTGAGTCGAGATGAGGCTGCTTTTGAGCAATCGTCCGAAACCGGTGTTCCCTTCACACACTCACCGCAACCGTGCGGCGAGCACTAGAGGGAGCTGCATTGTTGGACGATCGAGCAACCTTGTGACCTTTATGTGGAGGATCCGATCATCATGATGGACGATTATTGGTTGCAAAAGGGACTCACAACTTGGGATCAACTATACACCACTAACAAATGCCTGATGATGAAGTCAGAGTGTCAGTTGAAAAGGTGATCATTGATGCACCGCTCCCTCTCCAAACTGATGAGCTGAAGCTTGTGAGTGATGTCAAGGGAACCTTCATCCCTTGGCCGGTGATGCTTGTACATGTCTCTACTGCTCCCGAAGCTTCAACCCTCCTCCTCAAGTTCCATCCCTCGTCAAGCTCCATCCCCTCCTCAAGCTCTATCCCCTACTGCTAAGTTGGCTGCTGCCAGGGAAAAAATATCCAATCTGATGAAGAGTGGATATTTTAAGGATAAATCGTGGCATGCCAATGAAGTAGTAGGCGTCCCTCATCCTCAGCCCGTTCAAGTTGACACCGTTGATTTTGAGTCCCTGCTGCTTCCTCGACAGGAGCTTATTGATGCAGTTGTTCAAATTTTTATGAAGTAAGTATCTTAAATCTATGAGTACATAATTTAAATGCATCGTTTAGACATACATACATATATACTAATTCCCGATCGATGTCATTATTGTAGGTTCTTGCATCAAGAATTGGTTCAAAAGAGGCGGGATCAACGATTTTGGATTCTTGTGCCCCGTCTATTCAAGTCAAACATCCATGGAGGAGAGACAGGAGTACATATCAAAGAGGTTGTGTGAAGTGAGAAGAAAGTTGTACTTTTTTCCATTCTTCTACGGTACATATCAAAAATCTTGTCCGCAATTCACTTAATTCGCTACATATATCACTTGAGTATAGTTTCTTCTTTGTGAATTTTCAGCCGCCATCGCGCTTGGTCCTCATGTGCATGGAAGAGCATAAAGTTATCTTCTTATGCTCCACTCACGGTGAGCCATTGCCTACGTTGGTGCGGACCATCAACGAGTAAGCATGTCATTTTGATTCTCTTGTCGAAATCTCTGTGAATTTTCGGTGAGTCATTGATAAATTTGTGATTTTGATGATAGTGCCATGAGGACCTTCCAAAGAGTAGAAAAGAAAAGGCGTGGTACTCGGGACAACCCCATATGGTACGGACCGAGGTTGGTACAATATTTGTAGCACACCGCCTTGTGAACTTGGTCATTAAGCTATATATATATATGCTCTTATATATATTTCTTGTTCTTTTTAGACCCGTCGGCAACCACCGGCGTCCAACTTATGTGGCCAGTACATCATGAAACACATGTATGATATTACCACGCGAGGGGATACTAAATTAACGGCAAAGGTAAATGTATTTAATGTTACATATTATGCAAGTTAATTCAGTTTAAAACTACCTGTTACAAATGAAATATGCACGCAAGTTAATTAAGTTCTTTGTCTTTAATGTTACGAGATGTTTCAATGCATTGCTCCCTTTTCTCATGATGAACTGGAGCACATACGCAATGTGTTTTGTGAATATCTGTATGGTCTGATCTTAGAGTCACAAAAAGGACAATAATTAATGTCCTAAATTCATTTGTAAGTATATTCTGTAGCAACAATAATTGATCTTCTGTAAATTTGTTTATTTTTTTGAACAATTCATTTGTAAATATACATAGGCAATGTAAAATTCAATAAATAAATTTAGTTAATTTTTCGAACAATTTTCTTGTGTCCATTTTGGGTTTCTGAATGTATTATTGGATGGTGGATATAGCTATTTAATTTAGTGTTTGAAATTTGAGACTTTTAGGACCGTTCATTAACAAAGCATGTCCTAGGTCTTAAAGGTCCGCAAAAGTCTTCGGTGTAAAAAGTATGAGACTTTTAGGACCGTATATTGCTTTAGTGTCCGCTCCTAAAAGCTTAAAAGTCGCATGAACTTTTAGGTCCGGACGTATTATAAAAGGTCGGTCTTAAAAGTCACTCTTAAAAGCCAGCTTAACTTTTAGGACCGTATTATTATAAATAATCGGTCTTAAAAGTCCTTTGCTTACAAGTCGATTAACTTTTAGGACCGTATATTTTTATTTGTGCGATCTTAAAAGTCAATCACCTTTAAATACCTCTTTTTAGACAAATTAAATGGATAGGATTGAAGACAACCGAAGTTACGGCGTTACGCTCAAGCTAGGTCCTTCATTATCGTCGTTTTACCTTTCCATGTGTTGAGCGGCATTATCGGTGTCCCTTTTATTTTATCTTTTTTTCTTTTTATCGGAAAAAGAAGGAAGATAATGAAAAGGACAATTTGTTTCAAACATGGGGAGGTAAAACCGACGATAACGAAGGTCCAACCTTGAGAAGAATAGTCACTTTGTTTGTTCTTATTCGAATAAGGTAAAAGATCCTTTTTTTTTATGTTCTTAACTGTATTCTGTGAATTTCTGTTGTTGATTTACATGAGGACAATGTTTTGTTTGTTTCCTTTTTGTCGGAAAAAGAAAGACGATAATGAAAAGGACAAAGAGGCAATCGGATATGGAAACCAAAGCGACAAAAAATGGCGGTGTTTTTAGGACCGTCGATTTACTAACTAAAAGTCTTCGTTCTTTTATTTTAGGTTTTTTAGTCTGCCATTATCCATCCTTCATAGTTGCCTTGTTCATTGCTTTCCGTGTTCGATAATGGATAAAGTACTAAACTCGCACGAGAACAAAATTTAAAAATATTTTATTTACTAATTTTTTTACGCCGCCTACGGGGCGCGATCACAAAAAAAAAAAAAAAAACAAAAAAAAACTAATCCCTCTCTTAGTCGGAGAGAGGGGGGGCGTCGAGTCGTCGTGAGTCGTCTTCGGTGGGATCGTACTTCACGTCATTGGCGTGGAGTACCATGTTCAGCTTGTTGTTCATGGTATGAGCAAGTTGAACCAATTGGCCCAAGTGTCGATCGATTTGATCGACGCGGGCCACCGATGGATCGCACCAAGCGCTTCACGGTGGATTTGGAGGAGGCGGTGGCGGAGGGGGCTGAGGTTGAAGAGGAGGAGGAGGAAACGGAGGACCTGGGGGAGCAGCCATTACAGTGGGGGCTGAGGTTGAAGAGGAGGAGGAGGAAACGGAGGACCTGGGGGAGAAGAATGTGAAGAAAGTACAGTAACAATGGGTTTAAATAGAGAACTCATCTTGAACAATGTGAAATGCCGGAAACTTTAATGAGGAGACGCATTGTTCATCAGAATACGAGGAGACGCCTAGTTGGGAAGTTTATCTGGAAGCCGAAGAGACTCTGCATCATTCATTTGAATAGTGTGTAAGTCTTAGGGTAAATGATAAAAGGTTGGTCTTAAAAGTAAGACTTTTAGGACCGGACTTATTATAAAAGATCGGTCTTAAAAAAAATAAATAATAGAATTTTATACTGCATACCTATAAGTACCGGGTTAATGATAAAAAGTCGGTCTTAAAAGTAATTTAGACTTTTAGGACCGGATATTTTAAAAAATGTCGGTCTTAAAATAAAATGAATTGCAAAAATATTAAATAATGGAATTTTATACCGCGTACCTATAACTCCTTAGTAATTCCTCACTACCTCGTAACTCCAAACTACGTACGTGGCTATCTCGAGAACACTCTGCCTTTATTAATTAACTCCTCATACCTCTCTCGCCCCAACTACTCAAACCATGGTTAGATACAAGAGAACCGCTCGTAGGGGTGCTCTTAGTCGTGATGCTCGTGCCTTCGTCGATCGTTATACGGTGCGCCTCCTCCATCGAGAGTCCGTCCTATTGTGACAAGAGTCTCGGGTCGTTGGACCCATTGTTATTTCTTTGGATGATGAAGAGGTTCCCGCTCCCCTCTCCAACCTCTTGGCCCCACCGCGACTACTCGACCCCTCTCCTCTTTCCTCTAATGAAGCATTGTGGCTGATTTGAGTAAGATAGAAACTTGCTGATCTCCGGCGGGAAATTAATGTTGTTCACACCGAAATCGCCAAGGCTTTAGAGGATAATAAGCTTTAGGAGATGTTTAGTCAGATTCTTGTTTTTGATAATTTTCTGCTTGTTTTTCTTTTGTATTTTTTCTTGTGTACGTGCATATGCAAGTAATATATGTAATTAAAGAAACTCCAGTTTTCCTTTAATTTTTATTCATTCGATTCTTTGCGCTCGCCAAATCCTTTTTTAGAAATCACAAAAACGAGGAATTTTAGGACCGGAGTATTATAAAATGGCGGTCTTAAAAAATTTTATATATAGAACCGTATACTTTTTAATGAACCGGTTTAATTGTCTCAATTTAGGTCCGGAGTATTATAAAACTCCAGTCTTAATAAAATCCAAAATATAAAACATGTCTCGCTCTGTCGCGCGGAATACTAAATTTCCCTCTCGAACTTCTCTTGTCGCGCCTAAAGTGTTACTCGGTTACGTCGCCACTTCGTCGCCGGTTCGCGTTGCTCTCTCGACAATCACTTTCTCGGTTCCTTAGCTAAACGTCTATAGACCAAGCCGTAAGAGGTGTTTCGGTTATATAACTTTATGATTTTCCCGCTCATCGTTCGGGTTTTTCCTAGGTTGAGCGAAATCGATCAAATGTTCTTGTGGGTTTCGTGTTGTTAATGGGTATTGTATTTTGAAGATTATAATTGCACTTTAGACCTACCCAACTGACCAATAAATGTTTTTAGGTTACTCTTGTCAGCCGCAACATCAACGTTCGTGGCGGGGAAGAAAGACTAAGCAAACGCATTTGAATTTATATGCTACAGGTGAGTCCACAAGACCTTCACGCGATGCATTTAATTTCCTCTTCATGCATTTATTTTGGTTCTTGGATTCACTGCGATACATTTATGACCAAAAGTGATTCTTCGTTCTGCATTTAATGAGCAAGTTTATTCGGAAAAAAAGGAAAAAAAGACATAACCGAAATTTGAGCATATATATGTATGTTAAATCTTTCCGTCTATATATATAGGAATTCTACTATGGATCACGGTTGGATAAATGCTAAACGGACGAGTGTTGAATATCGAAATAGGGTGAGGGACTTTATAAAATTTGCTAAACAAAATGCCATGCTGAGGGTGGGAAGTTTTATTGCCCTTGTGTAAAATGGTTGAATGAGAGGCGACTAAGTCCTGAAGTTATACACATACATTTAATTTGTGAAGGAATTTGTAAGACTTATACAGTATGGGTATGGCATGATGATAAAATACCAAGTGGGTCTCAACATAGGGAAGTGGCCTTTGATGATAATGACACGGATATGGATGATCACATAGAGGACATTATCCGTGATGTAGGAGAAGAGGCTTTTCATCAATCACATGCATATGGTAATATGTACAATGATGCGAGACCCCTCTATACCGTGGGTGTAAAAAATACCAATTGTTGAATGCTTTGTATTGAAATTGGTAAGCTTGAAGGCACGTCATGGATGGAGCGACAAGAGTTTTTAGAAATGCTTGAGGCTTTTAAGGACATGCTTCCGGATGATAATGTGTTGCCGCATCAATACTATGATGCTAAGAAAATACTTTGTCTACTGGGGATGGAGTACAAAAAGATCCATGCATGCCGAATGATTGCGTATTGTATAGAAAAGAGTTTGAAGAGGAGCGGAATTGTCCGAAATGTGAAACCCCAAGGTACAAGTCAAATAAGGGGCCTGCAAAAGTGTTGTGGTATCTTCCAATCATACCAAGGTTCAAGCGGTTGTTTGCGAATGAAAATGATGCAAAAAATTTGAGGTGGCATGCAGATGAGAGGATTTCTGATGGAAAGCTTCGACATCCGGCCGATTCTTCTCAATGGAAGAAAATCGATCAATTATTTCTGAACTTCGGCGAATAACCTTGGAACCTTAGGCTTGCCCTTAGCACAGATGGCATGAATCCATATGGAAGCCTTAGCAGCATACATAGTTCATGGCCTGTACTACGATTATTTACAACTTATCTCCAATGTTATGCATGAAACGAAAGTACATCATGCTTGTCTATGTTGATTTCGGGACCGAAACAACCCTAAATGACATTGATGTTTACCTTCAGCCCTTGATCGAAGACTTGAAGGAGTTGTGGGCGAAAGGTGTTGATGTTTTTGACTCTTTCAAGAAGGAGGTGTTTAAAATGCGAGCCATGATATTTTGTACTATAAAAGACTTCCCAGCATATGGGAACTTGTCAGGGTATAGTGTAAAAGGCCATAAAGCATGTCCGGTTTGTGAAGAAGGCACACGCTACCATCAACTTCAACATGGGAGAAAGACGGTTTATCTTGGACATAGGAGATTTCTTAGACGGGGCCACCCATATCGTCGATTAAAGAAAACCTTTTTTGGTGGCCAAGAGTATGAAGATGCTCCTTGGCATTGACCGGGGAGCAAGTTTATGAAAAGGTGAAAAATATCAATGTCGTCTTCGATAAGACGCAAAGAGTAGAAAAGAAACAAATATATGGAAAAAGAGATCTGTATTCTTCGATCTTCCATATTGGTGCAATCTTGATGTGAGACACGTATTGATGTCATGCATGTGGAGAAAAACGTATGTGATAGTATTGTCGGCACGCTTCTCAACATACAAGGTAGTTCCAAGGATGGCGTGAAGGCAAGATTAGATCGATAGCAATGGGAATACGCGAAGAGTTACATCCAAGGCCAGATTGGAAGAGAACTTATTGTCCCCCTTCTCATACTTTGTCTAAGGATGAGAAACGAAGTTTTGTGAGTGTTTACATGGCACAAAAGTTCCCACGGGGTATTCTTCAAATTTGAAGAGGCTTGTATCGATGAAGGACTTGAAATTAGTAGGCCAAAAGTCTCATGATTGTCATGTCTTGATGCAACAAAATACTCCCAATAGCTATTCGAGGCATCGCCGAATATGATGTCGTTTTGACTAGACTTTGTGTCTTCTTCAATGCGCTTTGTAGTAAAGTTTTTGAGATTGAAAAGTTGGATGAATTGGAGAATGAAGGATATCTTATCTTGTGCCACCTTGAGAAGCTTTTTGTTCCTACATTTTTTGACATCATGGTTCATCTAATTGTTCATCTAGTGAGGGAGATAAAGATGTGCGGCCCTATCCATTTACGGTGGATGTACCCAATTGAAAGATCTATGAAATTCCTAAAAGGGTACGTGAAGAACGCATATCGGCCAGAAGCATCGATTGTTCAAAAATATGTTTCTGAAGAAGCCATGGAATTTTGTCAAATTATCTGGCCAAAGTAAGACATATTGGGCTTCCAAAACATCAGCATGCTGATGGGGGTAGACGAGGGGCTTCCGTAAAGAGTGTGGATCCGATGAATTGTCACAAGTCCACTTATACATCTTGAATAACGTCGATGAAGTTCAAGCCGATAGCTTTACATAAAGCAAAAGGAAAGAAAATCATCGAATGAGTGAACAAAGGTTGATTAGGGAGCATAAAGAACTTTTGCAAACTGGTTCAAACAAAAGGTCGAGGGAGAGGAATGTGTTTCGATACAATCAAATAGTTAGCGAGTGGTCCCGAGGTTGATGTCATAAGTTGGAATTCATATGTGATCAATGGTTATACATTTTACACGAAGTCCCTAGATGATACGAGCACGACCGAACAGGTGGTGTTATGTTAGAGGCTGAATCTATGCACTTCTCCGGTTCGAAAGACAAGAGCCCTTTATTGGCGGTCATGCCATATTATGGGGTTATTGAAGAGATTTGGGAGGTGGACTATGTGAAAATTAGATTTCCCATTTTCAAATGTAAGTGGGTTAATGTCAATAATGGTGTTCGGATCGATCGGCTAGGATTTACATTAGTCAATGTCAATGGTAGAAGTTTTGGAGATGAACCTTTTATTATGGCGACCGGGCAAAACAAGTGTTCTATATCACCGATCAAGAAAATAAAATGTGGTCAGTAGCTCTCCAAGGAAAGAGGGTCATTGATATTGATGAGGAAATGAATTCAAATTATGGTATTCCGATAGTACTCCTTTTTCAATGGGTCTACCGACATGAACGAAGAAGATGAAGCGGATAATGAACCCGATAAGAAGTGATCATCAAGAAGGGATATGGGAAGATATCACTTTATAAAAGAGTCAATTCATAAGGTAATATTCATATGCAGATTTCTTTGAAGACTTTAAGGCTTTAACTATATATATTATATTCCTTCTATCTATGTTCATAGTTAATGTCACCGACTATGAATTTTGTTCTTGTTTTATTTTTGTGGCAAGATCCGATCCAAAGGGACATGTTATATAAGAGGATGTTACGTTGTTGGGTGGGGGAATCGAGATGAAGGCATGGTGAATATTATTTTGGGCGCATGTATGTTGTACTTGTAACTTATTGTATTTGTAAGTAAGTTATCTTATTGTATGAATTAATTTAGGTGTTGTAGTCATAGTAACCATTAATTAAGAGGCCAAATAGCTCATGGTGAATAATATTTGTATTCTTTTTCCAATTCAATTTATTCAAATAATTGTTCATAGCTTGTAGCTTAAAGTATCGACTTTTATGTACTGGATTGGGTGGTGGATTTGTGTATATATATAATCAGGAAGAACAGCAGGAAAAATTCGGGAAAATTTAGACCGGAAATAATAAGCCGGTCTTAAATGTTCACTTGTTAAGACCGGATATAATTATATGACCGGTCTTAAAGGTCAGGACGACTTTTGAGTTTTGATTTTAAACCCGGTCTTAAAAGTTGGTCTTTTAAGACCGGTATATATAGACGTCCGGTCTTAAATCAAAATCTTTAAGACCGGATGTATTTATCATCCACTCTTGAAAGTCGGTCTTTTAAGACCGTGTATAATTAGTCGCCTGGTCTTAGAAGCCGCTATTTTTCGACCGTATGTGTCTTGTCCGGTCTTATAATTACGATCTTTTAAGAGCGGCCTATTTTTTGGCCGGTCTTAAAAGTTGAGCTTTAGGACCGGACAAAAAATATTTCGGCTTCATTTTGTACAACTTTTTAAGACCCAAGTTTTTAAATGTCCTGGTCTTAAAAGAGTTTCTTTAAGACCAGTTCGAGTCCTGGTCTTAAATGGTAGACTTTTAATACCGGCTGGAACAAGACTGGTCGCATATCCGGTCTTACGACCCCTCTTTTGTCCGGTCTTAAAAGCCTTTTTTGCACTAGTGATTGTTGCTTATGGGATGGTGTCACTTGCAATCCATTGGGTCATGTGATTGGCTTCAATCTTAATTGTAGTTGGCTTCATGGTAAACTCCTTCCCAAAAATTCTCTCTTTTAGCTTATCCATCTTCAAAGGCTTGATCTTAGTGGCAATGACTTTGATGGGTCTCAAATATCATCTACTTTTTCACAACTTGTAAGTTTAACAGACCTATCCTTGATTCTTTGTAATTTTAGTGGTGAAGTTCCATCTCAGATTTCTCATCTTCACAAATTGGTTTCACTTTATATCTTTGAGGATTTCAATCATCTAATTATTAAAGAAAACACTTGGGAGAGAGTCAAAACAAATATCACTCAATTAAAGGATCTTCGTTTGGTGGTGTGGATATGTCATCAATACCTTTGAGTCATCTTTTAAAAATATTTTCCTCTTCTTTGGTCTCTCTTTGGCTTTTTGAGGCTGGATTACAAGGGATTTGGATGAAAAATTATTTTCATTTCCCCACATTCAAGAGATATATTTGGGAGGTAACCCAAATCTCACAGGCTATCCGCCCAAGTCTAATTGGAGCAATTCCATTAGATTTTTGATTCTCGATGAAACGAGTTTCACAGGAAAGTTGCCTCATTCCATTGGCCTTATGAGTTCATTAAACGGACTGTCTCTTGAATCATGTCAATTCACTGGAGAACTTCCACCATCCATATGGAACATTACACAACTTACTTATTTAATCCTCTCAGACAATAATTTCTCTAGTCAAATCTCATCATAACTTTCCAATCTTCAAAATCTCATTGATCTTGATTTATCTTCAAATAATTTTATCGGCCAATTTCCGTATTCAATTTCGAACTTAAAAATCTCCAAGATCTAGATTTGTCAAAAAATGGCTTCCATGGAACAATTCCTTCTTGTTTGTTTACTCTGCCATCATTGAATTCTCTGCGTTTAGGTTCTAACCAATTCAATAGTTATATTGGTGAAATATTAGCCTATTCACTGGAAGTGATTAATGTGTCTAACAATAAGTTGAATGGCTCAATTCCAAGGTCAATTTTTCGTCTTCAAAACCTAACATTCCTGAATTTTTCTCACAATTCTCTGACTGGAAATGTCTTGTTGCATTACTTTTCATGGAAAAACATGTATGTTTTTTACTTAAGTTACAACTCCCTTCAAGGAGAGCTCCATTCTTCCATTTGCAATGCAAGCAATCTTGATATTCTTAACTTTTCCAATAATAACTTCATCGGCACTATTCCACACCGTATTGTTGGCTCTAAACCAGCCTTTCTATGTTGGATTTACAAATGAATAACTTCTCTAGCATTGTGCCTCAATCATTCAAAGTGGGAAACAATTTAAGAACCCTCAATCTTAATGGAGACATTTTGCAAGGGTCAATACCTCAATCTCTAGTCAATTGCACAAGGCTTAGAGTCTTGGATCTTGGCAACAATAACATAGAGGATGTATTTCCCCATTGGCTGCAAGCTCTAGAAGAACTACAAGTACTTGTTCTTAGACAGAATAAATTGCATGGTTTCATCCCCAATTTTAGGGACAATAGATGCCACGCCTTCCTTAAGTTAAGAGTACTTGATCTATCTAGCAAGAGCTTGAATGGTCCTTTACCTGCATCATTCTTCAAATCTTTTGAAGCTATGAAAAAGTTAGATGGGCAAACTAGCTTGCACTACTTGGATTACGAGAGTACTGGTAGCTATCATGACTCTATTGAGTTGATTTGGAAAGGATCAGACATTCATCTAGAAAAGATCTTGACTGTTTTTACAAGCATTGATTTATCCAACAACATGTTTGAGGGAGAGATTCCACAAGTTGTAGGGGAGCTTCTTGCGTTGAAAGGAGTCAATCTTTCACATAATAGGCTCACTAGTGAAATTCCCGCCTCAATGGGAAATTTGAGGAAGAATTTGGAATGGTTGGATTTGTCATCAAATAACTTAACTGGAAAAATTCCTACAGAGTTGACTAATTTCAATTTCCTTGGTGTCTTAAACCTTTCAAGGAACCAACTTGAAGGTTACATTCCTAGAGGTCAACAATTTGAGACTTTCTCAAGTGATTCATTTCAAGGAAACGAAGAGTTGCGTGGTTTTCAACTTATGACTCCGTGCACCACACATGAGGAAAGAGAAGAACCACTTCCAAGTTCTAAAGTTGGATTTGAATTTGGATGGAAACTTGTGGCATTGGGATATGTGTGTGGAGCTGCATTTGGAGCAACATTGTTTCAACTTGTTATGTTTAGTGGGAAGCCTCTTTGGGTTGCAAGTCTGGTGAATGATATGGTAAAGAAGAGGAAGAGAAGGGTTGGAAACCGTCCATGATAGTTATATGTCAAATTCTCTTTTACCTTTTAAGAAATAAATGTTCAATTCCTTGTGTTTTTGCGTGGAAAAAAATAAGAGTTACTATGCTTTTTGCTTAATATTTTAGCAAACTTAATTTTGGGGAGATCACAATCTTTTTTCTATTTGTTTTTCTTATCATAATTTCCAGAAATAATTCCTTTTGAAATGAAAAAAAATGTTAAAATATAATTTAATTTGGATTTACCTTGCTAATAATTTTGGGCTAATTAGGAAGCATTCTCCATGGAAAAACGAGGCTAAAAGACGAACGTGAACAGATTAGGGAATAAGATTAAAGTTAAAAGTCTTTTATGAATAATGATTTTGTGGGTCAATTAATGTTTGTATGGGAATAGATTGTGTTCCTTTTTCTCTTTTTTTTTTTTTTTTTTGGTAGAATCCTTTTCCTCTTTTTTATTTATGCTGATCACGCGGTTTCAGACGTAGCTTTTGTCTTTGGCTAAAAACAAAAAAGTGACCTAACTTTGGTTAGAGGCTAACAGACCGCCTACAAAAAGTATACTTTGTTGATTATAATGCGTCGTTTGGATTGAAGTAATTTATTTTCAATTTGATTTTTAAGAATATAAGATACAACAAAAAGTCAGATTTTAAATGTGATTTGTGTTTATTTTTATTGTTGTTGTTAACCAAAAAAAAAAAAAAAAAAAAAAAAAAAAATTGATCCTTGCGGAAGTGAATTTTGTATAAAATGAAACTTGTTTGGATTATTATTTAAAAAGTCCTTAGATGAAAAATGGTGAATATAACATGATGACCACTAACAAACATGGGGAGAGACTTTTAATTTATTGTAATCTAAAAGAACAATTTGGTAATTATACTTTTAAACTTATTTACATCTAAGTGCCTAAGAACTTTAGAATTATAAAAAAGTCTCACAAGATTTCACCGTAAATTTAAGATTTTAAGGGATCATTTTGTCAATTTTCCCTAATACAGGACTTAGGTACAATTTTCCTAATTTGAATTCAAGGAATATACATATATTACGTGCCACACATTCAATAGAGATATTAGTCAGAGAAATTTATAGATCTGACGAGACAAAAATACCTAATTCTCAAATCTCAACACCTGCAAGTAAACTAAAAATCATCAATATATTTATGACTACATATAGTTCTCAAAACTAAAACCATCAATTTTCAATTTAATACAACTCCAAATAAATCTAAGTAAGTCACAAAAATTCGAATTTAATAACCCCATTATAAAACATATAATTTCCCAACTAAACCTTGACTTTAGTTCTTTAAATCAACCAATCAAGCAAAAATCCAAACCATACAACTCTTATTCATACCTCACTAGCTCCATTAAAGACTAAATCAACAACTGAAACACCCAAAAATTCAAAATCTAATAAACCCTAAATTTTTCTCCTCAATAAAAGACTAAAAAGATTAAGAGGAGAAACCAAAACAAAAGGAGACAGAATATTTACGAAGCATCTTGAATAGATCAAGCATTTAACTTCTACCTTTCTCTCACTCTCTCTCCCCCAAACACTCCGAGTAACATAAGAGGAGTAGAGGCGCGGAAGAAGAAAGAAAAAGAAAACATCACGAAGGTTGTGGGTGTCAAGTGTGCATGTATTTTAATAGGGTGAGGCCGTGAGGGGTCTGATGGGTATTTGGGTCACGACCCACTATTTGATTTGGCAAATTTTTTTTTTTTTTTTTTACTTTCTTTCTTTGTTGTTTTTTTGGTTTTATGTTATCTTATATTTATACAGACATATTTTTTAACACTTATGGAAAAAAAAAAAAAAAAAAGCTAAGCTTATTTTACTCAAATAAAAAATTTTATAATTAAAATATTTTATTTTGAAGGCAATAGTTTAAATACTTTCAGTTGATCCCACCTATCTTCTTAATTTTTCTTTTCAGAATATTTAATTAGTTTTAAATAAATTCTCCTTAATCAAATAATAACATGATATATTTCAATTTTATTAAAATAATTTCATTCCTCTCTAATCAATATTAAATATTTTCCGTCTTTAATTTTATACTTCTTTAAGAGATGATTGGATTTTTCCAATTATCCTTATTTGAATTTTCCAAATCAATTTCAAACAATGAATTCAATTTATATTACTATAATTTTAAATTAATTTATAAATCACAACCTCATTATATAAATTTCAAAAATAAAATTCAGGATGTTAAAAAAAGGGTTAAAAGGCTTAGAAGTCAATGATTATCTCAGAATAACTTTGTCAGATGGAAGTGATGACGTTATATATGAGAGGGTTAGAAAATTTGATTGGATTGGCCTTTGTTGTTTTTATCAACAGACTTAGTAAAATATATTTATACTAATTTATTTATTTTTTAAATATAAAATATAATATACAAGGAAATGTCAATTATGTCATACTTGTTATGAAAATAAGAAAAGTACGAGAGATTGAAGGTGAGAGAGAAGGAGAAGATAAGAGAAAAAATTATCTATATTTATAAAAAAAATTAGAATAATATGAGAAAAAATAAAATAAAAGAGTTAACTTTACTAACCTCAACCTCAAGTGTCTAAAGTTGTAAATGATTGAGTAGAACCTTAGTGATGTAACAAAGTCTTTCAAATGGCGCGTGAGAAACAAATTTGCAAAAAAATGGTAAACTGAGGGGTGATGGCACGTTTAAAGAGTTGACATTTATAGTGATTTTACAAAAAACCACTACAAAGTGTTGATATTTGTAAAGGTTAAAAAAAACCGCTACCTCAATTGCTACAAATCAAGAAACCATACCTTGTGCAACGTGAAATTTTGTAGCTGTTTTATATAACCACTATAACTGTGCAGACTCTCTATATTCTGTGACGATTTTTATGTATAACTGCTACAAACATGCATCACTCCGTATTTTGTAGTGTTTTTTTTTTCCCATATAAACCACTACAAATTAACCGCTATAAATTTAGTGGTAGTTTGGTGTCAATTTTTGTAGCGATGTTTTTTTGTTTTTTGTTTTTAGAAAAACAAATGTCATTCACTAATTAGCACACCACTTGACGCAAGTCATACTGTTGTAAATTTGTAGCGGTTTCATAATGAACCAGTACAAATCCTTAATTGCTGCAAACTTACCATTATTGGACAATTTTTTTTTTTTTTTTTTGATAAAATCGTGCATCCTTACAAAAGCCTAAGGCCTATCTTTTACAATAAGTCTCTCAAGATCCCTATCAGCATTCAGAATCATGTGAAAACCAGGCATAGAGGAGAGGCTAGCTTTGGCCAAATGGTCTGCAACTATATTAGCGCAACGCCGAATGTGAAATAGCTCAACATTCCATTCCCTGTTAATCACACCTTTGATTGCCTCAATAAGCGTTTGGTTAGCATGAGTCTTACTAGCCTCATTTCTTATTAGATCCACAGCTCCAGTCAAATCAGTTTCGAGTATAACATTCTGGTGTCCCATGTCCCACGCCACCCTGAGACCATGTAAGCATCCCCATAGTTCTGCAGATAAACTGTCGCCCTCCTCCCCCTTGAACATAAACCCCTGTAGGAAATTACTGTTCTCGTCTCTTAGAACACCACCGCTTGCTACACCTGGTGCAAAGCGCGAGAAAGCCTCGTCAGTATTAATCTTCACCCACCCTACCGGTGGTGGTTTCCATTTCTCCCCATGCTCTTCTCGGTCAGCCACCTCCCCAGATATCATACGGAGCCGACTTCGAGCAACATGCAGACTATTCATGGTGGCGTTTACTCGAGCTTGTACAATGCAGTTCGAAATCCTCTTTCCTTCAAAAACTTGAGAGTTGCACCGTCGCCAGATCCACCAATAGATAAATACAAAGGTTTGTCGCCATTCCTTAGTATGCTTGTTCCTACCGCTAGAGGTGAGATTCCATTGAAACCAAGCTTCAAACTCCATGGTTCTGAATATATGCCATAATCATGGAGGAACTATCTGACGCCAAAGTTCGAAAGTATCAAGGCAATCTCTGAGCAGGTGTGGTTGAGTCTCCCATTCGACACCACAAACAGGGCATCATGCATCATTACTTAGTCTGTGCCTATGTCGTGAAGCGTTGATTAGCAAGCATTTGTGCACAATAAGCCAAGCAAACATCTTGCATCTTTCCCGAACCTTAATTTTCCACAATTTAGACCACAAAGGGTCTGTCATATGCCCATCGGTATGAAGAAAATCATAAGCTGGTTTGATAGAGAACTATCCATTTTGATTCCATTTCCACCGTACCCTTCCATTTACCATAGTTTCCATCCTTTCCTGTACATGGCCCCACGTTCTCTTTGTCTCATTCCAGAGGTTGGAGCCAGATTTCCCCATATCAATTTTAGGTAATAAATCATCCCCACAATTGTATTTGTTTCGAATGACTCTAGCCCACAGCTCGCCCTTCTTGACTACTAAGTTCCACCCAATCTTCATGATATATGCTTGGTTTTGCTTCTTGGCCTGGTGGAGCCCCAGCCCACTTCGTGTCTTGCAATTGCATATAGCATCCCACGAAACTAGAGGAATTTTCTTCTGCTCCTCAGAGTTCCCCCATAGAAATTGACGATTACATCTATCTAGTGTCTCACAAGTGCTTAGTGGAAGAAAAGAGGTTCGCATGACATATCCGGGTATTGCCGAAGTGACTGATGAGATGAGAGTGGATCGGCCGGCTGACGATAGGGATGTAGTTTTCCACTTTGATAGTCTTGACTTCACCTTATTCACCACATATTGAAATGATTCTTTGGTCACTCTTTTATGATGCAAAGGCACCCCTAAGTACTTCCCAAGGTCACTAGTAATAGAGAAACCTAGAGCTGTACATAACTCATTCTTCCGAACATGGTTAACATTTTTGGAGAAGAATACTCTTGTTTTTTGTTGGTTGACTCTCAATCCAGAGCTTGCACAAAAGGCCTTAAGACAGTTATTAATCATAAGCACCTGATCCATTGAAGCTTCTACAAATAGGATGATGTCATCAGGAACAAATAGGTGAGAAATGGGTAGGCCAGTCCTGGTGAGGCGGATTGGTTTCTATATCTCCTCGTGAGTAGCTTCTTGAATGAGATGAACCAATTTCTCCATGCAAATGACAAACAAGTAGGGCGAAAGAGGGTCTCCTTGTCTCACACCTCTGGAGGGATGGAAATCCTCAGCTTTGTCACCATTCCATAGTAGTTGCATAGATGGTGTAGAGATACATTGAGCTGTTACCTCAGAAATAGAGCTTGGGATATTCAGTTCCTGAATGCATCGTAGGAGAAACTTCCAACTAACTCGATCATACGCTTTCTCGAGGTCAATTTTAATTGCCATGAAGCCTATCTTCTTTTGCATGCTTCTCATGGAATGAATGACCTCTTGAGCCACAATGATATTATCACTGCTAGGTCTTCCTGGCACAAAACTACATTGGTTTAGAACAATTACCTGCGGAAGAATGCTCTTCAAACGAGTCATAATAATCTTCGTGACAGCTTTGTAGATGACATTGCACAGACTAATCAGCCTCAAGTCACCATGGTTTTTGGGTGATCCTTCTTTTGGATGAGAATCAGTAGCATGCCATTTATTTCATGAATAGCCTTTGGATTAGTAAATAGAAACTTTATGTAGTTCAACATAGACATACATACAGTATTCCATTGATTCTGGTAGAAAAGGGCATTGAAACCATCAAGTCTTGGAGCCTTCAGAGCACCCATACTAAAGACAGTGTCTTTGATTTTAGTGTCCGACATGCCTCTGCTGCACCATCTAAGTAGTCCTTCATCCACATGGGGTATGTCATAGAACAATTTATGGCCAGATGATTCAAATCCTCCTGTTACAGAGGGGTGGAGAAAAAGGTAGTGGCCATATCTTTTATTTGTGCTATGTCAAAGACCTAAGTTCCCCCATCATCCTTTATAGCCTCCACTCTCTTAGCTTTTCGTTTACGATTAGCCTGTGGATGAAAGAATCGGGTGTTTCGATCGCCATAAACGGAATACTCCGTTCTAGCTTTCTGTGCCCAAATGAGGGATTCTTGCATCAACACATCTTCTAGTTCCTTCCAAAGGGCTAGTTGGAGTTCTTCATACCTAGGTAGCATACCATACCGAGAAACAAAGCGATTAATCCCATCAAGTCTGTTAAGAAGACGCTTCTTCCTAAGATCCGTATGTTTAAAAACTTCTTTATTCCATGTGAAATAGGCTCCTGTGAATTGGTCTATATTCTATAGCCATGGATAATCTAAATGCCAAGAGCATCGTACGAACTCATCAAACCTTTCATGGAGCACCCAAGTAGCGATAAATTTGAACGGTCAGTTTGGCCTGCTTTGAGTCATCTTGGTATTAAAGCGGACAAGCAACGGCTGATGATCAGACTTGAAAAAAGGTAGATGAGTTACTGAAGCATTCGGGAACATAGACCCCCACTGATCGTTTGCAAGCATCCTATCCAGCGGTGCTTCCGAATTGCCCTTCTTCCATGTGAACTCCGGACCAGCAAAACCTACATCCATCAGATTATGTGAGTCAAACCAATGGAGAAATTCACGATCAGTGGAGGTCTGAAACGTGGCAGTAGAGCGTCTCTCGCAATGCAGTAGAGTTCCGTTGAGATCACCACCAAGTAGCCATGGTCCCTGCACTATAGAAGCTAGCATGTTGAGGTTTGCCCATAGCAGGTGTCAAATGACACAACTCGGGCTAGCACACACCACTATAAGGTTCCAAGATCCTCCTGTATCAGAAACAATCTGAAAATGCATAAATTGATTATTGCGTTCCAAAAGAGACACCACTCCAATACTATCATCTCATAAACACCAAATGCCACCACTATACCCCTCACACTCTACTATCTCCAAGTTAGAAAAACCCATCCATTGAGCTCTTCCTTTAGAGACTTCCTGCACACACCTCGTCTCCATGATTGCAATGAAACCCAGTTGGTAATGAATTTTCAAATTTCGTACTAGGCCAGAAAAGCTCCTCGCTCCAGTACCGAGTGCATTCCATAGCATGTAATTCATTGGGAAACTAGATTGTTGTGCTTGGGTGATTCGACCTCCCCCTCAATTTTATTTTGCTCTATCATGTCTTCATCCGGGCTACGTTGGTGTTCTGAAATAGAACTGTGCACACCATCTTCCAAGGATGGCACCAAGCTCGTAAGGGATGGACCTACTGATGTGGCACTCGACGTCCCCTCTGATGACCCTTGTTGAACAGACAGACGCTCCCTCTTGTTATGCATATCCTCAGGTTGATCGTGACTCGAAGTTACGGAAAGAAGCAGGCCGAAGGAATTTCCTACTCGATGTGCTCAGTCTGGCCCACTACTACTTGTGGGCTTACCTTGCTCTCTTTCCCCTTCGGTTTACCCTTGTTCCCCAATTTCCTTTTAGAGCCAACTTGGACCCATTCCGACGTGATTGGGCCTTTAGCCTTACCCACATCCTCTTTAATACCTTGATTCCCTTTCTTTACTTCTTTTTGAGACGATATCCCACATGATCCCTTAGGGCCCATTTGGGAAAATTCGTGAAAAAGTGGCTTTTGTTTCCGACTGACTTTTCTTAAATTGACTTTTTTCTCATGTACTTTTTTTCGATGTGATTTGTGTTTGGGATAGTAGTAGCAGAAGTGGCTTTTGTTTGTAATGGGAATTTGTTTGGCATAGCTTAAAAAAAGATAGATGAGATGGAAAATGACTGAAAAGGACATGAATCAAATTCTCTCACACACACACACATATGTGCCATATAAAATGTAATAATTTGGGATAAAAAATCAAATATAAATATAAATTTACCAAATAAAATGGTAAAATTCCATTAAATAAATTACAACACAATAATTGCAGGCCAAGGAATTATTGAAGGATTCGGACAATTGAAGATGAGGTAGGTCGGACAATTGAAGATGAGGATAGGATGGGAGAGCAGACGAAGTAATTGCGCGAAGAGGAGCAGATGAGAGGAACGCCTTTTTTCTTTGAGATTTGAGATGAACGCCTTTTTTCTTTGGGGGCAAAATGGTCTCAAAAAAGGGAAGCCGGGCTTTCAATGGACTAATAAGCACCTCAATGAGAGCTTTAAAAAAAAGTCCATTGCACTTTGAAGCCCATTAATTTTTTAGTGTCCCCAAACAGCCCCAAAATACTGATGGACTTATTATCCCATCTAATGGGATAATAAGTCCATTTTCTTTGTTCCCAAACAGGAATATCCTCGCCATTACTCTGCTCAGTGCTCTTTACTACCTTTCCCTTAATATCTTGTATTCTGTTTTGATTCGTATGGTCTAAGTCAGGAAGAAATTAAACAAAAAACGAGGAAAGGATTAGTTAAAGAACCCTTAAACTAAAAGTCTTTAATGTATAATGAATTTGTAGGTCAATTAATGTAATTAATGTTTGTATGTGGTCGATTTGTGTTCTTTTTCCCTTCGCTTTATTCGGTTCATATGCTACTTTCTAACTACTATTATAAACGTTGTTTTTAAAACCGGATAAAAATCACTTTTTACATTGGCTCTGGATCCGGTCTTGATACAAGCAGTCTTAAAAATTTGTTATTTTTTAGACGAGTAACCGGTCTTAAAAAGTAATTTAGATCGGACTTATAAAGTATGAGGTTTTAAGGCTGTATTTTTAAAATATGAGATATTAAAAGTAAGACTTTTATGACTGATTTTTTAAATATCTAATTTTAAAAGTAAGTTGGCAAAAAAAACAAAAAAAACAAAAAAAAAAACAAAAAAATCTCCCCAGGAAAGCCACAACCACCATCTTCCCCTTCATCTCTTCTTCTTCTTCTTTGACGTCATCACCTTCTTCTCCATTATCAGTTTCAAATACCACCGGATCTACATCTTTCACAGAACTACATCCACTCATCATCATCGATGTCGAAGAAGGAAGTTAGAACCAGATTTCATGAAGAAAGAAAAATCCAGATCTGGAAATTGAATGGAAAAGGACATAGAACCAAAAGCAATATGCAATATTAATGTAATAATACAACTTATTTTTAACTAGCCCATATCATTGGACGCCTCACAGATATCGCATTCCGCTAGATGTTTCAACCCCTGTTCACCAAACTCTAACCAACCCATGTTGCAGTTGGATCCTCCTCCTACGGCCACATCACCTCCAGTTGGTGGTCGAAGTCACTGTTGTTGGGTTGGTGCACGATAGTCTGGCGGTCGTAAGTGGCGGCTGTGTATTTTGCCAATGATGAGAACTCATGATTAGGACCTGCAGGAGTTGCCATGGATGGTTCTAGTTTCCAGGTATGAAACTAAATGCTCAAGTGCAAAAAGAGCAAAGCACTTTAACAATAAAAAAATTGACCTGATGAACATTTGGTGCAAGCTGTACTGTTTTGAAAAATTCGATGATAGGACGAATAAGAAAATTAGAAAAAGAATGATAATTTACTCATGAAAAGGATGAGATATGCACGCTTTTGCTTCTAAACTCTCAGATCTATTGCTTCACTACCTAATTCTTAAATCTACTGCTTCGCTTTTGAATTCTCATATCTACTACTTAGCTTTTGAATTGTCAATTTTCCGTGTGACGAAGAGGGTTCTAATGAAAATCTTTTAAACCGGTTATAATCAAAATGAAATCTTAAAAGTTAATCTTTTAGACCGGTTATTCTTAACAACCGATCTTAAAAGTAATAAATCATTTTTTTTTCCGTTATCTTTTAAAACTGGATATTTTTAACATGTCTTAAAAATTCACATTTTAGACCAGTAATTCTAAACAAACGTTCTTAAAACTAATAAATTTTTTTATTACCTTTTAGATTGGTTATTACTAATTACAGGTCTTAAAATTTTCATATTTTGGACGTATTGTTAATAACAACAAGTCTAAAAAATAATCAACTTTTTTTTTTTTTTTTTTTTTTTTTTTTTTTTTTTTTTTTTTTTTTTTTTTTTTTTTTTTTTTTTTACTTTTAACCTTTTAGAACGGTTGTTTAAGAAACATATTTCAATAATATATCTTAGACCTCATATCTCATTGGAAATTATATAAATACAATTCTTATTTAATATAGCCATTTGTGAAAGTATTATACGATTAAGAAGCAACTGTCTCTTGTACAGATTATACATTAATCTGCTATAACTATAATATATCTTTTTTTGATTCTTGTGAATTACTACTTTTATTCGGCGGATCCACAAACCATGAAAATCTCTTTTTTTCCGATGAGCTGAAAAAAATCTTTTATTTTATGTTGAGTAATGGTTCGAACAAAATTACTACTAATAAAAAGATATCTGTTACCAACTAAAAAAATTGAGACATGTTTTTTGGCAAAAATCTTTCAGAGTTCACTTTTAACATTACATGACAAGTGCGCGGTGGAATACTACAGTATATTATTACATCAGCAGGGAGTTATATGATTTCAATGTGGGAAAATCCTCCTCAAATTGGCAACAAATTATAAAAAAAGACTAAAAAGAAAGTTATATGTCAAAAAAAGGCCCTAGAACATTTTCTGGTATTATTTCATAAACGTTAACAACTATATTAATAGAACATTAACAACTAAATTAGTAGAAGTTAATAACAATATCCTAACAACTAAATTAGGATCCGTTAACAATTATATCAGTACACGTTAACAACTAACATTTTATGAAATAATATAAAAAAGGCCCGATATGTGACTTTTTTTAACAATTTTTTAGTTATTTACGTCCTATCCTGAGGTGGATTTGCCCTTTCTATATCTTATCATGTCATCTTTATCACTCAGTGCACTCTTTTTCTTATCCCTTAATGTTCATGAAACGCGCTGTTAGTTGTCCTTTTATTTAATTTGACCCAAAAAAAGTCTCCTTTTAATTATGCTGATAACGCGGTTTCAGATGTAGCTTTTGTCTTTGGCTAAAAAAAAAAAAAAAAGTGACTGACTTTTATTGGAGGCTAGCAGACCTCCTAAGAAAAGTATAGGGAAAATCACAAATAAATACCATATGAATTTGTAAAATCTTCAAGTCCTTCAAATTTGTAAAAAAGACTGAGAGGTATTAAGGATTTATGAAGGATATGCAAATTCGGGTGAAATTACCCTTTTACCTTTAGTGTTAAATAAATTAAAATAAAGATACCCTCGCCGGCCGCCGGAGGACCACCACCGGCCACTGGCAAGGGGGTGGGTTTTTTTTTTTTGGGGTGGGTTTTTTTTTTTTGAACAAAATATATATTTATTAAAAGTGTGAACCCCCACCGCCCACACATCCATGGGGCCGAGTGGCCCACCAATTGGGCCACTTGGTTCCTTTAATTTATATACATTAATAAATATATATATTCTTGTTAATATTTTTTCAACGGTATTTTCAAAACTTGTAACGCCATTTACAAATCCTATAACACCATTTACAACGTTTTTTTTCAAGTTTACATTTTTTCCTCTTTAATGCCTCTAAGTGAAAAAACAAAAAAATATGCACTATCACAAAACTTATAACGTCATTTACAAATCCAAAGAGCGCCATTTACAAATTTAGTAACACCATTTACAACGTTCTTTTCAATTTCTTTTTTTTTTTTCACTCAAAGGCATTAAAGAGGAAAAAAATGTAAACTTGAAAAAAACGTTGTAAACAAGATTACAAGTTTTGTGATAGTGCTTTTTTTTTTTTTTTTTTTCACTCGAGGCATTAAAGAGGGAAAAAATGTAAACTTGAAGAAAACGTTGTAAATGGCATTACTAAATTTGTAAGTGGCGTTCATCGGATTTGTAAATGGCGTTACAAGTTTTGTGATAGTGCATATTTTTTTGTTTTGTCACTTAGAGACATTAAAGAGGAAAAAAAATGTAAACTTGAAAAAACGTTATAAATGGCGTTGGTAAATTTGTAAATGGCATTACAAGTTTTTTTATAGTGCATTTTTTTTTTACTCGACATTAAAGAAGAAAAAAATGTAAACTTGAAAAAAAGGTTGTAAATGACGTTACTAAATTTGTAAATAGCGTTACTGGATTTGCAAATGGCGTTACAAGTTTGTAAATACCGTTGAAAAATGTTAAGAAGAATATATATATATATATATATATATTAATGTATATATTTATTAAAGGAACCAAATGACCCAACCGGCGGTGGGCTACTTGGCCCCATGGATGTGTGGGGGCTGGGGGGTTCAAACTCCACCCCCCACACTTTCAATAAATATGTTTTTATTCAAAAATAAATAAATAAATAAAACCCTACCCCCTCACTGGCTGCTGGTGCCCGGCCGGCGACAGTCCTCCGACGGTCTACGAGGGTATTTTTTATTTTTTAAAATTTATTTAACACTAGGGGCAAAAGGGTAATTTCTCCCGAATTTGCATATCCCTCAAAGGTCCTTAGTACCTCTTAGTCTTTTTACAAATTTAGAGGACTTCTAGGAGTTTTGTAAATTCATATGGTATTTATTTGTCATTTTCCCAAAAGTATACTCTATTGATTATTATATCTCAGAACGCGTTGAGCATTGATTGATCCATATTAGTGCTTTTTGTTATTTCATGAATTTGATCATCACTCCATGGATTGATTTTTTTTTTTTTTTTTTTTTTTTTTTTACGATTTATAAAGTAAATATTTGAGAAGAGTTTTGCCCCAACTTATAAAAATAGACTTGTAAAACAATGGTTTTGTAGTTTCTAGACAATCATTAAATCACATATGTACTATGGATTTTTTTTTTTGAGCCCTGTTCACTGTAATTTTACAGATATAAGCATTTGTAATGTTTTAAAAATGTGGAATGGAATTTGAGAATTAAAATCATTGTCACAAATTGAATACACCAGTCAACCCATTACCAGTCAACCCATATGAGGCTTGTTCAGTGCTTTCTTCTTCTATGGACCAACGTACCCTTGTTCCGCTTGTATGTGCAGATATAAATCTACTCATTCTCCTTTTAGCTTTAAATACATCTATTTCTCTTCACTTGTTGTGTGTGTGGAATTAGCAGTCACAAAATGAGGAGTTTATCACTGTGTTGTATTCTTTATCTCCAACTCTTTCTCTTTCTCTCTATTTCTTATTATTCCTTTGCTTTTTCATCATGTCATCCTGATCAAAGCTTAGCCTTGCTAGACTTCAAAAACTCATTTTCCATTCAGGAACCCCTTCCTTCTTCTAAAACTTTTGATATTTGTGATGGTTATGAAACCATACCATACCTAAAGACATCAAGTTGGGAAAATGGAACAAATTGTTGCTTATGGGATGGTGTCACTTGCAATCCATTGGGTCATGTGATTGGCCTCAATCTTAATTGTAGTTGGCTTCATGGTAAACTCCTTCCTAACAATTCTCTCTTTCAGCTTATCCATCTTCAAAGGCTTGACCTTAGTGGCAATGACTTTGATGGGTCTCAAATATCATCTACTTTTTCACAACTTGTAAGTTTAACACACCTATCCTTGCGTGTTTGTAATTTTAGTGGTGAAGTTCCATCTCAGATTTCTCATCTTCACAAATTGGTTTCACTCGATATCTTTGAGTTTTTCAATCATCTAATTCTTAAAGAAAACACTTGGGAGAGAGTCACAACAAATATCACTCAAATAAAGGATCTTCGTTTGGCTGGTGTGGATATGTCATCAATACCTTTGAGTCATCTATTAAATAATATTTCCTGTTCTTTGGTCTCTCTTTGGCTTGTTGAGGCTGGATTACAAGGGAATTTGGATGAAAAATTATTTTCATTCCCCCACCTTCAGGAGATACTTTTGGATGAAAACCCAAATCTCACAGGCTATCTACCCAATTCTAATTGGAGCAATTCTATTAGAATTTTGGATCTCGGTGACACGAGTTTCACAGGAAAGTTGCCTCGTTCCATTGGCCTTATAAGTTCATTAAAAGAATTGTCTCTCTCATCATGCCAATTCATTGGAGAACTTCCACCTTCCTTATGGAATCTTACACATCTTACTTATTTGATCCTCTTATCCAATAATTTCTTTGGTCAAATATTATCATTACTTTCCAATCTTCAAAATCTCACTTATCTTGATTTATCTTCAAACAATTTTATTGGCCAATTTCTGTATTCAATTTCAGAACTTAAAAATCTCCAAGATCTAGATTTGTCAAACAATGGCTTCCATGGAACAATTCCTTCTTGTTTGTTTACTCTGCCATCATTGAATTCTCTGCGTTTAGGTTCTAACCAATTCAATGGTTATATTGGTGAAATATCCTCTTATTCACTGGAACTGATTGATGTGTCTAACAATAAGTTGAATGGCTCAATTCCAAGGTCAATTTTTCGTCTTCAAAACCTTCTATTCTTGAATTTTTCTCACAATTCTCTCGACTGAAATGTGTTGTTGCAATATTTTTCATGGAAAAACATGTATGTTTTTGACTTAAGTCACAACTTCCTTCAAGGAGAACTCCATTCTTCTATTTGCAATGCAAGCAATCTTGATATTCTTAGCCTGTCCACTAATAACTTCATCGGCACTATTCCACATTGTATTGTTGGTACTAACCTCATCCTTTCTGTGTTGGATTTACAAATGAATAACTTCTCTGACATTGTGCCTCAATCATTCAAAGTGGGAAACAATTTAAGAACCCTCAATCTTAATGGAAACATTTTGCAAGGGTCAATACCTCAATCTTTGGTCAATTGCACAAGGCTTAGAGTCTTGGATCTTGGCAACAATAACATAGAGGATGTATTTCCTCATTGGCTACAAGCTCTAGAAGAACTGCAAGTACTTGTTCTTAGACAAAATAAATTGCAGGGTTTCATCCCCAATTTTTGGGGCAATAGAAGCCACACCTTCCCTAAGTTAAGAGTACTTGACCTATCTAGCAATAGCTTATATGGTCCTTTACCTGCATCATTCTTCAAATCTTTTGAAGCTATGAAAAAGTTAGATGGGAAAAGTGGCTTGCACTACTTGAATTATGAAAACTCTAGCAATGGTATTGGTAATTATCATGACTCTATTGAGTTGATTTGGAAAGGATCGGACATTCATCTAGAAAAGATCTTGACTGTTTTCACAAGCATTGATTTTTCCAACAACATGTTTGAGGGAGAGATTCCACAAGTTATTGGGGAGCTTCTTGCATTGGAAGGAGTCAATCTTTCACATAACAGGTTCACTGGTGCAATTCCTGCCTCAACAGGAAATTTGAGGAATTTGGAATGGTTGGATTTGTCATCAAACAACTTAACTGGAAAAATTCCTGCAGAGTTGACTAATCTCAATTTTCTTTGTGTCCTGAACCTTTCAAGGAATCAACTTGAAGGTTGCATTCCTAAAGGTCAACAATTTGAGACTTTCTCAAGTGATTCCTTTCAAGGAAACAAAGAGTTGCGTGGTTTTCAACTTATGATTCCATGCACCACACATGAGGAAAGAGAAGAACCACTTCCAAGTTCAAAAGTTGGATTTGAATTTGGATGGAAACCTGTGGCGTTGGGGTATGTGTGTGGAGCTGCATTTGGAGCCACATTCTTTCAACTTGTGATGCTTAGTGGCAAACCTCTATGGGTTGCAGGTCTAGTGAATGATATTCTAATGATGAGGAAGAGAAGAGTTAGAAACCGTCAATGACAGTTACATGTAAAATTCTCTTTTCTCTCTTTTAAGAAATAAATGTTCAATTCCTTGCATTTTTATGGGAATAAAAAATAAAAGTTACTATGATTTCTGCTTAATATTTTAGCAAACTTTATTTTGGAGAGATCACAATCCTTTTTCTATTTGTTTTTCTTATCATAATTTCCAAAAAAAAAAAAAAAAAAAAAAAAATTCTTTTTTAAATGAAAAAATGTTTAGAATAATTTAATTTGGGTTTACCTCACGAAAACCACCAGTCTTTTGTATGTGGTCAATTTGTGTTCTTTTTTCCTCCTATCTGTTTTGTTCACATGCTACTTTCTGACGTTGGGATCTTGGTCCTTCGAATAAAGAGTTTTTTTTTTTTTTTAATGTTATGTTTTTTAAAAAAATACAAAAATAAATTATAAGTTCAAGAAGAGGAAATAATAGTTTTGAAATTTTTAGCCATAACTTTGGCTATTTACCGGATTTGATTTCTATTGATTGGTCCCAATCGCGTTTAGTAATATATTTTTGTGTAGTATATAATTTTCATGTCATAATTAAAATTAAGAGTAATTAAATTTTAGTTTTAGCATTTTTTTGGCTTTTCAATACTAGTTGTACAATTTTCATCTTACAAACACACACACAAACAAAACTTGCTTTTTATTGATAATTAAAAATTACATTTAACTCTTTTTTAATTAAGTTTTAATTGTGTAATTTTCTTATAACTTGACGAATCAAATTAAAGTATTAGGTTACGCCTCGAACAAAATTACTGCTAATAAAAAGATATCTGTTAGACTGTTACCGACTAAAAAAATTGAGAGACATGTTTTTTGGCAAAAATCTTTCGGAGTTCATTTTTAACATTACATGACAAGTGCGCGCGGCGGGTCATTTTAGGTAATGCAATCTATTTCTTCATGATAATTATTTACTACAGTACAGTTTATTGTTACATCAACAAGGAGTTATAATATTTCTATTTCTTATCACGTGATCTTTATCACTCAGTGCACAACACGCGTTGTTTGTGTCCTTTTATTTATGCTGATCACACGGCTTCACTTGACCGGAAAAAAATTAAAATAAAAATAAAAATAAATAATCTGTACGAAAGAAAAAATCACGCGGTTTCAGACGTAGCTTTTCATCGTGGTTTAGTTCTACGCACCCTGGTATGGATAGACGTTTTTCCTTAACTTTTCTGTTAGATTTCGAAGATCTGTCTCATTTTATGAATCTCTTATTGGAGAGTTTTATAGTTTTGTCTGATTTTCGTATATACCTCACTGATTTACGGTTTTTTCCGGTTTGTTTTGATTTTTATTCTAAAATGAAAACAACATTTCAAATGATCAAATCAACTTCTTGCCGTGATTCTTATATGGTTTCCCATATTAAAAGTACTAGAGCTACGTGACAATGATTTCACTCGCCTTCCAGCATTCATTGAAGAATGTTGTAGTTTGAACTTTGAAGCGACTTTATTTGGATGGATGCAAACAGCTTCAAGAAATTAGAGGGATTCCTCCAAACATTAAAGTATTGCCAGCAATAAACTGTACATCATTGGAATCTGTGTCTCTAGAGTTTTAATTAGTCAGGTCTGTTGATTTATACCACTCAATTACATATTGAATTCAATTTTTGCTACAACTTCTGAATCATTTCAATCTTATATATTTGTGAAATCGTGCATCTTATGCTTATACTTCATTCACAGATACTGCAGGTACCAAGGAACAGAAGTTTTATACTTCCAGGAGGATGGGTTCCAGAATGGATCGACCGCTTCAACAGCGGAAGTTCCGTTTCTCTACGAGTTCGTAATAAATTTCCTGAAATTGTTGTTTATGTTGTTTTTGATGTGAAAGGAAGAGAGGCTCTAGCTGCTTTGAATTTGGAATCAGAGTCCTCATCAATGGCACTCATCGTTTTGTTGTGAAGACTGATGTTTTGGATATAAAGTCTGGTCATATATATCTGTCTGATGATCTAAGGCTCCTAAGCCAGAAGTTTGAACTCGATCACAAGGGAACTTCTAGGGAAGAAATTCAATAATGTTCAGATATCATGTAGTACAGACTACAAAAATACGTCATCAGTTGCCTATAGTTATGTGCAGTACATTGGAGTTTATGTAAGTCATATACTTATAACGACTATTTTTAAAAAACCGTTGTTGTAGGTCTGAACTTTCAACGATAATCACATACACTTCCCCTCAAAATAGTCATCTAAGGGTCTTAAAAACAGATGTTAAAAGTGTCTTTTGTAGTAGTTATTGAGCTTTTAACCGTATGTTTGGGTGGGCGGTGGGTGAACGGTAGAGTGTAAAAAAGTCCGGTACAAGGAAGAAGAAATTTCAGTGGAAAAAAAAAAACCTAGTTAAGGACACTTTTAACGTCCCTTTTTAACAATGAAAAACCCGCAGATCAGCATATACCCACACCATGGACTTTTCCTCCATGTCCCAGCCTCTCCGTTGAACTACTGAGGTAGTCCCTCATTGAACCAATTAATGGGACAATAGAAAGCTAATCATCGTGGACCAATGTAGGCTACACAACGTGATAGGTCAACTACTCTATTTCTTCCCAATCCAATTATCACAATGATTATCATTAAATAGCCAACCGTAATTTCTCAAGATTTTTCACGTGCATAACATGCTATTCAAATCATATTTTCATATACATGCCAAAATATCTAAGCCCATAACATACACACGCACACATGTAATACACTAATTTTCATAACTCTTATAAACATTGTATTTTGGAAAATAATTACATTAATACAAAGGTGAATATGTGTCTCAAAGAATTATAATCTATTGATTATATTTTTGTGCAAATTCCACTTTGGAATTAAATTAACCAATGGTTAATTATGAGACTACATATTAGGGGCTATAAAATGTGACATTAAATCACATGGAATAAAGAGCTATTTTAAATGATCATAAGATAAGAAAAGGGATTAAGGAAACACTTAGTTTTATTGCCAATTATCCTTAACAAATAAGCTTGCACTAATTGAGATTAGTTGCTTAATTCTTCAAGATGATTAGAGACAAATTAAAACTATCAAATGAGGACTAATTATATTTGAAAATAATTAAGCCAAAGAGAATGAAATAATATCTCAAGTAATTACGTCTAAATCTTCATGTAATTGACTTAGCTAATGGCAAAATATAATTAAGGAGCATGTAAACACTTGATTAACATGATAATTAAGAATTGCTAATTAGTGTTGAAAAGTCAACAATAACACCTAAGTCTTGATTATGTTTTCAAGATGACATCACAAGGATGACATCACAAGAGCACATGTTTTATAGTGAAGGGTTAATATTAAAACTTCTTGATTAAGTTTAGATCCAATGGTTGAAATTAAGGAAGAGGTAAATGGTGGGGCCCACATTGGGCTTGAGATTTTCCTATAAATAGAGGGCTCTCCTCTCCATTTTCTTCACACCAAATCAAACTCCAAGAGTTGATTTCTAAAGTAGTGGGTAGAGAGTGAAGCAAGAAGGAGGAAGGAGTAGCAAGAGGCTTCAAGAGGTAAGCTTGCTTTTAGTTTTCTAGTCTTAGTTTTTATATAGTTCTTAGTAGAAATGTTAGTTTAATCTAGGAAATTGTTAAAAATGTTCCCTTCATGTTTGGAAGTCTCCATTGCTTTTAAAACGCAAAATGGAGTGGAAAACATGTTAGGGAATAATTTATAGAATCAATAGATCATTAAGATAAATGTTGTAGAAACCAGGCTGTTAAAGTCAGTCACATTGAGGCTATTATTTTATATAGCAAATGAAGTCCATAAATCACGAAATGTTGCATGAATAAAGTAGACATATAGGGCTTTCTAAATATATATAATATGTATCATTTTGAGTTCTACCCAAGGAGTAACATATTTTTGCAATTAAGCTATTTTTCTGGACGAAAATCAGGGCAGCATTGAGAAAACATTAAACTGAGAATGATTCTTGATGATCTAGCTTCTGGGAATATATTTTCCTTGAAACTAGACATGTCAAGGGTCATGAGGAATTTTACGGAACCTCATTTCGATTTTTGTGGAATTATCTATGATTTTTCAAAGTTGCAGCAAAAACTGCCCAGAAAATCCAGTACTGCGTTTTTAAATAAATGCAAGGGCAAAATTGTAAATAACAAATCCACCAAAGATAGAGAGGTAAATAGAGGTGGAAAATATCTCTTAGGATATTATTCTAAGTGATATGGTGATATGTTAGGATATCTGAGAAGTCTGGGGCCGGATTTAAAGGTCAGGCATATTGCTAACTACGCAGAAGGAAGGTACGTTTGGGTACTAGTAACTTTAACTCTGATGTGTCTTGTATGCATGTATGTGATAGAATGATTCATGAAGTGATGGGCAAGACTAGGTCTTAGGTCATACACTGTGACTTAGGTCACCTGTTTATATACATTCAGCTTTATACGGGTTATAGTCTTGATAATGCCGTTGAGTTTTCCTAGCGCTGAGGACACGAGGAGCTTTCGTGGCACTGGTTAGTGCAAACGTTGCAAACTTTACATGTGCTGTGTGCTATGTACTGTTGTTGTATTAACATTACATCTGCTGTGTGCTTATGTATTGTTGTAACCTTATATCTTTTGTGTGCTATGTATTGGTTAATGCTGTAAAGAAATGAACATCTGTCATACATATACTGTTTATACTTTTCACATGAGGTTAACTGTTACCTGAAGTCCGATAGGTATTAGACCTTAGATTTGTCTAAGGTTCAATAAAGGAACCATGATCAGAGAAGGCACCGGTAGATGGAGCCGTAAAAAAAATCGAGGGGAGGAGCCGTGAAGAGGCACCGGTCAAAGCAAATGCCGGAAGAAGTTTAACAAAGCCTACCTTCCGGTATGAATCTAATAAAGTTGCTTCAAACATTTGGTGTCTAGAAAGGGTTCGTCTATGTGGTTCAGTCGATAAGTCGCCGTGAATTCGGAGAGACTTCTACTAGACATCGGCCTGGCCAAATCGGTTGATTAACTGAGTTAGGTTCATTGCCCCAAATCGGTTTAAGGTTGTATAGTTACCATGTAAGAATTGTAATTATATAAGTTCTGTATTATTGTATCACAAGAATATTCCTTCAGGAAATTTTTAATATATCAGCTCATGTTAAGGCATCAGCATATGTTTAGGCATTTTATATCGGTTACTCATTGTCCAAATATTAGTGCATGCTCTCCGTTTCCGCATCACTCTAAGATATAGCACCTCAAACTCTGTCTATTTTCTTAAAACTAAGTGTCAACCGACACGATTTCAAGTTTGAAATTTGGGGTGTTACAACACACACACACACATATAAATGTTGCTCACAATCCAAGGCATAAGGTTCCACAAGGAAAATTCCTATCAAAATATTAATATATATCATTACAACTTTGTCAATTTCAATAAATATTTCAAAGTACTAATTGAAATATCGAGTCAACATTAATATGCAATTTTCATTCACATAATCTTTTCACAAAATACTCACAAATAACTTGCCAAAGACACATTACAAGTGAAAAGTGATTACCTCTTATTAAAGCTAAGTTTACCACAAGAATACAACCTCCAAGCTCAACCACAATTCATAAATCAATATATCACAATAAATTATAGGGATAAGGGTCTTAAATGTCATAGAAGATTTCGCTCAGAGCACCGGTAAGACGGAAGTTTTTTTGGACAAAAATGCCACGGAAGTTCACAAAACGTAACAATTTTGCCCCTCGCTTAATTTTGATATGTTTAAGTTTAACGAGTGGACACGTGACATGCCACCTCATCAATCAAAAGTATCATTTTTGCCCCTAAGTTTTCATCAAGAGCAATTTTGCCCCGTTAAGTTTTCACCGAGGAGCAATTTTGGCCGGAAGTTTACAAAACATAGCAATTTTGCCCTTTTGTCACCTAATATTAAATTTGACTATTAAATCAGTCAAAGACCACACATGCCATGCCTTGAAAAGGTCGAACTTGGAGTCAAAGAATGAGATCCTTGAGATGTTGAGCTCAAGGCGGCCATAATTTGTGAAGCTGAATTGGTCAAAGGGACTGAAGGGTTTGTTGCAAAACCCAGAGGAAGCATCACTTATGATCTAAGCAAATGAAACACAAAACGAGAAATGAATTGTTCCGAAAATTGGTTCGGAAAACAAATCAATAGTGATAATATTTACGTTTCTATAGATCGACCATTTGCTTAGATCATAAGTATGATGCTTCCTCCGGGTTTTGCGACAGACCTTTCAGTCCATTTGACTAGTTTGGCTTCACAAATTCTGGTCGCCTTGAGCTCAACATCTCAAGGATCTCCTTCTCTGACTCCAAGTTCGACCTATCAAGGCATGAGGGGTCCGATGGGTATTCTAATGCCCATTCAAATTTTTTCCAAAAAGTGGGTCACGTCCCACAATTTGATTTGGCATGTTTTTATTTTTAAATTTTTTTGGTACTTTCTTTCTTTGTTTTTTTGGTTTTATGTTATCTCATATTTATACGGACATATTTTTCAAAAATTCTGAAGAAAAATATAAACTTATTTTACCCAAATAAAAATTTTCTTAATATTTAAATAATTAAATTATTTTATTTTGAAGGCAATACTTTAAATACTTTTAGTTGATCGCACCTATCTTCCTAATTTTTCTTTTCAGATGATTTAATTAGTTTTAAATAAATTCAATTTTCTTGAAATAATTTCATTGCCCTCTAATCAATATTAAATATTTTCTCGTCTTTAATTTTATACTTCTTTAAGAGATGATTGGATTTTCCAATTATCATTATTTGGATTTTCCAAATCAATTTCAAACAATGAATTCAATTTATATTACTCTAAATTTTAATTTAATTTATAAATCACAACCTCATTATTTAAATTTCAAAAATAAAATTCAGGATGTTACAAAAAAAATAGGGTTAAAAGGCTTAGAAGTCAATGATTATCTTAGAATAACTTTGTGAAAAGGAAGTGAGGTTGTGAGAGGGTTAGAAAATTTTATTGGATTGGCCTTTGTTGTTTTTATCAAATAGACTTAATAAAATATATTTATACAAATATATTTATTTTTTAAATTATAATATATACTCAAGCCCTGGTCTTAATTATAAGAACACTTTTGTAGTAAAAATTACACTATTAATGTGTTCCTCTAATTAGGACTGAGGTAGTAATATATATGAAAATTTCAAATATGTCATACTTGTTATCAAAATAAAAAGAGTATGATAGATTGAAGGTGAGAGAGATGGAGAAGATAAGAGAAAACAATTAAAAGAAATTATGTAAATACTTGAGAAGAACCTCAGAGATGTAACAAAATCTTCCAAAGGACATGTGAGAAACGAATTTGCGAAAAATGGTAAACTGAAGGGTGATGGCGCATTTAAAGAGTTGACATTTATAGCAATTTTATAAAAAACACTACCTAAATCGCTACAAATTAAGAAACCATACCTTGTACAACGTGAAATTTTGTAGCTCTTTTTGTTAGAACCGGTTGTCACCCAAGAGGGGGGTGGTGAATTGGGTGTAAGATAAAAATTTAAGAACTTTGAAAATCTTTTTGCGTCTTCTAAATTAACATAAAGATATTTAAATAACATATACTGGAAATATAAGAGATAAGGGAAAAGAATATGAAAACTGAAATTTATACTTTTGGTTCGGCCCAATCCTTGACCTACATCCATTCCCCAAGCTTCACTTGAGATTTTCAATCCACTATCTTCTTTCAATTTGATTACACGCTCTGTGCTCGAAGTAATCCTCTCACTAGGGTTCACTCCCCCTTGCAAGCTGTAATTAATACACCCACTTGATTACCACTCTGTTTTGTTAAGTCTAGATTCATATGGAATTGATTTCACTTCATTTGGTTGTGTATAATGTGAACTATATCCAAAAAACTGAGCCTATGCTGAAATGGTTCTAGAATTTCGAGTGTCAACTTTCAAAGGCCATATCTCCCTGGTCTGAACTCTGTTTTGGTTGGTTCAAATTTTGATGGAACGAATTTTGAGTTTATTTTTATATGCCACCAATTTCAGCTCAATTGGATTTGTATTTTGTGAGAGACACTCAAAACATCGAAGCTTGGCCTGCTATGTGGGGTGAATTTTACTGTCAACTTTCATGATTCATAGCTCCTCCATCTCAACTCCTTTGGTCTTGAAACTTTGTCATAATGATGCATTGGGAGTCTATTTTCATACAAAATTGGTTTCAGCTCAATCCAATCTCTGGTTTGGGAGATATCATCGAATTACCAGACCTGGCTCAGCTGAAACGTGAAACAGAGGTGAACCGAGTTGTTGAAAGTCATTACCAACTCGAGTTTAGTAAGGTTTGGCTCAAGTTTAGACCCAAACTCAAGTCTTGACTTCCTGGAACTCGAGTTTTGGCTTCTTGGCTTGAGTTTACTCTTGTCAGATGTGCAAAACCCTGTAGAAAAACATCCTAACTCGAGTTTAGACTTCCTAGCTCGAGTTGGCTCATCCCAAAGCTTGATTTTGCTTATCTTAACTCCGAATTGAATCATTCCAACTTTTATTTGATCGTAGAGACTTCTAGTATTAATCTAAGAACTTGAATAATGATATTCTCATTCCATTCAGCAAGTTCTTCTTTCTTTCTTCTCTTCTCTTGATCATTCTCCGTCATTTAACTGACTCATCATTCTCTGCAAGTTCTACGTTCATCAATATTTCCTCTTCTTCTTGATCATTACCAAAATACTTTGACAACTTCTTGCTTCCTTGAAATTCTCTGCAATTCCTTCTTTTTGTAATCTCTTATCTCCTTCTTGATTAATCTCTATAAATCAACTTGGACTAATCTACATTAAATATATAGTAGTTAGTCAATAAATATAGTATACAAGCTTTTTGCTCTTAATACTAGCATCTATATAAGACATCATCAAAACTAATCATATCCAACACTTTTATATAACTGCTACAAATGTGCAGAACCTATATATTCTGTGGCAATTTTTATCTATAACCGCTACAAATTAAATATGCATCACCAAGCATTTTGTACCATTTTTTTCTTATAAACCACTAGAAATTAATCGCTACAAATTTGGCGCTAGCTTGGCGCCAATTTTTGAAATGATTTTTTTAAAACTACTATAAATGTCATTCACTAATCAGTGTGTCGATTAATGTTTGTATGTCATCGATTTGTGTTCTTTTTCCCTCCAATTTATTTGGTTCACATGCTACTTTCTAACGCTAGGATATTGGTCCTTCAATTAAAGAGTTTATTTTGATGTTATTTTTTTTGAAAAAAATACAAAAAATGAATTATAATTTAACGAAGAGCAAAGAATAGTTTTAAAAATTTTAGCAATAACTTTGGCTATTTACCGGATTTGTTATTTATTGATTTGTATTGATGGGTCCCTATCGCGTTTGGTAATCTATAGTGTAGTATACAATATCCTGAATTTTGGGCCTAAAAATTTAAGAATTTGCTTGGAACAGGCAGACGACCAAGCCCAGTTCAGGGATGTGTTAAGCGTGAAAAGGGGAAATGTCCAAAAAGTATAAGTGGATATTTATTGTGAACATATGACAAAGCAAAAGTATAAGACAAATTGACCAAGTTAAAGATCAAATTTTGAATTCTAGAAAGGCCATTTTTGCACCTAAAAGAGGCGGTATGAGAAGATGATGGAAAGCTCAAGAAGAAACACACATGGCAAAATTAAGAGGATTATTAACAAAAATCTCTTGACTTTGAACATGCTTATATCATGGATGATGTCATGCTTATGTCATGGATATTTGAAGGAGATTAGGATAAGGACACTTGGACATATAATTGACACCTAATCACCTTCCCCCTTAAGCAAAAGATTTGAACCACAAAGTATGCACAAAATTGAAAGATATTTTATGCTCTAAGAGTGACATTGGCGTGACCAAGGGGGAGAGGAAGAAAAATCAAATTTCTCTAGAAAAAGGGGAAAAAAACCTAGAGAATTCAAAGAGATAATTACAAGGGTAAAATGGTACAAATCCTAGGAGATATTTTGGGTGCCAAGACTTCTATATAAAGAGAGCTTCACCCCTCATTTGGCAACATGAAGACACCACACACACACTAGAAGAGAAGAAGAGAGTAGGAAGATTGAATTAAGGTAAGAAAGTTATGAATTTTACTCTACTTCCTTCAAATTCATGTAGTTATGTCTAAGGTCTTAGTAAATATCTTTGTATGATGTTGTTGAAGCCCTATTCATCCTTGCAAAGGAGTTTAAGAAGAGGTGATGAAAGAAGAAAGGACTTTGAACAAGTATTTCACCTTCTTAATCTCTTGTGTTTGTGAAAAAGATTTTGATCAATAGATAGAACATGATGATATAATTTTATTTTGGTGATTTTGATGATTTTAAAGTGTTCTAAATGAAATTTTGTATAAGGAAGACCGTAAAGCATGATTTTCAAGTATTAGGGTTAAGATATAAAAGAACACAACTTGAGAAGTTGAAAAACCAAGAGGGGTATTTTCATAAACTGGGAATGATTTGCATGTCCCTCGCCTTGGGAAGCATTTTTATTCAAAAATAAACATGTAAAGGGTCACGTATATTTTGGAACACCCTAATTGGATTTTTCTACAATTAGTTATGAATTTTTGAAGTTTGGTCAAATTTCTGGAATTTTCTGAACCTTGTGCGAAAAATAAAGAATTAATGACCCATGAAGGGATAATCATTAATAAAAGAATTAATGAGTTTCAAATGGTGAAAGAACCCTTCATACAAGTTATATAGTTACATATTTTTAAAGAGAAAAGTTATATTGATTATGACACCATTTATATTGTGTTACTTTAGGTCTATAATTCCTACTAATTGTTAGGGATTGGTTATTCGACTGATCAGTTCTTTGCAGGTAAGTAATCTTAATCTCATATGCTTTGTTTGTATGTTTTACTATGATTGTGTATGCATTCGGTGTTATTGTGTTTTCCAAGCGCTTTGGTACCGGAACCCGCGGTGTGTGACTTAGGCTTTGATATGTGATGTGCCTTGCAGTCTGTGTTATGTGTTATTAAAACTGCTTGTTCTAGATTAGGCTTTGTGCCTTGCTGTGTGCGACCTACTAAATGCTTATAGTTTATGTATGTGATTTTCTTACATACTCTATATATACTCTGGATATGAGCTTAATGGTTACTATGGAATTCATCTATGAATCCCAATCATTATAAGAGTACAAGTAATGCATCTAGGTCAGAGCAAGAGGCTAAAGATAGGATGGTGAAGCATGATTGAAGATTTTGTCAAGGCCACTGGAAATGGCTTATTTAATTGTTATCTTTTATACCTCGGATTACTATGTAATGCTTTTGATTATTTTGGTACTTACACAGGATAACTGTATATTAACCCTTCGAGGAAAACTTATTCTTTTGGATACTTATTTACTTTACTAGTATTATATTGTCCAAATTATTACATGCTCTGCTGTGTAATAACTCTGATACATGAAGGAAAGGTCACACTACCTGCCTCTTGAAAAGACAAGGCCGGTAGGTCGCGTTAGTAATCTATTTTTGTGTCGTATATAATTTTCAAGTCATAATTAAAATTGAGTGTAATTAAATTTTAGTTTTAGCTTCTTCTTTTTTGGGCTTTCAATACTAGTTGTACAATTTCCATCTTACAAACACACACACACAACTTGCTTTTTCTTGATAAGTAAAAATTACATTTAACTCTTTTAAGTTTTAATTGTGCAATTGTCTTGCAACTTAACGAATCAAGTTAAAGTGCTTGGGTGCGCCTCAAAGAAAAATACCACTAACAAAAGAATACCTGCTACCAACTTAAAAAATTGAGAGACATGCTTTTTGGCAAGTGCGCGCGGGGGGTCATTTTAGGTAATGCAATTTATTTCTTCAAGAAAATTATTTACTAGTAGACTAGTATTGTTACATCAACAGGGAGTTATAGCTATGCTTTTACACACGTTGTTTGTGTCCCTTTTTTATCACCTGATGTTTATCACTCGGTGCACGATACGCGTTATTTGTGTCCTTTTGTAAAAAAACAAAAAACAAAAAAACAAAAACAAAACAAAACTTGTTGGATTATTATTTAAAAACTTAAATGAGATAGAAAATGATTAAAAATGACATGAATCTTATTTAACACTATATATATGTGTGTATTAGTGTATATATTATGATAATTGAATATAGAAATTAAAATTAAAATTTGATTAAAAAATTTAAATTATTAACACTAAAGTCCTTAAGTAATAAATATAGATTTAATGGATAACATTGAATATAAATTAGAATACACACAAATGCATATGACCAAGTTGATACTAAATAATACTACCTCCAATTTTAAATACTCCCTCCGATATTAATTATAAGACCTAGTTGACTTTTTTTGAGATATTAAGAAAGCTAATTAAATTACTTTAGAGTATTTTTAGTTTTAACTTTTTCTTCAAACTAGTTAGTTTGACTAATAAACTAATATATAATCTAAAGATACACAACATATGATATAATTAAGTAATCGATTTAGTTTCTTTAATCTCTCGAAAAAAGGCCAACTAGGTCTTATAACTAGGACTGAAAGTAGTATATGATAAAGTTTGTAGTATATTTTATGGGGTTTAAACTTATCATGTTGTATGAGAAGAAGAAGATTCTCACACACACATGAAATAGTGGGACCCACACACACACACACATATATATATCTGTGCGTCCCACCATTTTATGTGTGTGTGACATGAAAAAACGCTTCTCCTACAACATGAGAAGTGCTTTTTTCATATTTTATACTATAAATTTTATCTCATATTTAAAGTTGGGAGTAGTACATTGCTAATTGAAGGTCGGGAATTAATGCCGCAAAAAATCAAAAAGTTGAAGACGGATTTTGAGATGTTAAAGGGTCACTTGGTGACTTTGCGGTCAATCTTTCCATGATATCGTCCCCACCATAAACCCACGCGTTTCTTGCTTCCTTTCCTTTAGTCAAGTGCGTTTCACATTGGCTAGAAATTTTGTTACTTTCTTTTAAAGTTTTCCTTCGTCATAACCTCGAGGCGGATGCTTTTCAAAAGATGTAAATTTTGGCTTTTCTAATGAGCGATTTTTTTTTTTCAAATAAACCCATTTATTTGTGATGCTACTTCAAACACTAAAAAACAGTTAATTTTCCTCCAATGGACTTTTAGTTCAGTGCTTTCTTCTTCTTTGGACCAACATAACCTTGTTCTTGTCGCATGTATAAATATAAATCTACTCATTTTCCTTTTAGCTATAAATACATCTATTTCGCTTCCCTTGTTGCATGTATAGAATTAGCATTCACAAATGTTGGTTATGATTAGTTTTGATGATGTCTTATATGGATGTCATTATTGAAAGCAAAAAGATTAAGTAATATAGTTATCTCCTACATTGACTAACTACTGTACTTAATGTAGATTAATCCAAGATGAATTATAAAGAATGATCAAGAGAAGAGAAGAAAGAAAGAGTTAGAGTTATGGAGAATGATCAAGAGAAGAAGAAAGAAAGAAGAACTTGTTGAATGAAGTGAAGATATCATTATTCAAGTTCTAAGATTGATGCTAGAAGTCTCCAAGGTCATATGGAAGTTGGAATGGGTCAATTTGAAGTTAAAGTCAGCAAAAATCAACTCAGGATGAGAAAACTCGAGTTTGGAACACAAAACTCGAGTTTGAGACTCAAAACTTGAGTATACAACTCAAAACTCGAGTTTGTAGTGTCTTCAGCACCTCTGGCGTCTCTGGACAAGTGAAGACTCGAGTTTGGAACACAAAACTCGAGTTTGGGACTCAAAACTCGAGTATACAACTCAAAACTCGAGTTTGTAGTGTCTTCAGCACCTCTCCGCGTCTCTCGACAAGTGAAAACTCGAGTTTGGAACACAAAACTCGAGTTTGGGACTCAAAACTCGAGTATGCAAGTGAAAACTCGAGTATGCAACTCAAGTTTGGGATCAAACACTTCAGCTCCACACCGTCTCACGTTCAGCACGGGCGACCTCTGGTGATTCGATGATATCTCTCAAACCAGGAATCGGATTGACATGAAACCAGTGGCATTTGAAACTAGACATCCAAAGCGTCATTTAGATATATAAATCAAGTCCAAAGGTGTCAAGATCAAGGAGCTATGATTTTTACAATTTGCCACAAGAATCAACGTCATAGTCCAGACCCACCTTCGGTATTTTGAGTGTAACTCACAAACTACAAATCTGATTGAGCTCAAATCAGTGGCATATGAAACTAGACTCAAAGAGCTTTCCATCAAGAGTTGAATGGACCAAAACAGAGTTCAGACCAGGGAGGTATGGCCCTCAAAATTTGACAGATAATTTCAACTTAAGTGCAAACTGCAGTATAGGTTTGCATACCGCAAAGATTGGACTTCCGAGAGCAACCAAGTCTTTCAAGTTAAGTCAATACTGCAGTATAGGTTTGCACACCACAGTATTGGACTTCGAGAGAGCAACCAAGCCTTTCAAGTTAAGTCAATACTGCAGTATAGGTTTGCATACCACGGTATTGGACTTCCGAGAGCAACCAAGTCTTTCAAGTTAAGTCAATACTTCCATAGGTTTGCATACCGCAGTATTGGACTTCCAGAGAGCAACCAAATCTTTTAAGCTAAGTCAATACTGCAGTATAGGTTTGCATACCGCAGTATTGGACTTCCAGAAAGCAACCAAGATTTTCAAGCTAAGTCAATACTTCCACCTTTACTGGAGTTTGTAAGTGAAAGTATGATAAACTCGAGTAAGGAAAAGCTAAACTCGAGTATGGTCATCGTGGGTTCAAAAATTCACACTACATTTTTGAAGTCCAGGTTAGTATACTTCCACCTTTACTGCAGTATGTAAGTGAAAGTATGCTATACTGCAGTAAGCATGAACATACTGCAGTTTACAACGGTAAAAAAACTGATTTTTGAATTACACGAATTTGCAAATCACTCTTATTTGATCCTATTGCTTTCATGAATCATTCACTTATGTTCCCAGATATGTTTAACAAGTTTATTGAGTGAATTTCAGTTAGCACGAGATGAAGATTAATGAAGATCAAGGCAAAAAGCAAAAAGGTGCTCGGTGCATTTAATGCACTTCGCAAATCAACCTTCTTTTGGATAATCCACCTGAGCACGCATTCTCAACGGTCAAGAATGCTTTCTTCATCAAGTAAACTCTTCTCCAACGGGCAAATCCTCAGAGTTTCACATCAGATCATATTAGCACCTGGATTAGTTGGAGTTTAGAGAGAGAAGATGATCAGACCTTAAGCTAATCACCTACAACGGTTGGATTCATCAAGCAACGGTCATTTAATGTTCTCTACCTATAAATAGAGTGCATTAACTTCTTCTCAAAAAGACACACCTGCTGAAGACGAAAATCATTCAAGTCTCATATTTATTTCTTAAGTTTTTATCTGTGTAGTATCTTGTAATACATTGAGCTTCAGTGCTTATCTTATCTACTCTTAGAGAGAGTTTGTTTCCTTGTATATCATTCATTGTAACAATCTCAAGTCAGGTGACTTGGAGATTGGGAAAATCGAGTACAACTTGTAAAGGGAGTGTGTCCTAGGTTGAGGAGCATTCTTTGTTTACGAGTGGGTATCGATTGTAATCGGAGTACAACTTGTAAGGGGGAGTTAGTCCTAGGGAGAGGATAACTCTTGAGTACAGAGTATGTATCTGATTGTTTACAATTACAACTTCTAAGGGGGAGTGAGTCCTAGGGAGAGGATCATCCTGAGTACAGAGTGTGTAATTGTAATTGAGTGATAGTTGAAAATCCCAGAGTGTTTCTGGGGACTGGACGTAGGTCAAAGAGTTGGACCGAACCGGTAAAATCCTTGTGTTCAGCTTCTTCTTCCCTCACTCTGTCTATCTCTCGTTTTCATTGCTTCAAAACAGCTATCTCCAAAAGTTTTAAAATACCCAATTCACCCCCTCTTGGGTATATAGCTCCACTTACATTTGGTATCGTGAGCAAGGTCTTCTCAAAAGAGCTTAACATCTCGAGAAGGATCGATGGAAGGTATATTACCCGATGGAGCTTCTCATCAACAGACCACCCGGTTTCAATGGAGAGCACTACTCATTCGAAAGCAAAGTTCAAAGTCTTTGTGAATGCTACGAGTATGGGTTGTGGAGAGTATTTGAAAGAGGAGATTATGAGCCATCAACCGTTGAAGATGGAGTTAGAGTTCCTAAGCTAGAAGAAGAATATGATGAGAATGACAAGAAAAATGTCACACTCAACAAAAGGCTATCCTTCGCTTCAAAGTGCTCTTAGTCAACAAGAATACTTTCGTATTTGAACTCTACCTTCTGCAAAACATATGTGGGATGCTCGAGATAGCTCATGAGGGAACAGTGGAGTCAAGCAAAATCGGGTCAATACTCTTATGACCGAATACGATCTTATGCACATGAAGCCCGATGAATCTATTGACAATTTCAGTTGAGGTTCACCCATCCGATTAATCAACTTGCTGCCCTGGGAAAGGAGTATGATCAATCGGTTCAAGTAAGGAAAATCCTGAATATCCTTTCTAAAGAATGGGAAGCCAAAGTCACAAGAATCGAGGAAGCCCATGGAGAATCAATGCAATCGATAGCTGCTCTATTTGGAAGCTTATCTCAATATGAAGGCAAGCTCAAATTCAAGAAGGGCTTAGATAGAATCAAAGATGATAGAAAGTTTGGTATTGTGTTGAATGCTTTGTGAAAGAGAATCCCAATGAGGAAGATGAAGATGATGAAGAGATGGCTATGCTTGTGCGAAAATTCAAGAAATTCTATAAGAGAGATCAAGGCTCTAGAGACAGATTTCGAGAAGAACTTCAAGCAACGAACAAGATCAAATCATTTGCTACGAGTGTGGAAAGCATGGTCATATCAAGCTCGAATGTCCTCACCGAAAGTCAAGAAAAGAAGAGAAAGGCAAGATTCAACCACCTCAAGAAGAAAGCTTATATACGGGGAGATGATTCTTCGGATGAAGAAAGTGATAAGGAAGGAGTAGCAAATGTTTGCCTAGTTCTTGAAGAACAACCTCGAACATAACAATGAGGTAAATGTCTCGAACCTTCCTATGATGAATTATCTTCCGAATACAATGAACTATATTCTGAATATGAAAAACTTGCAAAAGAGTTCATTGCATCCAAGAAGAAAATTAAATTGTTGGAAGAACAAGTTCAGAATGTTTCTTCTTCTCATTTGTTTCGAAAACATCTCGAAGATATTTCAAAAACATTCCCGAAAATGATTGCGAAAAGATTTCGAGAAAAGATTTGTGACAATTGCTTGTATTTTAGAGAAAGGGAATTTACATCTTACAAAAACTCTTGAGAAATTCACTAGAGGTAGTGAAATGCTCAAAGTAATTTTAAAACAGCAAAGGTTTACAAATGAAAAATCAGGGATTGGTTATAAACTTGATTTTGATAAGAAGGAAGGGAAGAAGAACCATGGACAAAAATTTTATATGAACTATTTTCGAAAATCTGTCCATTCCTCTAACCCTTTTGCTCATTGCAACTATTGCAATCGTAAAGGCCATGCTACTTCTTCATGTTTTCATAAAAAGGAAAGAAAGAGCAAGCCTGTAGGTAATTACCAATGGGTACCAAAGGGAACCTATGTTTTCCCTAAGGCTCAAACTAACCCGAAGGACCCAAGCATAAATGGGCACCAAAATGTCCATCTCTTGGTTTGTTTGTGCAGGTTGATTCTAAGAGAAATGGACATAAAGGGGTTAAGAATCAAAGAATCCCTTATGCACTGAAAAGGAGAACCACTCAAGTATCAAAGAGTAGATACTTGAAGCCTGTACCTTTGTGAGAACTTTGCGACACACCTAAGAGACAATGGGTGTGCAAAGCCAATCCTCCAAGTACCTAAGGCAAGGGTACATGTTGGTAAAACCTCCTACTATATTATCTAGAATATTTATTGAGGTTTTATACATTGGATATTAGGAATGAACACCGCAAACCATTTTGAAAATTATTCTTTCTTTAAAACTCATTCAAAAGTTTTTGCATTGTTGAAAAGTTTAACTCATTATGCATACATGACATTTTGAAAAGAAAAGTATATCTTTTATGCATAAAACTATGGTTAATTCATTATGCTCAATTATCATAATCTGATTATATTCTTGGAGCATATGAATTTTGTTCCTACAAGCTAACAATGATTGGATCCAAACAAGATTGGATACCAAAAGAGAAAAAGTTTATATACAGCATTGTAGGATCAAGGACAGCTTATCAAGAGAACAACTATATAGCAAAACATTTTGACTCTTGAGGAAGCTGAAGACGCAATGTTTGATGATGAATGTCAAAGCAGAAGATATTTGCATCATTTCATCCCGGCAAGCTTCAACAAGGACAAGAGGAATTATGGTGATATCTAATTTTACCCTATATTGTGCTTATGTAGAATTCATATTTGGATATTGAATACTTGTCCAATAATGCATTCCATTAAGCAATCAATCATTTATGACCTTCAAAATGTTTTTCAGATTGCTAATGGATCACAAGTGAATTTGTGCATAATTTTCTAAGTTTAAGATTTCTGAAATGCACAATTCAAACTTGTTTTGAATTACAATTCATTCTCGTGTTTGGAAAATGCATTCCAATGTTTTGAAAATATGCATGTTTTGATTACACTCAAATGATATTTCAAAAAGTTGGTATCATGGAATGGAACTTCACATTTTAATCATACATTCATTAAGGGGGAGCTTCACATTCACATGTGTTTTGTATCTTAATAGCTCACCTCCTTTATTTGAAGAAAAGCATTTTAAGCATACTCATCTGCATTTACTATGTTTCATTAGTTTTGATGATGAGTTAATATCACATTTCCCTTTCACTATCTTAATTTGAAAAGATTATATAGAAAGGAATATGTTGATTGCACTAATAATTCTCTCTTGCAAGAAAGTTCTACAATTGTGGTAGGAGAATTAAGTCTCAGGCAAAAGTCTCCCTTAATGCACTACAAGGAGAAACTATTACATTGAGGAAAGATGTTTTGATGTTCAGTCACGATGAAGCTAAGGAAGTGGAAAATCTCTTGGATCCAGTGGAGATATGCTTTATAGAAGAGTTCAATAAATAAAAGTCAAAGGATTGAAGCTGGTACTTGTCTATATTCGATGAGATAGCATTCAAGGAGCCAAGATACTCTCATTCTATTCACATCAGATATTCTTGATCCTTTTATTGAGCACACTTCAAAGAATCTCCTTCAACAACAAAGCTAGCAAATGGACTTCATCGATCATTCATCAATTTGCAAAACCAACATGAGCATTTCTAATCTCTATCCTTTTATATTCGATAGAAAGTTTGCACATGTTTGGTATCTATATGCTTTGATTTTGAAAGATGTCTTGAAAACCTCTTCAAATTCTTACAAATTTGTTTTCATAAAAACATTCCAAATTGCTTTATATTTAGAATGAAAACAATTTCAGATCAAGGAGAGAAAATCGGTTGTTTGACTCTTTCTAATCTGATTTCACACTTGTCTCTCTAAATATTTCTTCCTTACTTCAACTTTTTGCTAATGACAAATAAGGGGGAGAGAAATGGCAAGAAAAATATGCTGCACTTCTAACATATTTTCATGCTCTTACATATTTTTCTTATAGTATTTGCCATCATCAAAAAGGGGGAGAATGTTGGTTATGATTAGTTTTGATGATGTCTTATATGGATGTCATTATTGAAAGCAAAAAGATTGAGTAATATAGTTATCTCCTACATTGACTAACTACTGTACTTAATGTAGATTAATCCAAGATGAATTATAAAGAATGATCAAGAGAAGAGAAGAAAGAAAGAGTTAGAGTTATGGAGAATGATCAAGAGAAGAAGAAAGAAAGAAGAACTTGTTGAATGAAGTGAAGATATCATTATTCAAGTTCTAAGATTGATGCTAGAAGTCTCCAAGGTCATATGGAAGTTGGAATGGGTCAATTTGAAGTTAAAGTCAGCAAAAATCAACTTCAGGATGAGAAAACTCGAGTTTGGAACACAAAACTCGAGTTTGAGACTCAAAACTCGAGTATACAACTCAAAACTCGAGTTTGTAGTGTCTTCAGCACCTCTGGCGTCTCTGGACAAGTGAAGACTCGAGTTTGGAACACAAAACTCGAGTTTGGGACTCAAAACTCGAGTATACAACTCAAAACTCGAGTTTGTAGTGTCTTCAGCACCTCTGGCGTCTCTGGACAAGTGAAAACTCGAGTTTGGAACACAAAACTCGAGTTTGGGACTCAAAACTCGAGTATGCAAGTGAAAACTCGAGTATGCAACTGTTATCAGCACTTCAGCTCCACACTGTCTCACGTTCAGCACGGGCGACCTCTGGTGATTTGATGATATCTCTCAAACCAGGAATCGGATTGACATGAAACCAGTGGCATTTGAAACTAGACATCCAAAGCGTCATTTATATATATAAATCAAGTCCAAAGGTGTCAAGATCAAGGAGCTATGATTTTTACAATTTTCCACAAGAATCAACGTCACAGTCCAGACCCACCTTCGGTATTTTGAGTGTAACTCACAAACTACTAATCCGATTGAGCTCAAATCAGTGGCATATGAAAATAGACTCAAAGAGCTTTCCATCAACAGTTGAATGGACCAAAACAGAGTTCAGACCAGGGATCTATGGCCCTAGAAATTTGACATATAATTTCAACTTAAGTGCAAACTGCAGTATAGGTTTGCATACCGCAATATTGGACTTCCAGAGAGCAACCAAGTCTTTCAAGTTAAGTCAATACTGCAGTATAGGTTTGCATACCGCAGTATTGGACTTCCAGAGAGCAACCAAGTCTTTCAAGTTAAGTCAATACTGCAGTATAGGTTTGCATACCGCAAGCATTTGGACTTCCGAGAGCAACCAAATCTTTTAAGCTAAGTCAATACTTCCACCTGCAGTATAGGTTTGCATACCGCATAGGTATTGGACTTCCGAAAAGCAACCAAGATTTTCAATCTAAGTCAATACTTCCACCTTTACTTGGAGTTTGTAAGTGAAAGTATGATAAACTCGAGTAAGGAAAAGCTAAACTCGATATGGTCATCGTGGGTTCAAAAATTCACACTACATTTTTGAAGTCCAGGTTAGTATACTTCCACCTTTACTGCAGTATGTAAGTGAAAGTATGCTATACTGCAGTAAGCATGAACATACTGCAGTTTACAACGGTAAAAAAACTGATTTTTGAATTACACGAATTTGCAAATCACTCTTGTTTGATCCTATTGCTTTCATGAATCATTCACTTATGTTCCCGCATATGTTTAACAAGTTTATTGAGTGAATTTCAGTTAGCACAGATGAAGATTAATGAAGATCAAGGCAAAAAGCAAAAAGGTGCTCGGTGCATTTAATGCACTTCTCGCAAATCAACCTTCTTTTGGATAATCCACCGAGCACGCATTCTCAACGGTCAAGAATGCTTTCTTCATCAAGTAAACTCTTCTCCAACGGGCAAATCCTCGAGTTCCACATCGATCATATTAGCACCTGGATTAGTTGGAGTTTAGAGAGAGAAGATGACCGGACCTTAAGCTAATCACCTACAACGGTTGGATTCATCAAGCAACGGTCATTTAATGTTCTCTACCTATAAATAGAGTGCATTAACTTCTTCTCAAAAAGACACACCTGCGTTTGAAGACGAAAATCATTCAAGTCTCATATTTATTTCTTAAGTTTTTATCTCGTATCTTGTAATACATTGAGCTTCGGTGCTTATCTTATCTACTCTTAGAGAGAGTTTGTTTCCTTGTATATCATTCATTGTAACAATCTCAAGTCGGGTGACTTGGAGATTGGGAAAATCGAGTACAACTTGTAAAGGGGAGTGTGTCCTAGGTTGAGGAGCATTCTTTGTTTACAGTGGGTATCCGATTGTAATCGAGTACAACTTGTAAGGGGAGTTAGTCCTAGGGAGAGGATAACTCTTGAGTATAGAGTGTATATCGATTGTTTACAATTACAACTTGTAAGGGGGAGTGAGTCCTAGGGAGAGGATCATCCTAAGTACAGAGTGTGTAATTGTAATTGACTGATAGTTGAAAATCCCAGAGTGTTTCTGGGGACTGGACGTAGGTCAAAGAGTTGGACCGAACCAGTATAAATCCTTGTGTTCAGCTTCTTCTTCCCTCACTCTATCTATCTCTGTTTTCATTGCTTCAAAACAGAGCTATCTCCAAAAAGTTTTAAAATACCCAATTCACCCCCCCTCTTGGATATATAGCTCCACTTACAACAAAATGAGGACTTTATCATTGTGTTGCCTTCTTTGTCTCCAACTCTTTTTCTTTCTCTCTCTTTCTTATTATTCTATTGCTTTCCCGTCATGTCGTTTTGACCAAAGCTCAGCTTTGCTAGACTTCAAACATTCATTTTCCATTCAAAAACCCCTTCCACTTTTTGAAATTTCTTGGTTTTGTGATGATTATTATGAAACCATATCCTACCCAAAGACATCAACTTGGAAAAATGGAATAAATTGTTGCTTATGGGATGGTGTCACTTGCAATCCATTGGGTCATGTGATTGGCCTCAATCTTAGTTATAGTTGCGCTTCATGATAAACTCCTTCCCAACAATTCTCTCTTTCAGCTTATCCATCTTCAAAGGCTTGACCTTAGTGGCAATGACTTTGATGGGTCTCAAATATCATCTACTTTTTCACAACTTGTAAGTTTAACACACCTATACTTGTGTGTTTGTAATTTTAGTGGTGAAGTTCCATCTCAGATTTCTCATCTTCACAAATTGGTTTCACTCGATATCTTTGAGATTTTCAATGATCTAATTCTTAAAGCAAACACTTGGGAGAGAGTCACAACAAATATCACTCAAACAAAGGATCTTCATTTGGCTGGTGTGGATATGTCATCAATACCTTTGAGTCATCTATTAAAAAATATTTCCTCTTCTTTGCTCTCTCTTTGGCTTTTTTAGGCTAGATTACAAGGAAATTTGGATGAAAAATTATTTTCATTCCCCCACCTTCAGGAGTTATATTTGGCGTATAACCCAAATTTCACAGGCTATCTGCCCAAGTCTAATTGGAGCAATTCCATTAGAATTTTTGATCTCAGTAACACGAGTTTCTTCACAGGAAAGTTGCCTCGTTCCATTGGCCTTATGAGTTCATTAAATGAATTGTCTCTCGAATCATGTCGATTCACTGGAGAACTTCCACCATCCATAAGGAACCTTACACAACTTACTTATTTGAGCCTCTCAAACAATAATTTCTCCGGTCAAATCTCATCATCACCTTCCAATCTTCAAAATCTCACGATCTTGATTTATCTTCGAATAATTTTATTGGCCAATTTCCTTATTCAATTTTAGAACTTAAAAGTCTCCAAGATCTAGATTTATCAAACAATGGCTTCCATGAAACAATTCCTTCTAGTTTGTTTACTCGCCATCTTTGAATTATCTCGCGTTTAGGTTCTAACCAATTCAATGGTTCTATTGATGAAATATCCACTTATTCACCAAAACGTATTGATGTGTCTAACAATAAATTGTATGGCTCAATTCCAAGGTCAATTTTTCATTTTCAAAACCTTACATTCCTGAATTTTTCACACAACCTTCTCATCGGAAATGTGTTATTGCAATACTTTTCATGGAAAAACATGTATTCTCTTGACTTAAGTCACAACTTCCTTCAACGAGAGCTCCATTCTTCTATTTGCAATGCAAGCCAACTTGATGTTCTTTACTTGTTCAATAATAACTTCATCGGCACTATTCCACACTATATTGGCTCTAACCTCAGCCTTTCTGCTCTTGACTTAAGTTACAACTCCCTTCAAGGAGAGCTCCATTCCTCTATTTGCAATGCAAGCGATCTTGATATTCTTAACTTGTCCCATAATAACTTCATCGGCACTATTCCACATTGTGTTGTTAGCTCTAACCTCTACCTTTCTGTGTTGGATTTACAAATGAATAACTTCTCTGGAATTGTGCCTAAATCATTCGAAGTGGGAAACAATTTAAGAACCCTTAATCTTAATGGAAACATTTTGCAAGGGTCAATACCTCAATCTTTGGTCAATTGCACATGGCTTAGAGTCTTGGATCTTGGCAACGATGACATAGAGGATGTATTTTCCCATTGGCTACAAGCTCTAGAAGAATTGCAAGTACTTGTTCTTAGACAGAATAATTTGCATGGTTTCATCCCCGATTTTAGGGACAATAGAAGCCACACCTTCCCTAAGTTAAGAGTAATTCACCTATCTAGCAACAGCTTGAATGGTCCTTTACCTGCGTCATTCTTTAAATGTTTTGAAGCTATGAAAAAATTAGATTGGAAAACTGGCTTGCACTACTTGGATTATGAAGGTAATGGTAGTTATCATAACTCTATTGAGTTGATTTGGAAAGAATCGGACATTCATCTAGAAAAGATCTTTATTGTTTTCACAAGCATTGATTTATCCAACAACAGATTTGAGGGAGAGATTCCACAAGTTATTGGGGAGCTTCTTGCATTGAAAGGAGTCAATCTTTCACATAACAGGCTCACTGGTGCAATTCCTGCCTCAACGGGATATTTGAGGAATTTGGAATGGTTGGATTTGTCATCAAAAAACTTTACTGGGAAAATTCTTGGAGATTTGACTGATCTCAATTTTCTTGGTGTCTTGAACCTTTCAAGGAATCAACTTGAAGGTTGCATTCCTAGAGGTCAACAATTTGAGACTTTGTCAAGTGATTCCTTTGAAGGAAACAAAGAGTTGTGTGGTTTTCAACTTATGATTCCATGCACCACACATGAGGAAAGAGAAGAACCACTTCCAAGTTTAGAAAGTTGGATTTGAATTTGGATGGAAACCTGTGGCTTTGGGATATGCATGTGGAGTAGCCTTTAGAGCAGCATTGTTTCAACTTGTGATGTTTAGTGGCAAACCACTATGGGTTGCAGGTCTTGTGAATGATATGCTAAAGAAGAGGAAGAGAAGGGTTAGAAACCGTCCATGATAGTTACATGTCAAATTCTCTTTTCTCTTTTAAGAAATAAACATTCAACTCCTTGTGTTTTCATGGGAAAGAAAAAAAAAAAAGTTGCTGTGGTTTCTGCTTAATATTTTGGCAAACTTAATTTGGGGAGATCAAATCTTTGTTTCTATTTGTTTTTCTTATCATAATTTCCAGAAATAATTCTTTTTTAAATGAAAAAATGTTAAAATATAATTTAATATGGGTTTACCTCACTAAAACAACCACTCTTTTCTGACAGTATTTCCTCGTCTTTTTACCAAACATGTCCAGGAAAGATCTCACACGCTAAACAAAGTCATTACGTTGCATCCTATCTGTTTATATTAGCTAAACATAGATCTAAACTTAATTCTCTGTAAGAATTTGCATCTTGGAGGAGGTTTTATGAGAAGCACTTGAGTGTTAGGCCATTGCTTCTATACAATGCAAAAATAAAGCTATCAAAATCACTCTTCTGTTGGTAAACCAATTAATCCGTCGGTACTTTGATTTTATTTTTTTTGAACGACTTTGAAATCAACTATATGAATAATGTATTTATGATACAGACTATTTATCTTATAATTTTGGGCTAATTAGGAAGTATTTTCCATGGAAAAACGAAGCTAAAAGACATACGTGAAACGATTAGGGGGAAGAAGATTAAAGTTAAAAGTCTTCTATGAATAATGATTTTGTAGGTCAATTAATGTTTGTATGGGAATAGATTGTGTTCCTTTTCCTCCTTTTTATTTATGCTGATCACGTGGTTTCAGACTATATAATGCGTCGTTTGGACTAACATATACAGAAGTAATTTCTTTTCAATTTGATTTTTATGAACATAAGATATGATAAAAGTCATATTATAAATGTGATTGACAGTAGCAGGAGTGACTTTTTCCAAATTGAAACTTTTTTGGATTATTATTTAAAAAGTCAATTGAGATAGAAAATGATTGAAAATGACATAAATCTTATTCAATAGTATATATATATTAGTTGTATATTTTGTGATAATTGAAGATAAAAATTTAAATTTAAATTTGATTAAAAAATAAATTATTATTAAAAAACTTAACACTAAAGTCCATTTAATGGATAAATATAATTAGAAGGCATATATATATATATATATGAACAAGTTGATACTAAATAATAGTACATTTTTAATTGAAGGTTGTGAATTAATGCTGAAAAAATCAAAAACGAAAAAAAGTTGAAGACGGAGTTTGAGATGATAAAGGCCACGCATTTCTGGGCTTCTTGCTAGTAAATGTTTCGACGGTATTACAAAATGTTATTTTCTCTTTCTGATTCCTTTGCTTTCCCATAATGTGGTCCTGACCAAAGCTCAATCTTGCTTGACTTCAAAAACTCATTTTTCATTCAAAAACTTGATCAGCCAATGGTGACATCTGATGATTCCAACTCTGACAAGCATGAGGAGATACTTTTATTGTAATCTACAAGGACACTTTGGCAAGTATAGTTTTAAACTTATTCACATCTAAGTGTCTAAGAACTTTAGAATTATAAAAAAAAAGTCTCATAGGACTTCACTGTAAATTTAAGATTTTAAGAGATTATTTTGTTGATTTTCTCTTATTCAGCCATACAAAATAAACCACTCAAACAAAATATACAAGCCATACAATTCTTTTGCATATCTCACTAGCTCCATTAAAGACTAAATCAACAACCCAAACACCCAAAAAATTCAAAATCTAATAAACCCTAAAGTTTTCTCCTCAATCAAAGACTAAAAAAATAAGAGAGGAGAAACTAAAACAAAAGGAGATAGAATATTTACGAAGCATCTTGAATAGATCAAGGTCAAGCAATCACCTTCTACCTTTGTCACATAAGAGGACTAAAGGCGTGGAAGAAGAAATAAAAAGAAAAGGTCACAAAGGCTGTGGGTGTCAAGTGTATGTGTGTTTTAATAGGGTGAGGCCGTGAGGGGTCTGATGGGTATTCTAATACCCATTCGGTCATTTCCAAATAGTGGGCACCCACTATTTGGTCTGGCATGCTCCTTTTTTGTACTTTCTTTCTTTAATTTTTTGGTTTTATGTTATCTTATATTTATACAGACATATTTTTTAACACTTCTTAAAAAAAATGCTAAACTTATTTTATTCAAATAAAAATTATCATAATATTTAAAAAATTAAAACATTTTATTTTGAAGGAAATACTTTAAATACTTTCAGAGTATCCCACCTATTTTCTTAATTTTTCTTTTCAGAAGATTTAATATGTTTTAAATAAATTCTGCTTACTCAAATAATAACATGATGTATTTAAATTTTCTTGAAATAATTTCATACCCCTCTAATCAATATTAAATATTTTCTGTCTTTAATTTTATACTTCTTTAAGAGATTATTGGATTTTCCAATTATCCTTATTTGGATTTTCCAAATCAATTTCAAACAATGAATTCAATTTACGTTATTCTAAATCTTAATTTAATTTATAAATCATAACCTCATTATTTAAATTTCAAAAATAAAATTCAGGATGTTACAAAAATAGGGTTAAAAGACTTAGAAGTCAATGATTATCTCAGAATAACTTTGTGAGATGGAAGTGACGTTATGAGAGGGTTAGCAAATTTGATTGGATTGGCCTTTGTTTTTTTTTATCAACAGACTTAATAAAATATATTTATACGATAATTTATTTTTTAAAATAGAATATATAATATATAAGAAAATTTCAAGTATGTAATACTGTTTTTGGTCCTATTTGTATGTTTCAAAGAACAGGCAAAGTGTGTGTCAATTTTAGTTGGTGAACCACCCGTAAGTGAATATTTAATTAAATTACTACTTACATGATTAAAAATATTAATATATCACGTAAATATTGGATGTTTCAAAATTTTGAAACAAGGATCTACAAACACAAACAAAATTATTAGAAATGAAACTAATTTGAAAACTGCTAAATTCTAAACTTGAATTTTAGATTATTCTGGAATTAAAAAACTAAAAAACGCTGACATATAAGTAATATACATTAATGTTTTTTATTTAATAATTTTAAAAACCTAAGCGATAACGTTGGCAATTTGCAGGATCTTCAATTTGTAATTCCCTTAAGTGATTATTCTTTTTTACATATTACTAAATGACAATTTTCCTTGCGTAAAATGACTGAGTTATCTGTGCGTGGGAATATGTAATAAACATAGCTTCGATATAAAATTATTATTAAAAAATATGGAATAAAATTTGTAGGATCAAAATAGTTCTCACAAACCGAATACACCAGTCAACCATCATGAGGCCTGTTCAGTGCTTTCTTCTTCTCCTTCTTTATATCAACTTTGTTCTGTTTGCATGCATAAATACAACTATTTCTCTTCACTTGTTGCATCAATAGTCAAAGCAGAATTAGAATTAGCAGTCACAAAATGAAGAGTTTATCATTGTGTTGCGATCTTTGTCTCAAGCTCTTTCTCTCTCTCTTCACATCATCTACCGAAGCAAATATGATTACCCCGAGAGGATATTCCTTTCATTCTTCCTCTATGTTCCTTTGCTTTCCCATCATGTCGTCCAGACAAAAGCTCAGCTATGCTACACTTCAAAAACTCATTTTCCATTCCAAAACCCAATTCTTCTTCTTTAACTTCTGAGTTTTGCGATGATTATGAAATCTTATCATACGCAAAGACATCAACTTGCATGAATGGTACAAATTGTTGCTTATCGGATGGGGTCACTTGTAACTCAATATTGAATGTAGTTGGCTTCATCGTAAACTCCTTCCCTACAATGCTCTCTTCCACCTTACCCATCTTCAATGGCTTGACCCCAGTGCCAATGATTTTGATGGGTCTCAAATATCATCTAACTTTATTTTCCAACTTTTATGTTTAACACACCGATCCTTGCGTATTTGTAACTCTATTGGTGAAGTTCCATTGCAAATCTCTCATCTTCACAAATTGATTTCACTTGATATCCTTGAAGATTGGAATCATCTCATTCATAAAGAAAACACCTCGGAGAATGGCACTCATATAAAGAGTCTTCGTATAGCTAGTGTGGATATGTCATCAATATCTATGAGTCCTCTATTAAAAAATCTTTCTTCTTCTTCTGTCTCTTTGGCTTGCTGATGCTGGATTAAGAGGGAAGTTGGATGAAAAAAATATATTCATTCCCCCAACTTCAACGGATAGCTTTACATTTCAACCCAAACCTCACAGGCAATCTTTCCAAGTCTAATTGGAGTAATTCTATTAGAATTTTCAATCTCCATAACACGTGTTTAACAGGAAACTTGCCTCATTCCATTGTCCCATTAAATCATTAAATAATTTGCTTCTCTCATCATGAAAATTTATTGGAGAAATTCCAACATCCTTATGGAACCTTTCACAACTTAATTTTTTCAACCTCTCAAACAATAATTTTCTGGTCAAATCTCATTGTCACTTTCCAATCTTCAAATTCTCACATTTCTTAATTTATCGTCAAATAATTTTAGTGGCCACAATTTCAGAACTTAAAAATCTCCAAGTTCTAGATTTGTCAAACAATGGCTTCCATGGAACAGTTCCTTCTTCGCTTTTTACTCTACCATCTTTGAAATATTTGCTTTTATCTTCTAACTAATTCATTAGTTTATATATATTGGTGAAATATCCACTTATTCACTAGAAGTGCTTGATGTGTCTATCAATAAGTTGTGACCCAATTTCAAGGTCATTTTTTCATCTTCAAAATCTTCTACTCTTGAACTTATCTCACAACTTTCAAACCGGAAATGTTTTGTTGCATCACTTGTCATGGAAAAGCATGTATTTGCTTGACTTAAGTTCTAACTTCCTTCAAAGAGAGCTCCTTTCTTCTATTTGCAATGCTACCACACTTGATATATATTCTTAACTTGTCCCATAATAACTTCACTGGCACCATTCCACACTGTATTGTTAGGTCTAACATTTCTCTTTCTATGTTAGATTTACAGATGAGTAGCTTCTCTGGAAATTTAAAAGGAAAACAAATTAAGAACCTTAAATCTTAATGGAAACTTTTTGAAAGGGTCATTACCTCAATCTTTGGTCAATCGCACAAGGCTACGATTCCTAGATCTTTGCAAAAATGGCATAGGGGTTGAATTTCCCCATTGGTTAAAAGCTCTTGAAGAATTGCAGGTACTTGTTCTTAGAGAGAATCAGTTGCACTTTTTCATCCCCAATTTTAAGGACAATACAAGCCATGTCTTCCATATGTTAAGAGTTCTTGACCTATCAAGCAATTACTTGGAAGGTCCTTGACCTGCGTTGTTCTTCAAATCTTTTGTAGCCATGAAAAAATTAATTAGATGTGAAAAATGGCTTGCAGTACTTGAATTATGAAAACTCTATCTATAGTATTGGTAATTATATATGATGACTCCATTGAGTTGACCTAGAAAGAATTGGATATTCATCTAGAAAAAATCTTAACAGTTTTCACAAGCATTGATTAATCCAATAACATATTTGTGGATAGAGATTCCACAAGTTATTGGGGAACTTCATGCGTAGAAAGGGCTCAACATTTCACATAATACGCTCACAGGTGCAATTCCTAAGTCAATGGGAAATTTGTGAAATTTGGAATAGTTGAATTTGTCATCAAACTACTTCACAGAGAAAATTCGTAAAGAGTTGACTAATCTCAATTTTCTTGGCGTGTTGAACCTTTCAAGGAATGAACTTGAAGGTTGCAATCATTGGGGCCAACAATTTGAGACTTTCTCAAGCGATTCCTTTGAAGGAAACAAAGAGTTATGTGGTTTTCAACTTATGATTCCGTGCATCACCCATGAGGAAAGACAAGAACCATTTGCAAGTTGTGAAGTTGAATTTGAATTTGGATGGACCTACTAGTACAAAAATGGGTTTTAAGACCGCCTCATTTAGACCAGATTATAGAGGATCAGGTCTTAAAAAGTATGACCGGTGGCAGTTTCGTAAATATAGAGAACTTCTTAGACTAAACTTTTAAAGGGTTAGGTCTAAAAAATGAGTGGTGGCAGTTTTGTAAATATAAAGAACTTTTTAGACCGGACTTTTAAAGCATTAGGTCTAAAAAGTATGAGTGGTGGCAGTTTCTAAATATAAAGAACTTTTTAAGACTGGACTTTTAAAGCGTTAGGTCTTAAAAGTATGAGCGGTGACAGTTCTGTAAATATAAAGAACTTCTTAGACCAGACTTTTGAAATACTAGGTCTTAAAAGTCTTACTTTTAAGATCTAATATTTCAAAAATCTGGTCTTACAAGTCTGACTTTTAAGACATTATATTTTTAAGACCTAGTTTTAATAATAACCGGTCTCAATTTTTTTCATCAAAGAAGTGCCAAACATTGAATTTCATCAGACCGTTCTCCATCTCTTCTCTTTGCTCTCTCGTCCTCATTGCGCAATTTCAGCTCCGGCAGGTTCTTTCTCTTCTGTTCCTTCTCTAAATGATAAAGATGACACCTCTGATTTTGGTGAGCAAATTTTTACTCTCATATTTGGATCAAGATTTTATTTTTTTCTGGGTAGGGCACGATGACTGGACTGCTTGTAACACCCCATTTTTCAAAAGCGGAATAATTTTTTTTTTCAATCAGAGTAGAGCATCGGAGCAAGTAAAAGAGTGAGTAACTGATATATCATTAATTGTGGCGTATCTGTTTGTTCATAAAGAACAGTACATTTACTAGGTAATATGACAGTATATGTCCTAAAAATCTTCGGTTGGGTCTTAACGCGTGCTGTTGACTCTACTTACTATTGTCTTCGGTCCTTGGTTCTCCAGACCCAAAAGCTATAGTAAGAGCTAAGGTCCAATGCCCATCGGACCTCAGGTAACGGTTAACCTCATGCTCATGTATAACAATATATGTATGATAGATATTCATGACATTACAGCAGTGATCAATACATAAGCACACAGCAGATGCAAGATTAACATATCCACAGTACATAGCACACAGCACATGCACAGTCACCCATGTTTGCACTAACCAGTGCCACGACGGCCTATCGTGTCCTCAGCGCTAGGAAAACTCAACAGCATTACCAAGACTGTAACCCGTATAAAGCTGAATGTATAAACACATGTGATCTAAGCTCCACAAACTTAGTCACGGTGCATGTCCAAGACAGAGTCCCATCCATGTCTTTATGAAAGTATCTATCACATATGTAAGCATACAATGAGCATCAGAGTTAGTGTTACAGTACGCGTTCGTACCTTCGTTTGGTGATGTTGGTCCGTTCGTCTGTCGGTGTATGATCACGTATGTCCTATAATGGTAATATCATATTTATTAATTCATAAATGATATTCTAGTAGATATCTTAGTCCCTAATGACCTTTTTACTCTTGGTAGGATTATTTTTCAACTTATTTCCAAAATTTCGTAGAAAAACGCTGGTACAGTATTTCTGGGCAGATTTTTCGTCTAACTTTGAAAAATCATAATTAATTCTAGAAATATCGAAACGAGGATCCGTAAAATTTCATGGAAACCTCAGCATGTCTATTTTTGAGAACAAATATTGGTTTACACCCAGAATTTGTGATTCATTCCCAGTTTGATGATGTTCATCCTCTGCCCAGAATTTTTCCAGAAAAACGTAGCTTTATTTCCAGAATTTTTATCTCCCTCTAAAGACCTCTAATTGATGCTTATTTTATATCAATAGAAAGCTATACATGTCTACTACACTCATGAATTATTTCAGAATTTATGAAGATGATTTTGCATATATAATATCACTATCTAACTGCCTGACTCCCATTGTCCAGCAACACCCCACAATTCCCATCTTATTCTAACTTGTTTTATTAATCCTAGAAGTCACTCCCCAACATGTTTCCACCTTGTCAAGCATCTTTCGATGCAATAAGGCTTGAAAACAATTATGGGAAATTACTTTACCTATTTCCTAGATTAAAACTAACAATTCTACTAAAAGCTACTAAGAACTACTAAAAACAAGAAACTAAGAACTAAAGACAAGCTTACCTCTTGAAGCCTCTTGCTTGCTACCTCCTTCTTGCTTCTACTCTATCAAAATCAACTCTTGAAGTTTGATTTGGTGTGCAGAATGAGGAGAGGCAAGGCCTCTATTTATAGGGAAAATCTCAAGGTTAGAATGGTAATCTCAAACCCAATGTGGGCCCCACCATTTGCCTCTTCCTTAATCTCAACCATTAGATCTAAACTTAATCAAGAAGTTTTAATCTAAACCCTTCACTAATAAGCATGTGCTCTTGTGATGTCATCTTGATGACATCATCAAAGCTTAAGTGTCATTAGCAAAGTTTAATTAACTCTTAATTGCATTTGCTAGCTAACTATGGAAACTAGTGCTTAATTAAATCAAGCTTTATGCACCTTAATCTTTACTTATTCCCATTTGTCTTTTAATTGATCCTTGATTTTTAATTAAGACACTCCCTAGTTGTTGCTTCTTAATTTGCCCCTTGATTAATTATGAAGATTTACACAATCATTTAATTAGTGAAAACTTAATTGTTCATTTATCTTTATTAATTTCCCTTAATTCGTTTAAGCATTTTTATAACATTATCTTGCTTCTTTTAAGAACTATGGTTTAATATGAAGATTATTGTGTATTTTATGATCCTTAAACGTAATTTCAAAATTGGCCCTTGATTCTTCATTAAATAAAAATATCCCTAATTGATGACTTTTAATTGCCACTAAATTTATTATGGACATTTATAAAATTATTTTAATTAACGTAAATTTAATTGTCATTTATTTATTGGTAATTTCCTTTAATTGATTTAGGTATTTTCATAACATTCTATGACTTTCTATAATTAAATAAAACTATATTGTAATATAATAATCTTAAGGTATTTTATGATATCTAAACCAAATTAGAAAATTTGGGTCTTTGGTTTATTTACTTCTAGAACAAAATTCCCTAAATTAAGCTACTAAATTTTGAGACCACATATTCACCTATTTCTAATAGGTATTATTTGCCCAAAAATAGTATTTATGAGAATTATAAATTCTTGGGTATTACACTGCTATTTCCAGATATGGTTCCAGAATTCGAAGTTAATGGGTAAGTAATGTTTTTCCTCTAAAAATCACCGAATATGATATTGGATTGTGAAGCAATTTTTTTTCCTGATAATTGATTGAGTTTATGCCCTTTTGAGAACATGATCTATACTGTCAAGTGATTCGAACTCTTGATTCATTTTTGTTGTTGATGATTTTAGAAATAGAAAGAACTATGCATTAATCGATCTGTGGAATCGTTTGGATCTGGGTTCCCTTTTGAAATTCATTTTTTGAAATATCACGATTTATGCTTATGAATCTGGGTTCCTTTAGTTTGGGATTTGTTCTCGAATATGTGTTTAGCTTTTGCAGTCTCGCCATGTCCACCGTCATGCGCGCTTTCGTTAATCTCCCCCATTCTTTTGCAGATTATTTGACTCAATGGCGTCGCAGTGGGTAGTGACCACTCTGAGGTCGCTAGCGCGGAAGGGGAAGATAGTGGTGATGTCAGTGCACTAGCCATAGAGCCAGGCGTTTGATGCGGCGTTGCTGTTGTCGGAGGGCTAGTGGCTGGCTTTGCTGGAAATTTTTTTTCTCTTACAAGTAGGACTTTTATGACCGGATTTTTTAAAGGTCTGATCTAAAAAGTATTTTTAAGACCTATTGCGGATCTGGTCTTAAAAGTAACAGACTTTTACGACTGCCTATATCAAGACTGGTTCTAGATCCGGTCTTAGGAGGCCTTTTTTGTCCGGTCTTAAAATGACGTTTTCTACCTGTGACCCCTGTGGTGTTGGGACACTACTAAAAAAGAGGGAAATAGCTAGAATTTTTTCTGTCACAACTTTTTGAATATTTGTTACGAAATAAGAAATTCCGACGCGAAAAAAAAATTGCAACGAAAATGTAACATCCGTTGCAAAAATACTGGATTTTGCGACGGATATAAGGATCCGTTGCAAAATCCTTGCGTTTTGAGATGGAAATCTTTGTCCGTCACAAGGGTTGCGACAGACCAAAAGTCCATCGCAAACCCAGGCCAAGTTTTGCGACGAATCCATAATACGTCGCAAACTGGCAGCTATTTGGCCGCCGATTTCCCCCACCTTCTGTTTTTTTTGCTTAGGTCTGATAGATATTTGAAAAATTGAATGATATGAATGCAAATATTCTTCTATGTATTAGTGTTGCAATTTTTCAATGACCCCTATTGTAATGTTGAATATATGTATGTGCATTTTGTATTAAACTAAAATTCTTAGTTTGACTGGGTAATATAATGTGACGATACATGAGTGTTTACATGTTGAATTGGTAAAATATTCTTGTTAGAAAGTTTGAAGGCCAATGTTGGAGGTTTTATTGTTTTTGATGATAATGAGTGTTCCTTTGGTAAATTAAATCATTTACGTTGGACATTTTGATTGTATGTAATTAATGAGAATATTAATTGGTTTGACTTGTTTTTTAACTTCTCTGAAATTTGTATGCATTTAAAAAATTAGTGAAACAAACTAGTTGAATTAGTCTCTTAAAAAAATGGCTGATCATTTTTTTAGAAAAATATATCATTTAATTGGCTTGATTTGAAGCTACTTGTTTGTGATAATTTCGTTAACAAGTTATGCAATAAGCTACTTGTTAATTAAATAATTTATTTTCAATATATTATTTAATTAACAACTGTTAAACTCATATTTTTGTTAATTTTTATTTTTAACCACTACTATAAAAGATAGTTTTTACGTCTCAAAAGATGTCCTTATTTTTAAAAAGGAAGTAAAATGTGAAGGCAGTGGCATTTTTGTAATAATTTGTATGATATTTGACATATTAGAAGTCTTTTTAATTTTTAGGACGTAACAAGTATACTTATGGCATCCTAAAAATATTTTAAGACACCAATGAAAGGGAATTTTGACTCCCTAGGCGGTGAATGAAATAATTGGCGCCAAAAAACATACTTTTTGGCACCTAAATTTAACCCGGCCGCTGTAGGTATATATTTTGACATCCTAGAAATATTCTTAGACGTCAAAAAGGCCATATTTTGGCGTCCTAGAAATATTCTTAGACCCCAAAAGACTTCCTAATTTCTATCCCCACAAGTCCCTCTTCTCATTCTCAACTTTCTTCTCGCGTGGGTCTTTCTTCTCATTCCCTAATTTTTGGCCACTCCGTGTTGTATCATCTCTCACTTCACCGACTCCGCCGTCGCCCTCTCCGCCGTAGCTTCTTCTATCTCTGTCCTCCTTCCCTCCTCTCGGCTGCTACCTTTGATTCCCACCTCTGGTACAGAATCGGTCAGGTCAGTTAGCTTCTCTATCACTCTCAGTCACTGCAATTTTGTGCGTATTTTGAATGGGTGTGTGTGGATTAAGGTCATTGGAGCGTAAGCAAGGGCAATCTATAATGCTGGGCAAGCCACGGGCATGACATTTTGGGCTCCGAACATTAACATCTTTAGGGATCCAAGATGGGGGAGAGGGCAAGAGACGGCCGGCGAAGACCCACAGGTTAGTTCCAAGCAGTGGACGAGGAAGTAGAGAACGAAGCAGAAGGGGGTAGTGGGGTGAAGTCATCGGAAGCATACGTTTTAACTAAGGCCCAGAGAATCATTATAGAGCCCAACAATGACAATACCAAGAGAGTTATTGATGATTTTGAGTATGTTCTGGTTCTGATGGGGTATGCGCCATGGTGTCCTAGGAGTGCTGAGTTAATGCCCCAATTTGCAGAGGCTGTGAATTCACTTAAGGAATTGGGGATTCCTCTTCAAATGGCAAAGCTTGATGCTGATAGGCATCCCAAGTCTGCTTCGCTCCTTGGGATCAAAGGTTTTCCACTATGCTTCTCTTTGTCAATGGTAGCTCCCAAGTGTACTCTAGTGGTTTCACAGCGTAAGATGCTAACCTTGTCACTTAAGTTAAGCTCATTACATCAATATCTCCCCTAAACGCAGGATCTGCTAATTTCAGTTAGTTAGCTGTATGTACAAGTTTTTATTCTGAATTTTATCCTTTTTAACTATGATTTCTTCTGAAGTTTTTTGCCTGGTTCTGCGTGGTTTGTATAATCTGAAAACTTAACCTATTTAGAAATTTTATGCCTGCTTCCAGTGTCATTGCTTGCTTGCAGAGGTTTACATCATAAGATGTTAATTTTATCATTATAAGCTCATTCTACCCATTGTATATTCAGGTTTTTATTTTTATAAATTTTTTAAGAGTGGTTTGGGCTGGGAAAATTTGTCTGGGATACATGGCTTCTGTTTGTCATTAGTCATTCCCAATTGTACTCCTGTAGTTTTACTGTGCAAGATACTAGCCTTGTCACTTAAATCAGCTACCTGAAATTACATGTTTTTAAGCTCTGGATCTGCATGTTTCAAACAGTCAGCTCTTTGTTAATTATACAAGTGTAATAACAGACCTAGTTTGTGCTGGAAATATTTACCCGGCATCTCTGTGGTTCATTTTACCTATTTTCTGCAATGCGGACTGATCAATTCATCTGTAATGATGTTCTCAAAGCATTACTAACTATATATTGCTTGGACTATCAAATTTTTACCTATTTGCTTGAATAGCGTTTGATTGCTGCTCTCTTTGGTTTCAAGTTATTTGGGCTTAAAGTATGTACAGAACACAGGTCACAGTACGTTGGGGTGAAACGATGTTTTTAATGGGTAGTGGCAGCGATAGAATTCGGACTTGGCTTCCATCTTCTTCTCTTCCCGTCCTCTTCCCATCCTCTTCTTCATTTCAACTGTTGGATCCAAAACTCAACCGCTCTAATTTAATCTTTTATAAAAATATTATTTTAAATATTTTATTAATATTTTTTAATAATTTAATTTTTTATTAATATTTTTATAAAAGATTAAATCTGAACCGTTGATATTTCAATGTAATGATTAAGATGAAGAAGAGGATAGGAAGATGATGGGAAGGGAAGTGGATGGGAGCCAACTTCATAGAATTCATGAACATGTGGTTACTGGGGCTACAACAATGGCTAAATTATTAAATGGTGGTTCATCATTGGTTTCACTTAGTTGCACATCCGACCAACTTGGGACTACACATTCTCGTTATTGTTATCTACAGGACAAAAGGGCAGCTGGTCCAACCTTTGCAAATAGAAATTAGGGATATAAAAAATGGGTTCACTGTTGCCAAATAACTAAATTATCTGAGAGGGAAAATTGATATTTAAAGAAGTGCATGACCACACAATGAATTAGATTCTACTTTCATCATAAGATTTGTGGCTAAATTAGAATCTTTTTGGGGTTATATCTTGGGGGATGCTCAACCTTCTTCCTGTTGCCCTTATCTCTCCCTAAAGTCATAATAATTGCAGTTATCATAAAATAAGTAAAAAGATTATCAATATTTATAACAAAATTAGAATAACATGGGAAAAAACAAAATGAAAGAGTTAACTTTACTAACCTCAAGTGCCTAACTTAGTAAATACTTGAGCAGAACCTTAGAGATGTAGGAAAATCTTCTAGAGGGTGCGTGAGAAATGAATTTCCAAAATCTAGCAAACTAAGGGGTGATTGCACGTTCAAAGAGTTGACATTTGCGGCGATTTCAAAAAAAAAAAAAAAAAAAAAAAAAAAAAAAAAAAAAAAAAAAAAAAAAAAAAAACTGCTACAAAGTATTGAGATTTGTAGCAGTTTCAAAAAACTGCTACCTCAATCATTACAAACTAAGAAACCCTACCTTGTGCAACGTGAAATTTTGTAGTGGTTTATATAACCGCTACAACTGTGTAGACCTTCTGCATTCTATGGCGGTTGTTATGTATAACCGCTACAAATATGCGTCTCTCTGCATTCTATAGGGGTCCTTTTTTTTTTTTTTTTTTTTTTTTTTTTCCAAATACACCACTACAAAATGAACTGCCACAAATGTCTAGCGCCACATTTGTGGTCTTTTGTATAATTAATCTGCTACAAATTTTGCACTAAGTTTTGTAGCAATTTTTTTTAGAACTTCTACAAATGTCATTCACTAAACAACGTACCACGAAGTAATACCATTACAAATTTATAGAGTTTTAGCATAGTAATCTATAGTGTAGTAGTATAATTTTCAAGTCATAATTAAATTTTCTTTTAATTAAGTTTTGGGCTTTCAATACTAGTTGTACAATTTCCATTTTACAAACACACACACGCACAAAACTTGCTTTTTATTAATAATAATGAAAAACTAATTTAACTCTTTTTTAATTAAGTTTTAATTGTGCAATTGTCTTACAAGTTGTTGTGCCACGAATAAAATTACCACTAATAAAAAGATATTAGTTACCAACTAAGAAAATTGACATGTTTTTTGGCAAAAAATCTTTCAGAGTTCATTTTTAACATTACTTGAGAAGTGCGCGGTGGGTCATTTTAGGTAATGCAATCTTTTTCTTCAAGAAAACGCGTTGTTTGTGTCCTTTTATTTATGCTGATCACGCGGTTTCACTAGACCCCAAAAAAAAAAAAAAATTGACCAAAAAAAAAAGATTCATGCCGTTTCTGATGTACTCCCTCTAGTCCTTATTATAAGACACCAACTAACAATTCTCACAAACCAATAAAAGTAGTTAAAGTAAATAAAGTTGTCCTACAATTTAAGTAACTTTCAATATTACCTCTACTAATTGCATTAAACTCTAATATTATATTAATTATTACTTTCATCCACTACCCTTATTAATTATGGGCATACATGAAAAAAATAATTGATGCACTTTGAAAATAAGTAAGTGCCTTATAAAAATGACCAAATACAATTACTAATTGGTGGCTAAAAAAAAGATTATAAATAAAAGTAACTTAACTTTTGTAAGAGGCTGGCAGACCGCCAAAAGAAAGTATACTCTGTTGATTATTATGGGTAATTTAGATTAGCAATGGCAGAGTGACTTATTTTTTATCCGACTTTTATAAATGTAAGATAGGATAAAATTTAGATTATAAATAAGATTTGTGTTTGAATTGACAATAGCATAAGTGACTTTTTTTTTCAAACTGAAACTTGTTGGATTATTATTTGAAAAGTCAGTTGAGATAGAAAATGACTGAAAATGATATGAACCTTATTGAATATTATATATGTGTATTAGTGTATATATTATGATAATTTAAAATAAAAATTTAAATTTAAATTTGATAAAAAATTAAATTATTATTTAAAAAACACTAAAGTCCTTAAGTAATAAATGTATTTAATGAATAAAATTATATATAAATTAGAATACATACAAATGAAAATATATATGTGAATAAGTTGATATTAAATAATAGTACATTAAATTGAAGGAAAAATGTTGACAACAACGTTTGAGATGTTAAAGGGACACTTGACTTTGTTGTCAATCTTTCCACGGTATGGTCCCCACTCCCCACAATAAGCCCCCACTTTTCCCAGGAAGAGGATCTTCTCCTCATCCTTTTCCTCCTTTTCTCTCATCAGTCCATCTGGGTCATTGATTGGGAAGAGTTCTTAAAGAAAACACTTGGGAGAGACTCACAACAAATATCACTCAAATAAAGGATCTTGGTCTGGCTCGTGTGGATATGTCATCGATACCTTTGAGTCATCTATTAAAGAATGTTTCATCTTCTTTTGTCTCTTGATCTTCTTGACGCTGGATTACAAGGGAATTTGGTTGAAAAATTATTTTCATTCCCCCACCTTCAGGAGATAGATTTGGAACACAACCAAAACCTCACATGCTATCTGCCCCAGTCTAATTGCAGCAATTCCATTAGAAGTTTGGGTCTCGACAAAACGAGTTTGACAGGAAAGTTGCCTCATTCCATTGGCCTTATGAGTTCATTAAATGAATTGTCTCTCTCATCATGTAGATTCACTGGAGAACTTCCACCATCCTTATGGAACCTTACACAGCTTACCGATTTGGACCTCTCAAACAATAATTTCTCTGGTCAAATCTCATCATCACTTTCCAATCTTCAAAATCTCACTAATCTTGATTTATCTTCAAATAACTTTATTGGCCAATTTCCATATTCAATTTCAGAACTTAAAAGTCTCCAAGATCTAGATTTGTCAAACAATGGCTTCAATGGAACAATTCCTTCTTGTTTGTTTACTCTGCCATATTTGAATTCTTTGGGTTTAGGTTCTAACCAATTCAATGGTTATATTAGTGAAATATCCGCTTATTCACTAGAAATGATTGATGTGTCTGACAATAAGTTGAATGGTTCAATTCCAAGGTCAATTTTTCATCTTCAAAACCTTAAATTCCTCGATTTTTCTCACAACTTTCTCACTGGAAATGTGTTGTTGCACTACTTTTCATTGAAAAATGTGTATGCACTTGACTTAAGTTACAACTTTCTTCAAGGAAAGCTCCATTCTTCTATTTGCAGTGCAAGCAATCTTGATATTCTTAACTTGTCCAATAATAACTTCATCGGCACTATTCCACACTGTATGGGCTCTAACCTCAAACTTTCTGTGCTGGATTTACAAATGAATAACTTCTCTGGCGTTGTGCCTCAATCTTTTGAAGTGGGAAACAATTTAAGAACCCTCAATCTTAATCGAAACATTTTGCAAGGGTCAATAACTCAATCTTTGGTCAATTGCACAAGGCTTAGAGTCTTGGATCTTGGCAACAATAACATAGAGGATGTATGTCCGCATTGGCTACAAGCTCTAGAAGAATTGCAAGTACTTGTTCTTAAACAAAATAAATTGCACAGTTTCATCCCCAATTTAAGGGACTACAAAAGCCACGCCTTCCCTAAGTTGAGAGTACTTGACCTATCTAGCAACAACTTGAATGATCCTTTATCTGCATCATTCTTCAAATCTTTTGAAGCTATGAAAGAATTAGATGCAAAAAATGGCTTGCAGTACTTGGATTATGTAAGTACTGGTAGTTATCATGACTCTATTGAGTTGATTTGGAAAGGATTGGACATTCATCTAGAAAAGATCTTGACTGTTTTCACAAGCATTGATTTATCCAACAACATATTTGAGAGAGAGATTCCACAAGTTATTGGGGAGCTTCTTGCATTAAAAAAAGTTAATCTTTCACATAACAGGCTCACTGGTGCAATTCCTGCCTCAGCGGCAAATTTGAGGAATTTGGAATGGTTGGATTTGTCATCAAACAACTTAACTAGTAAAATTCATGCAGAGTTGACTAATATCAATTTTCTCTGTGTCTTGAACCTTTCGAGAAATCAACTTGAAGGTTGCATTCCTAGAGGTCAACAAGTTGAGACTTTCACAAGTGATTCCTTTCAAAGAAACAAAGAATTGCGTGATTTTCAGCTTATGATTCCGTGCACCACACATGAGGAAAGAGAAGAACCACTTCCAAGTTCTGAAGTTGGATTTGAGTTTGGATGGAAACCTGTGGCGTTGGGATATGTGTGTGGAGCTGCATTTGAAGCAACATTGTTTCAACTAGTGATGTTTAGTGGCAAACCTCCATGGGTTGCAAGTCTAGTGAGAGATATGCTAATGAAGAGGAAGAGAAGGGTTAGAAACCATCCATGATAGTTATATGTCAAATTCTCTTTTCTCTTTTAAGAAATAAATGTTCAATTCCTTGTGCTTTTATGGGAAAGAAAAATAAAAGTTACTATGCTTTCTGCTTAATATTTTTGCAAGCTTAATTTTGGGGAGATCACAATCTTTTTTCTATTTGTTTTTCTTATCATATTTTCCCAAAAAAAAATTCCTTTTTAGATGAAAAAATGTTAAAAAAAATAATTTAGTTTGGGTTTACCTCACGAAAACCACCACTCTTTTGTATGTGGTCGATTTGTGTTCTTTTTCCCTCCGCTTTATTTAGTTCACATGCTACTTTCTAACGTTGGGATCTTGGTCTTTCAAATAAAGAGTTTCTTTTGATGTTATTTTTTTAAAGAAAAATAGAAAAAATGAATTATAATTTTAAGAGGAGCAAAGAATAGTTTTAAAAATTTTAGCAATAACTTTGGCTATTTTAGCGGATTTGTTATTTATTGATTTGTATTGATTGGTCCCTATCGCGATTAGTAATATATTTTTGTGTAGTATATAATTTTCATGTCATAATTAAAATTAAGTGTAATTAAATTTTAGTTTTAGCGTTTTTTTGGGCTTTCAATACTAGTTGTACAATTTCCATCTTACAAACACACACACACACACAACTTGCTTTTTATTGATAATTAAAAATTACATTTAACTCTTTTTTAATTAAGTTTTAATTGTGCAATTGTCTTGCAACTTAACGAATCAAATTAAAGTGCTTGGGTGCACCTCAAAGAAAAATACCACTAATAAAAGAATACACACTATAAAAAAATTGAGAGACATGCTTTTTGGCAAGTGCGCGCGGTGGGTCATTTTGGTAATGCAATTTATTTCTTCAAGAATATTATTTACTACAGTTTATTTTTTACATGAACAGGGAGTTCTATTAATTCTATTTCTTATGCTGATCACGCGGTTTCACTTGACCAAAAAAATAAACTTGAGAGCAGCAGAAGTGACTTTTTTTTTTTTTTTTTTTTTTTTACTTGTTGGATTATTATTTAAAAATTTAATTGAGATAGAAAATTATTAGAAATGACATGAATCTTAATTAACACTATATATATGTTTGTGTATTACTGTATATATTATGATAATTGAAAATAGAAATTTAAATTTAAATTTGATTGAAAATTTAAATTATTACTAAGAAATTAAAAAGCACTAAGGTCCTTAAGTAATAAATATATTTAATGGATAACATTGAATATAAATTAGAATACACACAAATATATATGACCAAGTTTATACTAAATAATACTACCTCCAATTTTAGATACTCCATCCGATATTAATTATAAGACTTAGTTGCCCTTTTTAGAGATATTAAAGAAGCTAATTAAATTACTTTAGAGTATTTTTATTTTTAACTTTTTCTTCAAACTAATTAGTTTGACTAATAAACTAATATATAATTTATACATACACAACATATGATATAATTAAGTAACTAATTTAGCTTCTTTAATCTCTCCAAAAAAAATCAATTAAGTCTTATAATTAGGACTGAAGGTAGTATAAAATAAAGTTTGTAGTATATTTTATACTATAAATTTTATCTCGTATTTAAAGTTGGGAGTAGTACATTACTAATTAGTTTGGGGAATTAATGCTGGAAAAAAATCGAAAAAGGAAAAAGTTGAAGACGGAGTTTGAGATGTTAATCTTTCCATGATATCGTCCCCACCATAAGCCCACGCGTTTCTTGCTTCATTTCCTTTAGTCAAGTGCGTGTTACATGGGCTAGAAAAGATGTAAATTTTGGCTTTTCTCATGAGTGATTTTTTCGAAATAAACCCTTTTTTTTTTTTGGATGATTCCAAATAAACCCATTTATTTGTGATGCTACTTCAAACACTAAAAAACAGTTAATTTTCCTCCAATGGACTTTTAGTTCAGTGCCTTCTTCTTCTTTGGACCAACATAACCTTGTTCTTCTTGCATGTATACATATAAATCTACTCATTTTCCTTTTAGCTTTTTTTTTTTGGTAAAAATGGGGCCTCAGCCATTCTTATTCATTCATCAAAATAGAACGGGGTATACACAACCCACACAGTCCCTGTACAGCCAATCAACAATAACCTGGGGAGGGCTAGAAAAAACGATAAGCCCCACCTCTTGCGAAAGACTTATATTAGCTAACAAATCTGCACAGTGGTTAGCTTCTCTATAAACATGTCTAATAGAAATATTAACAAACTTCCTCATTTCTTGTCTGATGTGCCACAGCAACCGAGCCTCTTGATCATCCTCTTCCTGCAAATTCTGCAACAGCTTCACAACAGCAAGAGAGTCGCATTCCAACATTATTCTATCCAGCTTAAGTGAGTGAGCTAACTCCAGGCCCGTCAGGACCCCCCAGAGCTCAGCCTTGATTGCTGTGCATGAACCCATATTTTTGGCAAAACCACCCAGCCACTCACCCGCATTACCACGCAACAATCTGCCACAACCAACATCTCTTTTCCCACTCCTAGAAGCCCCATCCACATTAAGTTTCACCCACCCCTCATGTGGTTTAACCCAGCCAATGAGAGCCTCACGTCTGTCCCCTTTTATTTTCCCAAAGTCTTCTCTTGCCTGCCTTATCTCCTCTGCATACTTTCACACAACGAAACACTGATTCGAGGGTAAAGCAAAGCCTTCCTCAAAAAGACTTCTATTCCTCCAGTTCCAAAGAAACCAGCAGCCCAAACCAAATAGCAGCACCCAATACTTACAACGTGCTGATAGGTTCCACTCAAACTAGAATTTCCCCTGCAAAGACCAAAACTCAGTGTGCAAGCTCCCTCCTCTCAAGCCTTCCCACATCTTCCTAGCAACCGTACAGTCACGAAGCACATGCATTAGAGTTTCAATCTGGTTTGGACAACAGTGACAAGAATCTGATCCTCCCAACAGTCTTTTTTTTCGCTCAACAGTGAGAATCCTACCATGGATAGCTAACCACAAGAACACCTGTATCCTCTTCGGTCCCTTCCACCTCCACAGCTTCCCCCAAACGCCCTCCCCCGATATCTGTTCATCCTTCATCAGGTGGTACATTTCAGCCACACTGTATTTGTTTTGCAGATTGTGACCCCAACGAAAGGAGTCCCTCACTTTCAAAGGGTTTGGAGGAGGAATTGCCACAATTAAACTCAATTCTTCTTCCTTTACCCATCTTCTCATCCTCTCAATGTTCCATTCTCCTTGCGCATCCACCATTTCCTTCACAGTAATATCATAGTCTGCAGGAGGCACCACCCTCTTACTCTTATCAGCAAGTTTGCAGCCAACATCCACCCAATTGTCCTTCCAGAATTTAATGCTCTCTCCATCACCAATCTCCCACATAGTATTCCCCACAACCCTTGGCCAAATTTGCCCCAGACTCCGCCACAGTTCTGAGTCTGTTTTCGTTGTTTTGCACTCTTTATGGAGATCTTGGCCCCTTCCATACTTTCCCCTTAGGACTTTAGCACATAGGCTATTTGGAGCAGCAATTACGTCCCAAGCAACCTTCCCCAATAACGCTTTGTTCATCACCTCCAACTCTCGCATTCCTAGACCTCCATTCTTTTTATCTTTGCATATATTTTCTCAACTCACAGCATGGATTTTCCTTTTACCATCATTACTACCCCAAATGAACTCCCGTTGCATTTTTTCTATTTCTTTCCTCACATTTGCTGGAATTAATGTATGCTGCATAGTGTACACCGCCATTTGATTAGTAACCGCCTGGACCAAAGTAAAGCGGCCAGCTAGGGAAAGAGTATGCTTCTTCCAAGCACTCAACTTCCCCTGTATTTTGTCAATAATGAGTTGAAAACTCCTCTTGCTCTCCTTTCCTACTGACATAACAGCCCCCAAATACCTCCCTAGGTCATCCATCTTCTGAAAACCAGCAATCAAACAGATCTCATGTTGGAGCCTTCTCTCAACATTTTTTGAGAAAAAGACGCTAGTTTTCTGCACATTGACCCTCTGCCTTGATATCTCCCTAAAACAACCTAAAATATCCATCACCAAGCCCATCTGCTCTTTATTTGCTTCACGATCAAGAATAAGTCGTCGCCAGAACAAAAATGAGAGATTTCTGTGCCGTGTCTGCCCAATTTGAATGGTCTCCACTTACCTTCACTAACACTATCTACAATTAAGTGGCTAAGCTTCTCCATTCCTAACACAAAAAGGTATGGGGAGAGAGGATCCCCTTGCCTCAAACCCTTCGACGGTATGAACGTCTCCCTCTTACACCCATTCCACATAATTGCCATACTAGTCGAAGTCATACAACCTCTTATCACTTTTCTAAGTTTCTCTTCGACTCCTATCTCCTTCAAGACATTTCCAATAAAGTTCCAATTCATCATGTCATAAGCTTTTTCAAGGTCTATTTTGATTACCATAAAACCTTTCCTCCCCCTAATCCGGTTCATAGAGTGGACAACCTCCTTTGCAACAATGATATTATCATGAATATTTCTCCCCGGCACAAAACTGGTTTGATATGGAGACACTAAACTATTCATTAGAGGCTTCAATCTATTCACAATTACTTTGGATAAACCTTTGTACAGAACATTACAGAGGGCAATGGGACGGAACTGACTTACCACTTCCGGTTGATCCACCTTGGGTATGAGCACCAATAAAGTATCATTAATGCTGCTGATCCTCTCTGGTTCCTCCCACAAGCCTCTTAAAAAGTTGATGACTGAACTCCCCACTAGCCTCCAATTGTGCTGGTAAAATGCTGCAGGGAAACCATAGCCTCCGGGGGCTTTAAACACCCCCATTTGAAAGAACGCCCTTCTAATCTCCTCCCCACTCAAACTCCTTCCCAACGCACTTAGTTTTTCTTCCTTTACTTCTCCCCATTTTTGAGATGTAATAAACCAGTCTCTATCAGTTTGGCACTCACAAAACAGGTTAGTGTAGTACTCTTGCAGCAAAGTCACAATCTCATCCTCTTCCTCCACCCACAACCCCTCAGGGTTTTTTAACATTTTGATTCTGTTCTTCCTCCTTCTACACAACGTCTTTGTATGGTAATACCTTGTGTTTCTATCCCCCTCTTCCATCCATTTCCCCCTGGATTTTTGGAACCAAAGTACCTCTTCCTGCCGTAAGACCTGTACAAGCTCCTCTTCCAGTTCCTTCTCTAAATGGGCTAGGAAAGGATTGCCTCGTCTTGCCATACAGCTCTGAATTCCATTCAGCCTATTTAAAACCCTCTTCTTTCGATACTCCAACCTCCCAGACACCTCTCTATTCCACTGTTTCACGTCATGCTGAAGTATTCCCAACATTTCATTTAACTCTTCATCAACTTTCCAGCTGTTTTGTAGAAATTCCTCGAACTCACCATGCATTTGCCAAGCTGCTTCATACCTAAAATTGCGAACTCCAACTCTAGGAAGCTCCACCAACGTTTTGATCAGCAAAGGGTGGTGGTCGGATCCCACTCTAGGGATAACTCTAAACTCAACATCCTCAAACGCCTCCAACCAATTCACGTTGCATAGACACCGGTCTAGTCTTTTAAAGTTTTCCTTCGTCAGTTATAACCTCTGAGGCGGACGCTTTTCAAAAGATGTAAATTTTGGCTTTTCTAATGAGCGATTTTTTTTTTTCAAATAAACCCATTTATTTGTGATGCTACTTCAAACACTAAAAAACAGTTAATTTTCCTCCAATGGACTTTTAGTTCAGTGCTTTCTTCTTCTTTGGACCAACATAACCTTGTTCTTGTCACATGTATAAATATAAATCTACTCATTTTCCTTTTAGCTATAAATACATCTATTTCGCTTCCCTTGTTGCATGTATAGAATTAGCATTCACAAATGTTGGTTATGATTAGTTTTGATGATGTCTTATATGGATGTCATTATTGAAAGCAAAAAGATTAAGTAATATAGTTATCTCCTACATTGACTAACTACATTTAATGTAGATTAATCCAAGATGAATTATAAAGAATGATCAAGAGAAGAGAAGAAAGAAAGAGTTAGAGTTATGGAGAATGATCAAGAGAAGAAGAAAGAAAGAAGAACTTGTTGAATGAAGTGAAGATATCATTATTCAAGTTCTAAGATTGATGCTAGAAGTCTCCAAGGTCATATGGAAGTTGGAATGGGTCAATTTGAAGTTAAAGTCAGCAAAAATCAACTCAGATGAGAAAACTCGAGTTTGGAACACAAAACTCGAGTTTGAGACTCAAAACTCCAAAGATACAACTCAAAACTCGAGTTTGTAGTGTCTTCAGCACCTCCGGCGTCTCTCGGACAAGTGAAGACTCGAGTTTGGAACACAAACTCGAGTTTGGGACTCAAAACTCGAGTATACAACTCAAAACTCGAGTTTGTAGTGTCTTCAGCACCTCCGGCGTCTCTCGGACAAGTGAAAACTCGAGTTTGGAACACAAAACTCGAGTTTGGGACTCAAAACTCGAGTATGCAAGTGAAAACTCGAGTATGCAACTGTTATCAGCACTTCAGCTCCACACTGTCTCACGTTCAGCACGGGCGACCTCTGGTGATTCGATGATATCTCTCAAACCAGGAATCGGATTGACATGAAACCAGTGGCATTTGAAACTAGACATCCAAAGCGTCATTTAGATATATAAATCAAGTCCAAAGGTGTCAAGATCAAGGAGCTATGATTTTTACAATTTGCCACAAGAATCAACGTCACAGTCCAGACCCACCTTCGGTATTTTGAGTGTAACTCACAAACTACAAATCTGATTGAGCTCAAATCAGTGGCATATGAAACTAGACTCAAAGAGCTTTCCATCAAGAGTTGAATGGACCAAAACAGAGTTCAGACCAGGGAGGTATGGCCCTCAAAATTTGACAGATAATTTCAACTTAAGTGCAAACTGCAGTATAGGTTTGCATACCGCAGTATTGGACTTCCAGAGAGCAACCAAGTCTTTCAAGTTAAGTCAATACTGCAGTATAGGTTTGCACACCACAGTATTGGACTTCCAGAGAGCAACCAAGCCTTTCAAGTTAAGTCAATACTGCAGTATAAGTTTGCATACCACAGTATTGGACTTCCAGAGAGCAACCAAGTCTTTCAAGTTAAGTCAATACTTTGCAAGTATAGGTTTGCATACCGCAAAGTATTGGACTTCCGAGAGCAACCAAATCTTTTAAGCTAAGTCAATACTGCAGTATAGGTTTGCATACCGCAGTATTGGACTTCCGTAAAGCAACCAAGATTTTCAAGCTAAGTCAATACTTCCACCTTTACTCGAGTTTGTAAGTGAAAGTATGATAAACTCGAGTAAGGAAAAGCTAAACTCGAGTATGGTCATCGTGGGTTCAAAAATTCACACTACATTTTTGAAGTCCAGGTTAGTATACTTCCACCTTTACTTAGTATGTAAGTGAAAGTATGCTATACCGCAGTAAGCATGAACATACTCGCAGTTTACAACGGTAAAAAACTGATTTTTGAATTACACGAATTTGCAAATCACTCTTATTTGATCCTATTGCTTTCATGAATCATTCACTTATGTTCCCGCATATGTTTAACAAGTTTATTGAGTGAATTTCAGTTAGCACGTATGAAGATTAATGAAGATCAAGGCAAAAAGCAAAAAGGTGCTCGCATTTAATGCACTTCTCGCAAATCAACCTTCTTTTGGATAATCCACCCGAGCACGCATTCTCAACGGTCAAGAATGCTTTCTTCATCAAGTAAACTCTTCTCCAACGGCAAATCCTCGAGTTTCACATCGATCATATTAGCACTGGATTAGTTGGAGTTTAGAGAGAGAAGATGATCGTACCTTAAGCTAATCACCTACAACGGTTGGATTCATCAAGCAACGGTCATTTAATGTTCTCTACCTATAAATAGAGTGCATTAACTTCTTCTCAAAAAGACACACCTGCTGAAGACGAAAATCATTCAAGTCTCATATTTATTTCTTAAGTTTTTATCTCATGTAGTATCTTGTAATACATTGAGCTTCGTTGCTTATCTTATCTACTCTTAGAGAGAGTTTGTTTCCTTGTATATCATTCATTGTAACAATCTCAAGTCATGTGACTTGGAGATTGGGAAAATCAGAGTACAACTTGTAAAGGGGAGTGTGTCCTAGGTTGAGGAGCATTCTTTGTTTACGAGTGGGTATCGATTGTAATCGTAGTACAACTTGTAAGGGGGAGTTAGTCCTAGGGAGAGGATAACTCTTGAGTACAGAGTATGTATCGATTGTTTACAATTACAACTTCTAAGGGGGAGTGAGTCCTAGGAGAGGATCATCCCGAGTACGAGTGTGTAATTGTAATTGAGTGATAGTTGAAAATCCCGCAGTGTTTCGGGGACTGGACGTAGGTCAAAGAGTTGGACCGAACCAGTATAAATCCTTGTGTTCAGCTTCTTCTTCCCTCACTCTGTCTATCTCTGTTTTCATTGCTTCAAAACAGAGCTATCTCCAAAAAGTTTTAAAATACCCAATTCACCCCCCTCTTGGGTATATAGCTCCACTTACATTTGGTATCAGAGCAAGGTCTTCTCAAAAGAGCTTAACATCTCGAGAAGGATCAGTATGGAAGGTATATTACCTGATGGAGCTTCTATCAACACCACCCGGTTTCAATGGAGAGCACTACTCATTCTCGGAAAGCAAAGTTCAAAGTCTTTGTGAATGCTACAGTATGGGTTGTGGAGAGTATTTGAAAGAGGAGATTATGAGCCATCAACCGTTGAAGATGGAGTTAGAGTTCCTAAGCTAGAAGAAGAATATGATGAGAATGACAGAAGAAATGTCACACTCAACAGCAAGGCTATCCTTCTGCTTCAAAGTGCTCTTAGTCAACAAGAATACTTTCGTATTTGAACTCTACCTTCTGCAAAACATATGTGGGATGCTCGAGATAGCTCATGAGGGAACAATGAGTCAAGCAAAATCGGGTCAATACTCTTATGACCGAATACGATCTTATGCACATGAAGCCCGATGAATCTATTGACGAATTTCAGCTTGAGGTTCACCCATCCGATTAATCAACTTGCTGCCCGGGAAAGGAGTATGATCAATCAGCTTCAAGTAAGGAAAATCCTGAATATCCTTTCTAAAGAATGGGAAGCCAAAGTCACAAGAATCGAGGAAGCCCATGGAGAATCAATGCAATCGAGCTGCTCTATTTGGAAGCTTATCTCGAATATGAAGGCAAGCTCAAATTCAAGAAGGGCTTAGATAGAATCAAAGATGATAGAAAGTTTGGTATTGTGTTGAATGTTTGAAAGAGAATCCCAATGAGGAAGATGAAGATGATGAAGAGATGGCTATGCTTGTGCGAAAATTCAAGAAATTCTATAAGAGAGATCAAGGCTCTAGAGACAGATTTCGAGAAGAACTTCAAGCAACGAACAAGATCAAATCATTTGCTACGAGTGTGGAAAGCATGGTCATATCAAGCTCGAATGTCCTCACCGAAAGTCAAGAAAAGAAGAGAAAGGCAAGATTCAACCACCTCAAGAAGAAAGCTTATATACAGGGAGATGATTCTTCGGATGAAGAAAGTGATAAGGAAGGAGTAGCAAATGTTTGCCTAGTTGAAGAACAACCCGAACATAACAATGAGGTAAATGTCTCTCAACCTTCCTATGATGAATTATCTTCCAATACAATGAACTATATTCTCGAATATGAAAAACTTGCAAAAGAGTTCATTGCATCCAAGAAGAAAATTAAATTGTTGGAAGAACAAGTTCAGAATGTTTCTTCTTCGTTTACGTTTCAAAAAACATCTCTCAAGATATTTCAAAACATTCCCGAAAATGATTGCGAAAAGATTTCAAAAGATTTGTGACAATTGCTTTGTATTTTAGAGAAAGGGAATTTACATCTTACAAAAACTCTTGAGAAATTCACTAGAGGTAGTGAAATGCTCAAAGTAATTTTAAAACAAAGAAAGGTTTACAAATGAAAAATCGATTGGTTATAAACTTGATTTTGATAAGAAGGAAGGGAAGAAGAACCATGGACAAAAATTTTATATGAACTATTTTCAAAATCTGTCCATTCCTCTAACCCTTTTGCTCATTGCAACTATTGCAATCGTAAAGGCCATGCTACTTCTTCATGTTTTCATAAAAAGGAAAGAAAGAGCAAGCCCGTAGGTAATTACCAATGGGTACCAAAGGGAACCTATGTTTTCCTAAGGCTCAAACTAACCCGTATGGACCCAAGCATAAATGGGCACCAAAATGTCCATCTGTTGGTTTGTTTGTGCAGGTTGATTCTAAGAGAAATGGACATAAAGGGGTTAAGAATCAAAGAATCCCTTATGCACGAAAAGGAGAACCACTCAAGTATCAAAGAGTAGATACTTGAAGCCTGTACCTTCTTGTGAGAACTTTGCGACACCTAAGAGACAATGGGTGTGCAAAGCCAATCCTCCAAGTACCTAAGGCAAGGGTACATGTTGGTAAAACCTCCTACTATATTATCTAGAATATTTATTGAGGTTTTATACATTGGATATTAGGAATGAACACTGCAAACCATTTTGAAAATTATTCTTTCTTTAAAACTCATTCAAAAGTTTTTGCATTGTTGAAAAGTTTAACTCATTATGCATACATGACATTTTGAAAAGAAAAGTATATCTTTTATGCATAAAACTATGGTTAATTCATTATGCTCAATTATCATAATCGATTATATTCTTGGAGCATATGAATTTTGTTCCTACAAGCTAACAATGATTGGATCCAAACAAGATTGGATACCAAAAGAGAAAAAAGTTTATATACAAGATTGTAGGATCAAGGACAACTTATCAAGAGAACAACTATATAGCAAAACATTTTGACTCTTGAGGAAGCAAGACGCAATGTTTGATGATGAATGTCAAAGCGAGAAGATATTTGCATCATTTCATCCCTTCTTCAACAAGGACAAGAGGAATTATGGTGATATCTAATTTTACCCTATATTGTGCTTATGTAGAATTCATATTTGGATATTGAATACTTGTCCAATAATGCATTCCATTAAGCAATCAATCATTTATGACCTTCAAAATGTTTTTCAGATTGCTAATGGATCACAAGTGAATTTGTGCATAATTTTCTAAGTTTAAGATTTCTGAAATGCACAATTCAAAACTTGTTTTGAATTACAATTCATTCTCGTGTTTGGAAAATGCATTCCAATGTTTTGAAAATATGCATGTTTTGATTACACTTAAATGATATTTCAAAAAGTTGGTATCATGGAATGGAACTTCACATTTTAATCATACATTCATTAAGGGGGAGCTTCACATTCACATGTGTTTTGTATCTTAATAGCTCACCTCCTTTATTTGAAGAAAAGCATTTTAAGCATACTCATCTGCATTTACTATGTTTCATTAGTTTTGATGATGAGTTAATATCACATTTCCCTTTCACTATCTTAATTTGAAAAGATTATATAGAAAGGAATATGTTGATTGCACTAATAATTCTCTCTTGCAAGAAAGTTCTACAATTGTGGTAGGAGAATTAAGTCCGTGCAAAAGTCTCCCTTAATGCACTACAAGGAGAAACTATTACATTGAGGAAAGATGTTTTGATGTTCAGTCACGATGAAGCTAAGGAAGTGGAAAATCTCTTGGATCCAAAGTGGAGATATGCTTTATAGAAGAGTTCAATAAATAAAAGTCAAAGGATTGAAGTTTGGTAATTGTCTATATTCGATGAGATAGCATTCAAGGAGCCAAGATCTCATTCTATTCACATCGATATTCTTGATCCTTTTATTGAGCACACTTCAAAGAATCTCCTTCAACAACAAAGCTAGCAAATGGACTTCATCGATCATTCATCAATTTGCAAAACCAACATGAGCATTTCTAATCTCTATCCTTTTATATTCGAGAAAGTTTGCACATGTTTGGTATCTATATGCTTTGATTTTGAAAGATGTCTTGAAAACCTCTTCAAATTCTTACAAATTTGTTTTCATAAAAACATTCCAAATTGCTTTATATTTAGAATGAAAACAATTTCAGATCAAGGAGAGAAAATCAGTTGTTTGACTCTTTCTAATCTGATTTCACACTTGTCTCTCTAAATATTTCTTCCTTACTTCAACTTTTTGCTAATGACAAATATGGGGAGAGAAATGGCAAGAAAAATATGCTGCACTTCTAACATATTTTCATGCTCTTACATATTTTTCTTATAGTATTTGCCATCATCAAAAAGGGGGAGAATGTTGGTTATGATTAGTTTTGATGATGTCTTATATGGATGTCATTATTGAAAGCAAAAAGATTGAGTAATATAGTTATCTCCTACATTGACTAACTACATCGTACTTAATGTAGATTAATCCAAGATGAATTATAAAGAATGATCAAGAGAAGAGAAGAAAGAAAGAGTTAGAGTTATGGAGAATGATCAAGAGAAGAAGAAAGAAAGAAGAACTTGTTGAATGAAGTGAAGATATCATTATTCAAGTTCTAAGATTGATGCTAGAAGTCTCCAAGGTCATATGGAAGTTGGAATGGGTCAATTTGAAGTTAAAGTCAGCAAAAATCAACTTCGGATGAGAAAACTCGAGTTTGGAACACAAAACTCGAGTTTGAGACTCAAAACTCGAGTATACAACTCAAAACTCGAGTTTGTAGTGTCTTCGCACCTCCGCGTCTCGGACAAGTGAAGACTCGAGTTTGGAACACAAAACTCGAGTTTGGGACTCAAAACTCGAGTATACAACTCAAAACTCGAGTTTGTAGTGTCTTCAGCACCTCGGGCGTCTCTCGGACAAGTGAAAACTCGAGTTTGGAACACAAAACTCGAGTTTGGGACTCAAAACTCGAGTATGCAAGTGAAAACTCGAGTATGCAACCGTATCAAGCACTTCAGCTCCACACTGTCTCACGTTCAGCACGGGCGACCTCTCGGTGATTTGATGATATCTCTCAAACCAGGAATCGGATTGACATGAAACCAGTGGCATTTGAAACTAGACATCCAAAGCGTCATTTATATATATAAATCAAGTCCAAAGGTGTCAAGATCAAGGAGCTATGATTTTTACAAGTTGCCACAAGAATCAACGTCACAGTCCAGACCCACCTTCGGTATTTTGAGTGTAACTCACAAACTACTAATCCGATTGAGCTCAAATCAGTGGCATATGAAAATATACTCAAAGAGCTTTCCATCAACAGTTGAATGGACCAAAACAGAGTTCAGACCAGGGATCTATGGCCCTAGAAATTTGACATATAATTTCAACTTAAGTGCAAACTGCAGTATAGGTTTGCATACCGCAATATTGGACTTCCGAGAGCAACCAAGTCTTTCAAGTTAAGTCAATACTGCAGTATAGGTTTGCATACCGCAGTATTGGACTTCCGAGAGCAACCAAGTCTTTCAAGTTAAGTCAATACTGCAGTATAGGTTTGCATACCGCAAAGATTGGACTTCCGAGCAACCAAATCTTTTAAGCTAAGTCAATACCGCAGATAGGTTTGCATACCGCAGTATTGGACTTCCAGAAAGCAACCAAGATTTTCAATCTAAGTCAATACTTCCACCTTTACTGGAGTTTGTAAGTGAAAGTATGATAAACTCGAGTAAGGAAAAGCTAAACTCGAGTATGGTCATCGTGGGTTCAAAAATTCACACTACATTTTTGAAGTCCAGGTTAGTATACTTCCACCTTTACGTAAAGATGTAAGTGAAAGTATGCTATCCGCAAGAAGCATGAACATACTCGCAGTTTACAACGGTAAAAAAACTGATTTTTTGAATTACACGAATTTGCAAATCACTCTTGTTTGATCCTATTGCTTTCATGAATCATTCACTTATGTTCCCGATATGTTTAACAAGTTTATTGAGTGAATTTCGCTTACACAGATGAAGATTAATGAAGATCAAGGCAAAAAGCAAAAGGTGCTCGTGCATTTAATGCACTTCTCGCAAATCAACCTTCTTTTGGATAATCCACCGAGCACGCATTCTCAACGGCCAAGAATGCTTTCTTCATCAAGTAAACTCTTCTCCAACGGGCAAATCCTCGAGTTCCACATCGATCATATTAGCACTGGATTAGTTGGAGTTTAGAGAGAGAAGATGACCGAGACCTTAAGCTAATCACCTACAACGGTTGGATTCATCAAGCAACGGTCATTTAATGTTCTCTACCTATAAATAGAGTGCATTAACTTCTTCTCAAAAAGACACACCGCTTGAAGACGAAAATCATTCAAGTCTCATATTTATTTCTTAAGTTTTTATCTCGTAGTATCTTGTAATACATTGAGCTTCGTTGCTTATCTTATCTACTCTTAGAGAGAGTTTGTTTCCTTGTATATCATTCATTGTAACAATCTCAAGTCGTGACTTGGAGATTGGGAAAATCGGAGTACAACTTGTAAAGGGGAGTGTGTCCTAGGTTGAGGAGCATTCTTTGTTTACAGAGTGGGTATCCGATTGTAATCGAGTACAACTTGTAAGGGGAGTTAGTCCTAGGGAGAGGATAACTCTTGAGTACGAGTCTATATCGATTGTTTACAATTACAACTTCTAAGGGGGAGTGAGTCCTAGGGAGAGGATCATCCCGAGTACGAGTGTGTAATTGTAATTGAGTGATAGTTGAAAATCCCGTAGTGTTTCGGGACCGGACGTAGGTCAAAGAGTTGGACCGAACCAAGATAAATCCTTGTGTTCAGCTTCTTCTTCCTCACTGTCTATCTCTCTGTTTTCATTGCTTCAAAACAGCTATCTCCAAAAGTTTTAAAATACCCAATTCACCCCCCTCTTGGATATATAGCTCCACTTACAACAAAATGAGGACTTTATCATTGTGTTGCCTTCTTTGTCTCCAACTCTTTTTCTTTCTCTCTTTTCTTATTATTCTATTGCTTTCCCGTCATGTCGTTTTGACCAAAGCTCAGCTTTGCTAGACTTCAAACATTCATTTTCCATTCAAAAACCCCTTCCACTTTTTGAAATTTCTTGGTTTTGTGATGATTATTATGAAACCATATCCTACCCAAAGACATCAACTTGGAAAAATGGAATAAATTGTTGCTTATGGGATGGTGTCACTTGCAATCCATTGGGTCATGTGATTGGCCTCAATCTTAGTTATAGTTGCGCTTCATGATAAACTCCTTCCCAACAATTCTCTCTTTCACTTATCCATCTTCAAAGGCTTGACCTTAGTGGCAATGACTTTGATGGGTCTCAAATATCATCTACTTTTTCACAACTTGTAAGTTTAACACACCTATACTTGTGTGTTTGTAATTTTAGTGGTGAAGTTCCATCTCAGATTTCTCATCTTCACAAATTGGTTTCACTCGATATCTTTGAGATTTTCAATGATCTAATTCTTAAAGCAAACACTTGGGAGAGAGTCACAACAAATATCACTCAAACAAAGGATCTTCATTTGGGTCAGGGTGTGGATATGTCATCAATACCTTTGAGTCATCTATTAAAAAAAATTTCCTCTTCTTTGCTCTCTCTTTGGCTTTTTTAGGCTAGATTACAAGGAAATTTGGATGAAAAATTATTTTCATTCCCCCACCTTCGGAGTTATATTTGGCGTATAACCCAAATTTCACGTGCTATCTCGCCCAAGTCTAATTGGAGCAATTCCATTAGAATTTTTGATCTCAAGAACACGAGTTTCTTCACAGAAAGTTGCCTCGCTCCATTGGCCTTATGAGTTCATTAAATGAATTGTCTCTCGAATCATGTCGATTCACTGGAGAACTTCCACCATCCATAAGGAACCTTACACAACTTACTTATTTGAGCCTCTCAAACAATAATTTCTCTGGTCAAATCTCATCATCACCTTCCAATCTTCAAAATCTCACTGATCTTGATTTATCTTCGAATAATTTTATTGGCCAATTTCCTTATTCAATTTTAGAACTTAAAAGTCTCCAAGATCTAGATTTATCAAACAATGGCTTCCATGAAACAATTCCTTCTAGTTTGTTTACTCTGCCATCTTTGAATTATCTGCGTTTAGGTTCTAACCAATTCAATGGTTCTATTGATGAAATATCCACTTATTCACCAAAACGTATTGATGTGTCTAACAATAAATTGTATGGCTCAATTCCAAGGTCAATTTTTCATTTTCAAAACCTTACATTCCCCGATTTTTCACACAACCTTCTCATCGGAAATGTGTTATTGCAATACTTTTCATGGAAAAACATGTATTCTCTTGACTTAAGTCACAACTTCCTTCAACGAGCTCCATTCTTCTATTTGCAATGCAAGCCAACTTGATGTTCTTTACTTGTTCAATAATAACTTCATCGGCACTATTCCACACTATATTGGCTCTAACCTCGCCTTTCGCTTTTGACTTAAGTTACAACTCCCCTTCAAGGAGAGCTCCATTCCTCTATTTGCAATGCAAGCGATCTTGATATTCTTAACTTGTCCCATAATAACTTCATCGGCACTATTCCACATTGTGTTGTTAGCTCTAACCTCTACCTTCGTGTTGGATTTACAAATGAATAACTTCTCCGGAATTGTGCCTAAATCATTCAAGTGGGAAACAATTTAAGAACCCTTAATCTTAATGGAAACATTTTGCAAGGGTCAATACCTCAATCTTTGGTCAATTGCACATGGCTTAGAGTCTTGGATCTTGGCAACGATGACATAGAGGATGTATTTTCCCATTGGCTACAAGCTCTAGAAGAATTGCAAGTACTTGTTCTTAGACAGAATAATTTGCATGGTTTCATCCCCGATTTTAGGGACAATAGAAGCCACACCTTCCCTAAGTTAAGAGTAATTCACCTATCTAGCAACGCTTGAATGGTCCTTTACCCGCGTCATTCTTTAAATGTTTTGAAGCTATGAAAAAATTAGATTGGAAAACCGGGCTTGCACTACTTGGATTATGAAGGTAATGGTAGTTATCATAACTCTATTGAGTTGATTTGGAAAGAATCGGACATTCATCTAGAAAAGATCTTTATTGTTTTCACAAGCATTGATTTATCCAACAACAGATTTGAGGGAGAGATTCCACAAGTTATTGGGGAGCTTCTTGCATTGAAAGGAGTCAATCTTTCACATAACAGGGCTCACCGGTGCAATTCCCGCCTCAACGGGATATTTGAGGAATTTGGAATGGTTGGATTTGTCATCAAAAAACTTTACTTGGAAAATTCTTGGAGATTTGACTGATCTCAATTTTCTTGGTGTCTTGAACCTTTCAAGGAATCAACTTGAAGGTTGCATTCCTAGAGGTCAACAATTTGAGACTTTGTCAAGTGATTCCTTTGAAGGAAACAAAGAGTTGTGTGGTTTTCAACTTATGATTCCATGCACCACACATGAGGAAAGAGAAGAACCACTTCCAAGTTTAGAAAGTTGGATTTGAATTTGGATGGAAACCTGTGGCTTTGGGATATGCATGTGGAGTAGCCTTTAGAGCAGCATTGTTTCAACTTGTGATGTTTAGTGGCAAACCACTATGGGTTGCAGGTCTTGTGAATGATATGCTAAAGAAGAGGAAGAGAAGGGTTAGAAACCGTCCATGATAGTTACATGTCAAATTCTCTTTTCTTTTAAGAAATAAACATTCAACTCCTTGTGTTTTCATGGGAAAGAAAAAAAAAAAAAAGTTGCTGTGGTTTCTGCTTAATATTTTGGCAAACTTAATTTGGGAGATCAAATCTTTGTTTCTATTTGTTTTTCTTATCATAATTTCCAGAAATAATTCTTTTTTAAATGAAAAAATGTTAAAATATAATTTAATATGGGTTTACCTCACTAAAACAACCACTCTTTTCTGACAGTATTTCCTCGTCTTTTTACCAAACATGTCCAGGAAAGATCTCACACGCTAAACAAAGTCATTACGTTGCATCCTATCTGTTTATATTAGCTAAACATAGATCTAAACTTAATTCTCTGTAAGAATTTGCATCTTGGAGGAGGTTTTATGAGAAGCACTTGAGTGTTAGGCCATTGCTTCTATACAATGCAAAAATAAAGCTATCAAAATCACTCTTCTGTTGGTAAACCAATTAATCCGTCGGTACTTTGATTTTATTTTTTTTGAACAACTTTGAAATCAACTATATTGAGAATGTATTTATGATACAGAGTATTTATCTTATAATTTGGGCTAATCAGGAAGCATTTTCCATGGAAAAACGAAGCTAAAAGACGTACATGAAAATATTAGGGAAGAAGATTAAAGTTAAAAGTTTGTTATGAATAATGATTTTGTAGGTCAATTAATGTTTGTATGGGAATAGATTGCGTTCCTTTTCCTCCGTTTTATTTATGCTGATCACGTGGTTTCAGACTATATAATGCGTCGTTTGGACTAACATATACAGAAGTAATTTCTTTTCAATTTGATTTTTATGAACATAAGATACATAAAAAGTCATATTATAAATGTGATCGATAAGAAAGGAGTGACTTTTTCCAAATTGAAACTTTTTTGGATTATTATTTAAAAAGTCAATTGAGATAGAAAATGATTTGAAAATGACATAAATCTTATTCAATAGTATATATATATTAGTTGTATATTTTAGATAATTGAAGATAAAAATTTAAATTTAAATTTGATTAAAAAATAAATTATTATTAAAAAACTTAACACTAAAGTCCATTTAATGGATAAATATAATTAGAAGGCATATATATATATATATATATATGAACAAGTTAATACTAAATAATCGTACATTCTTAATTGAAGTTTGGGAATTAATGCTGAAAAAATCAAAAAAGAAAAAAGTTGCAAACGGAATTTGAGATGCTAAAGGCCACACATTTCTGGGCTTCTTGCTAGTCAATGTTTTGACGGTATTACAAAATGTTATTTTCTCTTTCTGATTCCTTTGCTTTCCCATAATGTGGTCCTGACCAAAGCTCAATCTTGCTTGACTTCAAAAACTCATTTTTCATTCAAAAACTTGATCAGCCAATGGTGACATCTGATGATTCCAACTCTGACAAGCATGAGGAGATACTTTTATTGTAATCTACAAGGACACTTTGGTAAGTATAGTTTTAAACTTATTCACATCTAAGTGTCTAAGAACTTCAGAATTATAAAAAAAAGTCTCATAGGACTTCACTGTAAATTTAAGATTTTAAGAGATTATTTTGTTGATTTTCTCTTATTCAGCCATACAAAATAAAAACCACTCAAACAAAATATACAAGCCATACAATTCTTTTGCATATCTCACTAGCTCCATTAAAGACTAAATCAACAACCCAAACACCCAAAAAATTCAAAATCTAATAAACCCTAAAGTTTTCTCCTCAATCAAAGACTAAAAAAATAAGAGAGGAGAAACTAAAACAAAAGGAGATAGAATATTTACGAAGCATCTTGAATAGATCAAGGTCAAGCAATCACCTTCTACCTTTGTCACATAAGAGGACTAAAGGCGTGGAAGAAGAAATAAAAAGAAAAGGTCACAAAGGCTGTGGGTGTCAAGTGTATGTGTGTTTTAATAGGGTGAGGCCGTGAGGGGTCTGATGGGTATTCTAATACCCATTCGGTCATTTCCAAATAGTGGGCACCCACTATTTGGTCTGGCATGCTCCTTTTTTGTACTTTCTTTCTTTAATTTTTTGGTTTTATGTTATCTTATATTTATACAGACATATTTTTTAACACTTCTTAAAAAAATGCTAAACTTATTTTATTCAAATAAAAATTATCATAATATTTAAAAAATTAAAACATTTTATTTTGAAGGAAATACTTTAAATACTTTCAGAGTATCCCACCTATTTTCTTAATTTTTCTTTTCAGAAGATTTAATATGTTTTAAATAAATTCTGCTTACTCAAATAATAACATGATGTATTAAAATTTTCTTGAAATAATTTCATACCCCTCTAATCAATATTAAATATTTTCTGTCTTTAATTTTATACTTCTTTAAGAGATTATTGGATTTTCCAATTATCCTTATTTGGATTTTCCAAATCAATTTCAAACAATGAATTCAATTTACGTTATTCTAAATTTTAATTTAATTTATAAATCATAACCTCATTATTTAAATTTCAAAATAAAATTCAGGATGTTACAAAAAATAGGTTAAAAGGCTTAGAAGTCAATGATTATCTTATAATAACTTTGTGAGATGGAAGTGACGTTATGAGAGGGTCAGCAAATTTGATTGGATTGGCCTTTGTTTTTTTTTATCAACAGACTTAATAAAATATATTTATACGATAATTTATTTTTTAAAATAGAATATATAATATATAAGAAAATTTCAAGTATGTAATACTGTTTTTGGTCCTATTTGTATGTTTCAAAGAACAGGCAAAGTGTGTGTCAATTTTAGTTGGTGAACCACCCGTAAGTGAATATTTAATTAAATTACTACTTACATGATTAAAAATATTAATATATCACGTAAAATATTGGATGTTTCAAAATTTTGAAAAACAAGGATCTACAAACACAAACAAAATTATTAGAAATGAAACTAATTTGAAAACTGCTAAATTCCCTAAACTTGAATTTTAGATTATTCTGGAATTAAAAAACTAAAAACGCTGACATATAAGTAATATACATTAATGTTTTTTATTTAATAATTTTAAAAACCTAAGCGATAACGTTGGCAATTTGCAGGATGATCTTTCAATTTGTAATTCCCTTTAAGTGATTATTCTTTTACATATTACTAAATGACAATTTTCCTTGCGTAAAATGACTGAGTTATCTGTGCGTGGGAATATGTAATAAACATAGCTTCGATATAAAATTATTATTAAAAAATATGGAATAAAATTTGTAGGATCAAAATAGTTCTCACAAACCGAATACACCAGTCAACCATCATGAGGCCTGTTCAGTGCTTTCTTCTTCTCCTTCTTCTTTATATCAACTTTTTGTTCTGTTTGCATGCATAAATACAACTATTTCTCTTCACTTGCTGCATCAATAGTCAAAGCAGAATTAGAATTAGCAGTCACAAAATGAAGAGTTTATCATTGTGTTGCGATCTTTGTCTCAAGCTCTTTCTCTCTCTCTTCACATCATCTACCGAAGCAAATATGATTACCCCGAGAGGATATTCCTTTCATTCTTCCTCTAGGTTCCTTTGCTTTCCATCATGTCGTCCAGACAAAAGCTCAGCTATGCTACACTTCAAAACTCATTTTCCATTCCAAAAACCCAATTCTTCTTCTTTAACTTGAGTTTTGCGATGATTATGAAATCTTATCATACGCAAAGACATCAACTTGCATGAATGGTACAAATTGTTGCTTATCGGATGGGGTCACTTGTAACTCAATATTGAATGTAGTTGGCTTCATCGTAAACTCCTTCCTACAATGCTCTCTTCCACCTTACCCATCTTCAATGGCTTGACTCCCAGTGCCAATGATTTTGATGGGTCTCAAATATCATCTAACTTTATTTTCCAACTTTTATGTTTAACACACCGATCCTTTGCGTATTTGTAACTCTATTGGTGAAGTTCCATTGCAAATCTCATCTTCACAAATTGATTTCACTTGATATCCTTGAAGATTGGAATCATCTCATTCATAAAGAAAACACCTCGGAGAATGGCACTCATATAAAGAGTCTTCGTATAGCTAGTGTGATATGTCATCAATATCTATGAGTCCTCTATTAAAAAATCTTTCTTCTTCTGTCTCTTTGGCTTGCTGATGCTGGATTAAGAGGAAGTTGGATGAAAAAAATATATTCATTCCCCCAACTTCAACGGATAGCTTTACATTTCAACCCAAACCTCACAGGCAATCTTTCCAAGTCTAATTGGAGTAATTCTATTAGAATTTTCAATCTCCATAACACGTGTTTAACAGGAAACTTGCCTCATTCCATTGTCCCATTAAATCATTAAATAATTTGCTTCTCTCATCATGAAAATTTATTGAGAAATTCCAAATATCCTTATGGAACCTTTCACAACTTAATTTTTTCAACCTCTCAAACAATAATTTTCTGGTCAAATCTCATTGTCACTTTCCAATCTTCAAATTCTCATTTCTTAATTTATCACAAATAATTTTAGTGGCCACAATTTCAGAACTTAAAAATCTCCAAGTTCTAGATTTGTCAAACAATGGCTTCCATGGAACAGTTCCTTTTCGCTTTTTACTCTACCATCTTTGAAATATTTGCTTTTATCTTCTAACTAATTCATTAGTTTATATATATTGTGAAATATCCACTTATTCACTAGAAGTGCTTGATGTGTCTATCAATAAGTTGTGACCCAATTTCAAGGTCATTTTTTCATCTTCAAAATCTTCTACTCTTTGAACTTATCTCACAACTTTCAAACCGGAAATGTTTTGTTGCATCACTTGTCATGGAAAAGCATGTATTTGCTTGACTTAAGTTCTAACTTCCTTCAAAGAGAGCTCCTTTTCTTCTATTTGCAATGCTACCACACTTGATATATATTCTTAACTTGTCCCATAATAACTTCACTGGCACCATTCCACAATTGTATTGTTAGGTCTAACATTTCTTCTATGTTAGATTTACAGATGAGTAGCTTCTCTGGAAATTTAAAAGGAAAACAAATTAAGAACCTTAAATCTTAATGGAAACTTTTGAAAGGGTCATTACCTCAATCTTTGGTCAATCGCACAAGGCTACGATTCCTAGATCTTTGCAAAAATGGCATAGGGGTTGAATTTCCCCATTGGTTAAAAAGCTCTTGAAGAATTGCAGGTACTTGTTCTTAGAGAGAATCAGTTGCACTTTTTCATCCCCTAATTTTAAGGACAATACAAGCCATGTCTTCCATATGTTAAGAGTTCTTGACCTATCAAGCAATTACTTGGAAGGTCCTTGACCTGCGTTGTTCTTCAAATCTTTTTGTAGCCATGAAAAAATTAATTAGATGTGAAAAATG